>OU343224.1:250911318-251030599 GCA_910596185.1 Chrysanthemum makinoi | reverse complement strand
GTAGCATTTGGATTGTTTTGTGAATTGTGTATTGCAGTTTTGTTTTGCGGATGGATTTGTCGGAAGCTTATTGATGGTCAAATATTTGTACTTCGATAACTCACATGCTTGCTTATGACCCAATATGCGTATTGCATATTCTATCCCGTGGTCTCTTTTGACTATTTCTTTTTCCCATTTTCTTTACTTTGAAGTTTATTTTTATTACATTAAGGACAATTCAAAACTTAAGTATGGGGTAGGGAAGAAAATAGGAAAAATGATACGTTTTTAAAAATTTTTTAGCTTTTAGTCTTATTTTTAGATAAACTTTTGGATGCAAGTAATTAGCAGGAAATCGCCCTTGATTGTCTAGTTATTTTCACACATTTTTGGGATATATTAAAAGCAACTTGGGTATTTCAATGGTAAAATGAGGTTTTTGAAAAAATTTCGATTTGAACCAAATTACGGAAGTAATTCATTTTGGATTCGATAGCATTTCTAGCGCGCATTATAGCCTTTTTCCACTTAATTGTGAGGTTTCTTTTTGTATAAAACATATCTTTTGTTTTATATTTGCTATGAGTGTGCCTGTGATTATGTCGATTCTAGAACTTGTACTAGTTATGCATTACGGTTAAAATCACTCTCGAGTGATAAAAAATATGTTCAAGTGATAAGAGGCATCGTAGGATTTAACCCAAATGGCCTTCTATTTTACATCTAATGATATATTAGCTAACCACATTGGTTAGTTAACCACCTTATATGGAGCCATTTGTTAGTGCTCATCTTTAGCACTAGATACCCTTAGTTACACCCCACTAATCCAATCTTATCTTTCGTTTAAGTCCAGAAAATACAAAAATATTTTACACCTTAAACCTTAGCAAACCCATGTCATGTCTATCGGTTTGTTGCTAGTTGTTTGGAGTGTTGGATTGTTTTTGATGATTATGAAGAAGCTACACTTTGTCTATAGTGTGTACCATTCTCCAACATAGATGAAGGAGACGTCTTCTCATTTTTTGTATTTTTTGGTGGTGTGATGCTTACACTAAGTGTGGGGGAACTTGTTAAAAAAATGTGGTTATAGCCAATGAGCTATATGAAGAATATTGATTAGCTAATGAGCTAAATTGAGTTATACATATATTTGGAGATCGATATGTGAAGAGGAAGAAGATATAATCATTTTCGGGATTGTGGTTTGGCTAGCAACATGGAGGTTTAGACTTGACTTTATTTTTCCTTTAACACCAATTTCATAAACCATCCCATGCCTTATCCATACCTTTTATAAACCCGAAGCCTTAACGATATAACCCGAATAAAAGCCCTCTTTGATGAATTTATTTTCTTTGTTTTGATACTTGTACAAGCTTATGGTAAAAAGCATTGATCGTGACTAGGCATTGAGTGATTTACATACACCCACCAATATATGAGTGTTTGAGCAATTCTTAAAATCATTCGTGAGGTGTTCTAGTTATGTTATCTAAATGTTTGGTTCATTTTAAAGTTTTCACATATTAAAAGCAAATTAATGATTATCTCTTTTGGGATGATTGTTAAATTTTTCTGAACCGCGGTATCAAGACCATTGAATTCGATTTTTGCAAATGTTAGACCTACTCGAGGGCGAGTAGAACTTAAGTATGGGGAATTTGATAACGCCTAAAATGAACATGTTTTTAGTAGCGTTATTGTTGGTTTTGTGCATGATAATCGACTATATTTACTCATAACTATTGCAAAAGTGCAAAAGATGCGTATTGTGTATGTATATGTAGCCAGGTATCACAAATGATGAAGAAATGAAGTTTTATGCACATTTGGAGAATTCCCAAGGAAGGAAGTCGAGCAAGGAAGCTTTTGAACTCAATTATTAGGAAGCGCAATGATTTCTAAGTATCTACAGCAAGGAAAGATCAAGTTTCGCCATGGAAATCATCATCGAGAACAAAGAAAGAGGCGCAAACCAAGAAAGTCAACAAAAGTCAAAGCTGAGGCACCCAACCGTTCGGTTGGAGCCCGCAACCGATTCGGTTGGGCGATGGTCAAAACGCAACCGATCCGGTTGCATCGTAACCGGTTCGGTTGCATGGACTGGAGTTACACAAAAACGCATTTAATGTTGCCTTAACTCCCCATAATCATTGGAGGCCGATCATTTCTTGTTATTAACTTGTTGGGAACGTTTTTGGCCAGTTAGTAAAGTCTCTTTGGCTATATATTGAACCTAGACTTAGTTTACTAGGTGTGACACAACCCAAAGTGTAATAGTTTACACCAAAACTATTACCAACCATTTTATTCATCCAAAAAGTTTAGTATTCATGTAACGTCAGGAGGTTGGAGAGAGCAATTCTCATCCATTGTTTTGGTTATTCAGAGTTATACGGTTAAGCTAGGTGATTGGAAGCGTGTGGTTGCTATAAGCCACGATTTCTAGTTCTTGTAATCGCAAAAGTTTAGGTATTCTATGAACTTTGTTATGGATTTCTATTCTCTTGAGTTATTGGAATTACTTTGTTATTTCTTTTGTTTTGTTATTATTATCATGGAGTAGTTTTTGAATATACTTGTGTGTGGGGATGTAGGAAATCATACTAGTGTTCTCATATGTGATGCATGTATATATGATCTTGTTTAAATGAGTTTGTTGGAAAAATACTAGTCTTGTTTGATTTGTCGGTAAAACATGTTTTAAGAAAAAGGACCGAAAGGATTTCTCTTGTGTTTTATTCCAAAAAGTTAAGTGACAAACTAGTATGGGGATATGGTGATTGACAACCACCATGTTTACTTATTAAAACAAGACTAGAAACATTTTCATCACGAAAGGTCGAAAGATTCGTAGGAACGAGTTTAATAAGAACATTTTACAAACAAATGGATTTTCTAAAGGATAATCATTAGGATAAGGACCGAAAGGATTACCTATATGTTTTTGTTCTAAGAATGATTTTTACAAACATAAACCATGGTTGAAATCATTTTGCTTATGATTTGTGCATCACATCAAGAGTTTACACCAAGCCTTCATGAACACTTACTATGATTGCCTATAGACTACACACAAGTATATATATTTCTTTATATTGAATTTCACTATAACATCACTTTTGGAGGAAGCCTTGACAAAGCTTTCTTGTTACTAATCTTTTAAAACAATTTCAAACAAAAAATCTCTTGGGATGATCTCGACTTACCCACCTTTGCTATCGCGAACGAGTATACTTGATCGTATGTGTTTATAGTATTAGACGGATAAAATCGTGTTAATAAATTTTTAAAACTTGCACACGGTAAGCACATCAGAGATGTTAAAGAAATTCGGTTTAGAAGAGTCAAAACCAATTAGGACACCAATGTCATCCGACAGTAAACTCACAAAAGATGAAGACGACGAATTCGTTGATCACACAAAATATTGTGGCATGATTAGTAGTCTTCTCTACCTCGCGGCTAGTCGGCCGAATATCATGTTTAGTGTTTGTCTATGTGCTAGATTTCAAGAAGATCCTAAAACATCACATCTAGAAGCCGTCAAAAGTATATTTAGATACATTAAGGGTACAACTCAATTAGGATTGTGGTATCCTAAGGGTACGGGAGTAGAAACAATTGTATATGCAGATTCTGACCATGCAGGTGATTATGTTGACCGAAAAAGTACAAGTGGGGTATGTACTTTTATGTGATGTTGTTTAACATCTTGGTTCTCAAAGAAGCAAACGACATTAGCAATATCAACAACCGAAGCCGAATATGTCTCCGCCGGCAAAGCATGCCAACAAGCACTATGGACGAAACAAGCGTTAGTTGACTATGACATTCATCAAAGTGACATAGCCATTCTATGTGACAACAAAGGTGCCATCGATTTAAGTAAGAATCCGGTATTGCATTCTCGTACAAAGCATATAGAGATTCGTCATAAGGTAGCATCCGAAGACAACATAGCCGACGTCCTCACCAAACCGTTGAAGCGGGAACAATTCAACCTACTTCGTCTTGGTCTTGGTCTCATGGAACAATCGTCGTAATTTTCTTTTAAACTCTACAAGGTATGTAAAAACTAGCCTTCTTCTTTCTGAGTCTAGGATCTCTATTTCACGCACAACTCACAAGCAATATGGGAATTTTCAATACCCAAGATAAGTTTTACTTATAATTCATAGTTTTCTCTTAGTTTTCAAGATAAGTATCTTTTGCATAGACGTAATTTCATACATATTTTTCTCTTTCAAAGAATAAACGGTTTACTCACACATAGAAACCCCTTTTCAAAATGATTTCTAAAAGGATAACTCTTCCCGTATTGTAACCACCCGCATTTTCAGGTTAATTTTCATTTTTGAGAATTTACTATTCACTTTTACTATTCATACCATAAATATTTTTATTTTATTTTACTATTATGACAAGATAAATAAACTTGACAAGTCGTCCTGACGGCGCACGTTGAATCCATTCAGAACCATTTTCACGAAACCGTGTCCAAGAACTAATTTAGGGTTTAAACATCATTCAGACATCCCGATATGTCCAGTAAACCATATAAACATTAGAAATATGTATTTCTACCATTTTACGACAATTCCACAAGTTTTGGAATTTTACATTTTCCAGTTCTGCGTTTTACGCGAATTACGCGTTTTTGACCCGTGTTTCCAGCGTTAAGCAGCGTTTTTGCACCCAATGAGACTTATCTCTCATTTTATATTTTTATATAGAGTATAATGATGAGTCTCATCATTCCTGGAAGTTTCGTATTCTTACGATACCCGGATTTACATTTTATGGCTTAACATCTTACGGTTGGCATTTAACGGAACCAAATCATGCTCTAAACTAAAGAAAATACCAAGACTTATCATCTAAGCCTACTCACCACTTTGTGACAGCCCATATGGGGCGATTCACCTTGGTAGTGGCTTGATCCTAACCATGATTCATTTAGATCATTACAAGTGTCTAAACTTAACCACGGTTAACATTTAACCCAATATATGGTTAACCAAACTTACCCTCCTATAAATAGCAAGTGAAAGACATCATAAATACCCGCATACACTTATCTTGGTCGTTCATATCATAAAACAATCATATCTTTCATAATTTGATCTATAAACTCCAAGTTTAAGCAAAGAAGTTTCAAATATCAAGTTACTACATCAAATCTCTAGCAAGTTTAAGTGATCTTCTTGAATTTAGATCCACTCAAGTCACTTAGTACTTCATCACCAACTCTTCAAGATTACAAGGGTGCCAAGGTGTAGAAAGCTAGCTCAATCCAAGGTCCTAAGTGTTCAATCAAAGTCCTATCCTTACTAGTTACTCCTTTCTTGATTGAAAGCCAAAAGTTGTAAGCAACTAATCACCACCATCATCTCATGTTTATTATTCATAATATTGAAAATTTCATGCTATATATATAGTTACTTTGTTGATTCATGATGTACATATACTCAATCACATGTTTTAATTCACATATTATCGTAAAAGTAACAAACTAGTAAACTAGTCACATTCTACACATTTGAGACCATTAAAACTAGTTACATATGGAATTTTTAACTTACATACTATGGTAGACAAGATAAAAAGGTAAACATAGCAACTTGAATCACCTGAAACGGACAAACGAGTCAAAAGATATGGCCAAAAGAAGTTAGCAAAACCAAAACGCCGAAACTGCCTAACACAAGCTGTTAAGCAGCTGTCCGTTTTGAAAGTGGTACTTCTGGTCCGAATCATCAAAAAGTTAAAACACGAAAGTTGTCCGGAACGACGTTTTCCTTTAGTGTCAAAAAAGCTCGGACCTTGAAAACGCTTAAATAGGCCATATTCTTTCAAAAACTGAAACTTCCCTATATATAGTTTCACGACTATACTTTTGTCACAACTAAAAGCAAAACCAAGAGGCCTAATGGCCATAAGCCAAGACCACAGCCACGGCTAAGGTCAAACATGAGTCTCAAGACCATGGTAGTCAAGACCAAAGCCATGGCAAGGCCATGGCTAAAGCCTCAATGCTTAACAACAACACAAACCAAACGACATAACATTTCATACTTACATTATCAAATGATCATATTTATGAAATGACGAGAACTTGTAAAAGCATGATAAACTTATTAATATAACAATCTTCACTCAAAACATATGTTTTATCTACTAAGTGCTACAATAGTAGGGAGCTTCATGTGACGGGTTTCATTTGAGTAAAATGTATCGACGAGTTGCTGGATTTACGATTTAAAGTGTCCTAGCTCCTCGAACGTGTACTGCATGACCTCTGAATTATGATGGCCCGAACGGTAGTACGATATCTATAAACTAAATACGTCTTCACATATTAAAGATCTTACTATAAACATCAAATGATAATTGAGTACATCATGATCAACATAGAAACATATATAGAATGGTTTATGTTTTCCTAAAACATTATTCCAAACTTAAGTCACAACATTTCATTTTTTAGGTTGCACGTAGAAGTTTTCCAATTTATCCATCACATCCGTTAAATTACTTAACATCATTAACTCTCGGTGAGTTCATAGCCCCATTTTCTATTACTTAATTGTTTTACAAACCCTTGGGGGAATACATGCTATTTTTAAACTGAACACATTGCTTTGAAACTGTATGATTATCTAAATTTATTATTTGCACTAAGTAGCACTATTGCCAATCTTAAGTCCCTATTATCATGAACCATTAATCACTTGCGAGTGAACGCGAATATTGTGGATAAGGCTATTGGGATTGACGAATCCCGTTTGTGTTGACCGGGTAGGCAAACAAACGCACTATATTTGAAGATCTATAGGTTTATTGGAAAATTACCTATTACGGAAACTGTTACTATTATATCAATTTCTATTGACAAGCTGTTAACGTTTTCGGTGTCATGAGCTTAGTGCAATAATATCTGTTTTGTTTTCAAAACCTTGGTATGAGTCAAATTAACTCACTCTACAAACATAATGTGTTCAACCATCAAACAAACTCTATGAATTTCACTCAACCTTTGTGTTGACTGTTTTAAGCATGTATTTCAGGTCCATAATGTCGGAAGCTGGCACGGAAGGGCAAGGATAAGATCAAGAAGGCTATAAATAATTTATCAATCACAAAACCTCAAAAACTTTATATTGATGTATTTTGTAAACAATGGAACCAACTGGGACCTATTTTGTAACTCTGATATATTTGAATTATAAAGCCTTTTTTTGAAAACGACTCTTTTAGAGATCGTTTTCTATTATTATGACTGTTGTGCTATCAAGTAATACCCTGTTTGAATTCCGCTGCATATCACGAAATTAGAGGTGTTACAGGTTGGTACCAGAGCCATAGTTATAGAAAACGAGTCTAAATTGAGACTTAAACTATAACTATTTTTACAAACAAAAATATTTTATAGCCTTCCGTTCTCCGTGCCTTCCATCCTCCAGACGATTATGGACTTTCAAGACATGTTATAATAAGATGAACATATTAGTATATTGATATATACACTTGAATTATTTAAAGCATTCCCCTAAATATTATAACTATTTTAACATCATATCCTTTTGTAGACACTATGTCTGTACCTGCATCTCCCGATTACGTTCCGGCATCACCCGAACAAATTCCAAACATTCCAATTATTCCGGAACTTGATTTTCCTGATATCAATGATGACTACCTTGATGCCATCGATTACGACGATGAACCATACGAAGATATGGCCGACGAAGAAGAAGAGGATCTGATTGTACCAGATTCTCGCGAATATAATGTTCAAGATTGGGTTGAATCCGAGGATGATCAAGAGGCAGACTATGTATATGGTATAGCACCATTATCACCACCTCCTGCCTCAGAAACATCTTCCGAACCTAATCCTACTAACCCTACTCAAGGACCAACATCCACTTATGAAGTCGGCGGGTCATCCACAATAATACCTGCTTTCATAAATTCTGCTCAATACGAACTATACCGCTTGAAACAACACCTTGACCTAACTCAACATAAAGTGCAAAGTATGGCATGACAGATGAATAAACAAGAATCATTTGTCATTACGGCCAAAACCGAGGCCATTCATGCTCGCCAACGCCTTGATTTATTCATACTAGATATGAGTTATGTAAAGGATGACTTAAATCATGTTGGAGATACCGTCTTCAATCCACTAACTGGATGGGAAGACATCAAAAATAGATTATCAAGAGTGGAAAGAATCCAATGCTAAGACGGGGCACAGATTCAAGAGCTGCGAAATCGCTTAAACTCGGCAGAGATTCGATTGAACGTTGCTAACTTCGACTGATATTGTCTTCGGAATGAGTTGTATGATATGCAATCTTCTATGTATGCCATGCAACAAAAGATATATCAAAAAGAAGTCGAAGAAAACCGTTCAAGTGATAACATCAATGTTCTAGCCAAATATGGAAACAACGATTCGTCCAACCAATCTTAGACTAGTGTGATAATACTAGTTATCTTTTGTACTCCTAAACTGACTAGACTCAGTTAGAAAACTCTATGTAATCCTTGTAATAGCTATCAGTAGTAAAACGTTGTAATTACTAAACTGAAAGTATCAGTTAGTAAATTTTGAAGAAACTTTTAATAAGTTCGATTTGTAAATCAATCAACGTTATATGAATAAAACTCTTGTTTTATGCTATCATGTGTTATGGTTTAAAACACCAACTTTATTATTTCTAATTTTTCTCACCAAAAATCATGATCTTTTTATAACTCACGATATACCTTTTATATAATTGATAGAATCATGGCGCCAAAGAAAGAGAAAGCACCTCAACCAATGACTCCAGCTGCTATTGAGCGAATGATTACTACCCGAGTGAATGCGGAAATTAACGCTGAACGAGCAGCCATAGCCGCGGAAGCTGCCGCTGCCGCTGAAGCCTCTACTACAACAACCGCAGCCGCTGAAGCTGCCCCTGCCACTGAAATTGCCGCTGCCACTGAAGCCGTCGCTGCCACCGCTGCCGCTGAAGCCGCAGCTGCCGCTAAAGCCGCCGCATCCGCTGAAACTGCCGCTACCGCTGAAGCTGCTTGGCTTGCCGTGCGCTAGTTTAACTAGAGGTTGCTTGTACAAAGAATTTATGAGTTGCAAACCCACAAATTTCAAGGGTTCAGAAGGAGCCATGGGTTTAACTCGCTGGTTTGAAAGAATGGAGTCTGTGTTCTCAATCAGCAAATTCGCTGAAAGTGACAAAGTTCAATATGCAACTAGGATCAGTCGTGTATCATGGTGGAATGCAGTTGCTCAACCAATAGGCATCACAAATGCTTATAAAATCTCTTGGGTTGCTCTAAAGGGTTTAATGATCAAGGAGTATTGCCCTCGTAGTGAAATACAGAAGTTGGAAGTGGAGTTCTGGAACCACGTTCTCAAAGGTGTTGACATCGCACCTTACAACCGCCGATTTCAAGAATTGGCGATACTATGTCCATCAATGGTTCCAACAACTGAAAAGCTGTTATAGAGATATATCTGGACTTACGCTATCATCAAAGGAAACGTGACATCATTTGATCCAAAGTCACTTGATGATGCTAGCGAATGTCTCGAGTCTCATGGATCAAGTGGTTTGAACAGGAGCTACCCAAAGACAGAATCTCTATAACAACACTACCACCAACAACACCAACTACCGTAATAACAACAATCATAACAACAACAATAACAACCGAAACAACAACAACAAACGACAATGGGATAACAACCAAAGAAACACTTCCAACAACCAAAACCGCAACACCACCCATCACAATCAACAGAATCAAAGGCAAGAAAATGCCAGAACCTATGCCGCTACTACCCCAACAGTAGGCATGGGATATACTGGACTCCACCCATATTGTAGTCAGTACAAAACCCATCACTTGGAGTCCTTGCAAATGCAATATATGCCAAAAAGTGGGACACCTTACTAAGGATTGCAGGGGAGGACTATAGCTACCGGAAGCAATACACATCATACATGCTTTGGGTGTGGAGAAAAAGGGCACTACAGAAACAATTGCTCTCAAAACCGTGGCCAACAAGGCAGAGGTGCTCGTGGTAGAGCCTATTTTATGGGCAACGGTGAACCTCAACAAGACCCGAACGTAGTCACTGGTACGTTTTCACTCAATAACCATCTTGTTAAGGTCTTATTCGATTCCGGTGCTGATATGAGCTTTATATCTTCCACAATTGTACCTTTAGTTAATATTGCACCAACCACTATGGATACTCATTATAGTATTGAATTAGCCAATGGAAACTTAGTAAACACCAATACTGTACTCCAAAACTGTACCCTCAACCTCTTAGATCATCCATTCAGCATCAATCTCATGCCAATCGAACTTGGAAGCTTCGATGTTGTCTTTGGTATGGATTGGTTGTCAAAACATCAAGCCAACATCATCTGTGGCGAAAAAGTTGTTCACATTCCTTGTAACAATGAAACTTTGGTCATCCGTGGTAATCGAAGTGGAACTTGCTTAAACATCATCTCATGTATGAAAACCATGAAGTACATTGAAAAAGGATGTTACGCATTTCTAGCTCATGTTACCGAGAAGGAATCCAAAAAAACGACCTGAAGACATTCCTATCGCTCGTGAATTTCCTGAATTTTTCCCTGAAGACTTACCCGGAATTCCACCATCACGCCAAGTAGAGTTTCAAATTGAACTAGTGCCAGGAGCGGCGCCAGTGGCCCGCGCTCTCTACAGACTAGCACCATTTGAGATGCAAGAACTGGCCAATCAACTACAAGAACTTTCGGACAAGGGGTTTATTCGACCTAGTTCCTCACCTTGGGGAGCTCCCGTCTTATTCGTGAAAAAGAAAGATGGATCGTTACGAATGTGTATCGACTATCGTGAGCTAAACGAATTAAGCATAAAGAACCGATACCCTTTGCCAAGAATCGACGATCTATTCGATCAACTACAAGGTTCGACCTATTATTCAAAAATAGACCTTCGATCGGGTTACCATCAAGTTAAGGTTCGAGAAGAAGACATTCCAAAAACAGCCTTTAGAACTCGCTATGGTCATCACGAGTTCCAAGTAATGCCGTTTGGCTTGACGAATGCACCAGCAGTATTCATGGATCTCATGAATCGGGTGTGTAAGCCATACTTGGACAAGTTCGTGATAGTATTCATTGATGATATTCTCATATACTCCAAAAGCGAAGAAGAACATAAAGATCATCTGAGAACGATTTTAGATCTTCTCAAGAAAGAGAAGTTGTACGCAAAATTCTCTAAATATGAATTCTGGATTCGGTCAGTACAATTCCTTGGGCATGTTATCGATAACACGGGTCTACATGTTGATCCTGCTAAAATTGATCCTATCAAGGATTGGCCAACACCTACAACACCTACGGAAATTCGTCAATTTCTAGGTTTGGACGGTTATTATCGAAGGTTTATTGAGGGGTTTTCCTCAATAGCCAAACCTTTGACTACGCTAATTCAGAAAAACAAAAAGTACATCTGGAACGAAGATGAAGAAGAAGCTTTCCAAATCCTAAAACAAAAAATTTTTAGTGCCCCTATTCTAGCATTGCCAGATGGGATCGAAGATTTTGTAGTCTATTGCGATGCTTCACACCAAGGATTAGGAGCCGTACTCGTGCAACGAGAAAAGGTCATGGCTTATGCTTCACGACAACTCAAGAAACATGAAGTAAACTACAATACTCATGACTTGGAGTTAGGAGCAGTTGTCTTTACACTTAAAATCTGGAGACACTATCTATACGGTACTAGATGTACTGTGTTTACCGACCACAAAAGTCTCCAATACATTCTCGATCAAAAGGAATTAAACATGAGGCAACAACGATGGTTGAAACTGCTGAGTGATTATGATTGCGACATTCGCTATCATCCGGGAAAAGCCAACGTAGTAGCAGATGCCCTGAGCCGGAAGGAAAGGGTTAAACCTCTACGAGTTCGAGCTTTAGTCCCTACCATCAATTCAGATTTCCCTGCTCAAATACTCAATGCTCAAGCCGAAGCGGTGAAACAACAAGACATTGAGAAGGAAAAATTAGACGGCATGATACAGAAGAAATTTGAAACCCGTTCCGACGAAACTTTATGCTTCCAAGGACGAAGTTGGTTACCACTTTATGGTGGCCTACGAGATTTAATCATGCTTGAATCCCACAAATCCAAATCTTCCGTACATCCAGGATCTGATAAGATGTATCATGATCTAAAACTACTCTACTGGTGGCCAAACATGAAATCCGACATTGCCACCTACGTCAGTAAATGCCTTACTTGTTCCGAAGTGAAGGCTGAACACTAAAAACCATCCGGTCTCCTACAACAACCCGAGATTCCGATATGGAAATGGGAACTAATCACAATGGATTTTATCACTAAACTCCCAAAGACATCCAACGGTTATGAATCCATCTGGGTCATAGTGGATCGTCTCACAAAATCCGCACACTTTATACCAATCAAACAGACTTACAAGATGGATCAGTTGACTCGACTTTACGTCAAGGAAATAGCTCAAAACACGGTGCACCAATCTCTATCATATCAGACCAAGATGGTAGATTTACCTCAAACTTCTGGCAGTCACTCCAAGACGCCTTCGGAACAAACCTAGACATGAGTACATCGTATAATCCTCAAACCGATGGTCAGAGTGAACGAACCATTCAAACGCTGGAAAAGGATGGGATAACCATTTACCATTGGTCGAATTCTGCTACAATAACAGTTATCACGCGAGTATCAAGGCAGCACCCTTTGAAGCACTTTACGGTCGGAAGTGCCGATCGCCTGTCTGCTGGGCCGAAGTGGGAGACGTTCAACTCACTGGTCCAGAACTTATTCGTGAAACAACAGAGAAAATCATACAAGTCAAAAATCAGTTACAAAAAGTAAGAGATAGACAAAAGAGTTATGCCGATGTACGACACAAACCTTTGGAATTCCAAGTTGGTGACAAGGTTATGCTAAAAGTCTCACCTTGGAAAGGTGTCATACGATTCGGTAAACCTGGAAAACTAAACCCAAGATACATAGGTCCATTCAAAATCCTAGCTAGGGTTGGTCCAGTGGCATACAAACTTGAGCTCCCATCGGAACTCAGTAATGTACATCTCACTTTTCATGTATCCAACCTAAAGAAATGTTTATCCGATGAATCGTTTGTTATTCCACTCGATGAACTCAAACTCAGCAACCATCTACACTTCATTGAACAACCTATGGAGATCATGGACCGAGAGGTCAAACAACTAAAACAGAGTCGAATACCAATTGTCAAAGTTAGTTGGAACTCCCAACGTGGTCTAGAATTTACATGGGAACGAGAAGACCAAATGCGTCGAAAGTACCCTCACCTTTTTGAAGGAGCATCACCATCAAGTAACAATTAAATCATGAGGACGTGATTTCTCCAACGGGGGGAGACTGTAACCACCCGCATTTTCAGGTTAATTTTTATTTTCGAGAATTTACTATTCACTTTCACTATTCATACCGTAAATATTTTTTTTATTTTACTATCATGACAAGATAAATAAACTCGACAAGTCGTCCTGATGGCGCACGTTGAATCCATTCAGAACCGTTTTCACGAAACCGTGTCCGAGAACTAGTTTAGGGTTTAAACATCATTCGGACATCCTGATATGTCTAGTAAACCATATAAACATTAGAAATATGTATTTCTACCATTTTACGACAATTCCACAAGTTTTGGAATTTTACGTTTTTCAGTTCTGCGTTTTACGCGAATTACGCGTATTTGACCGGTGTTTCCAGTGTTAAGCAACGTTTTTGCACCCAATGAGACTTATCACTCATTTTATATTTTTATATAGAGTATAATGATGAGTCTCATCATTCCTGCAAGTTTCGTATTTTTACGATACCCGGATTTACGTTTTATGGCCAAGACTTATCATCTAAGCCTACTCACCACTTTGTGACAGCCCATATGTGGTGAGTCACCTTGGTAGTGGCTTGATCCTAACCATGCTTTATTTAGATCATTACAAGTGTCTAAACTTAACCACGGTTAACATTTAATCCAATATATGGTTAACCAAACTTACCCTCCTATAAATAGCAAGTGAAAGACATCATAAAAACCCTCATACACTAATCTTGGTCGTTCATATCATAAAAAAATCATATCTTCCATAATTTGATCAATAAACTCCAAGTTTATGCAAAGTAGTTTCAAATATCAAGTTACTACATCAAATCTCTAGCAAGTTTAAGTGATCTTCTTGAGTTTAGATCCACTCAAGTCACTTAGTACTTCATCACCAACTCTTCAAGATTAAAAGGGTGCAAAGCTGTAGAAAGCTAGCTCAATCCAAGGTCCTAAGTGTTCAATCAAAGTCCTATCCTTACTAGTTATTCGTTTCTTGATTGAAAGCCAAAAGTTGTAAGCAACTAATCACCACCATCATCGCATGTTTATTTTTCATAATCTTAACAATTTCATGCTATATATATAGTTACTATGTTGATTCATGATGTACACATACTCAATCACATGTTTTAATTCACATATTGTCGTAAAAGTAACAAACTAGTAAACTAGTCATATTCTACACATTTTAGACCATTAAAACCAGTCACATATGGACTTTTTAACTAACATACTATGGTAGAAAAGATAAAAAGGTAAACATAGCAACTTGAATCACCCGAAATAGACAAACGAGTCAAAAGATACGGCCAAAGTAAGTTAGCAAAACCAAAACGCCGAAACTGCCTAACACAAGCTGTTAAGCAGCTGTCCGTTTTGAAAGTGGTACTTCTGGTCCGAATCATCAAAAAGTTAAAACACAAAAGTTGTCCGGAACGACATTTTCCTTCATTTGTAAAGAAGCTCGGACCTTGAAAACGCTTAAATAGGCCATATTCTTTCAAAAATTGAAACTGCCCTATATATAGTTTCACTACTATACTTTTGTCACAACTAAAAGCAAAACCAAGAGGCCTAATGGCCATAAGCCAAGACCACAGCCACGGCTAAGGTCAAAGATGAGTCTCAAGACCATGGTAGTTAAGACCAAATTCAAGGCTTAACAACAACACAAACCAAACGACATAACTTTATATACTTACATTATCAAATGATCATATTTATGAAATGACGAGAACTTGTAAAAGCATGATAAACTTATTAATATAACAATCGTCACTCAAAACATATGTTTTATCTACTAAGTGCTACAATAGTAGGGAGCTTCATGTGAGGGGTTTCATTTGAGTAAAACGTATCGACGAGTTGTTAGATTTACGATTTAAAGTGTCCTAGCTCCTCGAACGTTTACTGCATGACCTCTGAATTATGATGGCCCGAACGGTAGTACGATATCTATAAACTAAATACGTCTTCACATATTAAAGATTTTACTATAAACATCAAATGATAATTGACTACATCATGATCAACATAGAAACATATATAGGATGGTTTATGTTTTCCTAAAACATTATTCCAAACTTAAGTCGCAACATTTCATTTTTAGGTTGCACGTAGAAGTTTTCCGATTTATCCATCACATCCGTTAAAGTACTTAACATCATTAACTCTCGGTGAGTTCATAGCCCCACTTTCTATTACTTAATTATTTTACAAACCCTTGGGGGGAATACATGCTATTTTTAAACTGAACACATTGCTTTGAAACTGTATGCTTATCTGAATTTATTATTTGGACTAAGTACAACTATTGCCAATCATAAGTCCCTATTATCATGAACCATTATTCACTTGCGAGTGAACGCGAATATTGTGGATAGGCCTATTGGGATTGACGAATCCCGTTTGTATTGACCGGGTAGGCAAACAAACGCACTATATTTGAAGATCTATAGGTTTATTGGCAAATTACCTATTAGGGCAACTGTTACTATTATATCAATTTCTATTGACAAGGTGTTAACGTTTTCGGTGTCATGAGCTTAGTGCAATAATATATGTTTTATTTTCAAAACCATGGTATGAGTCAAATTAACTCATTCTACAAACATAATGTGTTCAACCATCAAACAAACTCTATGAATTTCATTCAACCTTTGTGTTGACTGTTTTAAGCATGTATTTCAGGTCCATAATGTCGGAAGCTGGCACGGAAGGGAAAGGACAAGATCAAGAAGGCTATAAATTATTTATCATTCACAACACATCAAAAACTTTATATTGATGTATTTTGTAAACAATGGAACCAACTGGGACCTATTTTGTAAACTCTGATATATTTGAATGATAAAACCTTTTTTTAAAAACGACTCCTTTAGAGATCGTTTTCTATTATTATGACTGTTGTGCCATCAAGTAATACCCAGTTTGAATTTCGCTGCATATCACGAAATTAGTGGTGTTACATGTATCACTTTCATAAAGGCCATTTCTCACGTTTAGGACAAATCGCTTGTTCATTATTAATACAGAGTAAAAACCCCGTTTTCATTGCATCTCATGTCTTTTGAATGCTAAAGAGGATACATAACTAATATGTGTTTTCAGGTACATTCATTTAAGCAACAATGAATTAGGAGCACTCGGGTTATCTCACATAATAGTGTGCTTTTTCGCTTCTAGTTTATTTTTCTTTTTAGGAGTCCAGATAACCGCAACTTCAAATGGTTTGCATATAGGCACACACTAGGCACAAATGTTTCCAAAAAGGAAAATTTTAAGCTACCCGAATCACCAGTACCACGGATCCCAGCCTTAATGCTGGACGAATCCCTTAAGGGAAGGATCCGTGGGATCCGTAAGACAGAAGCTAATTTTATCTTCTATTTATTCTCACTTTGGATGAAAACTTCAATAATTTCATCATTTCTTTTATTTTTTTTGGAGTATGCTATTTAATGCTTGTGTTCTCATGATCACATGCCTTAAATCCATATCTAATCATTAGATTTTAATCCACATTTTGGGTCAAGCATTCATTACAATGCATTATTTTTCTATAAATAGGATTCCCAAAATGCTTGCATATTCATTAAATCCCAACTTCACAAACACACATCATCATGTCACCCAAAATATCTTCCAACATATATGAATCATCTAGAGCAAACAACCTCTTTCAAGAAATCCAAAACTTTGTCCTCCCACCTTTCAAAGTACCACCACCCAAATATAGAAAAACCGCACGAATTAGCATCCGCCTTGTTGCTTAGCAAAACCATCATCAAATGGTTCATCACCAACAACTCATTCACCACAAGATGCTTCCATTATAGCACCTCCTTCATCACCAAGAAGTACACCAAATTCATCACCCATCACATCACCACCTAAGGTCACTCTTTTGGAACTCCTTAAGACTCCAACAAGATCTCAACAAACTAAGCAAAAAGAACTAGTCTTTTTGACACCTCCCACTTCTCCAAACAAAATTTTCAAAGACCTTGAAACCTCACCACCTTTAGCTCCCATTGAATTACAAGAACATCTAGGTTCTTTTCCACCACCACTACCAAACATTCTGGACTTTGATCCGTATATTCAAACTTTTCCACCACAACTTCCGCATCTCACAAATCAAAGTCACCCGGAAAACTTCCGCACTTATTACCCACATCACTTACATTGTGAACATTGCCAATCCACTAGGGATATTGCAATAGAGATTAGGGAAGAAATGCAAGTCATACTTAACCTCATTCTTGATCGCATCAACATCATTACTCATCAAAACCTCCATCCATAACCTTATGCATGCATGGAAGGAATCATTTTTATTACCTTTAGTAATTTTCTTTTAAGTCATTTTACAAGAACAAGTCTTGTTCTTACTTTTACATGCTTTTATGTGGCATAAGTACCACTACATTTTGTTGTTTTATTACAAGGCCTTGTTTACATACCTTGGCTCCCAATCTTGATTCTCATCAATCACAAGATTATTTATGCATGTTACTACTAACCCTTTCTTTGTAGGATTATTATTTTTTTCTCACTTGACGCCCCATTCTAGGGGGAGCTACCGTCAAGGGGGAGTTAGCGATACATGGACTATTTTTCCACATTTTATTTCTTCGTGGGGGTAAATTTTTGTTTCGACAAAAGAGGGAGAAGAAGTAAAACTTAGGCTTTCAAAACATACATTTAATCTTAAGTTGTACTCATCATAGTATTATGTTTTGTCATCAATAGAAAGGGGGAGATTGTTAATACAAATAAACCGTAAAAACATTTATTAATATTTAGCAATCTCTTTGTGTTTTGTTGATAACAAATATAATGTTATCATAAGTAAAATTATAAGGATACACGTTATTTTTGTAAATCATTTACATATAGTCATTTAATACAAATTGTTGTAATAGTTTATTAGGATGGGTAAAAACCACAACCCATGGAGCATATCCATAATCCATGGTATTGACCCATATCCATTTGACTAGATGCATTGCATCTATTAGATACATTGTATCTAATGAAATACCCATGGACCAACCCATAACCCATGACCCATGACCCATAACCAAAAAACCCATGGGCAAAAAGGAGCGTCCCACAGATCCCTGGTGTTACACTAGACAGATTCCTTAAGAGAGGGATCCGTGGGATCCGTGCTACAGTGGCACATTTTTGCCTATAAATAGAGAGCCATTTTCTTCATTTCTCTTCACCCCTCTTCTTACTAACTCTCTCAGATATTCTTACACTCTTCTAAAAAAAGATCACTTGATCTAGAGAGTTGTTCTTCTTTCTTCTATTGTGATTCTCATATAGGTCCTTCTCTAAGGCAAGATCACAAGCTTTCTACAAGTAATCCAAGCAAGGGGTCCTTGATTGATTTGTTCCTCCACAAGATTTCTGTAGCAAAGATCTTGTACTTGATATTTCACATAGTTATTGTGTAATAGTCGTGTTGGTTTGGTCCTCCGTGTTACGGACTCGGTATTTATCTTTGTACCGGAAAAAGGTGTAAGCAACGTTGTGAAGGCTTCTCCACCAAGTTAAAGGAGTTTGTTGACATAGTGCTTGAACTATCGAGTAGGTGACTCAGGGAGTAGAGTAGGGCAAGGAAGGTGTCCTTGTAGCCGAACCACTATAAATCGGTTGTGTCATTTATATTCGTTACTTTACTTTCTTTACTTGTATTACTCTTAGATTTATACTTTATCTTCATCCATACGATTTCACATAACATCGAATCTGAAGTTTTTAGAAACTAACTTAAAATCGACAAAACTATTCAACCCCCCTTCTAGTTTTCCACAAGCAGCAACTCCTTGGCCATTTCAATTGCATTCCCCATCTTTAGCCCTGCATCCAACATCTGTAGAAGAGTCCCAAGTGCAAGTGGATATGTTCTTTTTACCAACATATATATGTCTATTCCATTGCAAGTAGTAACCAGGTGCAGTCCACAGGAATCTAGCAAAGTCCAACTGAGGGCTTCATCACCAGGTTGAAACTTCCATTGCTCTCCTGTTGGATCAGGTTCAAATATGTTCTGGAGCTCATAGAGTAGATCCAGAGCATTGTCATTATCTGGATCTCTGTTCTTGAACCTGTCTTTGACAATTCCCATAGCTTAAGCAGATCTTCCCTGTCAATGAATGCAAACAGATCCACTAAGTACAAATAAGCACTTGTCCTTCCACCAGCTCTATGAATCCTCCAATGCCTTTTCCCTTCTTCAGTGCAAATATCCCAGTTGATGATTGGATATCTTGTGTTGATGGGCTCTGAGTATAATGCTTCTTTAGGAGCTTCAATTAACATCATCCTGTTAAGCTCCTCTTAAGTAAGTCCACCTTCATCTTCATCAGAGGCTTTCAATCTTTTTGGAGCAATTGAGGAAGCACCTTCTTCAGATGGTCTTTTGTAGCTTCCAATGGGTTGTGACCTTTCAACAGTATCATCAGGTTGCATAGGTCTGAAGTTAAGAAATCTTCTTTGAATTGTATCAGCAAGTCTTTGGAGAGTCTCCCAAGACAATTGATTCAGCTGCTTCATTGTTGTCCTGTCTTCACCTGAATACCTAATGTATTTGCAGAGATACATCTTCTGCTGACTCTTGTTAGGAGGCTTTGAATTCTTTTCAATCTCTTTTTGCTGCCTGAACTGAATTTGTCTTATAGCCAAGATTTCATTGAATAACTGAGCTGCTTCATTGGTACTTGTTCCTTGATCTTGTTGCAGCTTCTGTTGTACCTCCTTGGTAGCTTCTACTTTGTTACTTGTTGTAGATCAGCAACTACTTGAATGGTAGGGCTTAGTACTGATTGTGGAACTCCAGGAGTACTAACTATAGTACTAAGAATACTAACTACAACACTAATAGTACTAACTGGGATAGTACTGATAGTGCTTGTAGGAGTACTAAGTACTTCTTCAGCATCTATAGGGACCTGAACTTCCTCTTCTTCAGCAAAATGGCTTATAAATGTTGCACCACCTTGCCATTGACCAAATTATTTTCTTCCTTGAATATCAGAACTCCTCCCCTGTTTGGTAGAATCCTCTGTGGAAGTACTGGATACCCTGAACTTGGCCTTTCTTTTGTGAGATGCAGTGACTGGAGATGTTGCTGTAGGAGGCTTGGAGAGAAGCTTAACATGATGCTATAACTTTTTCATCTTTAGGAGCATCTTGGTATGAACTTTTTTAGTAGCTCTCTTGTTCTCTTCCAGAGCAATCTCCAGCCTGTTCACCTTCTGACAAAGAAACCTGTACAATTCCGTCATATCCGTTAGTGTCAAGCTGCCCTCACCACTTCCAGCTGTGTTACCTGCTGAGAGAGGTGGCTCATTCGGCAAATGAGATGCACTCCCAGGCCTAGCCTGAGCAGATACACCCCCTTTTAAACCTTTTCCTGGGTCCACCCTGTGAGGATTGCTTACTAGGTGTTGGCATGGGTTGGGTCTTATGTATGTTACCACTATCCTCACCAGCTTCTAAGCTTGGTGGATTAGTGGCAACCCTAACCATTCTATCTCCTGCATCATCTGAGTTAGGCTCATCTGGTTCAGTGTGAGGAGGAGAATGGGGATGAGGTGTCCCACTCTCCTGTCTGGAATGCCTACTTGTTGATGATTGTTGGTGAGTAGGAGAATGGTCATCATCTGTGGGTGTGTGTTAGGAGCCACCTGTGCTTGATGGTCCTTCACCCTCTGCAAGTAGCATGTTAGGAAATAGTGGCACTACAACCCCACTATATCCTACCACAGCCCTTAACATATTCGAAAACACTTTGGCTGTGAGTAGTTTTGATGGATAAACATTTTTGTGAGGCTGCAAGTTTTGTTTCTGAATATCCAAAAATATTTGAATAAACCTGGGATACATCAGAAACTTGGTTTTGCTAACAACATTTTTAAGCATACCCTCAAAAATATAATTTGAAAAGTTGAATACCCTGCCTGGTGCAAGGCAGATCAAGGCTGTGGCTATGTTTGTGGGGAAAGCATCCCAGCCAGTCCTTTTGTGACTCAAATAATGTAAGAGGGTATGAATTAGAAACCTCCATTGTAGGGAAAACTGACTTTTATGAAAGTTAAAAGTGTTGTCATGTCTATAACCCATCAATGAGAGTTGTTCAATTATGTCAGTGGCTGGAAAAGTGTTAATACCTTCAGCATCCTTAAGATGAAGATGTTCTCTTAGAGAAGCTTCAGTAATAATAATTTGTGTGCCATCCACTGTACCAATTAACTGTTGGACCCCTTCCTCAGTTGTTGAGGCAATAGCAGTTTGCCAAAACTTCCTGACAGGGGTACATAAGATAGTAGGGTTTAGAAGTAAAGCAAACCTTATTATGCTTCTATTTAGGAAGGCTACTATCTCTGTGAACTCTTCATTGCCTTCTGGTAAGTCCAAGCACGCCACAATGTTGTAATTATCAACAAAATCAAGACGAGCCATTAGCAATAAGAGTTAGGGTAATGAAAGTGGGATTTGATCGCAAAAGTATTTAGTGAATTGTGGTGAAAGCAATTGAAAAGTTATGTAATATATAGAGAGTTGGACAATTTTGGTTGAACCGCCTTATAAATATTTATGGTAATAAGTAAAGAGAAACCAATTAGGGAACCCTTATATAAAGAAACAGACGGTAACAACTCTAGTCGTAAAAGTAATCATTGCATAACAGACTTTTGGAATAAGTACTAACGGATAGTTCATCAGTACTAACTAAGCTTATCAGTACTAACTTATAACCATCAGTATTAACTTTACTCATCAGTATTATCACATAGTTTGGAAATTATAATATTGAAACCCCATTTTGAAGGGATTAAGTGTGGTGACAGACACGTAATCAAGGTCAGCCTTACATGGCCTCTGGTTTGGTGAAAACCAATGGTTTCAGTGCTGAGCACTGCCTGTGATGGATTGTCCCATTAAAAGGGCCTTCCTGACAGGGTTTCCAGCTCGTGGCAAATGTTGCCTCCAACACAAGTGTTGGATTCACGGTTGCTCGCTGTTCTCTAAGCCAGATGCCCTTGGGCTAGTCACACTATCTGTAAACAGATAGAATGGCAAAGAGTGGGTTAGTGCAGAATGAACCTGACTAACTGAAACCATCAATTCATGTTCATTAATACCACAAGATGCCACATAATGCTTAGGCATCACAAAATCCAGAGTTACAGCAAGTTCCATCATGTGGTTGCATCAAAATGAGCATAAGGGAGAGTACCACATTTGCTGTAACAGTCAGTCAGTAAACCACATCCATACTGCTTGTGCTATTCCTGAAAAGTTAGCTAAAAACCAAGAAAACACAATCCAAGATATTTTCTTGACAATCCGTATTAACTTTACACTAGCAGTATTAACTAGATAACAATCAGTACAAACTACCAGTTTACAAAACTTTACAAAATAGAGAGAGATAAGACATATTATGGATGAAGCATCCCAATACTTGTGACCAAGTACTGAAATCTTCCCAATTCAAAAGCTTTTGTTAAAAGATCTGAAACATTAAACTCAGTATCAATCCTATCAACCTGAATGAGTTTCTTTTCATTACAGTCCCTTATAAAGTGATGTCTTATCTCAATGTGTTTAGTTTTAGAATAAGCAACTAGATTTTTTATAAAGCATATAGTACTATCGTTATCTATGTAAATGACAGTGCCCATAAAATTATACCCATAATCAAGCATCTGATTTTGAATCTAGAGGACTTGACCACAACAAGTTGCAGCAGCTACATACTCAGCCTCAGTTGTAGAGTTTGCCACAATGCTTTGCTTCTTGCACTGCCATGAAATCAACCTATCACCAAGAAACTGACATCCTCTTATGGTTGACTTCCTATCAAGACTTGCCCCAACATAGTCACTGTCAGAGTAAGCTACCAGATCAAAAGGAGAGTCCTTAGGATACCAAAGGCCTAGGTGAGCATGGCATTTCAGATTTCTTAAGATTCTTTTAACAGCATGCATGTGAGAGATCTTTGGAGAGACTTGGAATCTTGCACAGGCACACACTGCAAACATAATATCTGGTGTGGAGGCAGTCAAATACATCAATGTTCCAATCATTGACCTGTAGAGGTGCTGATCAACCTCTTTACCATCAGCATCTGGAAGTAGTGGCTTATTATGCTCCATAGGAGTGCTTGCAATCTTTGTATTTTCATAGCCAAACTTCACCAAAATCTCCTTGACATACTTATCATGACCGATAAATATGCCATCTGTCTTCTGCTTGACCTATAGCCCAAGAAAGAAGGTGAGTTCTCCCATAGAACTCATCTGAAACCTATCATGCATCAATTTTTCAAATTCTCTGCATAGATCCTGCTTGGTTGAGCCAAAAATAATGTCATCTACATATATTTGAACCAACAGGATATCATTCTTCACATTCTTGATGAATAGAGTCTGATCAATATTCCCTCTTCTGAAGCCATTGCCCAAAAGATACTTGGTTAAAGTTTCATACCAAGCACTTAGGGCCTGATACAGACCATAGAGTGCCTTTTGAACCCTGTAAACTTTGTCAGGAAAGGTTGGATCTTCAAACCCAAGAGGTTGACAGACATATCCTCCTCCTCAATCTTCCCATAGAGGAAAGCACTCTTCACATCCATCTGGTATACTGTGAAGTCTTTGTATGATGCATAGGCCAGGAATAGTCTGATAGCTTCAATCCTTGCCACTGGAGCAAAGACCTCTTCATAGTCAATTCCTTCCTGTTTTGTATACCCTTGAGCCACCAGTCTAGCCTTGTTCCTTATTACCACACCCCTTTCATCCTTCTTGTTTATGAAAACCCATTTAGTGCCAATAGCTCTCTTGCCTTCATCAAGATCCACCAGAACCCATACATTTTGAAGTTTGAACTAGAGAAGCTCTTCTTGCATTGCTTCTACCCATGATTCATCTTCAAGTGCTTTGTAGACTTTCTTTGGTTCTGCTTATGAAACAAAACAAGCAAAGAGATATTTTTGTGTGTCCCCATGGATCCTTTCTTCATAAATAGCACTAAAGAATCCAGTCTCACTATGCTAAACTTTAGATCTTGTAGTTCTTTCAGCATGAACATCCCCAATAACATTCTCCAATGGATGATCCTGATTAATTCTTCTGTGTGGTGTAGCAGGAACATCATAAGATGAAGCTATATTGGGAAAATCAATCTCATTAGCTTCACCATAGGGATCAGGAACCTCTGTATTGACTGACGGAATAGAGTGGGGACCATCAGTATTAAGATTTGGCTCATCAGTACTAACATGAGGCTTATCAGTATTAACCACATTAGTACTGATCACTTGAGTTTCAACCACTATAGCATCTTCATTGGTTACACCTTCTTCAGCATTAGAATCATTCGTCTTTAAAGGCTGATCATCTTCTTTGTTTGCCTCCCCTGAAGAAGTGCTTCCAACTGAGCTGTCCTTCCAAATGGGCAATAGGACACAGTCATCATCATCATCAAAATCTGCATCAGGACCTTTCTTTTCTCCTGCAACAATGTTAGAATCCACATAAACAGACACATAGTTCATAGATTCTGTTAGCATATCAATATCAAAAAGCCATTTTGATCCTTGCCCCTCTACACTAGGTTTATCCTCAAGAAACTCTATGTGCAGATTCTCCTCTATTCTTCTGGTTCTAGAATTATAAACCCTAAAGGCTTTACTATTTAAGGAGTAGCCAACCAGATATCCACTATCAGATTTTCCATCAAACTTACCTAGGTGGTCAATGGTATTGAGAATTGAGACATGACACCCAAAAGGTTTACGAAAGTCTAGGGTAGGCTTTCTACCTAAAAACAACTCATAGGGAGTCTTGCCATGAGGCTTTACAACCAGTACCTTGTTCTGAACATAACAAGCAGTATTAACTGCCTCAGCTTTGAATGTTGTGGGCAACTTGAAATATGCTAACATAGTCCTAGCAGCCTCTATCAATGTCCTATTTCTCCTTTCAGCAACCCCATTTTGCTGAGGAGTCCTAGCTACACTGTATTCTCTTTTAATACCCTTAAGTTGAAAGAAATCGTTCATCACTTGGTTTTTAAACTCTGTCCCATTATCATACCTAATGATTTTAACTCTCTTATCAGCAAGGTTCTTTATTGCAGTTATGTATGACTTAAGGATTTCACTGGTCTCATCCTTAGTATTCATGAAGAAAACCCAAGTAAATCTGCTAAAATCACCAGTCACAACCAAACAATATTTCTTAAAATTCAGGCTGCTAACAAAGGTGGGGCCAAATAAGTCCATGTGCAGCATATGAAGTGGTTGGGTGATAGAGTTAAAAACCTTGGGCTTACAAGAGGCTCTATGCTGCTTCCTTTTGAGGCATGCAATACAGGTCTGTTTATTTTCAAATCTTTTTAAAGGCAAACCTCTTACAAGGTTATTTTTAGCTAAAAGATTTATCACCTTAAAGTTCACATGATCTATTCTTCTATGCCATAACATAGATTCATCCAAAGAAGCTGTAGCAACTAAACATGTACGGTTTTCTTTGGGCACTATGTTTTTCATACTTACACTGTACATATTGCTTTACCTAGGGAACTTAAGTAGTACCTCATCTTCACTAAGAAACTTAAAATTTGGAGATAAAACCAAGCAATCAGTGTCTGTGAATAGAACAAAATTCTTCTTGTCACACATTTGTGACACACTGAATATATTGTATTTGAGTTCTTTCACATATTACACATCTTCAAAGTCCAAATTACCAGTCTTGATTGTGCCTTTACCAGTAATTCTTCCACCTATACCACCTCCAAAAGAAACATATCCTCCATTCAAAATCAGTGAAGTCTAAAAGGTAGGATAGATTTCCAGTCATGTGCTTGGAACACCCACTGTCTGAATAGGCAAGATCATCATTATTGTTGGAATGTCCCTGCACACAAGATAAAGGAAATTAGTTCCTTTTAGGGACCCAAGCCATGACTGACTTGGATCTGCCTCGTGCATCAATGTAATCATATTTCTTGAGAGTAATTGATGAACTTTTGGGTTGAGTGGTCTTTCTAACCCAACAAGCTGAGGGCTTAACAGCATTGCCCTTGATTCACCTAGCATCACTCACATTTGAACCAACAGTTTTCATTTTAGGCTTAAAAGTATAAACTTTTGGCCTATCAGTATTAAGTTTTGGCTCATAAGTATTAACCTTTTTCTTGTAAAACTTGATTTGTTCATCATAAGACTTAAAGGTTGGTGCTTATCTAGCATTAAAGGGCCTTGGTGAAGTAGATGGTGATTTTGAAAAGTTTCTTTTGGGTCTTTCACCAAATACTCTGGGTTGTGGTCTAGCAGTATTAACTGGCCTTGTAGTATTCAAAGATTTTATGCCAGTTTTAAGAAGAACTGCTCTTGGGGTCATGATGGGTTGAGGTCTAATAGGGTGTTTGCATTGAGCCTGCAGATGAGAAATGCTTCTGCACAAAAAGAAAGATTTATTATACGTGACAAATTCATCTCCTAGTTGCTTAGATTTTAGCTGGTTCCAGTTTCTTTTGTTACCTCTAGGACTAGATGACCTATTTCTATACTTCTTTCTTTTGTTACCTCTAGGACTAGAAAACAGGTTTGTCATTTGGTCTTACAGGTTTAGTGAATTGTTCTTGCTTTGGTTCACTTGACTCTACACCTTCCTTTTTGTTTTCAAACACATACACCTCAGCTAAAGAAGTGTCACTGGCACTTTCAAAGGTCTCATCAGGCTTTTCAACCTTGGATTCAATGGGTTTACGGTCACGGACAAATGTGGGTGCTTTAAACTCTTCTAAGCCAGTGTGTTCAAGGCCTATGCCAGGTGGTGAGGGAATAACTCTGAATGGTGGTGGTGCTGTCTTATAACCCATACCTTATTTGGCTTTGCCAATTAGAGCACTTTTAAGGAATTTATCAAGTTTCTTAGAGTTATAATGCTATGTGTCTTTAAGAGTGTCAACACTAAGTTCTATGTTGTCTTTAATTTGAGTGACTTTCTCTAGTTCTTCTTTTTACACACTTATGGTGGTGTCTTTAAGAGAAATTTCCCTATTAAGTACAACAGTTGCTTCAGAAAATTTTGACTCATTTTCTTTATAATGCACAATTTGTTTTTCTAAAACTGCTAAGCCTCTTTTATGATTTGCTAAGTTATAACTGGTTTTAGAAAACTCTTCAGCCAATTTATCAAACTCATTTTTAAGAGACTCATATTTACTTAATGGGACACATGTATCTGAGCAATTTGTTTCAGTAAGTACCTCAGATACCAAAGCCATATTGATTGGACTCTCCTCTTCATCAACCATAAAGCTCCAATCATATCCAGCACCATCAATAGCCACCATTGCTTTAGAAGATGAATCATTAGATTCACTTCTCTTTCCCTTTCCCCTGGGGCTTCTGCATTCCCTGGCAAAATGCTCAAGCTTGCCACAGTTGTAGAATTCCACCATTCCCTTGTCAAACCCAGCAGTATCTCCATCATTGATCTTAATCTGCCTACCAGTTCTCTTCATGAACCTTCTTGCCCTCATACTTATCAAGGAAATGTTCCACTTGATATCCATCTTCCATGTCATCCTCATGGATCTGTCTCAGGTCATCATGGGTGATCTGAGATCCCTTTTGTTGCTCAGAGATGAAAGCATAGATTGTACTTTCATTGATGCCTGCTGCATTGGTTACCAAACAATCAGTATTAACGTTAGTACTAAAAGTACTAACACCAAAACTGTCCTTATCAGTACTAGTGACTGGATGAGCCCCAAAAGCTATGTTTTGTGATCCAGAACTGGAAATTGCAGATGCAGCTCTCTTCATGTCTTGTTCAATCACTTTAAAGCAGTTGAACAGATTGTCTAACCCCATAGTTTCAAATTCTGCTTTATTCTTCCATACAATAACATGTGTCCCACTTTGGTGATGGAAGACTTCTAACAAATCTTAGATTGATATCCTCCTGAGAGATGTCCACACCCAATACAACCAGTTGACTGACAAGCTTTTGAAGCCTATTGTAGACTGATTCAATGGACTCAGTTGCACCAGCAATGAAGTTTTCAAACTCTTGCTTCAAAAGAGTTTTCTGAGTCTTCTTGGTGACAAAGTTCCCACCAAATCTTGTCTCAATGGCCTTGAACAAAGTCTGAACATCCTTGTGTTTGCTGAAGTTAAGTTGATGATCATCTGGTAATGCCATAAGTAGGAGACTTCTAACCTTGAGATCGTTGTCTCTTTGAGCCATTTCATCAACAGTGACATGTTCACATTTGTATTTAATAACAACTTTGCCATCCACTTCTTCAGAAACAATGGATTTGTAGGAGTTTCCATTGATCACAATGTTCCACAGCTTAAAATCAAGCACCAAAAAGTACTGCTCTACGCACATCCTCCAGAGTTCATATTCATTGGGCTGAAACTTAGGAACTCTGGTAACAGCACTGGATTTGCTTGAATCAAAATCCATTTCTTCAGATTTGTCACACATGATCTTCTAAAAACAAAGCTTTAGGACACAAGCTCTGATACCACTTGTGAAGTCCCAAACCTTGAATCTAGAACACTTAGCTTGTAAACGTGTAGTTGCCTTGGATGGTTCCAAAACAATAATGAGAAACTTTGTTATAGATACACACAAGTATGCGGAATCTACTTGAATGCACTTAGAAGATTAATGTAAACACAAATGTAACACCAACAGCTTCAATATTTTTGATTAATAATACGAGTACTCTCCTAGTACTAGGGTTTACAACCTTGAAGCTTTTCTTAAGACGGCTAGAGTATGTGTGTGCTTGACCTAGCTAGGATCTCCTTTTATACACTAAGGAGATCCCTTACAGAGATATCTATTTATTAAATATATCATATCTTCTATTGGTATAGAAGATATGTTGTTACAGACCATACACGACATTATTAATATAGAACAGTACAAACTCAACACTATCAGTACTAACTTTTGCACTATCAGTACTAACTAGTTAATACTTTTCTAATATCACTATCAGTACTAACTTACAAAGCTATAAGTATTAACTCCATTTCGTGAATTTCCCAACATGCAGACTATTGAAGAAAACCGCAATCGTCCAAACCCAACATTGGCAATTGAAGGCCCTTAGGATCAGGGAGCTAATGGACACCCAACACGTGATAGATCTTACTTCTTGGGTACTCATAAACCCTAGAAGGGTCCCAACAATGTGCTGGTTACATCCTTTCTAAACAATCATTTTACTACAGTACCATTCATTTCTGATGCAGAATGTATTTTCCATTCCCTATCCTACCATTGATTAATGTGAGACCTAGTACCCTAAGCCTTAGTTGAATTTCTAGCCTTCTCGCTGATCTAAGCTGCCATTATTCATTGATTTGATTGTCATAAGCAATTCCAAAATTGAGCCCGTAGTTCAAAGATGTTGAGCATTTACGTTCTAGCAACTTATTTTGTAGCTTGATTTAGTGACAGTTCTTGTTTGATGAGTTGTGAAACTGAAGCTAGAATCAAGTTGTTACTCAGCTTAATCTCATGACAATTTTTTTTTGATGAGTTGTGGATTAAGCTAAAATCACCTAGCTTAAGGTCTTTGACGACTATGCACGAGAATGGGAAAGTTTGCCTCAATCAAATCTAGCCACGAGAATGCACGTCTGTAGCATGAACGAACTGAATCCCGGGATGGGATTCATTTAAGGGGGACAGACTGTAACAAATCGTATTTTCTGGTTCATTATTTAACCACTTACTTACTTATTAAATTTCGTGAAAATTTACCTTTTTGAGTAACTGGTTTAGTTCATTCGCATACATCATTAAACGTACACTTACTTGAACCGACCCTAGAATATGTCCATGTTTTAGGCATTATAAATTCATTTCATGCATATTTCACAAGTCACATTGTTATTTTTCCATTGTTACGTACACTTTGCACATTTTGCATTTTACGCGTTTTCAGTCTACATTTTTTATTTTTAGTTATTTTTTAACACTATGGCAAGCCCAAGTCATCCATGAAATATTAAAATTAGTTATTTTAACACTTCATAACATTTTATAATATTTTTATAACAATTTTCTAAAATTCACGTTTTTAGGTCACCCAATACCGCGTAATTCGCGTTTTTAAGGCCATACGCTTGATTTAAACTCAATAAACACATTAATAACCCAAATATTAATCCAATACTAATAAGATCTGATATTTATCTTTGTTTTCATGCTTTGTTTATTCATCACCCTTCACCTTTCCACTTTACCATTTAAAACCCTTCAAAACCACTAATAACCTTACAAACCCATCCTAACACACTACCTTAATGTTTCTTACACTCCTATCCATAAAGTGATGATTTTTGTGTGTCTTGAAGACACCCAAACTAGCCACCCTTCAAACCCTTCCCCATGTCCACCAAAATCTCATGCAAACTCATCATTATAGCCCATTTAATACTCCAACTAAACGATAAAACCCTAACACCCTTCCATCTGATATCACCAACCAAAAATTCATATTTTTCTCCCCCTAATTGTTTTAGCTGCTGCCATACATTTCCCCATCACCAAAACCATCCATAGTTTTGATTATTGCAAGTATTAGTCACCTCTAGTTTAAGGTGTTGTTGCTAGTAACTAAATCCTAACACTTTCCACCATAAACAACCATCAAATCACCTTTGATTCTAAGGTTTTTTCAAGTGTTCTACTGGAGATTTTCAAGCTTTTGGGTTATTGGAAAACTTGGTTTTTAAATATCCGGGTTCATTTGAAGATTTGGGTTTGTTTGATTTGGGTTTAGTGTTTATTGACTTTGATTGCGTTCTTGATTCTTGTTCTTGAATCTCTTCTCATCACCATCTTTGTAAGAACACCACTTTTATTTCTTTTCTTGTTTGCTACTATACTTTATTCATTTTATGCATATCATACATTTTCTTGATTGATTATACCATGGTTAGGGTTAGAAACACATTAGAAACATGTCTTAATTATTTAATTTTGAGCTGATTTGTAACAACATCAAAAACAAATTGGTTGTATAAGATCAGTAGGGTTTTCGTCAAAAATAAAAATATCGGGTTGTAGTACCATGTCTTATCTTCTTTTCGATGGGTGATTCGAATCTTAACTCGTCAGGCTGAATTAAATAAAAATGTTTTGGTAAAACATGTCGAATATGGAGTAACAGATTAGGAATGTGTTTATGTCTAAATTTTTGTACCAAAAACTACGTTGTTTTTCTAATAAGGATATATTATACCCTTTAACTTAAAATTTTCCGCTTGAAAGGGGTAAAACGGTGCCGTAGAACTCAAGATATCATTTTTTCGTGAGACTGACCAGCTTGCATAACCAAGGGTACTTTGGTAATTTTATGTAGATTATTAAAATTTATGGCCCGTGGGAGCCATATAATGGTAAAATATACTTCATTATCTTTCCATTGATATAAAAACCAAGGCCTAACAATTTACGGTTTGAAAATGGCAAGCGTTTAGATTTTGAGAAAAAATCTAAAAACTAAATAACACTTAATCTAGGGCTTGTAATAGTTTCTAAAAATGACAACTTTGGTCCTTCATCTTTTTTAAACTTTGAGAACACTAACTAAAATGGTATAATCAATGTATAAACATTTAAAAACCCGTATGCATGCATACGTTGTTATTTTCATAACTTAAGACACGACAAATATTCTAGGTTACTTCTAGTGCTTCGCGCTATCTTCGTAAACTCATATATCGTAACTTGTACTATTTGCTTAAGGTGAGTATTTACAGTCCTCTTTTTACCGCTTTACTTATTTGGGGTGAAATGCATGAACTTATACTTAATAAAAAATCGTTTTTTTATCATGAATTCGTGACTTATATTTACTTGAACTCTTTGAAATTGATTTTGAACCTTAAGATACATTTTGAACTTATGATGTGTGTTAAACACTCTAATTTCAAGTCTCCCTTGTTCGTAGCAGTGCCAAGTCTCCCTTGTTCGGAGTAGTCTTGATTTATTAGTATATAATAGTTGTTATGATGTACTGTTCATACATTCGAATTGTTTGTCTCTGATTGGTTTGCCGTTTGCACTCCAATTTATATGTACCGTTCATACGGCTCCCTTGTATGGAGTAGTAGATAGTATGGATAGCGTTATTTGAGGTCGGCGAACCTCTCGTTCCCTTGTCTATGGAATGCGTATTATTTATTTTTGGGGCTTATGCCGCATACTTTATTATATACGAGGTGCTATTATTGTGAACTGTTATGACCACGTTTGTATTGACTACCAGGCGTACTACTTTTATTATGGAAATATATGTGAACTTATATGTTACAAGTCTTGTATGGCGGGACTTGTAACATGATGGGTTGACAGGACCTTTTCAAAACAGACTTTCTCAAAAATGGTTTTTCGTACTATATAAAACCTGTTTACTCACCAACTATTTTTATAGTTGACCCATTTTCTCATGCATTTCAGGTGACCGTCAGTAAGCATTTCATGAACACATTGCATAATGAAGTCTTCACATGTCATCACAATTGTCATTAAGTTTTCAAGACAATATCTTGCTAAAATTTGAGTTTATGTATATTTGTCGATGTCGGCCAAAACAATGTTGTAATGTTGTACTATTTAATTTAGTTAATGATGACATGTTCTGTTATCCTGCGCTTGTGCCTTTACTCGTTACATCCCGTGTTTCCGCTTTAGCGGGGTATGGCAGATAAACTCATGGTTGTTATACAGACAATGTTGAATTACACAATGAATAGTTACCCATATAACCCACATAGCAATAGTCTAATAGAATCGTGGTTAAGCACTTTCTTCAGTTTGCATTATTCACAGTTTTCAGCCTATGGTTATTGTACTAGATCAAATAGCCAAACAACAACAGTGGGTCATCAATGAGTCACCTCACAAACGAGAAGATTTTAAACCTTTTAGGCTGCAAGGGGAGTGCGGGATTCTTACAGTCAACCCATATCACTTTGGCTTTAGATGATGTAACAAAACCAATTGAAGAAGGTGAGATTCCTAGGTACTCTAAAGGAATCGAGAAAGTGGAGTTTCATGTCAAAGGAGAATATTTTAAGTAGGTATATGACTATAATCTCATTCTACGTGTACAAGATGGTGGAAAGTATGCAAAAAAGTCAAACATTAGCTTTTCGGATGTAAATGGAATTTCACAAGATGTTTGTGACAAGTTTATTGGAACCTGGGTCAAAAGTAAAGCTTTGATTGCTACACGTGCTGGTAAAGGAAGAAACGGGACAATAGAAGAATCATGATTGGTAATATACTCATATTACTCGTAGATGCTATCTTTTTTGTACTGATGAAACAAGCAAAATGCTTATCATACTTGTTATTGTTTAGCTCGCAACAAGATATAGAAATTATTGATATGAATACTAATGGAATAACGACTCTTGATTTGTATAAGTACGGGGATATGATAAGTTTACGGGTATTTTGAATGACTTCAGAAAGTGTAAAATGTTTTCTTGTTTTAATTGATACATGAAAGCCTATGAATTGGGTTAACTTTTGTTTTGAAATTTTTTTTCTTTTTCATTTATTTATACAATAGTGAAATCGTAAGTGTGATCTTGACCTAACTCAATACTTCTCTTAACTTTCAATGATGCAAATACATGCATTATTTTCTTGTAATATACTATCTGAACCTATTGTGTTTTACAGAAATCTTGACAACCATATTAACTACCTTTCTTTACCTATTGTGTTTTATGATGGTGGAGTTAACCGTGGCAGTGGTGGTGGCAGTGCCCATGGTGGCAGTAGCAGTGGTGGTGGTGAAAAGGTTGAAGAGGGAAGAAGGTGTGAGTGTTTAATATTGTGTTTAATGGGGAAATGTGCATATTTAATACTTAGAGAGAGATATGAATAGAGAGATATGAAGAGGGAAGAAGGTGTGAATTACTAATATAAATGTTATTGACAACCATATTAAACACTCACACCTAGTTCGTAATATACATTTTTCACTCTCTCACGGTCCAAAACCTCAATAACACTTAGAGAGAGATATGAATAACAAAATCGAATATCTCTATAATTTGATAGTAGGTTACATTTATCCCAATAGATTCTATTGACTGTACAAAGTTACGTGTTGGTGACATCTATACGATAACTTCTTAGCTCTTATACTCAATAGTTACCTGGCCTAGCACACATCGTGTGAACTATAAGCGGCGAGTTGCTAAATCTCTAATGTCAAATAAAAACTAGATTAAATTGCAAAAATCATCCCTGTGGTTTTCCAAGATTTCAGAAATCGTCCCTGGTCTTCCATAAGTGCAGGAGGCCTCCCTGTTATGAAACCTTTTGATCATTTTGGTCCCTGGCACCAATGATGGTTAGTGTCTGTTTGTTAGTTGACAATATACCAAGGGAAATTTTGTCCTTTTGCCTTGTGGTTCCTTTTTGCTATCGAAATACAACTCAACACAAAAACGGGGGTCCCTTTTTTCTGTATACCCATCTATATAATAATTATGGTTCCTTTTTTCTGTTTTTCCCCAAATCCTAAAACATACAAAACCCTAATTTCACACTAATTTGTTAAACATGTCAAAGCCAAGAAATTAATGAAAATGGTAAGCTGTTGTTTTGGTAATCATTCAGTTGTTCGCACTTCATGGACTGACATAAACCCTGGTCATAGGTTTTGGTCTTGTCCTCAAATTGTAAGTTAATTTTTTGGTTTAAGTATTTCAATTTGTGATGTTGTTACTTATGTACTGTTCTTAATGCTTTATTTTAGGTTACGAATTGTGGTTTCTTCTTATGTTGGATCCTCCTATGTGTGCTCGGTCAAGGACTATTATTCCTGGATTGCTAAGATCAAGAAATTCACTTCAAGAATCTTTGAACACAATGGCAATTGCAAACCGTCGACTCAAGATTATGTTGTTTTGTAGTTTGTTATTGTTGGTTATTATGTTCTATATGTAATCTTCTTTGTGTTGTGTTCATGATTAAATGGACTAGTAGTTAACCAGATAAGTTTGTAATGGTCAACATATTTTGATATGTTTAGTGATGTTCAGTTTAATTTAAGTCTACCTTTTATGTTATCAAAGATTCAGAACAGTTTTTGAGGCATAAAACATTAACCAAACTTAGTTGTTAAAACGTAGTCTTAAGACATTCATAAAGCATAAAACATAGTATTTAAACAATCATAATATAGTCTTAAAACATAGTAGTACTGACAATAGATTGTCTTACTAACTTGACCAAAAATAGTCTTAAAACATAGTATCCAAAACACAACCAAAATTAATTCTTAAAACACAACCAAACAGTCATAAAGCATAAAAGGGAATGAAGTAGTACTGAACTACTTTGTTGGTGTAAGTCTCAAGGAATTTTTCTTTGTTCTCTTTATTGGAGTCACATTTCCAACGGCCACATTTGTTGTTTCAGCTTGAGTTCCAGCTTGACTTACAGTTCCATAAACTTGACTTCTAAGCTGACTTCTACCCTGACTTGCAACAACATTTGATGTTCCATCTATGCTTGCAAAAGCACAATTTGCATATACAACATTTGTAGAACCACTTTTATCCTGAGTTGCAACAACATTTGCAGTTCCAGCTTCACTTACAACTAAAATTTTAGCATGATTTGGTCTTGGTATTTTCTGACTACCACCTTTACTTGTTTCACCTTGATTTCTTGCTTTTTTGGACAACTTCATTTGTTGTGACCTGTACCCTTACAAATACAACAAGTGATTGTTTTCCCTTTTCTTGTCAATTTTCCACCTTTCACCATGTCAATCTCACCTACACTCTTTTTCCTTTTCTTTGGTGGCCTACCTATCTGAGGATGTTGCTTAGGTGGAAGCAGTGTAGTTGGGAAATCAAACTTCTCCCAAAATTGTGGACCTTGCACTGGATTCACTTTAAAGGAATAGACATCCTTCCATGTCTAAAGACTGTATGACTTCTGAACCCAGTTTTCTGGCAACCCAACATTTATTCCATTGTTTGCCATGTCATGAATTCAAACAACTACATGCTTGCATGGAATTCCAGATACTTCCCACTTCCTACAACTGCATTTCCTTTTATTCAAATTCACAATACATTGATCACCCCGTGGACCCTTGACTTGAAACAGTTCTACCCCATTCCAATCCACAACATAGTTCACTGAAGCTCCTTTGATTGCTTTAGAAATACTTGTTACTGCTGGATTTAAAGGTCCCTCAGAGCATAGGGTATCGTAACGAGGGAGGCTCGCCACTCCTAGGTGGATGCCTGTAGGTTTCATGCACCCTCGCCCGCGACACCATAGGCCTCGCCACTTTCAATTCGTCACTTCCCGAAATGAAAACGACAAAAAAGGTTACACAACCGTTTTGATAACGGTTGGATTAAAACTTTTTATTCAAATTAAAACTTTACCCCTTTATAAATAATACCCCATTTTTATAAAATTATTCATACACTTCTCTTTTAAACCTCTACATCTTAATCAATAAAAACATGAGTGATTCAAATACGGATTCCTTATGATCCGATCTTGATGATATAGAAGATATCAAGATGATTCTGAAAGTTGTAGATTATGGGCAATCGTTGCAAGAACATAAAAGCTGAAATTTCACACACCCGTAATTACATATACCATAAATGGCGTTCTTTGAAAAGAACGTGATGTCGACTATTTTGGTGATAATCCAAAATATCAGTTACTATTTTAGACATCGATTTCAGATGAGCCGTAAACTATTTTAGAAATAGTACAAGGTATTGAAAATCATATTCAAGCTGCTGATCCTCTTCCACAGCATTTTGATTTCTTTAGAGTCCGACCCGGTGCTACGGGTGTAATGAGTATGAGTGTTATTATGAAATGCACATCCGACATACGCCAATTGGCGTACGGCACTACACATGATGCATTTGATGAATATTTGCAAATGGGGTCACACACGACACACGATTATCTAGATTTTTAAGCCTAATTTGAATGATATTCAAAATTTATACAACGCACATAACACGGTCCACGGGTTTCCGAGAATTCTTGGAAGCATTGATTATATGCATTGGAAATGGAAAAACAGTCTCGTTGAGTGGCAGGGGCAATTTCATAGAGGTGATAAAAAATATCCAACTATTATGCTTGAAGCCGTTGCGTCATACGATTCATGTACGAATAATGAACTAACTGTTTTGAATAATTCACCGTTATTCGACAACCATCTTGATGACTTCGCCCCCAAGGTTTCGTTTCAAGTAAATGGAGTTACATTTCAAAACGGGTATTACCTAGCTGACGGGATTTACCCAACTTGGTCAGCTTTTGTCAAATCATTCTTGACTGCATATTCGGAGAAAAATGCCTTATTTAAACAAAAACAAGAAAGTGCTCCAAAAGAAATGAAAGAGCTTTGGGGTCCTCAAAGACGTTGGCATATTATAAGCAAACCGGCGTGCTTGGACTATCAACAAGCTCTGAAGAGTCATGTACACATGCATCATATTGCATAACATGATTTTGAAAGATCAAAAGTTTGCGATATCCGAAATGAATGAAAGTTTTGTTTGTCCGCGAGCAAATATATTACGGACATGGGTTGGCGATGCGATTTACAGCGGAAGATTGCCAAGAACTTCGGTGATAAATCAATACACACAAGACTTCAACGAAATATTATTGAGCATGTTTGGCAACTACATCAGCAACAACAAAATTAGTTTAAATTTCATAGCTTTTTTTTATTTCGCAATGTATTTTAAATTTTGTATGTTTTTTTATTTTTACTATTGTATTTTGTATTTTTATTTAAATGAAATGAATTTTATTGTGTTTGAAAAATATGGAAACGAAATAAAATGTGGGTTGGTGGGGCCCAAATGAAGAGGTTTGGGTTAGTTGTGAATGAAGGGTATTTTTAAGTGGGTGTGTTGAAGTAATGTGACACATGTGGGACCTAAATGAAGAGAAGTGAAGAGGTCATGATACCTCATGCTCTCACTCTTTTCAATTACCTTTTGCACAATAACTATCATCTTCATGAGGTACTCTCTAATATACTCTAAGGTAGAAATAATTGGACTATCCCTAGCATCCAACAATTGCCTATTGAATACTTCACAAACATTGTTGATTAAAAGATCACAATTAGCCATCCCTGTCACATTTAGGATGTTTATGAATACTAAATTCTAGCATACATAAAATTATACATAAAAATTTACAGCAGTAAATACCTGAGAAGTGAGATCTGCTCCAGTGCTCAGGTGCTATTTTCTTTAACCATTCATAAACCTTCTTGTTGTATCCTTTCAGTCCATCCATTTGTTTGTTGAACTCAACAACTGTTAAAGCAGTAGCACACGTCCATAACATTTCCTTGTATTCACCACATCTCCAAATGAGATTCATATTTTCATGGATATGTCTGACACAAAATCTATGCTCATTTCTGGGGAAAAATCTTTGCAATTGCTGGTAACAACCCCTAAAAACAAGACATAAAAATACAGTCATTATGTAGTAACCTTAAAAAAGTATATCAGCAATTACGCAATTTCCTTTAAAAAGAAATACAGTCATTAAAATACTTACGTTTTGCCTATATGTGATAAATGTGAAATTAGAATTGTTGTATAAATCCAAATCATCCCCAAGGCAAGTCAAGAACCATGTCCGATAGTGTCTTGATTCTGATTCTATTATCCCATAAGCTACAAGGTAGATGCCATTATTTGAATCCACACCCACATATGTGAGTAATTGCCCTGTATCCTGCCCTTTCATAAAAGCTCCATCTAAACCCGATAGTGTCTTGATTTTGATTCTATTATCCCATAAGCTAAAGGGTAGATGCCATTATTTGAATCCACACCCACATATGTGAGTAATTGCCCTATATACTGCCCTTTCATAAAAGCTCCATCTAAACCTAACAATTCTCTACCAGCAGCTCTAAACCATCTTTCAAGGCACCAAAACAACCATAAATTCTTCTAAACATTCTAGTGGGTGAATCTGGGTTCTCCTCCCCATACACATCAATGTTTACAGTAGTTTTTGGGTTACACTTCTGAAAATCATTCACATAATCCCTCAGTCTTGAATATTGTAGCTTAGCATCACCTTTTAACCGTACCTCTGCCTTTGCTTTAGCCCTGAATGCCTTAGTCCTAGTGACACCAACATGAAACTTTTTTTTGTATTTGTTCTTAAACAGCTCTAACTGGCATATCTGGATTCATGGTCAACATATCTGGTAGGTGTTTTGATAGAAAAGTTAAAGTATAGGATTTAATTTTTCTATATTGTAAACAGTTATGTTCCTCTTTATAAGTTTTGACCAACCACTTGCCTTTATCACTCTTTGCAATATACAAAACCCAAGGACAGTCAACTTTGTCTTCTTCTTTAATTAGCATTTTGCCCTTTCTCTTATTCTATACATTTAGTTTCTTACCCTTCCCTACTTCTTGTACACATCCATCCTTCTTGATACTATCTTTTGTAACAGGAACAACACCAAAATACTTTACCCTCACCCTAATTTTGTCATTCTTGGTAATCTGAATGTTTCTCATTGTCTGCACAGCATGTGTTCTAACCATTTACTTTCCTACATCCATATTTGGAAACTCCTTGCCAACACCGAAAATGTTTTTTTAATGTTGACTTAGCAGCTTCTTTTCTTATTTTTCTCAATCTGTTTCTCCCTGCACTTTCATTATCATCATCTACATTAATTTCAAAACAATCAAAATCTAGCACTTCCAAATCATTTTCAGTCATGTTTAACTTAGGTTACATTGGGTCTACAGAGTCACCTTCTACTTCAAATCTAAAACCATTCATTGTTCAGTTCAACCTCATCAACTATGTTCTCCTCATCAACTATATCCTCTTCTCTTTTGCCCGCATCCTCAGTCTTATCCTGATCCTCAACCTCAGTGTTATCCTGATACTCAACCTCAGTGTTATCCTAATCCTCCTCAGACTCATCATGAGACTCATCCTCAGTCTCATCATGAATCTCACCCTTAGTCTCATCATTTTTATATCCTAGAACATTAAAAGGCCCAACTTGTGTATCTAAATCAACTACATTCACTTCAGGCTCCAAGTATTAGGTACCATGCTCAACATACACATAAATAATCTTATGCTTATGAACATGCTTTAGCATTTCACCAATATCACTATCACTGGTCAAAGTCCTTAATCCAATATCCAAACTTTTCATTGGTATCTTGTAGTGATAAAATAGTTTACCTTCAAAACCTAAACTTTGGTACATTACTGTGTTTAAGATATCAATCTTACATTGATTAATGTTTGTTAAGTCCACGAATGTTACCTCACCATCAACATACTTCTTCTTGGGTATGTTTATGAATCTTCCACCATGATGGATCATCATTGTAAACAAGTCTGGATACGTTTGTGTTTCATCATCAAATAATACTAAATCAGTACCAAATACATAACAACATAAAGAGTACAAAAAAACTAAAATACGACAAAAAAGTGTATTAGTGTTTTTACCATAAACTGATTTAGCATAAAAAGCTTGTCCATCACCTCTAATTTGCCAAAGCTGGATTGGTATACTCTTGTTTCTTGTTACTAATTCTAGGGATTATAAGTGGAATATCAATAAAATAATGAGGGTACAAAGGAACTGGATTATGGTTTAAGTTTTACTTTATGTCGGGTTTAATTTGGTATTTGTTTGTGTCGGGTTTGATTTGGATAGCAAAAAAGGACCACAACGCAAAAGGACAAAATTTTCCTTGGTATATTGTCAACTAACAGACTGACACTAACCATCGTTAGTGCCAGGGACCAAAATGATCAAAAGGTTTCGTGACAGGGAGGTCGCCTCCACTTATGGAAGACCATGGACGATTTTTGCAATCTTGGCAAACCACATGGACATTTTTTGCAATTTACTCTAAAAACTTTATTTGCTACTCTTTGCAGTTCGAAAAAGCTACTAAATAAGTTTGATAATGCAATAAAATTGCGCTACCTACATAATTTGTAAATGAAATTTGAAACTGAACAAAGCATCAAAGCAAACAAAATTAAAAATCACAACCAAATCGAAATTCATTCCATGAGAAATCACACACAATCAATTAATATAAACATAAAATTGTTTCCAAATCAAATATAACCTGACAACCTGAATCACTCGACTCGAAAAAAACCAACCTGATAAAAACCGAAACCCGATAACCTGATTTTTTACTAGGTCAAGTTGCGGGTCATTTTTTAAAAAACTCAAAACTCGACCCCGATAACTCGACCCGATAACACTCAGGGTTTTACTCTCAGTTTCATTGCAAGTTTTGCCTTTTGAACAATTACAAGACACAAATTAATGCAATATTTTTATTTAAAGTTAAATTAAATCTCAGACTTAAAATCTTTAAAAAATAAAAGAAATAACTTTATTTACAGATTTACGTCTAGCACTTAGTGATTATGACAAAGTATTGAAGAAATTGAGGGTCCATCATAATTACCTCTTAGGTGTTGGATCTGTTAGAAAGTGTGAAAAATTAAAAAGGTTAAAAATTCATTCATCATTTGACGCGTGTCATTCCAATCTATTTTATTTAAATAATCCGTCCAGAGGTAAAATGGTAATATGACCCATTTTTCTTTTTCCACATCAAACTTCAAACGCATATAACTCACAAATGACTAACTTTTAGAAAAAAACCGATTTCACCACAACTTTTAATATCAAATTCTCTTTAATTTGGTATAAATATTGTTAATTATTTCAAAACCTTTTTCTTACATATTCATTGAATCTTGATTTTCTTGATGCTTCTTGCCATTTTTGACCCTATTTTTTACCTTCAAAATTTTTGAATCATAAAATACTTAAAACACGAAAGTTGTAGACTTTGGTTCACTCTTTACATAGGTTTTTGAAGCACTAAAATCCGGTGTCATACGAATAAGATATCACGCATTAAAGATGACGTTTTACTCATATTTGTTGCACACAAGGTGTTTGATAAAATGTCTAGCTTAGATTTTTAGTGTTAAAATCGCTTTAAATGCTTTAATTTTTGTTCCACAATGAATTATTAATTATTTTATTAATGTAAGTTTCAAAAAGTGATGTTTTTTAATCGTTATTTTTAAAATAAAGAAAATATACGTTTTGTTCATCAGTTAGTCTTTGTTCATCGGTTAATGTTTTTTTGTTATATTTTTTTTGTTCATAGGTTATGTTATCGTAGGTTCATCACTTAGTTTATTTGTGTTATCACAGGTTATGTTATCATAGGTTCATCAATTACCTTATGTTTTTTCAGTTGATGAACATTAGTTTTTTTTTGTTCATCAGTTATTGACTTTTAGCTGTTATGTTATCATAGGTTCATCAGTTAGCTCATGATTTTTTTGGTTCATCAGTTATTGAATTTTAGCTATTATGTTATCATAGGTTTTTCAGTTTGTTTATTTTAGCTATTATGTTATAATAGGTTCATCAGTTAGTTTATTTGTGTTATCATAGGTTATAAGTTCATCAGTTAGTTTATGTTTTTTTAGTTGATGAACATTAGTTGTTTTTGGTTCATCAATTATTTTCATGTGTTATGTTTTTGGTTCACCAGTTGTTCCCCTCAATTTCTTAACTAATGAACAAAAACTGGTGAACTAAACCCCAAACCCAACAGCCAAAACCCTATTCCTTAACTGATGTACTGATGAACTAATGTTCATGAATAAAAATTGATGAACGGAGTAACTAATGAACAAAAAGTCATCTTTAAGATGTTATATCTCACTCATATGACATTGGATTTGAGTGAATAAAAAACATTAGCAAATATTGACCTAAAATCTATAATTTTTATGTTTTACAATATTTCTAATTCGAATTTAATATTGGTCAAATTTATGGTAAAAAACGTAATAAACCATATTACGAATATTTTTTTAAAAACATTAACTATTAAAAAACATCACTTTTTGAGTCTTACGTTAATAAAATGATTAATGATGCATTGTTGGACAAAAATGAATGCATTTATTTCAATTTTAACACAAAATCTAAGCTAGACATTTCATCAAACACCTTGTGTGCAACAAATATGAGTAAAACACCATCTTTAATGTGTGATATCTTACTCATATAACATCGGATTTGAGTGTTCTATTTCTTGGTAAATAGTGGCCCAAAAGCTACAACTTTCATGTTTTAAGTTTTGTAAAATTCAGCTTTTAAACTAGACAAAATTAGAGCTGAAAATGCCGAAAATTTTAAGAAAATCAACACCCACTTAAAAAGTTGAAAAAAAGCTGCGACTCATACATCATAATGCATACCAAATTAAAGAGAATTAAATTTAAAAAATTATGGTGAAATTGGTCTTTCATAAAAGTTTGTCGTTTGAAAGTTATTTATATTTGAAGTTTTGGGGTGAAATAAAAAATGAGTTAAAAGGACCAAAATGCCCCTAACCGAATTTGATAAGAAAAAAAGGGAGGAATTGGATGGGGGATATGTAATAGATTAGTTATCGCAAACACACTGGAACAATACTACATGGATCGAATATGTTAAGAAGTTTTAGAGAGAAAGAAAGTTGAGAGGCTTTCTAGAGAGAGAAAGTGAAAGAGAAAACTTGGGAGGTTAGATTAGAATGAAAGCTCTACCTTTTCCCATGGTGGGAAGGGACTTTTATAGTTCTTAAAAATACGCCCTCCTTCGGGTTGTGGATCAAGTATACAGTGGGTAAAGACCCGTTCGTCCTCCACGATGTTACTTAACTAAGTCTACGAGCTAACACATGCTAGACAAAACTCGGGGTGACCGACTCTTCTATATGGATTTTCCAAATCCTAACAATCTCCCCCTAAGGAAGTCACCCCATAAATTACAATTTGCATCCTAGCATTCAATCATGAAGTTCAATTCTGAGCTCGTAGACTTTAATTCTTCAAATTCCGCTATCTTTGTGCTTCAGTAGTGATTCTTCAAATGAATGTTCCTTTGACTTGTGATCTTGAGATTTCTTCGAGATCATCAGCCAAGTAAATCTCAAACTCATCCTTTGAAGTATCACCTTCAAGTGATGTTGTGACTTTTGGACCGACATGCTTAAAATTTCTGGATCATGACATCTTTTCATCAGAGTAGCGGAAGCATTGTTGTATATTTTTGATTGTCATGATTTTCTTCAATTATGAGTGTGTGATGTAAGCATGCGATTAAGAATTGACGTCTCAATTTTCATCAGCTACAACCGCCAAGTGTTCCTGCAAACAACAATTAGCAATAAAACACACGAAAGTGTCTTTGTTCACTTTCGTTGAATAGGGTTGCAAGAACCACGGTTCCTCGTTGACCAGTATAAGTACTGCTTGTGATCAGGTAGATTATGAATAATCTCCTTAACAGGGTTTGCGCAGCTTGAACTAGTCGTTCTCAAATCGGAGCGTCTCAAAGTAGACAACACGGAGTGAGTGAACCAACGAATTGAGATTCACTGATTGATGAGAAATTGATTTGAAAACAATCACGTATTGCTGAAGAGAGAGTGTTTTTGCAATACGAAAAAAGTTTTATGAGAGTGTTTGAAAAATTAATGCGCAGACGATGTGCTAGAAAAGCAATTGTTGAGCACATCGAAAGGTTTTTCCAAAAGCATACGTCAATCCATTTCCTGGAACAAGGTTGATTCAAGATTGAATCGCCCCATCGTTTCTTTCCAGTTTTCACAAGCTTGATCCGTGATAGATCTCACATGTCACCCACCAAGAGCTTGTTAGATATTGGCTCTAGAAAGATTTCCATCTTCATTGTGAATACTTTACATATCACTCGGATGTTCTGGAAATACCACAAGGATAGTGCGTATGACTCTTAATAAATATTCCCTTACTTTTCACATTGTGTATGACTCTTAATAGATATTCCCTTAATATTGCACATTGGTTTTCCTATGCGGAGACTAGGGAGAGGGTCTCTTTTACAATATCAACCATCTCTAAGAGAAATCCGATAGAATTCATTGGTTCCCCGTGAGAATGAAATTAGTCCTTTTAAAAGAACTTGAGTAGCTGGGAAGTTTAGTGTAGTGCATCACTGGATCCATGAAGTCTTGTTTTAAATACCTACGTTACCTTGGTAACCACCAGTAGCATATGTATTGAAACTGGTTTCTGCCCTAAGGTTGAATTATTGGAGGGCTATTTCTTTTCACCCTTTCACTTTTCATTTCTTTTTCATTCTTCAACCCCTTCAGTGCTTACCGAGACTTCATCACTAGAACCTTGTTGGGTTTTTTTCAGTCCTAGCTCTATCTTGTAGAGTCCCAAACCTTGGATCTAGAACACTTAGCTTGCAAACATGTTAGTTGCCTTGGATGGTTCCAAAACAACAATGAGAAACTTTGTTGTAGATGCACACAAGTATGCGAAATTGTTAGGAATTAGAAAATTCCATGTTAAAGTGTCGGTCACCCCAATTATGGTCTAGCATATGTTAGCTCGTAGACATGTCGTTATTTACGTTGTTTAGTAGTTTATTAGTTAGTTTGTAGCGTAGTTTAGTTTAGTGCAACACCGTGGAGGAAGGACGGGTCTTTACCTACTGTATGCCTAATCCACAGTCCGATAGGAGGACGGTATGTTTGTAACTATAAATACCCCTTCCATCCTTGGAAGGGGTGGAGCTTTTCTTTCAATCTAACCTTTCATTTGTTAACCAAGTCTCTAGCAAGAAACTCCCTCTCATCTCTTTCTTTAACTATGGCAAACATGTATTTTCATTATACAAGACCACCCAAATCATCAACACAATAAATATAACGATCCTACAAATGGTACCAGAGCCAAGGTTTTTGTGTATTGATGATTTATGTTGGTCTTTTGTACCTTGTTTGAAACTGTTATGTGTATATTGTGGTCGGAATATTTTTTTTCGGTTCATTATTATGGGTAATCTGTTTTTTAACAAGTTTTGGTATCTTTTGGTAATAAATGTTATGGTTCTTTCATTGTCAAATCTGTCTTGCGGTCCAAATAGTATCTTGTTATGATATTTGTGTTACCAATATTTGTGAAATTGTGAGGTCATTATGTGGTCAATCTGAGGTCAAACAACTAGTCATTTTCATGGTTCAAAAATGCTGTCTTGGTCATTTTTTTCTGGGTTTAAGTACGAAATGGTTATAAAGCTTCTTCCTAGCGAGTTGTCACCAATATGTCCAAATTCATTGAATCTACCTAGCGACTTGGTGTAGCCAGTTGAGTCAAAATCTGCCTAGCGACTTGTATTTACAAGTCGTAGCAACTTGTAGGCTGTTTAGCGACTTGAGGAAATAATGCTAGCGACTTAAAAAAAATCAGACCTAGCTACTTGTTATTTAACAAGTAGCGACTTGTCAAAAGGTTAGCAACTTGACTCCATCTAGCAACTTGACTCAAAAGAAGTTAGCGACTTGGCACAAGAATTTGGCTAGCGACTTGTGACAGAAAGGATGAAGAAGAAACTACCACCTGACCATGACCACTACATCAAAAACCAAATACCAAAAATAATATCACGACCTCAGTAACATCTAACATCATTGGTCCATGATTCTCAAAACAAAATAACGTGTTGCAACAAAATCATCTCAACAGTTCCAAAACATTAAATAACATCTAGATCTCAGATTGGTTCGTATCTTTTTTTAAATCTTTATAAGATTTTTTTTGGTCCAACCATACTCATCACAGTTCCTATATGAAGCTTTCTTCTTAATTATTATCCGAAAATAAAAAGAACGTTTCATAAACAATTGTTAAGCACGTTTCTTTTTCATTCGGTTCTAAGAATAAATCAAATGATAAGCAAAGAAGAAAAAAATGGGATCTCAGAATTTTCATGTTAATCTCAAATAATATATGATTATTGAAGATCTTTTCTCACATGATTATTTCATCATCGAACTGTGTTGATATTTTCTGAATTGTCTCATGATTATTTAAGACTTATCAAACCCTAACAAATGATTTAATATCCGAACATATAAAGAAAAACAAATTAACATAAGTGTTAATTGTCATCTTTGGTTTGTTTATCTCATGCCAAAACGATTGAAACTTACCAAATATCCTGGGTTATCCTCATAAGCCTAGCTCGTGTGATGCCATCCCTGTGGCGTATCAAAAAACCTCCGAATCAATGAACCTTATGCCATCCCTGTGGCTAGATCGAAATGTGTTGCTATCTTGAAAGGTTTTCATCGGAGCATCTTGAAGAAGTGATATAAACACTTGGTAATCTAACTTGTTTTGGTGAGATTCGTTAAGAGGGGGCTGATTAGTTTTAGAGGACATTTAGGGTTTGATAGATGGGGCTGACTTGTTCATGTGAGAGGCGTATTTTGTTTGTGTTTTAGGGTTGAGATTAATTAGGGTTAAAAGTGGTGTGTGAGTCTCGTGTGTTTTATATACCCGCATTATTAGGGCAGTTCCATTACTAGATCAGTTGGAATTGTTATCTACCGAATATGGGCTTCAATGGTGTAATATGTTTTGGGCCTGGACATCACAACATTTCCATTTGGGCTGCACATTTACATAAACGTAATGTGAAACACACGTTATCTTGAGTGGCCGGATATGATGGGTTGAAGTAATTTTTTTTTTGGGTAGATGTTCTGATTGGTATGAATTTATTGATGTATCAGATTGGTCATCATTTGCTGATTCACTACTGTGAGATGAAATTATGTTAACTGGGTAATTAACGAGGTTGAGATGACTTGTTTCTCATAATTGGTTAATATGCGGCTGATAAGACTTTGACGATAATGAGATTTGATGATGAGATTTGGTATGATTATGAGATTTGATGGTTTGGTGTATACATGTTCACGGAGAATATTCTATCACGGCTTGAATTGATAATTAAACAAGGTTGACTACGGGGTAGTTAGTACGATATTTCTCATTTAGATTTGCAGTGAGATTTTCCGGCACGTTTACTTATTTCGTCTTCTTTCTTTCTACCCTTAAGCGAAGATGACTTGTTTGGGCATTTATAGAGGGTGATAGAGACTTGGCTATTTAGTTACGTTTGTGATTCTTTCTCGCTTGACCGACAACATTGCTATCACTTCGGTGTCTCACTCAGTTGAGAATGTCAAGAGATTTTGTACATTCGGTACACCGTTTCTTCTTCACAAGAATTAGTACAAGTTTAAGTAACAAATCTGGGGACGTTCACTTCATGATCAAGTTTGACATATCGGGTTTACTTCATCAAGTGGTCACAACAACAGCCGACAGAATGCGTGAATGATGTGTTTACCAAAATGTTTTTTTTGGATGATTGATGATTTTGTTGAAATTGGATAATGAACCGTTGATGAACCACTGCATGTTCCCCTAAAACAAATATTCACCGAAACCAAAGTTGTTATAACACATTCAAGCTGACATTGTTTACGATTTTGTCTTGATTTTGTAAAATCCCACGAAAGAAACTATTTCTCGGTTTAAATCATAGACTTGTAAAATCTTGTGACAATGGAAACATCCTGGTAATAGTAAAGTGCATTTTCGGATCTATCTTACGGTTTATTCTTGGTTTTGTAAAATCCCTCGAAAGAAACTATTTCTCGGTTTAAACCACAGAGTTGTAAAATCCCGTAATGATGGAACCATCTTGGAGAAAGGAAAGTGTATTTCGGGATCTTATTTGATGTTGATACTACGATTTCTATTTCGAAGAAGGGATAAAAGGGTGTACTTCATGACTTGGGTGATTGTTTGGATATTCTTCATGGCAGTTTGGTTGCTACATGGTTTTACGGGGATATGTGCTTTTAATCATGGTCGGGATGAAAACCATTATCAGAGCTAACTTAAAACGTCAAAGGAGGGTAGAGTTGAGCTTTTAATCAGAAGATGTGACAACGGGGTTAATTCACTATTATTTATTTGAGGTTGAAGTGAAATATCACGGGCAAGTGTACTTAGTATCTGAAGGTATCGGGGATGGTTGGATGAAGATTCTTCAAGATCCTTGTTCGAGCTTATTATCAAAAACGAAGACTTGGAAATCTAGTTATTGTTGGGTGAATTTTACCTTTTCTTTTTACCACTTGGGGGAATTGGGCTCTTATCACCATAAAATAACTATCACTTAAAGGAGTTACGTTGTAGTGCTCAGTGTCACATTCAATTGTGGATTTTCAAGAGGTGATGTACGTCTATTACTGGATGGTTGGTTGGATGAAGAGTATAGAGTACTTAGAGATTCAATGGAGGATGAAGTCTCGGCACCGCACTTTCTTACATATGTGCAAGTTTAAGTCACGAGTTCGGGTTAGTTTACTTGAGGGTCAAATTCATCATATTGGGTTTTCTCCATCATTTGTCACTACAAGAGCCTACTAAATGATAATGGGGTTGATTACAAGTTTGCCAAGGCTGAAAAAGAGATTATGGCGATATGAACACATCAGTTCACGCCTCGTACTCTAAAGAAAAGAAAAGTGTACGCTTCAATGCGCTTTATCTTCTGAAGAAGAGAAATCTTCTCAATTATGACCATTCTCATCAACATGCTTCATGCTTTTTCCATGCGCTTTCAATTATCAAGTGAACCATGCTACTCTTGATTGTTTTCTTATTCCACTTGCTCAACTATAATGACGATGGCGACATCATGTGCTAATTTTGCGGGGGAGAAGTGTGAATAGACTACATTTGTTGAAGATATTCACTTATTAAATCAAGAATGGCAACTCGATGCAATTCTTGAGGGGAAAGAAGTGTGAATTCAACTGCATTGTTGATTGATTTCTGAGAATAAATGGTCAAACGGCTCCAAACTCATGTAAGAACCAAGCTTCTTCTTATCGGGTCATCTTCACATGGAGTTTTTCTTCTAAGAGCCGTTGGTTGACATCTTCACACGGGCTTATTTGATTAATGACAAAGTGCTTCTAGTTGCTGGGCTGATTTCTTTGATGAAAATCTTTCTGTTCTTGTTTGATTAGGAGGGATTTTAGTTAAGGAGATTTGCTACATATAAGGTAATTGGAACGCATTTGATGAGATGAAGATGTTAACTATATAATCCCCAACGGGACAATCTTGAAGAAGGTCGAGTCTACAATCTCTTCTACATTTTCTGCTACATGTTAGAAGACTAAAGACGAGTTGCATTTAACGATCTAAAGACTTCTTCTTATTCTGGGCATTCATTAAAAGATTATCGGTTTAGGGGAGAGCACTAATTGGGGGAGAGTGAAAAGCCAGATTTAATCCCTAATTAGACTTGCTCATTCATTTCTTCACAAGTTGATTCTCACGGATACATCTGAGCTAATTATGATCTTCTCAACAAGATTTCTAGTATCACGGGCTTCCAATATATTTCGATTACTGAAGTATCAAAACAAAGGGGAAGGAGACACACATCTAAACACAAAGCGAGTAAACTTGATGAACTTAATTCTTCTAAGTGATTGAAGATATCCCGGGAAGACAAATGTTATTATAGCAGAGAAACTCAAGGTTTGACTCATGGCGGGTAAACTTGATGAACTTAACTCTTCTAAGTGATTGAAGATATCCCGGGAAGACAATTGTCATGACCGCAGAGAATCTCAAGGTTTTACTCATCAAGGCTTTCAGTGTTATTATTTCAACTTCACGTGGGGAAGTGATGTAAGAAAAGATTAGAAGATAAAAAGAGGTACACACAGTGTGTATGATTTCGATGTTATCGCAATCATCAGGAGGAGAATTGTGTACATTGGGGAGCTTTCAATTTGTCTCACTTGAGGGCTTAATCATTGATTGAGAGATATAATCACTTATTCGGAGAATTGGACATCCGAGAGATGTCAATTGATTGATACTGCTTGCTTCTTCAATGTTATCGGTTATTCTCTCTTTGGGTATTTGAATACTTGGGTTCTTGAGCTTCATACACTATCATCGGGGAGAGAAAAGTATACATCGGGGTTATTCTTTGGCTATCGGACTTAATCGCTACTTGATGTTATAAGTTTCTCTGTTTTGAATATATGTGTATTCGGGCTCAAGTGAGCTCTATCTAAGAGACTGACTGCATCAATTCATCTACTTGGGGAAGTGGTCTCTTGACAACTTTTGGGATGCATCGCTCAGACACCGGTGGTAATGAAATATGAGAAAAAATTTAAAGAAGTGGATGATACGTTAGCTGTTCTTGTTGATGATATAACCGAGCGAAGAATCACGGTGATTATTCTTAAAAAGGAGCGGCGGATCAATGATAATGGTGTGCTTCTTGGTGCACTTTTGGCTAATGGAAACTTGAAGAAGCTTTGAATCTGCTTTCGGCTAAAGGATTTTGGTTTGGGGGAAGCAGCCCAAAGTCTCTCTTTCCATAGGCTCATGTTCTATCTTCTATTGGAGACCTCGGAAGCTTTGGTGGTGAATGTTTAGAGATGCGAATTCTATCTTCTACGACGTCTTTGCACCGTATCCTTATCTACGATTTTCGTATCATCATCTTCTTAAACTATATATGTAAGATATAACTTTTCACATACACATCATAACATTAACACAAGGTAGCATATAGATGGAATTCTAGAGAGAGAAAGTTAGAGGTTTAGGGAACTTAGTGAGAGAAAGTGAAAGATATTATTATGAGCTCCAACTCTCTACCTTGGGAGGTAGAGAGTATTTATAGTCTTACAATAAAAACGCCACACATCGGCGTGGATCGGGCATACATGGGTAAAGACCGTCCGTCCTCCACGGTGTTACTTAACTAAATACTACTTAACTTAATATTACTATGACTACGAGCTTTCTAACGATTACATATACTTGAGGTGACCGACTCTTTAATACCGGAATTTCTAATTCCTAACAATCTCCCCTAAGGAGGTCACCTCAATCATGCACTAAAATTACATTGAATACAAACAGATATGACATTAACAATTGTTCTTGCATTCTTGATGTAGTCCTTTGTTCCTAAGCTCGTAGTCATTGATTCTTCACATTGCATGTTTGGTTACTTCAAGTGGAGGTCTTTTTCTGATCCACGTGATAATAATGTTGAGCCAGCTTTTGAGATCATCAGCTAGTAGAAAATCTCCGATACATCCATTGTGGTGTTGGTATTATGTGATGTTGTGACATTCGGACCGACATGCTCACATTCTGGATCATGATATATTCTCATCAGAGTAGCGGAAGCATTTGTTGATTCATGATATTGGCGGCGTGCGAAGCATGGAGTAAAAATATCGAGTCATTGATGCACTAATCATGATTTCTTTTGAGATGAATGTGTTAGGTGAGCATGCGGCTATGTATTGACCGCTTCATTCGATCAGTACGCAAGCGTCGGGTGTACCGCATAAGGCAGTTAGCAATAAAGCGCACGAAAGTGTCTTTGATCACTTTCGATGAATTGAGGTACACGGCCCACGGTTCCCTGTTGATCAGTACAAGTACTACCGTGATCGGTATAATTCGAGAATTTCCTTGACAGGGTTTCGCAGCTGCTCTAGCTGTTCTTAAACCGAAACGTCTCAAAGAAGACAACGGGTGAGTGAACCGAATTTTAGTCCACGATTGATGAAAAGAGATTTGAAAAACAATCGTGTATTGCTCAATAGAAATTGTTTTGCAATATAACGAAGGTTTTAATGAAAATCAATTATCAATCATAAAACACCTTTTGATTTGAAAAATTAGTACACGGTCGACGTGCTAATGAAAAGAGTTTTAAAGCACAAAGACGGGTTTTTCAAAGGTATCCGTCAATCCATAACTTTGAACCAGGATTGATTCAAAGATTGATAAGCCCCATTGTTTCGTTCGGTTGTCACATGGTTGATCTGTATAATAGATCTCACATGCCACCTACCAGGAGCTTGTTAGATGTTGGCTCTAGAAGGCTTTCCATCTTCATTGTGAATATGTTTGCATATCACTCGGATGTTCTGGCAATACCACAAGGATAATTCGTAGGACTCAAGATATAATCTCTCTTTCCACATTGTGTGAAACAGAGAGTCTTCATTGAAAGTGTCCTAATGAGATTTATTGATGATCTCGTGGCTCTAGACTCAATTTTTGAATATTTGGATCCTGTCGGAGACTAGGGAGAGGGTCTCCTTCTTCAATATCAACAATCTCTAAGAGAAAGTCGATAGATAATGTCGGTTCCCGTGAGAATGAAACAAGTCCTTTTAAGAGGAACTTGAGTGGTTTGGGAAGTTGAAGTGCAGTCGCGTCCTTTGGGTCCATGACGTCTTGTCTTCAATACCGATGTTACCATCAGTAGCATATGAATTGAACCCGGTTTCCGCCCTAAGGTTGAATAAATGGAGGGCTATTTGTTTTCACCCTTTTCTCATTCAATTCCTTTTAATTCTTCAACCCTTCAGTGCTTACCGAGACTTCATAGCTAGAACCTTGTTGGGTTTATTCCAGTACTAGCTCAGTCTTAGTCCGCACTCTTCCCATTCCTCATTTTTCTCCTTTTATCATCATACCTAAGAACTCTACACTAACTAGTGGATAGTCCCTGGGTAGATCCCTCCGTTCTGGCGGATCATGGGAACAAATACCTAACCTTATCATCCTTATATCACCGTACATAAAGTAAAGTTGGTCGGTCTATTTGGTATTGTTCATCTGCCATTGGAACCAATTGAAAACCATTTGAAAATCAATTCAGATACTTGTGATATATTATCAAAGCATTTTGTACCTGAATTGTTTTTGATATTTTTAGAACGAGAACTCCCCTCAACATGTGCATCAAGTATTTGAAAATGTTTTGCACACGGAGGCAAGAGAAAGAATTAACTTCTTTGATTACCATTTTCTAAAAGATATCAACATCACTTCCCAAATCGAATCAAGTAGATAAAGCATTTTGGGAAGGATGAGATTTTCATGATTTTGCTCCCCTCAATATGTGCTTCTAGGTTTGAAAGGAGTTTTACACATACTAGAGGGAACCTGCACATTGAGATAAATGATCACGTTTCAAATTATAGATGCTCCCCCTCAATGTGTGCATGGAAAATTTGAAATCGTTTGTCACTTACGGGGAGGCAAACATGCTAATCACTTAAGAAACCATTTATCTAATTATCAGTTTAAATCCTATTTAAATCACAACTTCTCCCCTGATCACAATTATTAAAACATTTGAGATTTGTGATCTCTCTAGATTTAAATTGATTTTGAAAGCTTTTAAGGAGAATTGTGACTTGATTATGAAAGCGTTTTAACCGATAAGGATCTGATGTTGAGATTTTAAACTCCATTGGTTAAACATGCATGTACATCTTTTGAAAACAATTTAATGCCAAATAACTTTTTAATTTAATTGAAATCATTCTCCCCTCAATCAATGACATAGGTTGTTGATTGAGAGATGAGATTTTGACAATAAGTCGATGATTATCAAAAATAGAGACCGAGTTATTTTTCAAAGCATTTAGTTTTCAGCAGATAAATGTTATAGAATCGGAGCATGGAATTTGAAAACATGGTAAAACATGGCTCGTTTTTCTTTTAAAACGGGTTATTGCACGAAAATGACAATAAACCATTTTTTCTCTTTCTCTCAAACATAATTTTTTGATTTATTTTTTTTTTTTTTTTTGAATTCGACCAACATCTAAAGTCCCGTGTCATTCTTTGAATGACAGCACAAAGAACGTAGATATTATCGAACCGAGAAAACGCATGACAAAAAGACAATATTTTTGAAGATTTTTCGAATTTTTCCGATTTTTATGGATTTTGAAGGTTTTATAATTTTGTATTTTGATTTTTCGAATAGATATATACAAGAGATAGATGAAGATAGACCTTTACTCCTCGTCTTCCTCCTGAAGACGTTTGAGAGTATCTGGTTGAAGGCTTTTCAAGCCAAGACGTGGAAGAATAAACTCAAAACGTTCTCTTGGAAGAGCTTTGTTGAAGATGTCCGCTAATAGCGATATTCGGACCTCACAAAATATAGTTCCACCACACCTTTTTCCACTTGTTCCCTGATGAAATGATGTCGAATGTCGATATGCTTTGCTCTTGAGTGTTGAACGTTGTTGCATGAGAGAGCAATGTCACTTTTATTATCACAGATGCAGAGAGGATTTTGTTGAATTCAAAGCCATAGTCGATAATTGAGATCTCATCCATAGGATTTGAGCACAACAAGATGACATGGCTATGTATTCACCTCTGTAGAGGAAATAGAAGTACTCATTTGCTTCTTTGAAGACCAGCTCACAAGCTTATCACCCAAAAACTGAGCACCTCCGGATGTACTTCGACGTGTATCTTGACAACCTGCATGATCGGCATCTGCATAGGCCGTTAGTGACATACCGGTGTCCTTCGGTACCATAGTCCCATATTGATGGTTCCTTGGAGATACCGAAAGACCCGTTTAACGCTTCAAGGTGCTTTTTAGTAGGCTTAGCCTGGTATCTAGCACACATGCAAATAGCGAACAAGATGTCCGGTCTACTAGTGTGAGGTACATCGGGATCCAATCATACTACGATATTTCGTTTGGTCAATCATGATCCCTGAGTGGTCCTCATCTAGTTTGGTTCGATCAATCATTGGGGTGTCAACAGGGTCACATGAATCAAATCCAAATTTCTTTAAAATCTCTGTTGCATATTTAGATTGATTAATGAAAATGCCTCCGGACTTTGTGAAATTTGTAATCCCAAGAAAAATGACATTTGTCCCATCATTGACATTTGAAACTTAGAACTCATTTCATTAGAAAAACGATCACATTCCATTGGGTCAGTCGAGGCAAAAATAATATCATCAACATAAATTTGAACATGAGTTAAATGTTTGCCTGACTTCCTGGTGTACAATGTAGGATCAATCGCTCCTTTCTGAATCCGGTTGATAGAAGAAACTTTGACAATGTATCATACCATGCCCTTGGAGCTTGCTTTAAACCGTAGAGAGCCTTCTTAAGACGATAAACGTGAGTAGGATGCTCTTGATTCACAAATCCTTCAGGTTGGTGACGACATAGACGACTTCTTTAAGATCTCCGTTCAGAAATGCCGTCTTCACATCCATTTGATAAACTACCATGTTCTTACTAGCAGCGTTAGCCAGAAAGATTCTGATTGCCTCGATTCGAAGCAGCGAGCAAAAGATTCTTCAAAGTCTATACCCTCCTCTTGACGATATCCTTTAGCAACTAAACGAGCCTTGTTCTTCAACACATCACCATGCTCATCAAGTTTTACTTTGAAGATCCATTTGAGAGCTATAATCATAGCACGATCTGGAGCGGTACTAACTCCCATACATCAAGTCGATCAAACTCATGAATTTCATCTTGCATGGCATTGAACCATCTATCTTCATTCATGGCGGTTTTAACATCTTTTGGTTCGATCTTAGAAAGTACGGAGTTGAAGAAACACCATAAGGCATCGGTTGCAATTTGTTTCCGGGTTGATCTGGAGGGCGAGAGGGATTTCCAATGATGTTGTCTAATGGATGATCGTGAGTCCATTTTCTAAGGTGTTCATGTGGCAGTTGTTGAGGAACTGAGGTATCTGAGTCGATGTCTCACAAGAAGATGGTTCTGATGATGATTCAGGAGTAGCAAATATGTTTTCAAATGGAGCATCCTCGGGAGTAGCAAAGGGATTAACTTCATCATTGATGCCCGAAACATTTCCATGATGTACATTTGAAGAATGATGATTTGTTGATGAGACTGAAGGATCGGCAGTGGTGCTTCTTGACTTAAAGATATTGAGATCTGAAGGATTGACTTCATTCACGGGAATATGAGCATCCTCATTGCAGGGAATCATCACCTCATTAGTGTTTGAATCATACAGTTCATCAAACATAGGATCAAACAATTTCTTTACATCATCTTCAGATGGAGGTACATATGGAGTTTCTTGAGTAGAGTTTGGAACAAGAGATGAACCAATGGGACTGTTTTGAAGTGCGGGTCTGAATGGATTGTTCAGGAGCCATTTGACCGGTCAGCTCATCAAACGTAACGTGAATGGTTTCCATGATATTTCTGGTTCTTTTGTTATAGATTCGGTATCCCTTTTTGTTTGGTGCGTATCCTACAAATACTCCAATGTCAACTTTAGCCCTAAGTTTCCTAAGTCTTGACCCTCATTAGTTGGATAGCACAATGCTCCAAACACACGAAGGAAAGAGATTAGGTTTTCTGTTGTGGACAAGTTCATATGGAGTTTTTCCATGTACAGTGTGGATTAGGGAACGATTTTGTGTATAGCATGCAGTGGCGATTGCTTCAGACCAGAGAAACATTGGAACCTTTGAGTAAATCAGCATTGTTCTAGCGGCTTCAACAGAGTCGATTTCGTCTTTCAACTACACCGTTCTGTTGAGGAGTTTGAAACACTTCTTTGATGGACTGATTCCAACGCTTTCATAGAATTCATTAAGTTGTTTGTTGACAAACTCAATTCCATTGTCTGTTCGACAATTACGGCGGTTTTGTTAAGTCGAACCTGCATTTGTTTGATGAGTTTGATGATGATATCGAGTTTCATCCTTTGTCCTTAAGAACTTGACCCAGGTGAATCTAGAGTAATCATCAACCACAACTAACACATATTTCTTCCCAAAGATATTCTGTACCCTCATTGGTCCACATAAATCCATATGAATCATATGAAGAACTTCCGTGACAGAGTTAGTAGGTTTGGGTTTATGGGCATATTTCTTGCTTTTTCCCAATTGACATGCTGAACAAAGATGATCCTTTTCATACTTTAGTCTAGGTAAACCTACAACTAGGTCCTTTCTGGAATGATCGTTGATGGTGCGAAGTTCAAGTGATTGAGACGACGGTGCCATAACCATGACTTTGTTTTTGAAGACTTTGATAACAAGCAATTGGAGAAGCCTCATCATGTCATCGATAGAGATGGTGTAAAGGTTTGACCTACGAGTTCCTTTTAACAGTTCCTTACCATTAAGATCTCTAACAAAGGGTATGTTTTGAAGGCAACTTCTAGATCGAGTCACAGATTGACCAACGAGAAGCAGATTATGACCCAACCCTTCAACATAGTAGACTCTCGAGATGACACTATCACCAACAACATAATCTCCATAACCCATAATAGCACCGAAATGATCATTACCAAATCTAACAGTCCTGATGAACTTGCTCACGGTTCATGAGCGCGACCGTCTCCGGTCATATGCTTGGAACGGCCGAGTCCGGGTACCACGACGATTTGAACGATCTGCAGTTGAACACAGACAAAATGGATAACTGGATAATTGGGATCCCCATGCAAGAATGGGTTCCACTTGGTTAGTAATTGGAACACCCACATCGAATCGAAACATCCATATCGAGTAGAAGCAATGGAATCATTGGGAATAGATGCAATTCTGGTGTCTGTATTTGACCTATTCAAAGTATGTTTACTTCTTAAGGGAATAGTTCTACCAGTAGGCATCCATTTTCTAGTGGGCATAATCTTAGCAGTTTGAGAACAAAGCTGATTATTCTTATGGCCAAAAGGTATCCAATAATAACCTATCTTTATAAAAGTTCTTCCTGTGGGTTTCCACTGTTTTCTAACAGTCTTTCGTTTTTGCCTTTTGCCTTATTTGCACGATTATTAGCATTAGCAATTTTAACTGGGCATTTGACAGCATTAGACAAAGCATTCACACCACATTCATGATTAGCAACAGAATTCAAGCATACATCATTACATGGTTTGCAGATAGTATCGAATTGAATTAATTACTGATACGCTAAGGCTAATACTAGAATCAACACGATTCGTTTTATTCAACTCAAGCCTAAAGTTCCTAGATTGGTCTTCTACTCTCTTCCAATGCACATTCTTAGCTTGCAAGGTCCTATCATTCCTTGTATATTCTTGAGACTTTGACCGCGCTTTAAGTCACGATTACTCTGTAGAGGGAATGGGAACATTAGTTGGTTGATCTAATTTTGCATTCTGAACTTGATGTGCAAGGATCTGAAGTACTAGAAGGCACATTAGTGTATACTTTAATACTGTGATTTGAGCTTTTTGCGGGCACACTAAAGTTCACTTTCTTAGCACTAACATATCTGGAATCTGAACTACTTGAAGGCACATTAGTGTTTCCTTTTTTAAGACTGGGCATAGAACGGATTTCTGCTTGGCACTAGGCATAGAACAAGGCATCACAGCTTTGCCTTTTGCACCTAAGGTTAAGGATTTTGGACATGTGGCAATTACACATTCTAGCAACTCTTGAGATCGTTTGGCCCGGAGGCAAGCAAACCTAATTTCACTATCAAGAGGTTTGTTAATGAAATCCTCTTCGACAATCTCACGGAGACATTCTAGACTATCCTTAAGGTGAGCACAGTAGTCATGAAAAGCATGTTCATTATTCCTAAGATGAGGAGGAATATATTTAACTGTCTCAGTGTATTTGCAATCTAAGGGTGACTTTGAGACAACATTCTTATTGAAAACAAGTAGCAGTTTCCCATTTTCCTGACTTCAGATTCTCAATTTCCTTTTGTAAAGACGTTATTTTTTCGTTGTTTTGGTCACGGGTGACTTTATTGAATCATATAACTCTTTAAAATGTCGTTTAACCTTTTCATTTTCTTCTAGAAAACTCTCGTTTTCCTTTTGTAAGGCATTTACTAAGTTTTGAAGATGAAAAGTTTGAGAATTCTGAGAATCTAAAGGAGGAGGCATTTGGGAGCTGTCATATTGTTCTTTTGACCCTTTAATTGAGAGATTTGGGCTTTCAACTTTCTCGATCGTGTTGCAACTGAGCTTGAATCTGTTCATCACGTTTGTTAATTTGAAAACTGCATCAAACTCTGGAGCATCTGAAGATGTCTTGATATTTGAAGTTTTGACATTTTCTTTAAGATGTTGATATTTTAGTTGTAAATTAAAATGCTCAACTTCTAGTTTAGAAAAATGTTTAACCAAATTGTCGTGATCATCCAGTTCAATTTTCTCGTTTAGTTTAGAATTAGTTTTTCAAGCTCAATGACACGATCATGGGAGACTTTCAGGGCCACCGATAGTTCATGAAATTTGGAAGCATTAATAGAGCAATTTGAAGCAGTGAAAAAGATATCTTGAGCAACACATTCAGTAATAAGAGTCTCATTTAAGGTATGCAAGTTCTTCCTCTCAATCTCATTATATTTTAGTGCACGCTCATAATCACTAACTTCAACTACCATTGCATCAAATTCCTTTTCCATTTCTTTAATATCTGATTTTATCCCCTTTTAAGACTCTCAAAATGATCTTTTAGTTGTTTAAAGAAAGGCATGACCTCTGTTAAATAACATTCTTTCATTTGCTCAAAACCCCTTTCCCCTTCATTATCCCAGTGGGTGTGATCCTTTTCTTACAAGTTTTCTCAAAATCGGTAAATAGTTGAAGAATAACATATTGACTGATTAAGGTCTTGCTCTTAGTGGCAATAGTTCTAGGAACTAAATGCATTGGTGTATTTGGAGGATACACATTCGCTTTAGGGAATTTCCTACAAGGGGATTCTTTTCAACAAGATTTTCAGCTTTTTGCAAGTCCATATCCTTTTTCCGAGAACACTTGTTCGAGGGTCAACAATGTTTGAGGCTTAAACATGTTCAAGGAAATCCAGTTTTCCTTCTTGTAGTCATGGGGAGTAATAATAATCTTTTTCTTTTGCATTTGGTCATCTAGTTTTTGTTCATCCTTTCCCTAGTGACTTCATCCGATTTCTTATCTTCCTCAATGCACTCAACGCAACTAGGTTTCTGCCTAGGCTTAAGAATTTCATTACCATCATAAAGCACCTTATGAGCATTTCTAGACTTTTTAATTACCTCGGATTGGTTCCTCAACAAGGGGAATGCTATGCTTATCGCTTAAGACTCGATGTTTAGTGACCATGTGAGCGGTCTGAATGGTGTTTCCTTGTATGTACAACTTGTTCTCAAGTTTGTTTTTCAAAGTTTTCAGATTAGAAAAATCTCTCAAGAGTTTTGATTCCTTTGCATTAAATTCTTGCTTAAGCATTTTCACATTTTCTTGAAGTTCTTGTTTTTGTTTAGATGTTTTAGAAAGTTTTTCTTGCAAGGAATTTAATTCTTGTTTCAATACTTCTTCTCTAATATTACTTTTTCTAATTCTTGTACTTACTTGGTTATCCATTTCCTGCTCACGAGTGGTCAACTCAAACTTAGCACGTTGTTCATAAATAGCAACACGTTCTTTATAGGCATTTAGTTCATAAATAATGGAATCATCGAGGGCACATGCACGGTGTATTCATCAAAACATAGTCATTGTTGACTGCAGAAGATGCATCACTTGGTACAACTTCACTTTCACTTTGTTTCACATATTGATCATATGGGACAATATTGATATTACCCATATTTTCAATATTTGATTCAATAGTTTCAGTTGATTGTACTTTTGTCATGCATCTGTGCACATCAAGCATCATCGTATAGTTTTAATACCTCTGAGATAAGCTTGTCATGGGATGGCCCAGCTAGTGATGAAGAGACCTTGGGAGAAACCATTGGAGAAATGCTAGCCATAAAAATTGTGTGTCGTGGGTCCATCATCCACATCAGAGTCGTATGCATCACAATCAGCGACTTGAAAGGCATTCCGATGATTGTGACCTATCTCCTGAATAGGCTGCTCATCCACATCTGCATCATAGGTCTTGGCATTGCCCTCAGCCAGAAACAGCAATTCCTCTTCATTCAGAGTAGCACCATTGTCCTGAGCTTGAGCCAGCAACATCTTATCTCTGAAGTAATCAGCATTCTGTGGGCGCTTTGGAGATGTACAGTTCCTTGCAATGTGTCCCTCTCCACCACAGTTATAACATTTGATGAGCTTAGTTTGACCTTGGTTACCATTCCTTCCTCGATTCTGGTTTCCAACATAACCTCTCCCAGCTCCACCTCGTCCTTGATCATACTGTCTTTCCGAACTGGTTGCACCACGATCCTTCCATCTTTAACAGTGGCTTGATTGTGTGGGTTAGATGCTGATTCGAGGTTGTTGTTGGTTTGTGGGAGAGTATTCATGTTTTGACTGATGAGAAGAGCTAGTTGATTAATGAAGCTTCCCACGTGAGCATCAGATCGCTTGTTTGTACATAGGATCAGGAATGAGTTTGTGATTACCATTACCCAAGGGTATGACTTGTGATGCTTTGGTTGTGATTCCGATGTTTGAGTAGAAAGCAGTAGAGTCATTAGACGAGCTTGTCTCTCCCGGGTTGGTTTTGAACTGATTGAGAATTAATTTTTCAAACATAGCATGTCTCTCATTCTGAAGGAGGAAGGCATAGAGTTGCTCATAGTTTGTATTCTTCAATCCTTTAGTGAGCTTCACAACGGTAACAAACTTGTGCCATTCGGGATTCATGTTGTTCACAAATTTTGAGTTCAACTGAATGTTAGGCATAGTCATTCCGATGTTCCTCATGTCATTAACTAACTTATGAAATCTCACATAGTACTCATAGACACTCTCATCTGGTTTCATCTTGAAATGCTCAAATTCGTCATAGAGTTGGGATTCTCTGTCTTCCATAGTTAATTCAGAACCCGAGAGAAGCATCTTAACATTGTCCCAAACTGCCTTAGCATCTGTGTTATGATTGATCAGCTTGTAGATGTCTTTAGGAAGACCTTGAAGAACAATGTTTGAAGCCCTGATATCTGCATCAAATCTCTTTTTATCCTTATCATCAAGCTCATAATACATCTTAGGTCTCCATTCCGTAACAGAGTACCATCTGCATTAGTATCAAGTATGTCTCTAGTCGTCTCAACTCGATATGGTCCTTCATCAATGGATTTGAGAATGTTGACACCATTTTCCTTTCCAAGGCAATACAGTCTAATTCGTTGAGCCCAAGAGTCGTGGTCAGTTCTGTCAAGCATGGGTGGACGAGTATCTGAGCCAGCTGCTTGAACATCCTCGCAACAGCATGGAGATGACAGTGGGAAGCGTTGGTAGACATGTTAACAGTTATACGGGATTTTATAACTCTATGATTAAACCGGAAATAGATTCTTTCACGGGATTTTACTAAATCAAGAGAAAACCGTAAACAATCACTCAAGACTCTAGAAGATAAAATACTAAATCGCTAGAAGATAATGCACTAAGTCGCTAGAAATTAATGCACTAAGTCGCTAGAAATTAATGCACTAAGTCGCTAACCCTTAATTAGCTACACCCCTAAGTCGCTAGAGTCCCAAGTCGCTAACGAGAAAAGCAAGTCGCTAAGTAGTAACTCGCTACAGACCAAGTCGCTAACCAAATTTTGGCAGCAATTCGCTACACAAGTCGCTAGAGACACAAGTCGCTAAAGAGCAACTCGCTACTGACCAAGTCGCTACCACAAGTCGCTACCCGTAGTGGAGAATCCACTACTTGTACTTTAACTCGCTAGATCTAACTCGCTAGCTCCAACACTGTAAGTCGCTACAAAAATGTGAAGCAAGTCGCTACCAAGAAAATATTCCGTGAGCTAAGTCGCTAGCTTGAGAAAACCATAAAAATCTCACTTTTCAATCCAAAAACAACCCAACCAAGATGATTCAAGCTTACCAAATGAAAACCTAAACACTTTTGATGATTCTAAACATAAAAGTACCAACAAAATTCAAACTTTAACACAAGAAATCATCCAAATGATGCAAAAACCACTAAACTTTTCAAACTCAAAAACCACCTAAAACCACTAGAAATCCAAAGATGTGCAAGATATGATCTAACCATGGCTCTTGATACCAATTGTAAGATATAACTTTTCACATACACATCATAACATTAACACAAGGTAGCATATAGATGGAATTCTAGAGAGAAAGTTAGAGGTTTAGGGAACTTAGTGAGAGAAAGTGAAAGATATTATTATGAGCTCCAACTCTCTACCTTGGGAGGTAGAGAGTATTTATAGTCTTACATAAAACGCCACACAACGGGTCGTGGATCAGGGCATCAGTGGGTAAAGACCGTCCGTCCTCCACGGTGTTACTTAACTAAATACTACTTAACTTAATATTACTATGACTACGAGCTTTCTAACGATTACATATACTTGAGGTGACCGACTCTTTAATACCTGGAATTTCTAATTCCTAACAATATCATCTAATCTATCTTTGTATATATTTTTCAGAAAAACCTAATACAAAAATATAAAACCAACAAAAAGAAAATAGAAAAAATATAAAATCCTAAAAAATCCATAAAAATCAGAGAAAATTTCAAAATACCAAAATATGTTTTCTCTAGACATGTCTTCTGGTATCGATAACATCTGCGGTCTTAGAAATGTCATTCAATAATGGCACGGGACCATAGATGAAGTTCGAGCAGGAGGTGCAAATATTTCTTTTCAAAAACATTTGAAAATTCAAATGGCTTACAGTTATTTTAGACTGTAACCCGCGTTTCAAAAATAGCTTGCAGTTACTTCAGACGCTTGACCCGCGCTTAAACCATGGCTTGCTATTATTTCCGATAGCAACCCGCTCTTCAAGGAAGGAAAGTGTTGCGCTAAACAAATTTTCAAATATTTCGTGCACTTATCCTAAAACAAAACAAGGAAAGCACGTCGTCAAAAAGACTTCTGTTCCTACACAAATGTTTTTCCGTCTAAAATTCTTCATAAAAATATTTGGTGTTTTCTAAATTGGTGGAAAATGAGTTGCTTGAAAATCAATCAGTTTCAGAGTTTTCGTTAAAATTGAAAACTCAATCAATGACTTCAGCGCTTTTAAACTTTTCAGAAAGACTCACTGACTGAGGGGGAGAATGTTTTTCAAATTTACATCATCTAACGGGCTTTCTTAATTATCCTAAATGCTTAACTGAAAAATGATGTTAACCTATGTTGAAGGATTAGGTGCCTAGGATATGATTGTTAGGATTAGATGATTAGAGTTTGATAAACACATTAATCCCATACCTTATATGATCTGATTGACATGTTGAATTGACTTTTATTAGTCGATTTCTGTTTGGGTGATGTCGACCACCATATATATGTATATGTGTTCACTAACGTATGCAGATATCATGGATATAAGAATGTTCCCGATCCGGATCCCACAATTGAAGATGATTGGATGCCGAAAGGAAAGGGTAACTATATCTTGGGTTGACAAATGAAGAAACAGAGCTTAATTGGACTTCTATGGAGAGTTGGCATGGGAAAATGCAACATAAGAGGTCTCACTGCATCAGCAGACGGTTTTCTTCATCAGCAAATGAAGAAACGAAGCTTAATTTGACCTCAGTTAGCATTAAAATGCAACGAAAGAAGTCTCACTACATCAGCAGATGGTTTTTCTTCCAAACCCTACAGCAACAACAACAGAAGCTTCTCAACCACCTAACGTATCTTTGTGCAGGGATAATAGTGATGATACCATTTTTCTAAACTTTGAATAAATTTGTTTTGAAAATGTAAAAATATTGTTTTGAAAATAAATTGGACTAAATTTTGAAAATCACCGGACTTCTTTTTATCAAAACCTATGTCACTCAATTATCGAATTCGGTCATCGATTGAGGGGGAGAGTGATTTAAAATATAATATTTTCATACAATATTTCTTCATAAAAGTTCCGGTTTGTACGTTAAAATGTGGTGATCTAAAGATTTAATGTTATGTCATGGTATGATTTTCTTTAGAACTCAAAGATATGTCAAAATGAAATTTTTTCTGTTCTTGTTTGATTGTGAAATTGTTTTATTTTACTAAAAGATCTCTTAAAACAATCATACCTGACACTAACAATCTTTAATGTCTTAAAATGGTCCTTATATGTCATTGTTCAAAATCAAATCTTGCCACGTCTTACCCCAAAAGTTTCTAAATGATTTAAATCTTTTGGGAGAACAAATCTCAAATGGTTTGAAATTTGTTGATCGGGGGAGAGATCGTGATTTAAATCTCAAATCTATTTTAATGGAATTGGTTTTAGTCCTTCAAAGGCACTCCTGCCTCCATGTGCCAAACGATTTCAATATACATAATGCACATGTTGAGGGGGAGCATTTATCCAAAAACAAGAAGAGCTTTTAAATCAGGCACATTTTCTCCCATGTTTTCTAAACCTTATTAAATCACGTGGGATCCAAAATCTCAAAGGGTTTGATATTTTTGATCGGGGGAGAATTTGTGATTTAATAATGAAATTTGATAAAAGGTGATTGTTTGATTCAATTGTGCAGGCTGCTCTCTCATATGTGCTAAACGCTTTCGAATCTCGAAGCACATATTGAGGGGGAGCATTTCAAAAGAAAATAAACTATCGAGGTACAAAAGCTTTTATGTTTTAACATAAGGTACATTGATTGATTTTCTAAATGGTTTTTCTATATGGCAATGCAATCATGGAATTACTTCAAAAACCTCTTGCCTCTATGTGATAAATTGATTTCAAATATCCTACGCACATATTGATGGGGAGAACTTACCAAGAAAATCAAATGGCTTTTTTCTATAAAAATAGTGATCAAAGAAAATATTTCAAAGTCCTCTTGCCTCCATGTGCTAAACAAATTCTAAATCATATGCACATGTTGAGGGGGAACATTTCTAAATGATCAAAAACAATTAAGGTACAAAATGTTTTGATTTTATATCACAAGTACCTTGATTGATTTTTCCAAATGATTTTTCGATTGGTTTCAAGGAAGAATGAATTGTACCAAAAGACCGACCATTTTACTTTATGTATGGAGTTATAAGGATGGTGAGGTTAGGTATTAGTTCCCACGATCCGCCAGAACCGGAGGGATCTACCCAGGGACAATCCACTAGATAGTGTAAAGTCCTTAGGTATATTGAAAAAAGGAGAAAAATGAGAAATGGGAAAGAGTGCCGACTGAGTCGAGCTAGTAGTTGGAATAAACCCAAAAGGTTCTAGTTATGAAGTCTTGGTAAGCACTGAAGGGGTTGAAGAATGAAAAAGAATTGAATGTGAAAAAGGGTGAAAAGAAATAGCCGTCCATTAATTCAACCTTAGGGCAGAAACCGGGTTCAATACATATGCTACTGGTGGTTACCAAGGTAACACTGGTATTGAAGACAAGACGTCATGGACCCAGTGACGCACTGCACTAAACTTCCCAAGCTACTCAAGTTCCTCTTAAAAGGACTTGTTTCATTCTCACGGGGAACCGACATAATCTATTGACTTTCTCTTAGAGATTGTTGATATTGAAGATGGAGACCCTCTCCCTAGTCTCCGGCATAGGAACCAAATGTGCACAATTGACTCTAGAGCCAAGAGATCATCCACAATATCTCGTTAGGACTTAAAATTAATGAAGACTTGCTGTTTCACACAATGTGGAAAGTAAGAATATATTAAGAGTCCTATGCATTATCCTTGTGGTATTGCCAGAACATTTGAGTGATATGTAAATATTCACGATGAAGATGGAAATCCTTCTAGAGCCAACATCAAACAAGCTCTTGGTGGGTGACATGTGAGATCTTCTCGTAAGATCAAGCTTGTGACAACTGGATAGAAACGATAGGGAGATTCAATCTTGAATCAACCTTGGTCCAGAAATGGAATTGACGAATACTTTTGGAAAAACCGTTCGATGTGCAAATCTTCTTTTCTTTAGCACATCGAATGTGTATTCATGTTTTCAAACACAAAAAGTATCGCTGATTAAAAAATACTTTTAGAAAAACCGTTCGATGTGCAAATCTCTTCTTTTTACTAACACATCGAATGTTTACTCATTCTCTAATACAAAAAGTATTTTGATTGAAAATTGATCATTCTCATAAAACCTTTGTCGTATTGCAAAACTCTTTTTTCAAGCAATACACGATTGTTTTTCAAATCAATTTTTCATCAATCAGTGAATCTCAATTCGCTGGTTCACTCACTCCGTGTTGTCTTCTTTGAGACGTTCCGGTTTGAAAACGGCTAGAGCAGCTGCGAAACCCTGTCAAGGAGATTCTTCGGAATTAAACCTGATCACAGGCAGTACTTGTATGATCAACGGGGAACCGTGGGCCGTGTACCTCAATTCAACAAAAGTGATCAAAGACACTTTTGTATGTTTTATTGCTAACATTGTTTGCGGGTACATTTGGGACGGATTGCATTGATCGAATTGAGGAGTCAATCCAAAGCCGCATGCTCACAGCATCCACACTTAATTGAAGAAATCATGACTGGTGCATATCTACATAACCTGGTTTTAATATTTTTATACTATGCTTCTGCTACGCTGCTGCAAATATCATGAACCAGTAAAGCTTTCGCTACTCTGATGGAAAGATGTCATGATCCAGAAAGTGTGAGCATGTCGGTCCAAAAGTCACAACATCACATGAAGGCAACACAATAAAGGGTGATCCAGAGATTTATTGTGGCTGATGATCTCCATAAAGCTCGAAGATCATCAAAGATGTGGATCAGTTCAAAGACCTCCACTGAAAGTACAAAATTATCGGACTATGAAGAGTCACTGCAAAAGCACAAAGAATGCGGACAATGAAGAATTAAAGTCTACGCGCTCAGAACCGAAGTTAAAATAGAATGCTAGGATTTGAAATGTAAAACATGGGGTGACCTCCCTTAGGGGGAGATTGTTAGGAATTATAAAATTCCATGTTAAAGTGTCGGTCACCCCAATTATGGTCTAGCATATGTTAGCTCGTAGACATGTCGTTATTTACGTTGTTTAGTAGTTTATTAGTTAGTTTGTAGCGTAGTTTAGTTTAGTGCAACACCGTGGAGGAAGGACGGGTCTTTACCCACTGTATGCCTGATCCACAGTTTGACAGGAGGACGGTATGTTTGTCACTATAAATACCCCTTCCATCCTTGGAAGGGGTGGAGCTTTTCTTTTAATCTAACCTTTCATTTGTTAACCAAGTCTCTAGCAAGAAACTCCCTCTCATCTCTTTCTCTAACTATGGCAAACATGTATTTTCATCATACAAGACCACCCGAATCATCAACACAATAAATATAACGATCCTATAGAAATCTACTTGAATGCACTTAGAAGATTAAAGTAAACACAATGTAATACCAACAGCTTCAATATTATTAAGAATAATAAGAGTACTCTCCTAGTACTAGGTTTTACAACCTTGAAGCTCTTCTTAAGATGGCTAGACTATGAGATGTGTGTTTAACCTAGCTAGGATCTCCTTTTATACACTAAGAAGATCCCTTACAGAGATAACTATGCACTAAGTATATCATATCTTCTACTGGAATAGAAGATATGCTCTTACAAACCATACATGACATTCCTTACTCAGAACAGTACAAACTTAATACTATGAGTACTAACATTTTCACTATCAGTACTAACTAGTTAATACTTATCAAACAATGATATCAGTACTAACTTTACTACTATAAGTATTAACTCCCAAAAACGAATTTCCCAACAATCCTCCCCTAAACTTGTGATTAGGTTTCAAAATCACAAGTTTTCTTTAGTCTTTGAGAATTCTTCCAAACTCACTTTCTGCTAGGTCTTCTAGCTTGGTCAAATATCTTTATCAGCAACTCCTTAGCCATGTCTACTGCATTACCCATCCTTAACCTAGCTGCCAGCATTTCAAGAAGGGTCCCTAATGCAAGTGGATAGGTTCTTTCAACCAGCATGTAAATATCTGTTCCATTGCATGTTGTGACCAAGTGCAGTCCACATGAATCAATCAATGTCCAAGTCAGTGCTTCATCTCCAGGTTGATACTTCCATTGTTCTCCAGCTGGATCAGGTTCAAATATATTTTGAAGCTCATAAAGTAATTCCAGATCTTTATCATTGTCTGGATCTCTGTTCTTGAACCTTTCTTTGACTAACTCCCATAGCTTGAGTAGATCCTCCCTGTCAATAGATGCAAACAGATCCACTAGATACAAATAAGCACTTGTTCTACCACCTGCTTTTTTTATCCTCCAATGCCTCTTTCCATCTTCAAAGATAGATATCCCAGTTGATAATGGGATATCTGGTATTGATGAGCTCTGAATACAATGCATCTTCTAGGGCTTCAATCAGCATCATCTGGTTGAGATCTTCTTCAGTTAGTTCACCTTCATCTTCAGATGCTTTCAGTCTTTTGGGTGAAGTTGAAGAAGCTCCTTCTTCTGATGGTCTTTTGTAGCTTCCAATTGGTTGTGATCTTGCAACTATATCATCAGCTTACATAGGCCTGAAGTTTAACATTCTTCTTTGAATAGTATCAGCAAGCCTTTGAAGAGTTTCCCAAGCCAGTTGATTTAGCTGCCTCAAGGTTCTCCTATCTTCACCTTGATATTTGATTTATTTGCAGAGATACATCTTTTGCTGAATTTTTTTGGAGGTCTTGTAGCCTTTTCAATTTCCCTTTGATGTCTGAACTGACTCTGTCTTATGACCAAGATCTCACTGAATAGCTGAGTACGCTTCATTAACACTTGTACTCTTATCTTGTTGCAGCTTCTTTTGTACCTCCTGAGTTGCTTCTACCTTAGCTCTCATATCATCCCATGTTTTCCAGTCTTCATCTAATTTAGCCATCTTTTTCTTTTCTTTCTCATCAGCCTCCTTTTGCAACTCTTGCTCATCCCATTCAGCTGCAATTTTCCTTGCTGCTTCTTCATTTAACCTTTCAATCTCAGCCCTTGACAACTTCTTCTTCTTTGGTTCTTCTTCCAGAATCCCTTTGCCCTTGTCTTTGGGATCTATTTTTGGAGCTGAGGAAGTTGGTGATAGTGAATCACTTCCTTCTCTAATAGTGACTCCTTTTTCTTTGGGCTTGGTTGCTGCTGATTTGGTTTTCTTTCTCAGATATAGAACAGGAGGCTTCTTGTAAGTTGGAGAGATAGGGACTGATTTCTTCAAGGTCTAAAGTCCCAAGACTGCATGTTTCTCTCTATCTTCTTCATCACTGTCTTCATGTGGAGTGGTAGTGATTATGGTGGCCTCTGTTGTGGCTTGTTGTAGTTCAGCAGCTACTTGAAAGATTAGGCTTAGTGCTGATTGTAGAGCACCAGGAGTACTAACCATAGTGCTATCAGTACTAACTACAACACTATAAGTACTAACTGGGATAGTACTGATAGTGCATGTAGGAGTACTAAGCACTTCTTCTGCATGTTTGGTGATCTGTACTTCTTCTTCTTCATCAAGAAAAGGGCTCTGAAAAGTTTGACCACCTTGCCACTGACCAAATTCTCTTCTACTCTGAATTTCAGAACTTCTCCCCTGTTTGGAAGAATCATCTGTTGAGGTGCTAGAAACTGTGAACTTGGCCTTCCTTTTGATTGATGTGGTAACTTGAGAAGCCGCTGCCGTTGGTTTGGATAGAAGATGGACTTGATGTGCAAGCCTTTTCATCTTCAGAAGCATTTTGGTATGAACTTTGGCAGCAGCTTTTTTGTGTTCATCCAGAGCAATCTCTAGTGTGTTAACTTTTCTGCATAGAAACCTGTATAAATCCTTCATTTCATTTAGTGTCAAACTACCCTCACCACTTCCAGCTGTGTTACTTGCTGAGAGAGGTGGGTCACTGGGCATTTGAGATGCACTCCCAGGCCTAGCGTGAGCAGATATACCCCCTTTTTAGCTTGTGCCTGGGTCCACCCTGTGAGGAGTGCTCACTAGGTGTTGGCATGGATTGGGTCTTAATGATGTTACCACTATCCTCACCAGCTTCTAAGCCTGGTTGAGTTGTGGCAGCCCTCACCACTCTATCTCCTGCATCACTTGAGATAGGCTCACCTGCTTCAATGAGAGGAGGAGAATGTGACTGAGCATTCCTACTCCCCTGTCTGGATTGCTTACTTGTTGATGAGAGTGGTTGATTGGGAGATTTTTCAGGATCTGTGGGTGTGTGTTGGGAGCCACTTGTGCTTGATGGTCCTTCACCCTCTGCAATGAGCATGTTAGCAAATAAAGGAACTACAACCCCATTATAACCTACCACAGCCCTTGACATATTTGAAAACACTTTGGCTGTGAGTAGTTTTGAAGGGTAAATATTTTTTTGAGGCTATAGGTTTTGTTTCTGAAGATCAAAAAATACTTGTAAAAACCTGGGATACATCAAAAACTTGGTTTTGGTTACTGCATTTTTAAGCATACCCTCAAAAATATAGATTGAAAAATTGAACACCCTGCCTGTTGCAAGGCAGATCAAGGCTGTGGCAATATTTGTGAGGAAAGCATCCCAGCCAGTCCTTTTGTGACTCAAGCAGTGTAGGAGGGTATGGAATAGAAATATCCATTGTGGGGAAAACTGACTTTTGTGAAAATTGAAAGTGTCATCATGTCTATACCCCAAAAATCAGAGTCGTTCAAAAATTTTAGTGCCTGGCAAAGTGGTAATACCTTCAGCATCTCTAAGATGAAGATCTTCTCTTAGAGATGCTTCAGTAATAACAATTTGAGTGCCATCTACTATACCAATTAACTGTTGTACGCCTTCCTCAGTTGTTGAGGCAATTGCAGTTTGCCAAAACTTTCTGACAGGGGTACATAAGATAGTAGGGTTTAAGAGTAAAGTAAACCTGATGCTGCTTCGGTTTAGAAAGGCTACTATCTCAACAAATTCATCATGACCTTCTGTCAATTCCAAGCATGCCACCATGTTATGCTTGTCGAAAAAATCAAGAGGAGCCATGAATGATTAGAGTAAGGGTTAGTAAAGTGGGATGGAGTCGCAAAAGCCTTTATTGAATTATGGTAAAAGCAATTGGAAAGTTATGCAATTTATAGAGATTTGGAGAATTTTGGTTGAACCGCCTTATAAATATTTATGGTAATAAGTGAAGAGAAACCAATTAGGAAACCATTTTATAAGGAAAAAGACGGTAACAACTCTACTTGCAAAAGTAATCATTGCATAACAGACTTTTGGAATAAGTACTAATGGCTAGTTCATCAGTACTAACTATGCTTATCGGTACTAACTTATAACCATCAGTATTAACTTTTACCCATTAGTTTTATCTTATATTTTGGAAATTATAATACTGAAACCCCAATTTTGAAGGGCACATAAGTAACTTTGTGGTGACGGACACTTAATCAAGGTCGGCCTTACATGGCCTCTGGTTTGGTGAAAACCAATGGTTTCAGTGCATAGCACTGCCTGTGATGGATAGTCCCATTAAAAGGGCCTTCCTGACAGGGTTTCCAGCTCGTGGCAGGTGTTGCCTCCAACACAAGTGTTGGATTCATGGTTGCTCGCTGTTCTCTAAGCCAGATGCCCTTAGGCTAGTCACACTATCTGTAAACAGATAGAATGGCAAAGAGTGGGTTAGTGCAGAATGATCTGACCAACTAAAACCATCAATTCATGTTCATTTTAAGCACAAGATGCCACATAATGCTTTGGCATCACACATTCCATTGTTACAGCAAGTTCCATCATGTGGTGGTTTCAGAATGAGCATAAAAAAGAGAACCACGTGTGCTGTAACACCTAGTCACCAAACCATATCCATACTGCTTGTGTTATACCTGAAAAATTAGTCCAAAACCAAGAAAACACAATCCAAGACATTTTCTTGCCAATCCGTATTAACTTAACATAATCAGTATTAACTGGATAACAATCAGTACTAACCACCAGTTTACAAAACTTTACAAAATAGAGAGAGAAAAGACATATTATGGATGAAGCATCCTAATACTTGTGACCAAGTACTGAAACCTTCCCAAATCAAAAGCTTTGGTTAAAATATCTGCAACATTAAACTCAGTATCAATCCTATCAACCTGAATAAGTTTCTTTTCATTACAGTCTCTTATAAAATGATGTTTTATCTCTATATGCTTAGTTTTAGAATGAAAACTGGATTTTTGATAATGCATATAGTACTGTTGTTATCAATATAAATGACAGTGACCATGAAATTATACCCATAATCAAGCATCTGATTCTGAATCCAGAGAACTTGACCACAACAACTTGCAGCAGCTACATACTCAGCCTTAGTTGTAGAGGTTGCCACAATACTCTGCTTCTTGCACTGCCATGAAATCAACCTATTACCAAGAAACTGACATCCTCCTGTGGTTCACTTCCTATCAAGACTTGCCCCAGCATAATCACTGTCAGAGTAAGCTAACAGATCAAAGAGAGAGTCCTTAGGATACCAAAGGCCAAGTTGAGCATGGCCTTTCAGATATCTAAAGATTCTTTTAACTGCATGCATGTGAGAAAGCTATGGAGAGACTTGAAATCTTGCACATGCACACGCTGCAAACATAATATCTGGTCTAGAGGCAGTAAAAACATCAATGATCCAATCATGGACCTGTAGAGATGCTGATCTACTTCTTCACCATCAGCATCTGGAAGTAGTGGCTTATTATGCTCCATAGGAGTACTTGCAATCTTTGTGTTTTCATAGCCAAACTTCACCAAAATCTCCTTGACATATTTATCTTGGCTGATAAATATGTCATATGTCTTCTGCTTGACCTGTAGCCTAAGAAAGAAGGTGAGTTCTCCCATAGAACTCATCTGAAACCTGTCATGCATCAACTTCTCAAACTCTCTGCATAGATCCTGCTTGGTTGAACCAAAAATAATGTCATCTTCATATATCTCTACCAACAGGATATCAGTCTTTACATTCTTGATGAATAGAGTGATCAATCTTCTTCCCTCTTCGAAGCCATTGCTCAAAAGATACTTGGCTAAAGTTTCATACCAAGCTCTTGGGGCCTGATGCAGACCATAGAGTGCCTTCTGAACTTTGTACACTTTGTCTGGAAAGGTTGGATCTTCAAACCCAGGAGGTTGACAGACATATACCTCCTCCTCAATCTTCCCATAGAGGAAAGCACTCTTCACATCCATCTGGTATACTGTGAAGTCTTTATATGATGCATAGGCCAGGAAAAGTCTGATAGCCTCAATCCTTGCCACTAGAGCAAAGACCTCTTCATAATCAATCCCTTCTTGTTGTGTATACCCCTGAGCTACTAGTCTAGCCTTGTTCCTTATTACTACACCCCTTTCATCCTTCTTGTTTTTGAAAACCCATTTAGTGCCAATAGCTCTCTTGCCATCAGGAAGATCCGCCAGAACCCATACATTTTGAAGTTTAAACTGGAGAAGTTCTTCCTGCATTGCTTCTACCCAGGATTCATCTTCAAGAGCTTTGTAGACTTTCTTTGGTTCTGCTTGGGAAACAAAACATGCAAAGATACATGTCTCTGAGGCACCATGATTTCTTTCTTCATAGATGGCACTGAAGAATCCTGTCTCACTATGCTGAAATTTAGATCTTGTAGTTCTTTCAGCATTGACATCTCCAATGACATTTTCCAAGGGATGATCTTGATTGATTCTTCTATGTGGTGTAGCAAGAACAGCATAATATGAACCTATAAATGTCATATCAATCTCATCAGCTTCACCAAAGGGATTAGGAACCTCTGTATTAACAGATGGAATAGTCTGAGGACCATCAGTACTAAAATCTGGCTCATCAGTACTAACTTGTGGCTTATCAGTATTAACCACAGCTGTACTGAACACTTGAGGTTCAATCACTATTTCATCTGTATTGGCTGCATCTCATTCAGCATTAGAATCATTGATCTTTGGAGGCTGATCAATAGCTTTGTTTGCCTCCCCTAAAGAAGTGCTTCCACCTGAGTTGTCATTCCAAATGGGCAATAGGATGCAGTCATCATCATCATCATCAGAATCTGCATCAGGACCTTGCTTTTCTCCTGCAATCATGTTAGAATCCACAGAAACAGGCACATAGTTCATAGATTCTGTTAGCATATCAATATCAAAAAGCCATGTTGGTCCTTGCCCCTCTACACTAGGTTTGTCCTCAAGAAACTCTGTGTGTAGATTCTCCTCTATCCTGCTAGTTCTAGAATTATAAACCCTAAAGGCTTTACTATTCAATGAGTAGCCAACCAGATATCCACTATAAGATTTTCCATCAAAATTACCTAAGTGGTCAATGGTATTGAGAATAGAGACATGACACCCAAAAGGTTTAAGAAAGTCTAGGGTGGGCTTTCTACCTAAAAACAACTCATATGGAGTCTTGCCATGAGGCTTTACAATCAGTACCCTATTCTGAACATAACAAGCAGTATTAACTGCCTCAGCCCAAAATGTCGTGGGCAACTTGGAATCTGCTAACATAGTCCTAGCAGCCTGAATCAATGTCCTAATTCTCCTTTCAGTAACCCCATTTTGCTGAGGAGTTATAGCTACACTGTATTCTCTTTTAATACCTTTAAGTAGACAGAAATCATTCATCACCTGGTTTTTAAACTCTGTCCCATTATTGCACCTAATTATTTTAACTTTCTTATCAGCTAGGTTCTCTACTGTAGCTATGTAAGACTTAAGGATTTCACTGGTCTCATCCTTAGTATTCATGAAGAAAACCAAAGTAAATCTGCTAAAATCACCAGTCACAACCAAACAATACTTCTTAAAATTCAGGCTGCTAATATTAGTGGGGCCAAATAAGTCCATGTGCAGCATATGAAGTTGTTGGGTGATAGAGTTAAAAACCTTGGGCTTACAAGAGGCTCTATGCTGCTTCCCTTTGAGGCAAGCACTACATGTCTGTTTATTTTCAAATCTTTTTGAAGGTAAACCTCTTACAAGGTTATTTTTAGCTAAAAGATTTATTACCTTAAAGTTCACATGACCTATCCTTCTATGCCATAACATAGATTCATCTAAAGAAGCTGTTGCAACTAAACATGTAAGATTGTCTTTGGGCACTATGTTTTTCATATTGACACTGTACAAATTGCTTTTCCTAGGAAACTTAAATAGAACCTGATCATCACTAGGCAACTTAAAGTTATGAGATAAAACCAAGCAATCAGTATCTGTGAATAGAACAAAATTCCTCTTGTCACACATTTGTGACACACTGAACAGGTTGTATTTGAGTTCTTTCACATTGTACACATCTTCAAAGTCCAAATTACCAGTCTTGATTGTGCCTTTACCAGTAATTCTTCCACCAATTCCTCCTCCAAAAGAAACATATCCTCCATTCAAATCAGTGAAGTCTGAAAGATAGGATAGATTTCCAGTCATGTGCCGGGAACACCCACTGTCTGAATAGCCAAGATCATCATTATTGTTGGAATGTCCTTGCACATAAAATAAAGGAAATTAGTTCCTTTTGGGGACCCAAGCCGTTACTGACTTGGATATGCCTCGTGCATCAATGTAATCATATTTCTTGAGAGTAACTGGTGCACTGTTGGGTTGAGTGGTCTTTCTCACCCAACAAGCTGATGGCTTAACAACATTGCCCTTGTTTCCCTTTGTAGCATTCACTTTAGAGCCAGCAGGCTTCATTTTAGGCTTAAAGGTATTAACTTTTGGCCTATCAGTATTAAGTCTTGGCTCATAAGTATTAACCTTTATCTTGTAAAACTAGATTTGTTCATCATAAGAATTAAAGGTTTGTGCTGATTTAAAGGACCTTGGTGAAGTAGATGATGATTTTGAAAAGTTTCTTTTGGGTCTTTCACCAAATACTATGGGTTCTGGTCTAGCAGTATTAACTGGCCTTGCATTATTCAAAGGTTTTATGCCAGTTTTAAGAAGAACTGCTCTAGGGGTCATGATGGGTTGGGGTCTCATAGGGTGTCTGCAATGAGTCTGCCGATGAGAGAAGCTACCACACACAAAGAAAGATTTATTATACATGACAAATTCATCTCCTAGTTGCTCAGATTTTAACGGTTCCAGTTTTCTCTTGTTACCTCTAGGACTAGATGACCTGTTTCTATACATCTCAGCATATTTAACTGGCCTATTAACAGGTTTGTCAAATGGTCTTACTGGTTTAGTGGCCTGAACTTGCTTTGGTTCATTAGGCTCTACACTAGTCTTTTTATTTTTAGATACAGACACTTCAGGTAAGGAGGTGTCACTAGCAATTTCAAACACTTCATCGGTCTTTTCAGGAAAAGTACTTTTGATTGTAGGGCCTCTAACAAATGTGGGTTACTGAAACTCTGCTAGGCCAGTGTGAGCAAGGTCTATACCAGGAGGTGAAGGGATACCTCTGAATGGTGGTGGTGTTGTTTTATACCCCACACCTGATTTGGCTTTGCCAATAAGAGCTTTTTCCAGGTATCTATCAACTCTCTCAGAGTTATAATGTTGTGAGTCTTTAAGTTGCTCAACACTTAACTCTATATTATCTTTAATTGTAGTGACTTTCTCTAGTTATTCTTTTAACACATTTATGGTGATGTCTTTAAAAGAGATTTCCCTATTAAGCACAACAGTTGACTCATTTTCTTTATAGTGCAAAATTTGTTTTTCTAGAACTACTAAGCCTCTTTTATGATTTGCTAAGTTGTAACTGGTTTTAGCAAGTTCTTAAGAAACATTATCAAACATGGTTTTTAGCTCTAAGTATTTGTTTAATGGAATACATGTATTTGAACAATTAAGTACCTCATATACCAAAGCCATGTTGATTGGACTTTCTTCTTCATCAGCCATGAAGCTCCAATCATATCCAGCACCATCCACATCCACCATTGCTTTTGAAGAGGAGTTGTCAGCATCACGTTTCTCCCTTTGCTCTAAGGACTTCTACATTCTCTGGCGAAAGGCCCAAGCTTGCAACAGTTGTAGCATTCAACTTTTCCCTTATCAAACCCAGCAGTGTCTCCATCATTGATCTTAATCTGCCTTCCAGTTTTCTTCATGAACCTTTTTGCCCTCATACTGATCAGGGCAATGTTCCACTTGATGTCCATCTCTTCCATGTCATCTTCATGGATTTTTCTCAGATCATCATGAGTGATCTGGGATCCTTGACTCTGTTCAGCTATGAAAGCATAAATTGTACCTTCATTGATGCCTTCTGCAGTGGTTACAGAGCCATCAGTAGTAACAGTAGTACTAGGAGTACTAACATCAAAACTGTCCATATCATTGCTAGTGACAGGGTGAGCCACAAAGGCTATGTTTTATGACCCAGAACTGGAAGATGCAACTGATTTTCTCTTCATGTCTTGTTCAACCACCTTAAAGCTATTGAACAGATTGTCCAACTTCATAGTTTCAAAATCTGGCTTGTTCTTCAATACAATGACATGAGGTCCCATTTAGGTGATGGAAGACTTCTAACAAACCTGAGGTTGACATCTTCCTTGGAGAGCTCCACATCCAATACTGCCAGTTGACTAACAACTTTTTGAAGCCTGTTATAAACCGAGTCAATAGACTCAATTGCACCAGCAGTGAAGTTTTCAAATTCTTGCTTCAAAAGATTCTTCTGAGTTTTCTTGGTGACAGAATCTCCACCAAATCTGGTTTCAATGGCTTTGAACAAACTCTGAGCATCTTTGTGTTTGTTGAAGGTGAGTTGATGATCATCAGGTATTGCCATGAGTAAAAGACTTCTGATTTTGAGATCATTGCCTCTTAGAGCCATTTCTTCATTGGTGATAGGATCACCTTTTTCCTCAACAACGGTCTTACCATTAACTTCTTCAGTGACAATGGTTTTGTAAGAGTTTCCATAGAGCATAGTGTTCCACAGCTTGAAATCGAGTATCAAGAAGTACTGCTCTATGCGCATTCTCCAGAGTTCATATTCATTTGGCTGCAACTTGGGAACTCTGTTAACAGCATTGGATTTGTCAAAATCCATTTCTTCATATTTGTCACACAGTATCTTCTAAAAACAAAGCTTCAAGACACAAGCTCTAATACCACTTGTGGAGTCCCAAACCTTGGATCTAGAACACTTAGCTTGCAAACATGTTAGTTGCCTTGGATGGTTCCAAAACAACAATGAGAAACTTTGTTGTAGATGCACACAAGTATGTTGAATCTACTTTAATGCACTTAGAAGATTAAAGTAAACACAATGTAACACCAACAACTTCAATATTATTAAGAATAACACGAGTACTCTCCTATTACTAGGGTTTACAACCTTGAAGCTCTTCTTAAGACGGCTAGAATATGAGATGTGTGTTTAACCTAGCTAGGATCTCCTTTTATACACTAAGAAGATGCCTTACAGAGATAACTATGCACTCAGTATATCATATCTTCTATTGGAATAGAAGATATGCTGTTACAAACCATACACGACATTCCTTACTTAGAACAGTACAAACTTAATACTATCAGTACTAACATTTTCACTATCAGCACTAACTAGTTAATACTTATCAAACAATGCTATCAGTACTAACTTTACTACTCTAAGTATTAACTCCCAAAAACGAATTACCCAACATATCTTAGTCGGCACTCTTCCCTTATTCTCACTTTTCTTCTTTTTTAATCATACCTAAGGACTTCTACACTATCTAGTGGATTATCCTTGGGTAGATCCCTTTGGCTCTGGCGGGATCGTGGGAACTAATACCTAACCTTACCATCCTTATAACTCCAATAAAGTCAGTGCAAGGTCAGTCTTTTGGTACTGTTCTCTCCGCCTTAAAAGCAATTGAAAACTCAATCAAGGTACTTCTGATATTTGATATCAAAGCATTTGTATCTTAATCCTTTTTTATCTTTCAAAAATGCTCCCCCTCAACATGTGCATCGGTATTTGAAATAGTTTAGCATATGGAGGGAGGAGTGCCTGTTTGAGTCTTAAAGAATCACAATTTTATCAGATTTAATATTTATATCACATTCTCTCCCCCGATCAAAAATTTCAAACCTTTTTAGATTTGTGATCTCAATTGATTTAAATAGGTTTAGAAAACATGGGAGAAAAATATGGTCTGTTTTAATACATACTGATAAAGGAACATTTTTGTACTCCCCCTCAATCTATGTGGGAGGGTGTTAGTGTCAGATATGATAGATATTGAACATAGACACATAACAACAAAATTGTATCAGGTCCTACACAAAGATATGTTAGGTGGTGGAAACATAGAAGCTGCTTCAGTTGTTGCTGTAAAGTTGGAAGAAACATCTGCTGATGCAGTGAGACCTCTGAAGTTGTTTATATCATGCACAATATCCTCATAGTTATGAAATATTAGGTTCCTTTTCTTCTTTTGTCGATCCAAGATACAATTACCCTTTCGTATCGGCACCCAATCATAAACTGGCAAAATCTGATTATCTGATTTTGTGGGAGCAGGAATGGGAACATTCTGATAAACCATGTTATCTGCATACGTTAGTCAACACAGATAGACATACATACAAATATATGGTGGTCGACAACACCCAAACAACAATCGACTAATAAAAGTCAGTCCAACAACGAAAATCATTCAATCAGACCATACAAAGGCATGAGGATTATATGTGAATATCAAACTCGAATCATCTAATCCTAACAATCATATCCTAGCCATTCAAAGTTGGCAAACACCTTTTTCTATTAAATATAGGATGATTAAATAAGCCCGTTAGATGACATAAATTTGAAACACTCTACACCTCAATCAATGACCCGTTTTTTATGAAAAGTTTAAAAGAGCTGAAGTCATTGATTGAGTGTCAAATTTTATGAAAACTCCAAGTCTGATTGATTTTCAAACAACTCATTTTCCACCATTTTGAAAAACAAATATTTTTCTGAAGAATCTTAGAAAGAAAAACATTTGTGTAGGAACAACTGTCTTTTTGGCGACGTGCTTTCCTCATTTAGTTTTAGGATGAATGCTCGATATTTATGAAAATCGATTTTGCGTAGCACTTTCCCTTTTGGAAAGCGGGTTGCATATCTGAAATGATAGCAAACCATTTTAGGCATGTTTTGAAAACTTTTTGAACTTTTGTTCAAAATTCATTTAAAGACCCGTGTCATTATTGAATGACATTTCTAGGACTGTAAATGTTATCGATGCCAGAAGACATGCCTTGAAAAACTATTTTTTGGTGTTTTCTATTTTAATGGTTTTTGTTGGTTTTATATTTTTCTATTTACATTTTGGTGTACGATATGTACAAAGTATATTATTTAATTTTTAAGAAGATGTTGACATGGATACCGAAATGAGGATATCGTTCAGCACGTAGTAGAAGACAGTAGTCAACATCTCTTAAACGTTCACCACCAAAGCTTTTGAGGCTCTTGAAAAAAATCGTCTGAACTTAAGCCTTCTCAATGTGAAGCTTTGGTAGCTTCCCCCCAAACGACAATCGTCGTATTGAGACCACTTCCCCCAAGTAGTTGAAGTGAAGCAAATGGTCTCATTGTATGAAACTCAAAAACCCGAAGTAAATGATAACACCAAAGTAACAGGTTGAAGCACTAATCTTCTCTGCGGTTATCAATGCCGGAATAAGTGATTAAGTTCGATCCCATGAACCTGTTGTGCGTCCCTGATGCACACATTACTCTGCGGTTTTGAGAAATTGTCTATTCGGGGAAAAAATATATCAACATCTTCATTTCACCAAATGCATTCCAGTTATCTTACATATAACCAATCAGCCCATAATGTACACATGTACCCAACAAGAGTCGAAACGATGACACCAAAGTAACAGGTGGAAGCACTGGTCATCTCTGCGGATATCAACTCCGGAATAACTGATTAAGTTCGATCACGTGAACCTGTTGTGCATCCCTGATGTACACATATCTCTCCCCTGATGGTTGCGATCTCATCGGAATCATCACAATATTGTGTACATGAAGCAATAACCCGAAGCACTTTATCATAAAACATACCGGCTCATGAGAAGATGTCGATAAGCAATATCATCTCACACTCCAAATTTTCTTCTCATATTTCTTCCCACTGAAGGTTGAAGTAATACATACCAAACGTATCCAGAGACCACTTCCCCCACATAGTTGGAATAATACACCAAAAGCCACGAGTTAAACACTAAGTTTCTCTGCGGTTAAGACATTTGTCTTCCCGGAATTAACTTCAATTAAGAAGAAGTATTAAGTTCATCACGTGTACTCGTTGTGCATTTAGATTTATGTCTCCTTCCCCCTTGCTGGTTTTGATACCTCAGAATCAGCAACACATTATACACACATGTACTTGAAATCTTGTGAGAAGAACACAATTGGTTCAAATGAATCCTGTGAGAATCAACTACTACAGAAACTCTCTCTGACTATCTTTACCAACCCATATGTAGACAATTTGAAGTGACCACTGATGAAGCAAACCCGATATACCAAACTTGAAACTGAAGTAGAATTCCCTATTCTTATGACTCAAGCTTGCACTAATGTTGGAAGAACGGTGTAGAGAATATATGCTCCAAGCAAATCTCTAAGTACTCAATACTCAACCAAAGTATGAGACATTAACACCTCTTGCGATTATCCACAACATCATCTACATGTGACATTGAGTACTGCAACGTAACTCCTTTTAGTGATAGTTAACCAGGTCTTCAACCACCACCCCCACTGCTGGTAACTAGATAAACCAAGTATTTGAATCAAATTCTTAAACACGATCAAGTTATTATTGAAAGTCATGCATCTAACCAACCCCGACTTCAAGATAAAATGAGAACACACTTTTGTGAAAGTCAACTTCAATCTCAAATAAGTAATATCCGATCAACTTTTTAGTAATCAATTTATGTCAAATGCCCAACAAGTGAATAAACATACAATCTAGTGTACGTCGATCCACTGAATGAACCGGAGCAAATGATTCCTCAACATCGATGCCTTCTTCTTAACGTTATACACGTGCTACCAACCTTGCCTTATTTTTAAATCCTCCTCCCAGTTCATCAAGTTTGTCATTGAATATCTACTTTAAAGTGATAATCATAGCGCGATCTGGACGAGGAACAAGCTCCCAAACTTCAAGTATTTCAAACTCATTGAGCTTATCTTGCATAGCTTCAATCCAACAAGATTCAGTCAATGCTTCTTTGTAAGTTTTAGGTTCATTTGAGGATATGAAAGCATCATAGTAACAAAAACATGGCTTGAGTGGGTAGTTGGAGGCGTATAGAGACTGGTTTGGAAGATTCACCAATAATGTCTTCAAGCGGATGAGGTTGTCATTTCCTTAATTTTCATGTGGTTGATTTACAGAGTACATATTGGTAGGAACAATAATCCATGAAGAAAGAGATTCTTCATAACCAGGTTTTGGGAAAGGAATACCACATAACGGATCATTATTCATGAGTGCAACTACAATATAATGAAAGTCATTATCAAGGCCTTGAGGAATAACTGGAGATTGGGTTTCTTGAGTAGTTTGAGTTGTACTTCTAGATGTTGCTCTTGATCAATGGAAATTGAAGAAGGTGAACCAATTGAGTCAGCAGGAACCGGAGCAGGAGCTTCAGGAACTAGATGATCAACATTCATTGGAGGTTGTAAGTATTCATTAAACATAGGTTGAAACAATAAATCCCAGTCATCCTTAGTAAGTGGAACATTAGGCATTGGAGGAGAGTCGTATGATCATTTTACAAACATCCATCAACATGTAGTTTATTCACACTTCTCCCCCTAAAATATTGCATCTGAGGTTGCTAATGCCATTTTTGATTGAACAAGTGAATAAGAATACAATCAACAGTAAGTAGATGCACTTGATAACTGTTATTTAGTTTACTCATACTTCTCCCCCTCAAAAATTGCATATGATGTTGCCAATGCCATTTTTGATTGAGCAAGTGAAATAAGAATACAATCAACGGTAGGTAGATCCACTTGATGACTGACTGAGCATGGGAAGGGCATGAAGCTTGTTGATGAGAATGATCAAAAACAAGAAGATTTATCTTCTTCTAAAGATAAAGCGCACTGAAGTTGATGCCTTTCTTTTCTTTGAGGAACGGGGCCTGAAGTGTTATCTGCAAACACCATAATGATGACATTTAGGATCATGCTTTGATTTTCCTGATCTCCTGAATCAATAGAAATTCGTGCTTTAGTCATCCAGACTTTGATCCATCCCATGTAGTGACTGATCAATGTACCTGCAACTGAGTAAGGACTACCTGCCCTAACATTACAAACTTGATTGCATATATATGGGTTAGTGACATCAGTATCCAAACCCTTGGGTGTTTCACGGTCAACCATGGTTTTACCATCGGTAAGCAGCTTTTGGGTAGGTATCCACTTAAGTCCAGCATCCTTAAAAATTCTACCAGACGGTATCCACTTATGGCAAGGTCTAGGATTGTTAAGCTTCTTATGCATAGTGGAAGACTTATCATTATTCCTAGTCTCCAAAGATTTAGCAGTTGGTATCCATTTAGGAGAAGTTTTAGGTTTGTTTTTCTTCTTATGCATTGTAGATGACTTACTGTAAATCCTAGACTTAATAGGTTGAACGTTAGTTGTATTCCTCAATAAACCAGGAGGCATCATACAAGGTAGTGAACCTATGATTCCATCCTTAAGAAGTAGTGCCCTTTTCCTAGCCTTTTCGAGATCATAGTTCTTGCATAAGTCATTCATATAATATGAATTTTAGATTTTAATGCTCGGTTTAGACATTGTTTTCAAACTAATCCTAGAAGAGCTAGGTGTAGGTGTAGCTACTTGTTGAGTTTTAACAGAACTAGAAGCATTTTTCTTAGGCAAATAAGGTGAAGTGACTGGTTTGAAAAAACTTGTTTCACATCAACTTGAGAGGCAAACCGAGTATTTAAAGATTTTAGTTGTTCAGATCTAAACGCACTCGGTTGTCTAACAACTGATTGGTTTCTATTGGGATGTAAAACTGGTTTCCCCAGGATTGATGGTTTTGCAAACTTAGTGTTCACACTATTCCCTGCAGTTTTTCTAAGTTCGTTCTTTGATGCTGTGATAGTGAAACCCTTATCCTGAAATTGAGCTTTGAGTTCATAATTTTTGACCATCAAACAGGTTGTTTGTTCTAAAGTTTTAGTTCTCATTTCTTTGATTGAGTTACCTAGGTCCTTTTGATGCCTTTTCAAAGTCTCATTTTCCTTGTTTTAATAGCATCAATGTCTTGTTTAGTCTTGACGAAATTACTTTTCTCATGCATACCAGAAATATGTTTCTTCAAATTGTTGATTGTCAAGTTTTTGGCTTGAAGCTGAGCTTTTAAATCGTTTATTTCAAAAAATTCACGAAATTCAGGAAATTCCGGATTTTTACATGGTTTCTTAGTTTGAGAACTTTCCTCCTTTCTTTGTATTGCAATTTCAAGTGAAATGAAATGTTTTTCAAGTTTTGAGAATTTGTTTGAAAGTTCATCAAAAGCCTTTTTATCAACCATATCATCTGTTTTGAAATGATTAGTCTCAGCCTCAATCAAAGAACATATGTTAACATCATGTTCAGCATCTTGATCAGTTTGTACAAGTATATTATCAAATGCATTATGTTGAACAGTTAAGTCTACCTCAGCACATGACACCTGTTCATTTATCGATCTAATCTCTGCATCCACATCTTGTGTAACACGCGTCACTGAACTGCTGGTTATGTTAAGCTTATCTGTCTCTGATCCCCTGCATGCAGTGACAACTGATCCATCATCCGATGCTTTACCCGACTCAACACTACTATCTCATGATTGCACCTGACATTCATTTACCTTGTCATCATACTATGCTCTTTCCTCAATGTACTTCTTAACATTATCCATGTGATGGATTAATGTTTCTCTAAACATATTAGCTTCCATTCCAGTGTGATTGGAAAAGCACATTTCAGTCATATGATCGTCGTAATCCAAAGTGTATTCACCATTGAAGAATGACTGAAATTCTTTGTTGATCACCTGAAGTGCAGCCTTGGATCCAGCTTCTTGAAATTTTTCTTTTTCAAGTTGTTGTTCAAGTTGCCCTAAGTTCAAGAACAATGTGCCCGTGAAAGTCTGTACATCTTGACGAAAAAGGGCATTAAATGCTCGTGCGAATCACATCGTGAATCTATTTCCTTCTAGAAGTACCGTGAGGTGTGAATGAAGTTGTCAAAAAGGTTCTATGCAATTAACCTTTGCATTAGATTGCAACTACAGTGACTGGTGCAACTCTCTCTCTCTGATGAATTTGAGCCCACAGATTCCACTTTATCATTAGCCGACTCACCCACGTTAATCTGTTGAACATTGTTTTGTATCTTCTGTTCATCGATCATGTCGTACAAATTGAGTATCCCAGTAATGACAAAATCTGAAGTGTTTGACATGATATGATTATGCACGGGATTTTATAAGTCTATAATTTAAACCGAGAAATAGATACTTTCGCGGGATTTTACAAAATCAAGACAAAACCGTGAGATACGACCAATGGAATGTGATAAGATAACTGATGGATCGGAAAAATGATAGAAGATTGTGTATTAGGAGTGATGATTGTTTGAAGGAATAGCTGAAGTGTTGTTTGGTTGTGATTTAATCTGGTTGATGCACGTTGTTATCGCGAAATTTAGGTATAAAAACTTAAAACCTCAATAAATTCTGTTCAGAACGGTTTTAGGCCTCGAATGTTGACCCGAATTCGGCGTGTCATTCTCCCCATTCTCACGGTCGTTTTGATGGGTAGAACGCTGAAAACGGAGTTACGGTTCAAAAGTTATGGCCGTTTGAAGTTTTGAGGTAAAAAGTCAACTTTGGTCAAACCGCAAGTAGTCAAACCGCAATATTCTTGATCGAAACGCAATGTCAAACCGCAGCTTAGTACAAACCGCAGATGTCAAAACGTAGTTGTCTTGATCAAACCGCGGCATACAAACTGCAGCACTTGACAAATCGCAAGACTCAAATCTCAAGATCTTCAAACTGCAAGGCTGACAAACCGCAAGACTCAAATCTCAAGATCTTCAAACCGCAACAAGAGACAAACCGCAAAGTGTCAAATCTCAACATTCTTCAAACCGCAACAAGAGACAAACCGCAAAGTGTCAAATCTCAACAATCTTCAAACCATAAGACTGACAAGTCACAAGACACAAAACGCAAGAGCTTCAAACCGCAACACGAGACAAATCGCAATATGTCAAATCTCAACAGATCAAATCACAAGATACATAAGCAGTCAAGTCGCAAGAATGATCAAATCGCAGGACCAAATCACAACACCAAATGACAAACCGGAAGTTGGTTTCTATCAAGTACAAGTGTCACTATCGTCCAGTTTTGTCATTTTAGCTAAATGTCAAATCGCAGTTTTGTCTTTTAGCTCAAATCTCAACAATTCTACTAATAAAATAATCGGGAAAATGATGCAAATAGACCGCGCGCCCTGAGGCTAGTCACTTTCCGGACCACTTTTATTTTTTATTTGAAAATGGACTGAGGGCAACCGCTGTCATTGGGCAACTCATCGACATTGTGACAACTGTCCCGTATGTGTAAGGTATTGTTTTTTGGGCAACCGTATATTTTGATAAGGGTTGTTTCATCATTTCACATTACATAGACTGTACATTTTTGAATAGTGAAAGTACAATACGTATGTATTCAAAATCAATTACCCACTCGCACAAAAACATTCATAGTTACCGTTTATCTCTGTCTTTGCTTCTCGCATAAAAACATTCTTAGTTACTTGTTTTCACAAATGAGACCGTCTTCTTCGTCAGTCCCTCTCTTCTTTGTATCGTCAGTTATGTCACCAGCTAGAAAGCTACAGTGTTGAGTGCAAACCACGTTGGATTGATCAAGTTTGTTTAAAAAATGTGGCCAAATATGATACATAAATATTTTGCTCGTTGTTTATTACATATTATTTATTTAAATTGGTTCTATGCTTTAACAAATCATTGTTGTTATTCAATTAATACCTTTGCTATATTGGTGTTAATTCCATTCTATAATCCATTTCTCCTTTTTTATGTTTGACTAATTCGTAATTATGTAGGGTATAACACGATAGATGTCATTTGTTAGGTATGTAACATAACCTGGTTCATTAAAAAATTTAGTGGCACTCTGTAGACTAATAAGGAGTGGTTTATATGCATCGTCTACGCAATTGTTTACGACGTTGGTATAGATTCCATCTATGGTCTGATTTAATTTGTTGTTTTTGTTGACCCTTTTTAGGACTATGAAGCTAAGTTAATCATTACCAGTAAACTGAACAACTTGTGGTTGATAAAGCAAAAGTTAGACGCAAAACGCCGCATCTTGTTTAGGAATACCTGCTTTGGAAGATGGATCGATCTCTTGTTTTTTGACCATGAAACGCATATCATAGATTATATGCTAAGGAAACAGCATACAGTTGACGATTCTCACTATGATATGCCCTTCATTTTTTACATTGAAGGGCATGCTTTACATTTAGGTCGTCGTGAGTTTTGTCTAATGATCGGGCTGCGGTTTGGATCTGTAAGCTTTAGGTTGTATCCATCTGGTTCTCTAAATTTTCGTAATAGGGTATTTCCTGACAAGTAAGGGTATATTCTAACCAACTTAGATGTTATTGGTGCTATCGAGGATGAAAGCGGTTTAGTCGATATCGGATGAAGACTGTACGTCTTTGTCTTTGTTTAGCCTATAGGTGATCTTTATGGGTCGTTTGTTGACATGCGAGGTGGATGATACACTGATGAGGTTAGCTGATAATCTAGATGATTGGAATGCTTTTCCATGGGGTGAGCATATTTTGACTCATTTATACGACCAACTTCATAAAGTATTTGATAAGCACGTGGATGACCACCTTTTAAGATTGAAGAAAGATCCAAAGCATTGTCGACATACACCTTTGCTTGATTTGTGTTTGGGTTTCAGGTATCCATTTTCCAACTTAACATTTTTATTGATTTGTATATTTAAAAGTTTATGTTTTTTTTTCCCTCATAGGTGTGGATCCTTGAGTCGTTTGAAAAATCTCATGCGTGGTGGATTAAACATCCAAATGTGATACCAAGAGCACTTGCCTGGTCTAGGAAGTCCATCTTTAAAAGAACTAATCGTTCGAACCTTTTTTCAAACGTAAGCCTATTAAACTTTGTTCTTATTTAGTTATTGTTTTTAGGTAAAAAAAACTAAACCTACACAGAAAAATAGATGTTCCATTTCCACCTATCTAAACACACAATATCTTATCAGACTCAGATTCTTCATCAAATGCTTTTGATCTGTCTGCCTTTCTTTTCATTCTACCTTGAGGCTTGCCTTTTATGGGCAAAGGAATTTCATAATCAGCAATCTTCGCAATCTTTCTCAGCAGTGGATGAACAATTGGATGAGTTGATTTTGTACACTGCAAATTAAGGTTAACTTCCAACATCTGTCTGGCTACAGTCTTCATTAAAGGGTAATCTCTATTAACCAACATGTAGATTTTCTCTTCTGAAGTCTTAACAACATGTACTCTTGGATAAGCATACAACATCCATTCTTCAACCACGCAAGCTTCCCAACATTTATCTTCTGGATTGGGCTCAAACATGCACTTCATTGGTATCTCTGTCTTAATTTTCTCAGACGGTTGAAAATACCTCTGTTGCTTTTTCCACTCTTCTACAGCTTGTTCAGAGGCTTCTTCCTGCGCTGCCTTTTCTTTTTCTTTAGAAATTTCTTTAGCATTTAGTTCCATATATAATCTTTTATAAAGTTCTCCATCATAAGCTATCTGCTCCTCTCTACTTTTAAACTTCAATGTTGCCTCTGCAATCCCTTTACCCTTCCAATATCGAGTTTCAGTAACTACACCTTTACGCCAGCTTTCACCAATCTTTAGACTCTTAGCAATAGGTTTGGGTGCAGGGATAGGGTCAGATTGCTTAAGGTTGAGCAATTGTATGCCAACCTCATTCTCAACCTTTTTTGGTTTTGGTGCTGTTGTTATTGTGGTGCTTATAATTGTAGCAGTGGTTGCCAATGTCTGAATTGGTAGTGGCTAGAATAATACCAGCAGTTGTTGCAGCAGTGGTTACTTCAATACTATCAACGGATGTAGCAACACCGGCACGATTGCTGCACCACTTCCTTCCCTTTTCTTCAATTGCAGCCTTTAAAGAATCATCCAGACTGCTTCTTACCTTCCATGCCTCGCTTGAATTTGTACTCTCACTCCTCTCTGTTGGATGCATCCTCTAAACTTTGAATCCCATAGCAGCTTGCTTTCTTTCCCATTTTCTTCACTTTCCTGAATGTATTGAACCTTGGCCTTCTTAGTCTCTCCAAAACACTTACCCTGTGCTTCAACCTCCTGATTGTTTCAGCCCGATTATTTGTTGAATTTTGAAGACCAGTGATCTTTGACTCCATAGTTGTGAATATATTCGTCAATTCAAGATTGAGTTTCATAGTATCCTCACCACCTTGACCTGTGTAACTTGGTCCGAGAAGTGGATCATTGGAATTGTCATCATGTAGAAAGCCATTAGCCGTCAAATCATGTTGGTGTTCAAACTACCCTCATCTATTAGAGTGTGTTACCTGCTCCGACAGGTGAATCATAGGATGTCTTTAACATTGCATCAGACCTAGCCTGACCATCCATGTCCCCCAAATTAGCTAGTTGTCTGGGGATTCCTCCACCTGTGTTGAATTTCAAAGAACTCTCTACATTAGGAGTTGCCATTGGTTGGGTCGTACTTAGGTTTCCACTACTGCCTGCCTCCAGTGATTTGGGGAATAAATATGTTATCACCAAAAGTTACAAAACACCCTATAGTTTCCACAATCATCGAAACTAACTAGCGGTGTTTGCCCACAACTAGCAGTGTTTTCAAGCAAGCTAGCAGTGGAAATATTATTTGCACTCCAATCTTTCAGTTTATGACTTTAATTACGAATCACTTTTAAAATGGTGTCGTATGTATCTCAAAGTAATTAACTAAACCATATATTTTTTTTACAACCATTACTTGAACTTTAGGATTCATCTACAAACTGATCGAGACCTACTATACATGAGTTCCAATCTGCATGGTGGATAGATAGCCTAGATTTTTTCAATGACTACGTTCCCGGACCGCGGTCGGGACCCGCACATCCTTGTCGATACCTACTTTTTCGAGGTGGAAAAGTCACAGCACGTGCGAAACTGGTTTGAAAGAAAATTCAAACAATGCAAGAGTGGAAGTAGTTCCAGAACAAAAGCCTTAAGGATCATGTAATTGCCGGTCTGAATCGCCAAGTTTTTAAACTTGAGTGTATCATTCAGGTTCTCTTTATATTCATTATAATATAAGAATAGTAGATTCACTTTTTTATAACATGACCTGCCGGAATTTTCTAACACTTAAACCTTCACAGGTTCTTGCACATGACAGGCTGCGGTCTTCGGTATACTTTTCAACTAATCTATAGTTATTTCTCGCTGCCATTGTTTAATTTTAGAAATTTCATGCATATTTTTTTACGGGACAAACTTTATTTTGAGTCACATTTTCCAAACACAAGGATTGCCTTTTCCGATTCACTTAACATCATTTATCTCAAACGGATCGAGTTTCGAAATCGGCGTGGGCGTTGCTCAGTTAATATTTCTTCTTGCATTTAGTTGTATGGCGTTATATACACATGTAATCGGTGCTAGTCGTTCTGGAGTATCTCCTTTTAGAGGAATTGAGATTGGCGTTGGCAGGGAAGAAGGTTCATTGGAAAGAGAAGATGAATTGAGCCAACATCTTAAGGCGGAAGAGGCTAATAGGTTGCGGTTGGAAGAAGCTGACATGTTGAAGTTGGAAGAGGAGAAGAAGAAAAATGAGCGCGCGTTTATGATTCGTCCATTTTCAAAGGCTTTAAGTCGGTTACCACCCGACAAGAGGATTCTCATGGAACTTGTTTCGCCACAAAACAATCTGCAAGTTAAATGGCGTAAAATAAAAAACACGGTCGAACATTAACGACCCAACTATTGCTGAGGATCTTAACAAAGTGAAACCTTGGGTAGAGGTATTGTGATACTTTTTACGAACTTGTCAATATACTTGGTTATTAATAATGCGTTGTCAACTAATAAATTGAAGTTGTTTTGTAGGATCTAAGTAGATGGTTTCATTCTGTCGAAACTCTTTGGCTTTCTGATGAGATTGAAGAATTCCTCGTGATCTGATAGACTACGATGTAAATTTCCATGGTCGATGATTATCGTAGACCAAAATTTCGGCCTATTAGTTTGCTTAGACCCTGCAAGAAAAGGTTGGCTAACTGAGGAGGTTAGTTTATATACGCATTGTTATTCACTTTTGATTTTTTACCCTGCATATGATTTTCACCATTTCTTAAATTGGTATTTTATTTGCGGCAAATGCGCAGCATATAGACCTATGGGTTGACTACATGTGGCACGTACGACCTCAGAATGCTAATTGGGCGATGGTTAGTAGTTACTTTGTTCAGATTCTTCTTCAAAATGGCATGCCCATGTTTTATGCAGACAGGAAGAGGTATCCCATGCCCTGGAATGATGTTGAACAGGTAATACATTTAGTTTTCATTTCCTGCTATTTTTACGGTTTACAGTCACTCATTAATCAGGTAGTTGATGAAAGGAACTTTAAAAACGGCTTCTTTTAAAGTATGAACAAACTTGATATTTTTCCCCTCAAATCATCAACTTTCCTTTACATATTAACAGACTTTATACTCACAAACTTTATCCACAGCTTTTGATCTATCAGCAGTTCTTCCATTCCCACTACCTGTGTTTTGTTAAAAGATGCTATTTGATGCATACTTTGAATAATTCGTCCACCAGAACCAAAAAACCAAACAATCCTCCCCTAAATTTGATATTTACAATCAAAATCATCAAGTTTCTTCTTAGGCACAAAATACCTTTTTTGGACGGTGCTTCTAAAGTTCTAGAATCTGTATGCTCCATCTTACAGATTCTAGAACCATAATCGACAGTTTTTGGACCTATCTGCCATTCTCTTCTTTCTCCTTTGAAGCTTATCCTTAATTGCTAAAGGAGTTTCAAAATCAGCAATATCTTTTACATCTGTTAACCCTTGGCCTCCCTTGTCGCTCCAAACCTCTTACCCTGTGCTGCAACTTTCTGATTGTGTCATCCTGAGAAGAGGTTATTTGTTGTATGCCAGTGATCTTAGACTCCATTGTAGTACATTTATCCGTGAATTCCTGTATAAGTTTCATGGTATCGTCATGATAACCTAACTAGCAGTATTTTCGTAACACTAGCAGTTTTTTCATGCAAGCTAGCAGTTAGAACAGCTTTGCACTCTAATCTTCCAACCAAGTCATTATTATTTTTTTTACACAATATTATTATTATTTTTTATGTTATTTATTTATTTATTTATTTAATTTTTTTATTCATTTTTTTTTTTTGTTTTTTCATTTTATTATTATTTTTTTTTACACTAAAAGGTCCAGCAGCAAAGCTGTTAGGATTTAGAAAATCCATTAGTTAAAGTGTCGGTCACCTCAAGTATATGTATTCGTTAGAAAGCTCGTAGTCATAGTCAAGTTATAGTGATAATTAGTTAGTTAAGTAACACCGTGGAGGACGGACGGGCCTTTATCCACTGTATGCCAGATCCACAGCCCGTAAGAGGCGTGTCTTGTAAGAAACTATAAATACCCTCTACCTCCCAAGGTAGAGGGTTTGAGCTTCAATACCATTTTTCTTTGTTTCATCAAGTTCCTAATTCTCTCTCTACTTTCTCTCTATACAACCCAACCCATACGCCTCTATTAAATATCATTTGATGTGTTTATGCAATCTAATATGTCACAAATGGTATCAAGAGCCATGGTTTGATCATTCATCTTACATGTTCTTGGATTTCTAGTGGTTATTTTATGCTTTTTGGGTTTGAAAGAGTTTAGAGTTATTTGCATCGTTTGGATCATCTCTATTGTTAAAGTTTGGATTTTGATTGTACTTTTGTGTTTAGAATCATTATAAGTGTTTAGGTTTTAATTTGGAAGGCTTGAATCACTGTGGTTGGATCGTTTTTGGATTGAAACGTGGCGTTTTTGTTTGTTTTTATCGTTGCGATTTGTGTCTCAATAAGAGTTTCTGACGAGCGGTTTGTCCCTGGTTGGAAGCGATTTGTGTCTGACTAAGAATCGCTTATTGAAGCGATTTATCTATTGAGTGGAAGTACTTGTGCGAAATGTGCGGTGAAGCGATTTGTCAGCTTAAGCGACTTGTTTATTTAAGCGAGTTGTTAGTTTAAGCGATTTGTCTTGGTTAAGCGACTTGTCATTTAAGCGATTTGTATGTTTAAGCAACTTGTTTATTGAAGCGAGTTGACTGTTTAAGCGATTTGTCTTATTAAACGATTTGTCTTATTAAGCGACTTGTCCTTTTAAGCGATTTGTTGGTTTGAGCGTGTTGTTTGTTTTGAGCGATTTGCTGGCTGAAGCGATTTGTCATTCTAAGCGATTTGGTACAAGTGAGCGATTTGTCTCTTGAGACTTATTGTTTCTTATTGTTACGATTTACGGTTTTCTCTTGATTTAGTAAAATCCCGTGAAAGATTCTATTTCCCAGTTTAATCAAAGAGTTATAAAATCCCGTAGAATATGTAATCATGTCTACCAACGTGCCTACAATCATCTCTTATGTATGAGGGCGTTCAAGCTGCAGGATCGATACTTCGTCCACCCATGTTACAGAACTGATTATGACTCATGGGCTCAACAAATCAATTACTGCTTGGTAAGGAAAAAGGGGTTAACATTCTCAAATCAATTGATGAAGGACCATACCAAGTTGAGACTACCAAAGACATACTTGAACTGCTGCGATGGCTCGTGACATTAGGATTGGATAGACCAAAGACATATGATGAACTTACCGATAAGGAGAAAAAGAGATACGATGCTGATATTAGGGCCTCAAACATTGTACTTCAGGGTCTACCAAAGGACGTCTACAAGTTAATCAATCACACACGAAGCCAAACAGTTTGGGACAATGTCAAGATGCTTCTCTCCGGTTTAGAATTAACTAAAGAAGACAGAGAGTCTCAACTGTATGATGATTTTGAGAACTTTAAGCATGAACTCAGGGAAAATGTCACTAATACTACGTGAGGTTCCACAAGCTCGTGAATGACATGAGGAATATCAAAATGACTATGCCAAATATTCTGCTCAATTCAAAGTTTGTAAACGGCATGAATCCCAATGGCACAAGTTTGTCACTTCATTCAAGCTAACCAAAGGTTTGAGGCACACTAACTATGAGCAATTGTATGCATACTTGCTTCATAATGAGAAACATGCTATGTTTGAACGAATGATCCTGGAAAAGTTCAAAACCAATTATGGTGATGCAAGCTCGTCGAATGATTCAACTGCATTCTACACAAATGTAGGAATAACCACCAAAGCATCTCAAGTGATACCAACCGTAATGGTAATCACAAACTCATTCGGATCCAGGTATAAGCCTCCAGTTCGGACACATTCATGGAACATCTTGTTTATCAATTGGCCTTAATGGTCAAGCAGAACTTGAACCTCACCCCACACACCACATCATATCATAATGCATCCAATCTTTACAATCATGCTACGGTTAAGGACGGAAAGGTAGTGGTACAAAATGTGCAAGGAGACGAATGCATACCTTCCACATAATGAGCAAGGAATGTTGGTGCTGATATGGGAATGTTGGAGCTGGATATAGGAATGCTGGTGCTGGATATGGGAATGTTGGCAGTGGTGGTGGATATATGGGTAATCAGAATCGTGGAAGGAACATGGCTCATGGTCAAGTAAAGCCCATTAAATGTTACAACTGTGGTGGAGAAGGACCGTCGCAAGGATTGCACTCTTCCAAAACGCCCACAAAATGCGAGTACTTCAGAGACAAGATCTTTGGGGTGCAAGCTCAAGACTGTGGAGCTATGTTGAGTGAGGAAGAATTGTTATTTCTTGCTAAGGAAATGCGAAATTTATGATGCTGATGGATGAACAACCATGCAGGGTATGGGTCAGAACAATCCCAATGCATTTCAAGTCGCAGACTGTGACGCATTTGATTCAGATGTTGATGATGAACCAACTTCCCAGACCATCTTCATGGCTAATATCTCACCAATGGTAACTCCAAGGGCTTCTTCCCCAAAACAGGCCACTCCTTCCAGGGAATCTATCATTTTAGAGGTATTAAAACTATACGATGAGGTTGATGTGCAAAAGACGCATGACAAAGTACAACCAACTAAATATTGAATCGATATTGAAAATATGGGTAATAGCAATGTTGTCCCATATGATCAATATGTGAAACAAAATGAAGTGAAACGTACATGTAATGCATCTTCTGATCCATGATGACTATGTTTTGATGAATTCACCATGTGCCTGATGATTCCATTAGTTCTGAACTAAATGCCTATAAAGAACAAGTTGCTATACATGAACAACGTGCTAAGTTTGAATTGACTACCCGGCGGAGATGGATGACCAAATGCGTACGATTATCAGAAAAATCAATTTTAGGGAAGAAATGTTAAAACAAGAGTTAGATTCCTTACAAGAAAAGCAACAAAACTTTTGTAAAGCAAACAAGAACTTCAATAAAATGTTTAAGTATTTAAACAAGAAATTCAATGCTAAGGAATCAAAACTTTTAAATGAATTTTCCAACCTAAAACTTTAAAGAACAAACTTGAAAATAAATTGTAACATTACAAGGGCACACCATTCAGATTGCTCACATGATCACTAAGCATAGAGTTCTAAGTGATAAGCATAGCGTTGCACTTGTAGATGAACCAAATCCTAAGGCGTGTAGTAAAGCAGCTCAAAAGGTAATCTATGATGGAAATGAGATTCTTAAGCCTAGACATAAACCCACTTGTCTTTGAGTGCTCGAGGAAGATAGAAAAATTAGAAGAAGACTCTAGAAAAAAATTGGATGATAAATTTAATAGTCCCTTGTGCATAAGAGATAAATTCATCATTAAAACACCAAATTATTCTAAGGATAACTGGATTGCCTTTAATAAATCAGACCTAAGACCAGTGACCCGAACAAATTTTCTAGAAAAAGATCAGACAAACAAAAGTGATGATTTTATTGAAAAGATTCCCCTGTAGGAAATTGCCTCAGCTTATCCCAAATGCACAATACATTTAGTGCCTAGAAATCTTCCCACTAATAGCAAGACCTTAATCAGCCTTTATGTAGTCTACCAACTATTTGTTGATTTTGAGAAACGTGTAAGAAAGACACACCCGCTGGGATAACTAAGGGAGAGGGGTTTGAACAAACTAAAGAATGCTATTTAACTGAGGTCATGCCTTTCTTTAAACAACTTAAAGGACAATTTGAGAGTCTTCAAAAGGGTATGGACACAGAGATTAAAGAAATGAAAAAGATATTTAATGATATGGAATTTGAGGTCAGTATGTATGAACGTGAACTTAAGAGTAATGAAATAGAGATAAAGAATCTGCACATCATTAATGATAATCTGATCTCTCAATGTGTTGCTCAAGATGTGTTCTCCACTGTTACAAATTATTCAATTACTGTGTCTCAATTTCATGAATTAACTGTTGCATTAAAAGTTTCCCATGATCGTGACATTGAGCTTGAAACCACAAATTCAAAATTGCATGATAAAGTAGAACAGGATGATCATGATAATTTGATAAAACATTATTCTAAACTGGAAGTTGAACATTTTAATTTGTAACTAAAATATCAACATCTCAAAGAAAATGTTAAAACCTCAAATATCAAGACATCCTCGGATGTTCCTGAGTTTGATGCAGTTTTTGAAATAAACAAACGTGACGAACATATTCGAGCTCACTATAACACGATCAGAAGGATGAAATCCCAAATTTCACAATTAAAGGGGTGAAAAGAACAATGTTAATGCGCCTAAATGCCTCCTCCTTTAGATTCTCGTATTCTCAAAATTTCATCTTCAAAACATCATTAATGTATTACAACAATAAAATGAGAGTTTTCTAGAAGAAAATGAAAAAGTTAAACGACACTTTAAGAGTTATATGATTCAATGAAAGTCACTCGTGACAAGAACAATGAAAAATAACTTCTTTACAAAGGAAATTGAGATCTCAAAAGTCGGTAAAAGGGAAAATGCCACTTGTTTTTGTAATGAGAATGTTGCATCAAGGCATATCGCATTCTAAGTATGCTATGAAGGTAAAATATATTCCTTCCTCTCACCTTAGAAATAACGACTTGGTTTTTCAAGAATATTTTTCGTGACCTTAAGGATAGTCTAGAATGTCTCCGTGAGATTGTCAAGAGGATAGCATAAATAAACCACTTGATAGTGAAGTTAGGTATGCATGCTTATATGCCGAACGATCTCAGGAACTTTTAGAATGCTTAAGAGCAACATGCCCTAAATCCTTTTGTAAGAAAGATAAAGTCGTTATGCCTTGCTCTATGCCTAGTGTTAAGCATGCAACCCATGATATGCCTTGTTCTATGCCGAAAGTCAAGCATGTTGTTAGGAATTGGAAATTCCATGTTAAAGTGTCGGTCACCCCAATTATAGTATAGCTTATGTTAGCTCATAGATTTTTAGTTATTTACGTTGTTTTGTAGTTAATTAGTTAATTAGTAGCGTAGAATAGTTTAGTGTAACACCGTGGAGGAAGGACGGGTATTTACCCACTGTATACGATCCGAGGCCGATAGATTCGTATTTTCGTAACTATAAATACCCATTCCATCCATGGAAGGGGTGGAGCTTTTCTTTAATCTAACATTCCATATTTTGTGAACCAAGTCTCTAGCAAGAAACTCCCTCTCGTCTACTTTCTCTCTCTAATGGCAAACATGTATTTTGATCATCCAAGACCACCCGAATCATCAACACAATAAATATATCGATCTAACAATTGGTACCAGAGCCAAGGTTATTGTGTTGTGTTGATTCTTTGTGGTTTTGATTCTTGTAAAAAACTGGTTTTTGGTACTTTTGGTTGGTCGAATATTTTTCTTTCATTTTACTTTGGATAAACAGTTTTTTCAACAAGGGTTTATTGTACCTGTTTTGGTCATGATATCATATGGTCATGTTAAGGGATGATATTGTTTGTGTCAAGGATATGTCTTGTGTCAATATTTTTGTCCAAATCTGTTTCATCCTCACATGTTTTTGTTACCAATTATGGTGGTCAAACAGTCATATTTGCTGTCAAACATGGGTCAAAATGGGTTTTTCTGGTCAGTTTCAAGAGGTCAAAACAGATGCGGTCTTCAGTTTTTCTGGGTTATTCTTCATAGCGATTTGGTCATATGTTTCATGCTTGCGACTTGTCAAAGTTTCATGTCCAGATTCAATGAATGTAACAATAGCAACTTGTTTATTCGTTGACTTTTTTGAAAGTCAACAGCGAGTTATGTCAAAAACAGGTTAGCGACTTGGTTAAAAGATATCCTAGCGACTTGTTATTTAACAAGTTAGCGAGTTGTGTTAACTGAAAACTTGTTAGCGACTTGCTTTGGAAAAAAATCGTTAGCAACTTGCTTTGAAAAAAATGGGGTAGCGACTTATCTTGACTTAGCGACTTGACCTGACAGAAAGGTAGAAAAAGATGTTGACCTTGACCACAAAAATACCAAACTACAACAAGACTCAAGAACCTCAGTTTCAATCACAAAACATCATCGGTCCGAGCAAATTGAAAAACAAAAAGGAAAATCAATTTCAAAAGTATCTGTTAACAGATATGACCCATCTCCATCAACAAATCCATATTCCAACTCCAACAAATCCAAATCTATTCAACTACATCACCTTCTATCCCATCTCCAAACAATCACATGACTCAAATCGTAAAGTATAAAATTAATAGATCTCAGAATTAAGTCGTGTAGCATCAAGACTCAAAAGCCCTCTAACACGAGTTTGTATACATCACAGATCCACTATCATATGAAAAAACTTGTTGTTATTCGAATTGTATGATAAAGTAAATAACATGATTGTTAACCCTTTCTCATTATTCGTTCAATTAAAACTTCAAAACAAATCTCAACATGAAAAAAATGGTCTATGGACCTTCGTTTCGTTTAGTGTAAATCAAAAGGGGAAGAAAATCTTTCAATTAACAAAAAAAAAGGATTTTTTGAATACCTACCTTGAAGCCATGTTTTTAACCCTCTTGCCATCCCTGTGGCCAAGACGAGTAATGCTTCTAACCATCCCTGTGGCTTTAGAAATTGATACCGGGTTCTGCCTCCGCCATCCCTGTGGCGAGGTTAATTGAAAGGGTTGATGCGTTTTTGGTGTGAGGTTATGTAACTGATGGGGCGAATGTTTAGATGGATCTAGGAAAGAGTTGATGTTTGGATCGATTAGTTTTGTGAAGATGGAGATACGATTTTTTTTCTCTCAGAACTTGAGAGAGAGAAACAAAACTGGTGGTAGGCGGATGTTTTCCGACTATGCGAGATTAGGGTTTTGTAATGCCCTAATTGTTAGGGGTTCCTTGTTTTATAACTCGGTTATAAAATGTTTTGAACGGATCGGTACTATACTTTAGTGGACCGGATTTTGATGAGGCGTTGGGCTTTCAAACCGAACATGGGCTGATGGATCGATACTATTGGATTTTGGACTGAATATTGTTTGGACTTGAGAAGTACTAAAAGGGCTTGTTGGGCTATCTTCTATCCGAGTGGGATTAAACGTATAACAAAAAAATTTTATCCAAATGTTTTTTTTTAACAAAAATTTTGGATACAAATTTTATTTATTGGTAATTGATTGGTATCTTTGGTATGGTATATTTCACGGAAGGATACACAAATTCACGGCTTATGCTTATATTTTGAGAAAAAGATCATTGAATTTGGTGACCTCACTTGGGTTTTTTTTAGTTTGAATGGAAAAATCACACTTATCGTTTGGAGGTTGATATACAATTTGGAAATTGATTTACAATTTCAAATTTATCATATGTATAAGTGATTTAAATACAAGTTCGGTTGAACATTGGGCCATGAAGCTTGGATTTGGATGTCGGTCAGATGGGCTTTTCAATATGAGATTTGGATTGATAAGATTGGTTGAAGCAATTTGATGATGACATTTGATGTGTAAGGATGAGATGTGATCAGCAATTCCCATAAGATATTCGACGCCACATAATGATACTTCACAGTCTAAGCAAATTCTTTTAAGAATCTTCAGCGTCAGTCATGATTTTTCAAGATGTTCGCTTATGACAAGAACTTCTCGTGCAAATGGTCGTACACGTTATGATGCTTCCGAAAAGTTCGAAACCATCATGGAGGAGAAACGTGTACTTTGATGTTTTACGGTTAACCTCCAGGGAAAAGGAGTCTATACTACTTGACTTAGTATGGTTTGTGAAGTTGTCTTCATATGGGTAATGAATTGTTGATGATGAAGGTGATTCGTTGATGAACCGCTGCATGTTCCCATAAAACAGAAATTCACCGAAACCAAAGTTGTCATTATACATCCAAGCTGACATTGTTTACGGTTTAGTCTTGATTTTGTAAAATCCCGTGAAAGAATCTATTTCTCGGTTTAAATCATAGACTTGTAAAATCCCGTGACAATGGAATCATTCCGGTGTAAGTAAAGTGCATTCCCGGCTCTATCTCTCGGTTTATTCTTGGTTTTGTAAAATCCCGCGAAAGAAACTATTTCTCAGTTTAAACTATAGAATTATAAAATCCCGTGATGATGGAACAATCCTGGAGAAACGAAAGTGTAATTCGGGATCTTATCTGATGCTGATGCTACGGTTTCTACGTCGAAGAAGGGATAAAAGGGTGTACTTCATGAATTGGGTGATTGTTTGGATATTCTTCATGGCAGTTTGGTTATTACATGGTTTTACGGGTTATGTGCTTTTAACCATGGTCGGGATGAAAACCATTATCATAGTTCACTTTTAAGGTCATAGGAGGCTAGATTTGAGCTTTTAACAAGAAGTGACAACGGGGTTAATTCACTATTATTTATTTGAGGTTGAAGTGAAATGTCACGGGCAAGTGTACTTAGTATCTGAAGGTATCGGGGATGGATGGATGAAGATTCTTCATGATCCTTGTTCGAGCTTACTATCAAAAATGAAGACTTGGAAATCTAGTTATTGTTGGGTGTCTTTTTCCTTTTCTTTTTTCCACTTGGGGGAATTGGGCTCTTATCATCTCAAAATAACTATCACTTTAAGGAGTTACGTTGTAGTGCTCAGTGTCACATTCAATTTTGGATTTTCAAGAGGTAAAGTACGTCTTTTACTTGATGTTTGGTTGGATGAAGAGTATAGAGTACTTAGAGAGTACTTAGAGATGCTAATGAAAATCGGCACCGCTCTTTGTTCCATATGTGCAAGTATAAGTACGATTTCGGGTTAGTTACTCTCTCCATCACCTGTCACTAAAAGAGCCTACTGAATGATAATGGTGATATTTACATGTTTTCCAAGAGATTGATGAAAAGAGAGAGATTATGACGTTTGAACACATCAGTTCAAGCCTCGTACTCTAAAAAAAAGAAAAGTGTACGTCTCAGTGCGCTTTATCTTTGAAAGAAGAGAAATCTTCTTATGACGTTTGTTTACATCAGTTCAGGCCTCGTACTTCATCATAATGACGTATGAACACAACAGTTCATGCCTCGTACTCAAAGAAAAGAAATGTGTACGCTTCAGTGCGCATTATCTTCAGAAGAAGAGAAATCTTCTTATTTATGACCATTCTCATCAACATGCTTCATGCTTTTTCCATGCGCTTTCAAACATCAAGTGAACCGGGCTACCATTGATTGTTTTTTTTATTCCACTTGCTCAACTATAATGACGATGGCGACATCATGTGCTAATTTTATGGGGAGAAGTGTGAATAGACTACATTTGTTGAAGATATTCACTTATTCAATCAAGAATTGCAACTCCGTATGCAATTCTTGAGGGGGAGAAGAAGTGTGAATTTACTGCATGGTTGATTGATTTCTGAGAATAAATGGTCAAACGGGTCCTAACTCATGTAAGAACCGATCTTCTTCCTATCGGGGTCATCGTTACATGGAGTTTCTTCTAAAATCCGTTGGTTGACATCTTCACATGGGCTGATATGATTAATGACAAAGTTCTTCCGGTTAATGCTTCACGTGCACATCAACATGTTGATTCCGAACAACCTTCTGTTCTTGTTTGATGTGATTGTTTGTTTGGTGTTACCACTTCATGTGTTCGTTGCGGGCTGATTGCTGATTTCCTTTATGAACATCTTTCTGTTCTTGTTTGATTGGGAGGGATCTTAATTAAGGGGATTTGCAAGAGGTATGTTAATTGGGATTCTTTTTGGTGAGATGAAGATGTTAACTTCCTATTCCCCAAATGGACAATCTAGAAGAAGGTCGAGTCTACAGTCGGTTCTACATTTTTTGATACATGTTAGAAGACTAAAGACGAGTTACATTTAACGATCTAAAGACTTCTTAATCTGGGCATTTATCAAACATATTGTAGGTTTAGGGGAGAGCACTAATTGGGGGAGGGTGAAATGTCTGATTTAAACCCCAATTAGACTTGCTTCTGCTGCGACAAGTTGATCTCACGGATACATCCGAGCTAATGATGTTCTTCTCAAATGATTTCTAGTACATGGGCTTATATTTCGTCAGATTGAAGTATCAAAACCAGCAGGGGAAGGAGCACACATCTAAACACAAAGAGAATAAACTTGATGAACTTAATTCTTCTAAGTGATTGAAGATATCCCGGGAAGACAAATGTTATTACCGCAGAGAAACTCAAGATTTGACTCATGACGAATAAACTTGATGAACTTAATTCTTCTAAGTGATGAAGATATCCGGAAGACAAATGTCATGACCGCAAGAGAAACTCGGTTTTACTCATCAAGGCTTTTAGTGTTATTATTCCAACTACGTGGGGGAAGAGATGTAAGAGTTAGTTTGTGATGATGAAAGAGGTACACAAGTGTGTGATGATTTCGATGTTATCGTAATCATCAGGGGAGAGAGATTGTGTACATTGGGGATGCTCAGCGGTTTTACTTGAGGGCTTAATCTGTGATTCAGAGATATAATCACCGGAGTTGACATCGCAGAGATTGTCATCGGCAGAGATAATCAGTGATTCGGCTTGCTTCTTCAATGTTATCGGTTATTTTCTCTTTGGGCATTGGTACTGCCGGGTTCATACACTTTCTTCGGGGGAGAGAAAAGTATACATCGGGGTTACTCTTTGGCTATTGGACTTAATCGCTACGATGGTATAAGTTTCTTTGTATTCGGGTTGTGAGCTCTAGTCTAAGACTGACTGCATCAATTCATCTACTGGGGAAGTGGTTTCTTGACAACTTTTGGTTTGGATCGCTTACTTGGTAATGAAATATGAGAAGAAATTTAAAGAGTGGGATGATACGTTGCAATTCTTGTTGATGATATAACCCCCAGACAGAAATCTTGATTATCGTTCTTAAAAGGAGCAGCGGGATTTATGATAATGGTGTGCTTCTCTGCGCACTGGCTAAGGCAAACTTGAAATAGAGCTTCGAACGCTCATCTAATGGATTTTCGGTTTGGGGAGAAGCTGCCAAAGTCTCTCTTTCTCAGGCTCGTTCTATCTTCTATTCTGGAGCCTTGGAAGCATTGGTGGTGCAAGTTTAAGAGATGGCGATTTCTATCTTCAACAACGGGAAGTTTCGATATCCTTATCTCTCGGTACTTTATCATTATTTTCTTAAACTATATCATCTACTCTATCTTTGTATATATTTATTAAAAACCAAATACAAAATTATAAAACCAACAAAAAGAAAATAGAAAAATATAAAATCTACAAAAACCCATAAAAATCAGAAAAAATTTGAAAAAGTCCAAAAATATGTTTTCTCAAGACATGTCTTCTGGTATCGATAACATCTCTGGGTCTTAGAAATGTCATTCAATAATAGCACGGGACCATAGATGAAGTTCGAGCAGGAGGTGTAAATATTTCTTTTCAAAAGATGTCAAAAATCATGGCTTACAGTTATTTCAGACTCAGAACCCGTGCTTAAACTATGGCTTACAGTTATTTCAGACTGTGACCCGCGCTTAAACCATGGCTTGCTATTATTTCAGATAGCAACCCGGTCTTCAAGGAAGGAAAGTGCTGCGCTCAACCAATTTTCTTATATTTCGTGCACTTATCCTAAAACTAATTGAGGAAAGTATGTCGAAGGACCGCTGTTCCTACACAAATGTTTTTCCGTCTAAAATTCTTCAGAAAAATATTTTTTGTGCTTACAAAATGGTGGAAAATGAGTTGTTTACAAATCAATCAGATTCAAAGTTTTCGTAATAAATTGAAAACTCAATCAATGACTTCAGCGCTTTTAATCTTTTCATAAAATGAGTCATTGATTGAGGGGGAGAATGTTTTAAAATTTATATCATCTATCGGACTTATCTAATTATCCTATATGCTTAATTGAAAATGATGTTAACCTACGTTGAAGGACTAGGTGCCTAGGATATGATTGTTAGGATTAGATGTTTATAGTTTGATGAACACATTATTCCCATACCTTTTATGAACTGATTGATATGTTGAATTGACTTGAATTAGTCGATTGTTGTTTGGGTGACGTCGACCACCATATATCCAGACGTTTGTTACTAACTGCGTGTATATTGGTATATAAGAATGTTCCCGATCCGGATCCCACAATTGAAGATGATTGGATGCCGAAAGGAAAGGGTAACTATATCTTGGGTTGAAAAATTAAGAAACGGAGCTTAATTTGACTTCAATGGAGAGTTGGCATAAATGCAACGTAAGAGGTCTCACTGCATCAGCAGATGGTTTTTCTTCAAAGTGATGAAGAAAGCGGAGCTTAATTTTACCTCGTTGGCATGCAAATTTAAGAAGTCTCAATCGCATCACAGACGGTTTTCTTCCAAGCCCTACAGCACAACATCATCAAGCAGCTCAACCACCTAACGTATCTTTGTGTAGGATAATTGTGATTATACCATTTTCTTTAAACAATTTTTAACTACTATTGTTTTCAAAAATGGAAAAATATTTGTTTTGAAAATAAATTGGACTTAATTTTGAAAATCATCGGACTTCATTTTTATCAAAACCTAAGTCACTCAATCAACGACTACGGTCATCGATTGAGGGGGAGAGTGATTTAAAATAAATTATTTTCAAACAATATTGCTTCATAAAAGTCCGGATTGTACAAAATGAGTGGTGATCTAAAGATTTAATGTTATATCATGGTATGATTTTCTTCAAAGGTTAAAGGTCTTTCAAAATGAAATTTTTCTCGTTTGTGATTGTGAAAATGTTTTATTTTACCTAAAAGATCTCTTAAAAATTATCATACCTGACACTAACAATCTTTTAATGTCTAAATCTGTTCTACTATCAGAACTAAATTAATCTGAACACAGTTTTCTCCCATATTTTTCTAAACCTATTTAAATCACTTGGGATCCAAAATCTCAAAGGATTAATGATAAGTGCATATCTTCATCAACGACTCTGATATTTTCAATCCATGCTTCTGCTACGTTGCTGCAAATATCATTAATCAACAAAAGCTTCCGCAACTCTGATGAGAAGATATCATGATCCAGAATGTGAGAATGTCGGTCCGTATGTCACAACATCACATAATGTCAACACCACAAAGGAAGAGTCAGAGATTTATGATAGCTGATGATCTCAAAGCTGGCTCAAAACTCATCCTCACGTGGATCAGTTAATGACCTCCACTTGGATTAACCAAACATGCAAAACATGGAGAATTAAAGACTACGGGCTACAAAGCAAAGAACTCAAGAATCCAAGAACAATCAAAATGTAATATCTGTTTGTATTCAATGTAAATTGAGGTGACCTCCCTTAGGGGGAAATTGTTAGGATTTAGAAAATCCATTAGTTAAAGTGTCGGTCACCTCATAGTATAAGTGTAGTCTAGTCAAGGTAAAGCTAGAGAAGTAGGGAGGACTGACCGCTTTACCACGTATGCCCATCCCCAGTAGGAGGCGTGTCTTGTAAGAAACTATAAATACCCTCTACCTCCCAAGGTAGAGGGTTGGAGCTTCAATACCATTTTTCTTTGTTTCATCAAGTTCCCAATTCTCTCTCTACTTTCTCTCTCTACAACCCAACCCATACGCCTCTATTAAATATCTTTTGATTTGTTTATGAAATCCAATATGTCACATCAAATGAAATATTGCTCATAAACATAGTAGTTATAACTTATAAGTGTAACCCAACCACAACAACATGATATCCACAAGCAGGACTTAACAAAAAGAACAAGCAGTGGAATCATACACACTAGCCGTACTAAGACTAAGTATGCATGAAATCTACAATCCAAAAATAGTTGATTTAAAGCCTTGAATGACTAGTCGAGCCTTCAACGTAGTTCTAGAATGTGCAGTAGCTTCATACTCACCAAGTGGTGGAATTGGCCATAATTGTTTCGTCTTACACTGCCATGAGATAAGGTGCTTTCAAAAACTAAGTCATCCATTGTAATCGTTCGATCCCATAGATATTGATTAACCTAGCAGCGGCTATGGTAACACAAGCAGAGTTAACGGTTGGAGCAACATATCAGGAACTACATAAGGCATGAGTTTCCGAGGCAGTAGTTTCTATAAAACCCAACACCATGCATGAAAACGTTCTCCATTATCTAAAAATTAAGTAAGTAACATATTGCTTAACGTAAGCCATGTCAACAGACATACAAACGCGACAATTGTATTCTTGTATTTACCTTTGACCACATTAATAAAACATCACTTTTATTAATTTTATACGTTGACTAACTATATCCTAATACACAACCAATTTCTTTTAGGGTTTTATTCCTCTCAACGAGGCTGTAAACACGGTGTCTTGCCCAATTTAACATACCAGGAGTGGTGGCCGACACGTGTGACTATGAGTCACGTGGATGGTATATCCGTGTTAGGGAGTGCTTATAGGTATCTTCTTATTATAACCCAGTCATATTATTACGTGTTTGTTATACTTGTGCCAGGACACCATGCTTCTTATAACCAACATATATAATACAATTGCGGACAACACATACATAAATAAACTTATAACTTGTTATACTTTCAGACAGGACACCAATGCGCCGTGAGTAGTTGCCCATTATTTCTGTCTAGTTTCCCCATTACAAATTTATTGTTGGCCAAAGTTTCTTGGGTGTTGTGTTGTAGCAGTTTGACTTTGAGTTTTGTGCACACTAGTTCCCTTCAAGTACATGCCACTATGTACCACCATCATTTCCTTACATCTATTCACCATTAATAAACCGTCCTTCTTATTTTAAACCCCACTTTTTATTTACCACAACCAACAACATAGTTTCTCATAAACATTTGTTATACTTACTTGTCTATAGTAGTAACATCAAAGGAATACCACAACTAACAACAGATTATCTAAAATATGTGTAGATTAACTAGAACCAACCAAAAATAAACTACATAAATCTGCTTGCTTCCGTATTTTAACAATTTATTTTCCTGATTTTATTTTACATCGTGTCCCGCACATATAATACGATATAGGAAATACATACTTAGCTACCAAGCTTGATTACTTTTAATTTAGAACTGCACATAAGGTTCATGATTTATTTGGGCCATATATGATTTAGTTGCCCATCGTATGTATGTGCTTGCCCAAAAATATTAACTTATTGGACACAAGTTTCATTGTGCCTTTTTTGTGCAATAGTTAAACTTGAAAATTAATGGACTAGTTCCCTTCAAGTACATGCCACTATCTAGCACCATCATTCCATTACAACCTTTCCTCATTAATAACATTTTTCCTACTTATGTGCATCCCCGATTTGGGTTTTTTACAAAATATCCATTCAATATTGAAGATATACCAGCCATGCACACTTACTCGGACTTTATGATATAAAAGTCTGAGTTATATTATGGTAGTGCATTATTACATAAAATATAAAGTATATGTACACCTAATAATAGCATATGTGTGTTAGTTGATGTAACCAAAAACTAATCAACATAAACTTGTTTAATGGCGTATTTACACAACACATTCTCAAGTAATAATTTTCCTAACCCAAGGGCGAAATTTTGTTGCATTTGGAACTAAACAAAAGGCTAACTGGTTTAGTTGCCCCCAAATTGAAACTAGTTGCCCAAAATGGTTATCTTGTGGCCAGGAATCGGTTGAGTACTACAGAAGCTTCATTAATTAAACTTGGCCTAATGTGCAACTGTAATTACTTGACATGACTCAACTATTCACCACTTAACTATTCACATTAATTCAGATAGACTTCAATTCAAAATAAACTCCATGTCACCCCACCCCATTTGGGTTATATAAACGGACAGTATATATTCCATTTTCATACAACTTTTGTCAGGGGACATACACTACCCACAACACAATTTACTACAAAAGAAATGGATAACTTACTTAAAGACATGGTTAAAAACCTATTTGTGCGTGACAATGAACGTGACTTCAAGTTCTTAAGTGACATGCATGCAAAGGTGATCGACCTAACTCGTTGTTGCACTGTGAGGGCGAAAGCGATCAAGCAAGTGCGTGGTTGGGTCGAGGCTTGCCAGTCTGTTTTGGAAATCTGCGTGAAATTCGGATGAGGAGCCGAAAAACAGATTGATGAGGCTAATATGAGCAGACTCCAAGTTCTCAAAAAAGTCTCCTTTCTGGCAAAGCTGCACAAAAATTATTAAACCTCTACTCCTACCTTGTTATGTGCTCTCTCTCACGTTCTGTCATTGTCATATTTTGTGTTTTGGTATCTTCATGAATGTCGTTGCTTCGTTGATGTATTTTGTTATCCTTTAATGTATTGAAATGAAATATATTATGAATAAAAATATATCGAAGCACATGTCAAATGTTCGAACGCTGTTTATGAATCACAAATAAAAAACATATAATAAGAACACATCTATAATTTACAACATGACACTACATATCATATCTAATCCGGCTTGAACAAACAACTTCATTTCATGAATAATTTGGTGACAAACAAGGTTATTTCGATTATATAATACTAACATTTTTCAACAAGCCTCTAAAAAGATCACCCGTCTATTTATTTTAACAGTTTCTGGTATTCTACAGGTCAAACTACCAGTTGTTCTAGAGCAAGCAAACGTTTTTTATAAGACTGGAATACATCCGAATGACTATAAGATTTCATTTAGGTTAGCCGAAAACGTTCCTAAGCAAGAGGGATTTTTGGTGATTGTGGTGTGTGGGTTTGTATATTTTTATATCGATTGGCACATGGTCTATCATTGCAAGTTGATGATCTGTCGACGCCGCTAGCATATCGCGAGAAGATGATTCATTTTTTTAACATAGACTTTATCGTTTGTACTAACAGTTTTAAACTTATCTCCAACAGCACTTTCATAATTTTATCATGCACCATCTATTGATATATTCATTCGCACATAAGCCATTAATGACTAGAAAATGGATTCATAACAACTATTTACTACATTAAAGACGCTTATAACATGCATACATAAACCAATAATGATACAATACCTTGCATGCATCAACCTTGTACGTAACATTCATTCAAAAACAATGGGAGACACGACGTAAAAGTATGTACACATTTTACATCTAAATTTGTTGAACATTACATATAATTTTTAAAACTCCACAACTGCAGTTCATTTATTCTTCATTTGGACGTCCATTTAATCATGACATTTGGCCGTCGATTCCAAGAAAAATTAAAAAAGGGCCACAGATAGGTTTGTCAATTCATTTATTCCCATATCATTACACAAATACACTACACATAAAAACTTATAACAAATTAACCAAAAAATTTCCCTATTACTATTTCCATATTAAAATAAACGGATCATAGTTTTCATACTATTAATAAGTACATTATTAATAGTAAAATAATAATACAACCTTTCCTAATATATATCAAATCTTAATCTAGATCACATTTGTACACAAGTCATAATGCCTATCTCCCAACCCTCTCTTTCATCAAAAAATGCTGCTAAGCCTACAGTTGCCATATCTGATTTCAAGCCAAGGTATGCCTGACATTATCTTTCGTGATTGTCACTTGCCCTTACTAGGTTTTTGTCCATACTTGCTAATCTCATGTATACATTTATTAACCTTTATTACAGGTACTACACTATGAGTATCCTAGTTGAGATCACTATGATGGTGAGTTTATTCTGTTGCCCAAATTAAGTTATGCGTGATGGGCGAACCCTTGTGCATCGTTACGAGTAAGTCCACAGGATGAACTTTAATCAAATGCTTGACTTTTTGGCCCACAAGTTTGAGTGTGAGATACGGGCTTTGTATTTTTGTAGGCCACTATTTGCTCTTTCAATTGGTTTGACAATTGTTGAATGCGATAATGATATTAAAAGGATGTGTGAACTTGCCAATGAATATGGGTTAATCGGCTTGTACATTGCACATGAACCTGATAACTTATCATGTTTCTATTATCATAACCTAATTTTGGACCTTCTTGATGAGCCAACGCGTGCAAAGATAGCGATACAGGATAAACTTGTGGAACTTGCTACTTCTAATTCTGCCTCTGATATTGCTGCATGGGAGGAGGAAGAAATGCGGTCACCTCCCCTAAGAAGCCCTCCGTTCCAAACTAGAAGTCAAGGAATTGAATGTCAAGGAAAGAATCTTTTCATGGATTTTTTTGCTAGCAAAATTGTTCATGCTAACATTGGGTTCAATGACGATGAATGGTACAATGGAGGATTTCTTGGGTCTGTATCAATGGATGTTGGGTCTTCTACTTCTTCCGTTCCACAAGAAGTAGGTTCTAGTGGCAAGGACAAGTCTGGTCATAAGGTCTCCAGAAAACCTTATGCAAGGAGGCACTGCTTTTAAAGACCAAGAGCTGAAAACGGAAGTTCAATATGTCATTTCAAGGCTCTCAAACAAGAACGAGGAGCGGGATTAAAAGCAACTTAGTTTTAAGGAACGGAAGGTTTGAGTGTAGTTATTTTTACAAAGGCAATGCTGCGATAACGTTTATAAACTGGTGTGTTAACATAACTTTAAACTCAAAATAATTGTCTAGTTTAGCCTTTTTGTAAGGAACGTTATGTAATTGTTAAACATTTTATTGTTAAAATGCTTGATTACCAAAATGTTCAACAATTACAAAATTAAGATGCGATATTTTTTGTAAAAACGGGGGGTTAGTACGTAGGTACTGTTTTTATGTAATGCTCGAGATGCGTTTTGAATACTGTGTATGAATGTTTTATACTATGATGTATATCATGGCAACCTTGATGGGGCATCTCCGTTTTTGGCTAGCAACCTTATAGGGCAACGTTATTTTGTTGGGGTTCTGTAGATAAGTTTTTTTTGCCTTTCAATAGTCAAAGCATTTTGGTGGGTTTACACGTGTTCAACTATTTGGCCTGTGCATGGTAACTATCTCTTCCTGGTTTAGCGCTTTATCCAGCCTTGTTTGTATTTACCCACTTTGACCTCAAAAAAAAAATGTATTTGACAGTTTTGCAGCTTGATTATACGGTTTGCATCTTGTCTATCAAGTGTTTGGAGTTACCCATTATTTGCTAACTAAATAGGTGCTTGCATTGTCATAACATAACAAATACATTATACAATTTAGTCTACATATATTATGATATACAACATAACGAGAATAGATGGTGGCTCACTTGCAATAATGACGTTGTCATTGTAGGTGTATCAATTGCAACTTGTTCAATTGGTCGTTCATTTTTAGGTGGTTCACTTGTTATTCGACTTGCAAGTGGTTGGGTTTCTTCATCACTAATGTCACTGGATTCTGTACACATACAATCATGAATTTCACTAGGTGTTGTTGTAGTCTCACTTCTACCTCTGATACTCACTGAACCACCGCCTATAGAAGATGCTGCAACATGTAGCCCCATCACACCATCACCTCTACGAACTGCAGTTGTTTTTTCCCTGGTACCATGTACACCACCAAGTCCATGCAAAACTCCATAAACAGTATTGTGGTCGCACCAAGTAAAAATTCATTGGACAACAATACCACATGGTTTCTCTATTCGGTGGACGCCTTGCATCAAAGTTCAATCCAACCTTGTTTTCTCTTTCCATCCTACACCCAATGCATACCATTTTCTCTCATCCGTTTGATGTTATAAAGAAAAGAATAGCATTCACGGGTTTATATAACGTCTACTAGCATAACCATATCTGTATTTTTCTCTTCATTTATTATACTTGATTGTGTGTGTGCCATACTAGTTGGTTGGAGAATTTAATTGAAGAGTAACACACACTCTTTCTAAACTATTCAATTAACTTGTGAGTAGTCAAATGAAAGGTCAGCCAACATTGTTATAGCAAGAGTAACCATAGAAAACATGTAGTAACAACATGTTTATATTATTTGGTCTTCGACTAGCAATACTAACATGTAATAACATTTTAAGTCTTTATTACAAACCTTAGACACACATGTAGTAACAACACGTGTATATGATAAATTGTCTTCAGCACTAGCAGTCCTAACTTTAACTAGCGTGTTTTAGTCGTAGTGTGGCAAATGTAAGATACATGAGGGACCTAGAATGACAAACACTTAAACCTTTTTACCCCCACACTCATTTATCCTTTTATGGTACCAACCACACATCAGTTATCCTTATGGTCCCAACAATCAACATCCCCACATTACTTCTTATACACTAGGTCACTTTCATCGAAGAATCCAAATAAAAAAAAACCGTTGCCCTTTTCGTCTTTTTTAGAAACAAATCCAGGTTTGTTGTACTCTCCTGTATGTACTTTGTTACCTTATTCGTTCATATATTAATACATGAATATAAATAACTGTGCAACTATATATTTTATATTCTATTAGTAAATTTTTTATTTAATTCAAAGTTATTGAAATTGTTATTATGGTTAATGTTTTATAGGTATGGTCATTATACCCCTTTAAGTCTAGTGGTTCATTCTAATTTTTATTAGGGTTTATGTTTTATAGGACATGTCAGAAACCAACGACATGATTTTGTTTGTGTCGTTTACTTCATAGACTTTGTCCTTAACTATCCTAAAAAAATTTCATTTATAACTTTTTTCCATTGTGTCTTTCACTTTGTCCTTAAGTATCTCTGTGGCTTTAACAAAAAAATTTTAAAACAGCCACAAAAAATTTAAGAACCAATATTGGTGAACTATTAGATGCTTTTTTATAATACATAAACCTTATGTAGAATACAGTTGTAAGTGTTATAAAATAGCATTTAATAGACCAACAATATTTGTTTTTTTGAAAATTTACATTCCCATATGCATATTTTAATAATGCGATTATTAACCAAAACAGGGTCACAAAGACAGCTCCAACAGATTTATTCTTGAAACAATGGAGGCGGTATTCTTTTAGAATAGATCATGAGATGCAGGCACAATAAAAGGTGACCATAATATAATTATTTAATGAAACCATGGCTTTTATTTAATCAAATATTTTACAACCATTTGCCAAAGCCTAAACCCACATTTCAACAAACACTCAAACTAAAATTCACCACAAGATACATGACTACAAATACAAATACCAACATAAACAATACATCATCACCGCCATAAGAGTCGACGATCTGTGCACACGCACAAACCATTAAGCCCTTAAGTTTGGATAAACAAATCATTGTTACGAGAAGTTCGCGAGTTCACGAATGTGCATTTGCATGACCTTTTGTTCATCTTCTTCGTACTTCTCTTAGATATTCACAGTTTTTGGGCATAAACATTCGTGACTATTTCCATGAATAAAAGTAAGCCTCTCACGCGTAACACTCAACCAACTAGCGCATAGGCCATTAATTTGGTGACATTTGAAGATCTTGGCTTGCAGCTTGGCGAGACATAAATAGCATATCAGCCATTCAATGGTTCACTTAAGCGATCACACTTAGGTCATTTAGACATTGTGTTTGCTTTTGTTATGTTATGACCAAATAGATATCCACTCTCTTAAAAAGAACAAGGCTATATCTTTTGCATAATGACAAACACAATGCCCATATGTATGCAACATCATTAGACATTGAATAGTATTTGCATAAAAACAAAACACACAGAATCGATACTGTTTTTCAGACTTCTACTTTATAACTTTATTTGCTTGGATGATATCTTTTATTGTATGTTTGCTTGGATTGTATCTTGTTAGCCTCGCTTTTTCTAAAGATAACGTCATTTACGTGAATTGGACTAGATGCGTTGTACACTTTGCCCTTAGGGACAAGTATCGTTTAAGTGGAGGGGGCCTATATATACCCCTCATGACTCTCCATGAGGGGTGAGGTGGCATTGGTAGTAGTGTATTGTTTCATTTATTCAAGTTATCCTTATCTTCTCCTCCCTCTCTCTAGTTTCTCTCTCTAAAAAGATTAATACTTTCATCTTCAATCACCAACCCCGACCTCCCGAACCACATAAATCTTTATAGTATTCGGTCCTAACAATTGGTATAACGAGCCAAGGTTATTTTTTGATGATTTATGTGAGTTTTTTATACATGTTTTTTATTTGGTTTTTTGTTGCTCGGAAATTTTTCCGTTTAATCGTGGGTAACGGTCTAAACATTATTTGGTATCTCTTGGTCAAAAAGTCCTTATCTTTCTTCATGTCAATATCTGTCTTGGGTATACCTTATCCAAACAGGTAACTTTTAGACTTTTTGTACCAAATATCCGAAACATCAAATGGTCAACCGTCGGTTTAGGTCAAACAGAGAAAAAAGCATTTTATGCCTCTTCTGGGTTTATTATGAAGACTGGTCGGAAAAACATGGTCGGAAAATCTCTCTGGAAAAATTCAAAGGGTCAAAACCCTTTTTCTACGCATAAGGGGAATCTACAGAGGTGTTACGCGTGGCTGTGAAGTTACGCGTATGAAAAGTTACGCGTATGCGCTTACGCATAAGTCTAGGCTTACGCGTAAGAATGGGCTACGCATAAGCAATGTTACAGCAGTATGTCTACTATACAAATACAAGGCGTAACATAAGCAGTAGCGTAAAGTCATGAGCATAAAAAGCAGAGTTATATACAAAAAGACAAAGACCACATCGACCACAACTTGACTCAACTTATACCATTGTACCAAATACCGACCTGACCTCAGTTTATGTCAAACATCATTGGTCCTTGTTCATCTACAGCAACGAATTGTAAGAAAAACCCAACTTGTTCAAAACCCAAAAACTACTGCCAATTCGAATCTATCACCACTTCTTCATCTCAAACTCACCTAATTCTAACCTCAACTCTCAAATCAAATCCAAGACTCAAAATGAAAACTTATAAAAATCTAAGACTCAGGTCCCATTTTATTTCCGAATATCAAAGAAAGATTAACAACAGATTTTGCTATAATCCTCTCTACTTTCGTTGACTGTTTAACTCATAAAGAAAACATATCAACCTACCTGTGACGTTATATCAAAGATCTTGTAGTCTTACTCGTGGGTTCTTGATCGGTGCTAGTATTAAAGAAGAAAGGTTGTTTATGTGTTTTGTTCTTATGCTCTTATGTGATATAAGGATTTCTTGTTCGGTTATAAAGATCCGTAGATGAAAGAGCTGAGATTGATGAGTTTATTTTTATGATATGAGATTTGATTTGGGTGGGATTATAATGAGACAAAGATGGTAGGCGCATAGTTTTTATCTATGTGTTTTAGTTTGGTATAAGAAGTATTTTACAAAACTAATATGTGATGGTATTTTATATCCGATGATAATTTTGTGAGTGGATGGGCTTTGTTACTAAAATTTTATGGGATTTTTATGTTGTATTCTATTGAGATGGACATTAGGATTGGTGTAATTTGTGATGGGCTGAACAAATAGTGATAATGTTACTCACAAAGTTTGTCATCCGAATTTTTAATCTTTGGGATATAAAATTATGGATACAAATTTTTGTAGTAAGATTAAAGAGTGGTAATTTTGGTATGGTATATTTTCACGGAGGGATACAAATTCACGAAATTAATTTGAAAACTGCCAATGAGCCGGTACGCGGTATTTGATTTAAATTGAAGTGACGTTTCATGGGTGATCTTCTTTATCATTGAGACGATGGTTGGTTGGATGCATGTCTCCAAGATAACTTGTTGAGCACATTATGAAATTGACAATCTGGTTATGACTGGTAAGGAGTTACGCTAGAAGCCCACAGTGTAACCATCACTTTAAGGAGTTACGTTGTTGTGCTCGCTGGCACACGTAGTTGTGGATTGTTCAAAAATTAGAACAAAGAAGTCACAAGTTGGGATTCTTACTTCCTTTTCAAGTTAGTCATACCGGGCTATCTCCATATGTGGTCATTACATTTAGCCGGTGAATTCAAAGGAGGTTCGATAAAAGGTTGGTTTGAGAGAATCGACGTATTGAGAGTATATTTTTGCGACATATTCTCACGGATTTGTTTGATGTTAATATTGCATCTGTTAGCCTTAATAGTTTTATTAGAAGTGATGGTCATTCACGATTAGGAACTTTGTATCGTGTGTTAGATATCGTGATAGAATATTCAACGGGCTCGTGGACTGGGCTAAGCTAATTGGTTAAATGTTAAGGTATGCTAAGCCGTGGATAAGCTTAAGCATCCCAAGCCCAACTAAAGTCCACCTAAAAGCCCATGGTTTCTTTAGGGCAACAAGTCCTTGACTATAAATACCCCTCAAATGGTTTTTCTATCTGAGGTGCTTGAAAGTATGTGGTGTGTGTGTATATTTTCTC
>OU343224.1:250725939-250911218 GCA_910596185.1 Chrysanthemum makinoi | reverse complement strand
GATTAACTTTTTGATATCTTCCAAACCATAATGTATGTTAACATTTTTTAGATCCAAGTATTTTTTAGTTTCTTAAAACAAAAACATTACATATGTATTTACATTTAACATATTTCTAAAAATAGAAAACAACATATATGACATCATGTGGTGCATCATTGAAATCTCTAGGGCATTTCATAAGATATTTATTAAGTAAATTTAGACTCTACATATCTTACATGATCTTGGTTAGATTTGGTTGACTTTGGTAAGATTTTTGTAATCTTCACCATGCGGTCGGCGGCACAAAAAGTTACAGGCGGAACCATATTTTGGTTCCGTGGTCCGTCGTGACTTGAGAAAGGTTTTGGCTATAAATAGCAAGCCAAACCATGTTGTTTTCTCATCCCTTTCTAGCATAATCACATACATTCCTCCTCTCCATTATTTCTAACTCAGTTTCATATCATTATAGTGATCATCTTTTATAGCAAAGAAAATCAAGGCATAATCAAGCTTCAACAAATAGTTGGAAGTCTTGTTTTTTTTATGTTATATGATCTAGTCTTGTTCATACATTATTGTTGTACAGCATGACCTTAAACTTGTGAGTGTGAGTAGTTAGTATTTTAGTCCTTAAAATACATTGTGTGTGGGAGTGGTTGTACCCTTGCAAAAGAATTCAACATCTAGCTTAGTGTCGAAAATAGTGTGTAAGCGAAGTGTAAAGGTTTCTCCGCTGGTGAAAGGAGCTTGTTGACTAGTGAAGTTAAACTCTTGAGTTGGAGACTCGGGGAGTGGAGTAGGGCAAGGAAAGAGAGTCCTTGTAGAACTGTGGAAAACTAGAAGGGGGGTTGAATAGTTTTGCCGATTTTAACTTAGTTTCAAAAGCTTTAGATTCGATGTTATGTGAAATCGTGTGGATGGAGAGAAAGTATAGATCTATAAGTAATGCAAGTAATGAAAACAAGTAAAGTAAAGGATAGAAATGACACAACCGATTTATAGTGGTTCGGCTACACGGACACCTTCCGCCCTACTCCATCCTCGAGTCACCTACCGAGAGTTCAAGCCTTATGTCAACAAACTCCTTCAACTTCGGCGAGAGCCTTTACAACGTCGCAGTTTACCTTTCGGTACAAAGCTAAATACAGAGTCCTTAACACAGAGGACCAAACCAACACTACTATGACACAACAAATATGTGAAATATGAAATACAAGATCTTTGCTACAATAATCTTGTGGAGGAAAATATCAATCAAGGACCCCTTGCTTGGATGACTTGTAGAAGCTTGTGATCTCGCCTTAGAGAAGGACTTATATGAGAATCACAACAAAAGAGAGAAGAACTACGATCTAAGATTAGAAGAATGTAAGAATATATGAGAGAGTTTGTAAGAAGAGGGGTAAGTTATAAGAAGAAATTGCTCTCTATGTATAGGCAAAAACTTGCTACTGTCGCACGGATCCCACGGATCCCTTGCATGAGGGATCCGTCTAGTGTAAAGTGAGGGATCTGTGAGACGCTCCTCATTATTCATGGGTTATGGGTATGGGTCTTAGACTTTGGACCATGGGTATCCAAGTAGATACAATGTATCTAGAAGATGTAATGCATCTAGTCAATGGGTTATGGGTTAGCTCCATGGGTTATGGATATGCTCCATGGGTATGGGTCATGGGTTATGGTTTTTACCCATCCTAATAAACTATTACAATGAATGAATCATTACATCAATTAATATTAAATGACTATATATGTAGATGCTTTACAAAAATAACATGTATCCTTATAATTTTACTTATGATAACTTTATATTTGTTATCAACAAAACACAAAGAGATCGCTAAATATTAATAAACGTTTTTACAATTTATTTGTATTAACAATCTCCCCCTTTTTGTTGATGACAAAACATAATGTTATTATGAGTAAAACTTAAGATTAGATGTATGTTTTGAAAGCATAAGTTTTACTTCCTCTCCCCCTTTTCGTCGAAACAAAAGTGACCTAATGAAGAAATAAAGTGTGGAAAAGAGTATAGTCCACGTATCTCTAACTCCTGACGGTAGCTCCCCTAGAATAGGGCGTCAAGTGGGAAAATATAAAACCTACAAAGAAAAGGTTAGTAGTAACATGCAATATAATCTTGTGATTGACGAGAAACAAGATGGAGAGCCAAGGTATGTAAACAAAGCCTTGTAATAAAATAACAAAGTGTAGTGGTATATAAGCCACACACAAACATTTAAAACTAAGAACAAGGTGAAATGACCCAAAAGAAAGACTAGATAAAATAGTAATATCATTCCTTCCATGCTTGCATAAGGTTATTGATGGAGGTGTTGGTGAGTGATGATGTTGATGCGATCAAGGATGTGGTTAAGTATGAATCACATCTCTTCCCTAATTTCCATTGCAAGTTCCCTAGTGGATTGGCAATGTTCAAAATTTAAATGATATGGGTACTGTGTGTGGAAGGTTCCCGGGTTAGTTTGATTTGTGGGATGCGGAAGATGTGGTGGAAAAGTTGGAAAATATGGATCAAAGTCCGGAATGTTTGGAAGTGGTGGTGGAAAAGAACCTAGATGTTCTTGTAAGACAATGGGAGCTAAAGGTGGTGAAGTTACAAGGTCTTTATAAATTCTGTTTGGAGATGTGGGAGGTGTTAAAAAGACTAGTTCTTTTGGTTTGATTTGTTGGAATGTTTTTGGAGTCTTAAGGAGTTCCAATAGAGTGACTTTAGGTGGAGACTTGATAGGTGATGATGGTGGTGTGCTTGTTGAAGATGAGGGAGGTGCTACTATGCAACCATTTGCTGGTGAATGAGTAGTTGGTGATGAACTATTTGACAATGTTTTGGCTAAACAACAAGGCCGGATACCAATCCGTGCGGTTTTTCTAGATTTGGGTGGTAGCACTACGGAAGGTGGTAGGATAAAGTTTTGGATTTCTTGAAGAGGATTGTTTGCACTAGGTGATTCATCAATGTTGGAATATCTTTTGGATGACATGATGATGGTTGTTTGTGAGGTTGAGAGTGATGAAGATGCAAGTATTTTGGGAACCTTATTTTTTAGAGAAAATAATGCATTGCAATGAATGCTTGACCCAAAATGTGGATTAAAATCTAATGATTAGATATGAATTTAAGGCATGTGATCATGAGAACACAAACATTAAGTAACATACTCATTAGTAAAAGGATAAAATGATGAAGATATAAAGGTTTTCAGCCAAAGTGAGAAAAATAGAAGAGAAATCTCAGCTTCTATCTCACGGTTCCCACGGATCCTCCCCGAGGGAACCGTCGCGTTAATCTGGGATCCGTGGTACTGGTGACTCGGTGACTCAAAATTTCCTTTTGGAAATATTTGTGCCTAGTGTGTGCCTATATGCAAACCATTTGGAGTTGCAGTTATCTCGACTCCTAAAAAGAAATAGAAAAAATAGACTAGAAGTGAAAAAGCATACTATTATGTGAGATAACCTGAGTGCTCCTAAATTCATTGTTGCTTAAATGAATGTACCCGAAAACACATATTAGTTATGTGCTCCCTTTAGCATTTGATGCAGGTTTTACTGACCAGGTCTTAATATTTATAGTGTCTCGCTATACCTATGGTCTACCCTAATGCACTACTTGGCAGTGTACTGGTCGTGTGTGATTATGTAGTAAATGGTAAAAGCCGAGCGTCCCAAGAGCTATGTGTGTCGGATAATTACTAAGTCTAATTGTCACGGAATATTAATGGTTTGATAGGGTTTTAATTAATTAAACTACTAATCACGAATATAAAGCAAATAAATGGTAGAAATCAATAGAGGAATAGTGGTGCTAACCTAGTTAATCCTCCTAACTAGTTATGTCTACGTCTACCTACTTCCAATTAATTCAGGTGGGGTCAATTGAGAGGGGCAGCATTTGGTCAATGCGCCCAACCTATCAGCAAAAGGTACCACAGAGAAATCAGGCGCAATCATAAGTCCTGTTGTTCCGGTCCCTAAGTCAGTCATTAAGTACCGCTACATGCTAGATTCTAAATAGTGAGTGCCCGGCCGTTAGGAACTTAGACACTACACCCCTAATTCTTAAGTTCATCCAAACGATAGGTGATCAGTTGGTCAAATAGCACAAGTAGAAAGGTGTTGGTTAATCATATCTTTCCTTCCGTCTCGGTCCGCTCCACCATTGAGTTGGTCATATCTCCTAGGAAATTGGCCTCTATCGCCATTCAAAACTACCGAACCAAGGGTGACTACCAAAGAACTATGCATGCATACACTTAGAAATAATTATGCGAGTAAAGGTAAGCGAAACAAAACAATTAAGGAATCTAGTACCTAGCCAAGGGGTTCTGTATTTAATCATGCACATCAATTCATATTCAAAGGTGAAATACATGAATTGAAAGTAAAATAAATAATAACGCTAAAGCTTATCGTAATGGTGTGACTTCTCCCTTGAAAACAGCTCCGTATGCTTCCCTAGACCTCCCTTCTTTCCCACGTTCTCGAGTGTTGTGTGTGGAATGGGATGATTTGAAATGCTTGGAATTAAATGGGGTATTTATAGGCTAGGTGCAGGTTTTGGTAACCAAAAGATGAGTTACGCCGTAACCTTCTATTTCTCTGTAAATGCACTAGATACGCTTTGAATTACGGTAGTAACCTTACAAGTGGTTTACCCGTAGTCTTCAATAAACTTCGGTTACGTCATTAAGTGATGCAGTAGTTACGGCGTAAGTATCGGTGGCGTAAAACCTCTTTTGACCTAATGGAGTTCGTCGTAACCTTTGGGAGGATTCGCCGTAACCTCTTTGATAAGTTGGACTTAGATTGGCGTAATAGTTCTGGTAATGTAGAGATGAGTTCGCCATAACTTCTTCAAAATAAGCATACTTGTGATAAATCTTTAGTAACGTTCCATTTTAGCGTCTCTTTAGATCCAATGCTCGTAATTTACCTGAAAGTGTAAAACAATGAAAAACAAGCGTAAATCCATATAAATGATATAAATAACGAGCATTAACGGGGGAAATTGACACTTAATATTCAGGACTATTTGATGTTATCAGCATTCAAAAGACATGAGATGCAATGAAAACGTGTTTTTACTTTGTATTAATAATGAAAAGAGGTTTGTCCTAGACGTGAGAAATAGCTTTTAGAAAAATGATACGGGAAGAAGTATCTTTTAGAAAAGAATTTCGAAAAAGTTTCTTTTGTTTAAAGAAAATTTTACCTTTTGGTTAAGAAAAATAGATATGAAATTACATGTTGTAAATAAAATTTACCTTGGGTTTTAAAATTCCCGTATTGTTTGTGAGTTTTGTGTGAAATAGAGATCCTAGACTCAGAAAATGAGAAGGCTAGTGTTTACATACCTTGTAGAGTTTAGAAACTAATTACGACGATTGTTCCATGAGACCAAGACCAAAACTAAGCAAGTTGAATTTTTCTCGCTTCAACGGTTTGGTGAGGACGTCGGCTATGTTGTCTTCGGATGCTACCTTCTCAATAGAGATGTTCCCCTTTTGAACATTGTCTCTTAAGAAGTGATGACGGATCTCTATATGCTTGGTACGAGAGTGCAATACCGGATTCTTGCTTAAGTCGATGGCACCTATGTTGTCGCATAAAATGGCTATGTCACTTAGATGAATGTAGTAGTCAACTAACGCTTGTTTCATCCATAGTGCTTGTTGGCATGCTGTAGGAGACATATTGGCTCGGTTGTTGATATAGCCAATCTTGTTTGCTTCTGAGAACCAAGATGTTAAACAACATCCCATAAAAGTACATACCCACACTTCTACTTTTTGGTCAACATAATCCCACTGCATGGTCGAATGCATATACAATAGTTTCTACCCGTACCCTTAGGATACCATAATCCTAATTGAGCATTACCCTAATGTATCTAAATATTCTTTTGACCGCTTCTAGATGTGATGTTTTGGGGTCTTCTTGAAACCTAGCACATAAGCAAACACTAAACATGATATCCGGCCGACTAGACGTAGATAGAAGACTACCAATCATGCCATGGTATTTTGTGTTATCAACGGATTCACCATCTTCATCTTTTGTAAGTTTAGTGTCGGATGACATTGGTGTTCTTATAGGTTTTGACTCTTCTAAACCAAATTTCTTTAACATCTCTTTTATGTATTTAGATTGATTAAAGAAGATACCATCTTCTAGTTGTTTGATTTGTAAAGAGAAAAACTTAGTTCTCCATCATACTCATCTCAAACTTGTCATGCATGATTTTTGAAAAATCATCACACATGACAACAAGTAGATCGAATATAATATCATCCACCTATATTTGAACAATAATTATATGTGATTCCTTTTCTTAGTGAAGGTGTATTATCAACTAACCCCATGGTGTAGTTGTTTTTTATTAAAATGACTTGAGTCTATCATACCAAGCTTTTGGGGCTTGTTTAAGACCATAAAGAGATTTCTTTAATTTATACACATGTTTAGGTTTTTCGAAATCGATAAAGCCCGGAGGTTGAGCTACATAAACTTCTTCGTTAATAAAACCATTTAAAAAAACACTTTTAACATCCATTTGAAAAAGCTTAAGATCACTAGCACAAGCATAAGCAAGAAGTATTCTTATAGACTCTAATCTAGCCACGGGGGCATAGGTCTCATCAAATTCTATTCCTTCTTGTTGATTAAACCCTTGGACAACGAGTCTAGCTTTGTTTCTAAACACTACATCGTTTGCATCTAACTTGTTTTTATATACCCATTTGGTTCCTATTAATGTTTGATTACTAGGTGAGGGACAAGTGTCCAAACATCGTTAGAAACAAATTGATTTAACTCTTCTTGCATAGCCATTACCCAACTTTCATCTTTTATGGCTTCTTGTGTATTCTTAGGTTCTAGGTTGAGACAAAACAAAATAAACTACTTTGGTTTTGGACTTGAGACCTTAAGGTTCTTTCATTTAACTTTCCTATGACCTTATCTACGGGATGATCTTTAATATTGATGATTTCATTATTTAATGGTTCATCTTTTTTGTTTGAATTTTTCTCTATTTATATGGCTTCACTTTCGACGTAGGTTTAGGTGGACTCTCATCAAATTTTACGTTTAATGACTCTTCAACCTTCATTGTTTCTTTATTTAATATAACATAAGCTTTGCTATTAGGAGAGTAACCTAAAAAGATACCTTCGGTTGATTTAGGATCAAATTTAGTTAGGCAATCTTTAGTGTTAAGTAGAAATCATTTGCTACCAAATACTCTAAAATGTTCTAACGTAGGCTTTTTTCCTCGAAGTAATTCGTATGGATTTTTACCTAAAAATGGTCTAATTAAGACTCGGTTAAGTATGTATGTTGAAGTATCAACGACATTGCACCAAAACTTTTGAGGTATAGATTACTCATTTAACATGGTGCGACTCATTTCTTGTAGGGTTCTATTTTTCCTTTCAACTACCCCATTTGATTGTGGAGTGTGAGGAGCCGAGAAGTTGTGAGTAATACCATTAGCGTCATAAAAAGCTCCAAATTGCACTTCATTATCGAATTCCATACCATGATCCGTTCTAATAGACACTATAGGACTTCCTAATTGTCTTTGGATTTTCTTACTTAATATTTCAAAGTAATCGAACGTTTCAGTTTTATTCTTTAAAAATTTAGTCCATGTGTACCTAGAGTAATCATCCACTATAACCAAAGTGTAGTAGTTGCCTCCATAACTTTGGATACCGGATGGACCAAATAAATCCATATGAAGTAATTCTAGACACTTAGTAGTAGAGACAATATTTTTAGCTTTGTGACTAGCATGGACTTGTTTTCCTACATTACAAGCATCACAAAAGTGATGTTCATATTTTAATTTTAGTAGATCTCTTACTAGATCTTTGGATGTTAGCGATTGAAGAAGTCGCATATTGGCATGACCCAATCTTTGATGCCATAAGGTCGAAGTATCATCCATAGAAGTAAGACAAAGTTTGTCTTTAGATTCATTACCGATTTTAATGACATAGACTCCATGTTTTCTAATTCCTCTTTCTATATTGATACCGTTTTTTAATATCTTACTACCGGTTTCATTAAAAAGCACATTACACTTCTTATCACATATTTGTCCTATACTATCTAGATCAAGAGATCTGAGATTAGAAGAATGTAAGAATATATGTGAGAGTTTGTAAGAAGAAAGGTAAGTTATAATGAAGAAATGGCTCTCTATTTATAGGTAAAAACTTGCTACTGTCGCACGGATCCCACGGATCCCTTGCATGAGGGATCCGTCTAGTGTAAAGTGAGGGATCCGTGAGACACTCCTCATTATCCATGGGTTATGGGTCATGGGTCATGAGTTATGGGTCTTAGACTTTGGACTATGGGTATCCAAGTAGATACAATGTATCTAGAAGATGCAATGCATCTAGTCAATGGGTTATGGGTTAGCTCAATGGGTATGGGTCATGGGTTATGGTTTTTACCTATCCTAATAAACTATTACAACGAATGAATCATTACATCAATTAATATTAAATGAATATATATGTAGATGCTTTACAAAAATAACACGTATCCTTATAATTTTACTTATGATAACTTTATATTTGTTATCAACAAAACACAAAGAGATCGCTAAATATTAATAAACGTTTTTACAATTTATTTGTATTAACACAAACTACTATAAACAACTTGTCGTGGTTTGATTGTTTCTTTCTTTATTTACTCTTTATATATTGTTTGCATATTGTTTGTTATTTACTAACATATCGTTGATCAATATCAATTGATTATTACAATAAGTTTCAAAACAAAGATTTTAATCGGTAAACTATTCAACCCCCTTCTAGTTTTCCACATAACGGGTCAAAATTAGGGTCAATACTTGAGCTATAAACGATATAACGTATTCTCGTGTTTAATGTATGTGCCCCAATAAGCTCATGTACATTTAGTGTATTCTAGCCTATCCTACTCACATATTCCGACGTAATTTTATAGAAGAAACTTTGGACAATAATAAGGGTATGTTTGGCAATAATATATTGTGCTAATGCTGGTGCTGTTGCTGATGTTAGTGTTGGTGCTGGTACTTAAAAAGATTATAAAAATATATTATTTTTATAAGCTATATGAAGTAACCTTTTATTTTCAAAGATTATGAAAGATTATTTTTTTTATAAGCTCTTATAAGTAATGTCTGTCAAACAAAGATTATTTTTTAAATAACTTATTTTTTTTTTGAAAAAATAAAGGGGCGTTTGGTTGGGGTAATTTGGAGTATATTGGGGGCATTTGCATTTCAATTCTTTTCAAATATCTTGTTTGGTAACTCAAATGCTGACATTTGAAGTAAAATAACAATTCCATGAATTGCCAAAATATAGAGAATTAGAATGCTTCCAAAAAGTGAATAATTTTAATTTACTTGAAAAAAAAATTTATAAACTTTTTTTCTTATTGTTTTTTTATAAACTTTTAAATAGAATATTTATGATTTTTTTATAAACTTTTTTTGTAAATTTTATTTATAAACTTTTTTTTTTTAAATTTTTTATGAACTTTTTTTATAAGTTTTTCATAAACTTTTTTTATAAAATATTTTAATAAATTTTTTTATAAACTTTTTTTTATAAATTTCTTATAAATTTTTTATAAACTTTTTTTTATAAATTTTTTGTAAACTTTTTTTTAAAAGTTTTTTATTAACTTTTTTTATAAATTTTTTATAAACTTTTTTTATAAATTTTTAATAAACCTTTTTTATAATTTTTTTTATAAACTTAAATAGAATATTTATAAAATTTATATTAAAAAAATTAAAAACTATTTATAAATTTTTGTCAACCAAACATGCGAAGGTATTTTAAATTCCGAAATTTTAAATTCTCAATAATTTAAATTTTATAGAATTTAAAATTACCTCAACCATACGCCTCTAACAGTAATCTCTCCTTAATCTTGTGCGGCAAATATAGTCAAATAGATTCACGTGATGAACTTAGGTGCTTATATTAAACAAATCATTCTTTCATGTTTATTGATTCTTTATCTACATATTGCTTATACATGCTTCCCTTTTAACTGGAAAAACATAAAAGGAGGAATTCTTATGATATTGTAAACTGTGTGTGTATTTTTCGGCAATATATTGTACAGATAATACTGAATTTTTTGAAAAAATTAAGGGTCCGTTTGGTACACTGGGTTCACCCTTAGAATTTGTGTTTAGCTTCAAAAAATATGTTTGGTTGAAAAGCTAAGTTAGGATGGCCCATCAATCTAAATATTTGGCATTCTGCAAAGGCATGGCAGTGGGGTTTAAGAAAACAACATTTGGATTTTTGACTTTATGACGTGTAAATGTTTGTGTCCACTTGATTTTTTGACTTTACACAAATAATAAGTTTGTAAATTTTTTTATTTGTACTTCTTTTATCTCTCATTTAATTTAAAACATATACCAAATCTAAATCCAAAATTATATCCAAATCCAAATCTTAATCCTAAACCCGACTACAAACCAAACCGGCCCTAAGTTTTAATTTTTGGTTTTGATGTGGGTTTGTGAAAATAGTAATACTTTGGAACTCTGATTATGAGTTTTATGAAATCATTGTCATAACCAGGGGCCTTATAGCGTCATTGGTGGAAAAGAAGAATGAAAAGACATTTGGTATTTTGTAGAAGCTTGGACCGAGTAATAGTGAACAGGTAACAATCTTCTCTTACAATTATAAGTTTACTGGTTTAGGTTTGGTTGATTTATAATCCCTTTGGTTTTGTTGGATACTTTCTGTTGGAGTTTATCCCTCAGAACAGGGTTAAGACAATCAATGACGGTAGCAATACCACTAGGTGGTTACCGGATATCACTTGGAATCGTGTGATCACTTTCCAAAGTAAACTATTCGACCCTAATGCCTGGGTATCACGAATATCTACTTGGGATAAGACCAAATGCAGTTAGAGAATTAGGCACAATTCTATAACCCTTTAGCTAATAAGTGTTTACGTTTTCTGTGTATCTTTCATGCATAATCAGATCTCCTATTTATAGGAGGTTACTATTAGCTAGTCAAATGGAATTATGAGTATTAATCGGCCCATTAATAGCCTCATAATTATCCCCATTATAGCCGTTAGTGGTTTACATGACCAATTAAACGTGGTCATTAAGCGGTTGTGCTGCCATTTAGCGGTACTTTGACACTAGCAGTACTTTATACCAATAGCAGTACTTTCACACTAGCAGTACTTTCATAGTGCTATCAGTGGTTACACTGCTTCAGTGTAAACACTACTTCAGTGAAACATCACTTCAGTGGAAACACGATCCATGAAATCTGCCGATGGAAACGATAATCATGGTAACACAACAGATACTTTCACCAAGCACTACCAATACAAACCACTATTAGAGTCAGGGTATTCATGGACCTTATGGGTGTACACTCCGTACCTCCTAACCCATTACAAGGTGTGAACCAATCCCACAAGTGCACTAAATTTTCCAACAATCCTCCCCAAATTTAGTTCACTTCCTTTGCATGAAAACAAACATCAAGCAAAACATGTGCATAAACGAAAATGATAGAGAATTGAATTTTCATCTTAGTAAATTACCGCTTTCAAATATTGAGAATCAGGGTGTTCTAAGAATTGAACCTTCAACCCATTTGAATACCTGAAGATAAAATACACACAAATTTTCAAACACTTATCGACTCGACACTATACAAGCCATGTTAATATCCAAATTCATAAATGTTGTAAAAGCTAAAGTCCAAAAGCTTCCGGCGGCAAAACTTCAACATTTACATAGGTGGTTCCTCTTTAGTCATGCTCCTGCCAAGCACTTTTTCAAAGAAAATTAACCATTAAGAAGTAAAGACTTCATCCTCCTTTCGGCGAGTTCCAGCACAACCTTGGGATGTAAATAAAACATGTGCTCCAGTCCACTGAATGTTCATATTTCCACATTGAACTCAGCTCCTAAGTTTCCTCGGGAGGGAGTTGGGTGTCCTAGCATTCAATGACTAAGTTGGACTTAAACCCATCCCTTTAGCAGACTTTGTAACCAAGTCTCTAGAGACCTTCGTCGCAGTGATCGACTAAATTACATTTGAGATCTCACAAACTCTATAGATACCACCCCATTCATGATAAGCTCAGGAATCATGCTATGCCTGACACCTAAGTGTCTAGACTTACCATTGTACATCGGCTATAAGCCTTAGCCAATGTAGTTTGCACTATCACCGGATAGAAATAGGTGCTATAGGTTTAGGCCACAATGGAATCTCAAGAAGCAAGTTTCTCAACCATTCAGCTTCTTTACCAGCAACTGCTAAAGCCACAAATTCAGATTCCATTGTTGAACTGGTGATGCAAGTTTGTTTCTTGGATGCCCAATAAATTGCACCTCCACTAAGTAGGAATACCCGACCTGGTAGGCGAATTGTCTTGATGTTCTGATCCAACTTGCATCGATTGTATCCTTCCAACACTTGTATATGAGAGACTATAATCCATAGTTCTCTTCAAATACTTGATACCCTTTGAACGCTTGCCATGATGAGCACTAGGATTACTAGTATACACGCTCAATTTTCCCTTTGCAAAACAATATCGGTCTTGTACAAGTCATGGCATACATCAGGCAACCAATTACCTAGAATACTCAAGTTGAGATCTGACCTTGCCATGATTAGGCATCGGCTTCTACAAGTATCCATAGGTGTACTCACTGGGTACAATCAAAGTAATTGAATTTCTCAGACACCTCAATATAATGAGATGAGAGATAGAAATTCTTTTACTTTCATGTTTAATCCTTATACCAAGGATAACATCGGCCTCCCCCATGTCTTTCATGGAGAACCTTGATGACAAAAATTCATTTGTCAATTCAACACGATTTTGGTCAGTGCCAAAGATCAACATGTCATCAACATATAGACAAATGATGACTCCTTTACGAGATTCATCAAATTTGCTATACACACATTTGTCACCTTGGTTAAGAACATAACCACTAGACAAAACCACTTCATCAAATTTTTGATGCCATTGCTTAGTGCTGCTTAAGTCCATAAAGAGACTTAATCGGTTTACACACCTGTTTTCATTTCGAGCCAGATGAAGCCCGAGGTTGGTTCATATAAACCTCCTCTTCCATTCACCATTCAAAGCTATCTTCACATCCATCGATGAATAACAGTTGTGAATAGATGCCATAGCAATCAGCAGATCTTATGGTATGTGATACGAGCCACGGGGGCATAAGTATCAAAATAGTCTATCCACGACTTTTGTTTAAAGCCACAGATAACTAATCTAGCCTTGAACTTTTCAATAGTTCCATCTACCTTCATTTTCTTTTTGAAAATCCATTTGCAACCAGGTGGTAGATCAACCAACAACCAAGTGTTGTTGCCCATGATGGAATCCATCTCATCATTGATTGCTTCTTTCGAGCAATATCTTGGGACTTCATTGCTTCTCCAAATGTCTTGGGATCATCCTCAACAATGAAGCAATAGGAGTATTGGTCCGAGACCTCATCCCTTGTTCCTTCAACTAAGTATAGTTGAAACTCAGGTCCAAATGACTTTGGAGTCTTGACCCTTTTGCTCTTCCTGAGCACAGGTTCAGTTGTTGAACCACAACCTCATCGGGACCCTGATGGATGGTTCATCATCGAGGACCTCTGATATACCAGTGTCATGAGTTCCATTAGGAATCCTCGACTTGATCTAGGGACTGATGAGAATCTATTCTCATCAAAGTCTGCATCCCCCGATTCATTATTGAGTTAACTGAAACATGTTCATTAGGTTCAATAACATAAAACCTAAAAGCCTTGGAATGCTCAGCATATCCAACAAAGATGCAATCAATGCCTCTTTCACCCAAAGTCTTTTGCTTTGGATTAGGGAGTCTTACAACCCTACAACCCCAAACCTTGAGATAGTTCAGTTGGGTTTCCTTTAGTCCAGAGTTCATAAGGGGTAACCTTGTTCCTTTTGTTGGGAACCTAATTTAATAAATAGCAAGCATTAACATAGGTTCACCCCGAGAACCCTTGACTCATCTGAAAAGGACAACATGGAATTAACCATCTCCTTCACACCACTGTTTTCCTTTCAAAAATGCCATTTTTTGAGGAGTATAAGGGCATCGTTTCATGGATTATACCAACGATTTGAAAATACAGAGTATCCATGTAATCACCTCCCCTATCAGTCCTTAATCTTTTGATCAAAGACCCAAGTTGTAATTCAACATCAGTTTTAAACACTTTGAATTTATCTAATGCTTCATCCTTGGAATGTAACAGATAAACATAACAAAACCTAGAAGCATCATCAATAAATGTCACAAAGTACTTCTTATTCCCCAAAGAAGGAGTGGAATGCAAATCACACAGTCACGTGTGCTCGACTCTAGAATGGTCTCACGACTAACACCACGAAAGGGTTTCTTGGTAATCTTGGTCAACATGCAAGTTTTACACTTTTAGGTGTCCATGTCAAAAGCGGGATTAAACCATCCTAGACATATCTTGCATCCTTTTATAGTGTACATGGCCAAGTCTAACATGCCAAAGGGTAGAGTCGGTCACGGTTATATGTGGTCACAAAAGGTGAAATAACACATGGGTGGTAATATTAAGCTTGAACATTTGATTACATAAATAACCAAAACCAATAAAAACACCATTTAGAAAGACAAAGGATAATATAACTTGTTTATATCCATGATTATTCAATACACTACTTGAAACCAAGTTCTTCCTTATATCGGGAACATGAATAACATTAAACAAAGTTACAATCTTTCGAGAACTAAAATTAAGATCTACACAACCACGACCATGCACCAAGGTGTTGACTCATTTCCCATGTGAAGAATAGAACCATCATTCAGTGACTCATAAGTCTTGAACCTGCTTCTATCTTTACACACATGAACTGTTGCACCAGAGTCAACCCACCGCGCAACATCATCATCCTCGCACATAAAGATTGAGATACATATGTAACATAATAAATCTGAAAAGACTTATTAAACATATCTGACCTTTCAGTGATTGGCGATCCACCACTCCCTGAACCATTAGTGCCTGATCCATTGGCTTTACCACCAACTTTAACACCCTTGCGGTCCCTTAATATGACAGTCTTGCCACATTTCCAACAAGTAGGTGTTTCCTTCTTGTTAGGATCTGCCCTTGTGTTATCATGATATTTGCGTTTGCCTTTGTTGTCATTGTACCCGGTGGAGTTGTTATGCTCCACCATATTGACAACAGATGGTCCAGTAGCATTGCTACTCTTTGGCTTGTCATTGTCCTGCACCTTGAGAGATTCCTCAATGCTTGAGATGGCGCCAACTCAACCGAGTTTACTCCTCTTTCTTATGTTTCAAGGTATGCTTGAAATCTTTCAGAAGGAGGGGAGTTTGTCAATGACACAAGAGACTTTAATAGCCTCATCCATGTTCATATTGTGTTGTGTAAACCTTCCAAGTATTCCAAGAAGTTCATTGTATTGTTCCATAACTGGTCTTGAATCAGTCATTTTGTAATTTGTGAAATTACTAACAAGGAACTGTAAGATGATAAGATGGTAATGTTTTTCATATCTCATTCATAATACCGAACAATACATATATAGAGAACAAACCCTAATACCCAAAGCCCACAAACCGGGTTTGGGCCTAATTATCCATTAACACTCCCAGCGATTCGGCGAAATTAGCTTCGAATTGGAGATTAAAGCTAATAAACAATAAACCAAAGCAAGTAAATAATTGTTGATGAAGACATTGACGACAAAAAGCGGAGCATCTTCAGCTGACAACAACAAACTAGGTAAACCAAAGTATCCCATACAACTAAACAAAGATGAGACAACGAAAGTTGGTTCTAAAACTTCAACCCCTAAAGAACCTTCCAAACAAAAGCGAGGATGTTTTTCCATAGAAAAACATAAAGATTTTTATTTTTATTTTTTTATTTATTTTTTTTTATAAGAAGATATAGAATGGAGGTGAGAGTGATGAAGATGAAGCGAGAGGAAAGCAGACATATCGGGTGAGAAGAAAGAGAGGCGTCGGAAAGATTTTAACGGTCGTCTCGGGAATTGATACCACGGATTCGACACCACAAAAGTCGTCTTGGAATTGATACCCTGGATTCGACATAAAACAAAGGTCGTCTTGCGGAATTGATACCACTGGATTCGACACCAACAAAAAGTCGTCTCGGGAATTCATACGCAAACAAAAGTCGTCTTGGGAATTAATACCCTGGATTTGACATATAAATAACAATTTTTTTTTTTTTTTTTTTTTTAAACGGGACAATAAACAAAAAATAAAGAATGGAACATAGTGCACTACCACTTGTTTTTGCTCACTTTTCAAGCCACTTGCTTTTGCTTTTTATGATTAAGATGGCCCATTGGTTCCATCAGTAATATTTTGACCTAAGAACTTATTCTTTAACCCTTGATGGAAATACAGGTACAGTACCCGAAAGATTTTTATTCGACACATCTAGGACCACTAGAATCACAACTCATCGGATACCCAACCGACGGCACCAATCAAAACCTACGATTCACCTTTTGGGTGTGGCGTTGTAGTATGGTGGTGGCGGTGGGAGGGTGGCGGAATGACAGCCGAGGAAGTTGAGAGGAAGCGGTGGGTTGTCTTTTTTTTTTTTTTACTTGATATTTGGAAGCGAAAGATGACAAATGTTAATATTTAAAGAGAACCCTCAGAACCTCAGGCATGTAGCGGCGGCGGGCGGCGTGAAGATCAGAGTTTAGGTTTAGGGTTAGAGATTATAGGATCGTTTTGGCTGAAACCATGTAAGATGATAAGATGGTAATGTTTTTCATATCTCATTCATAATACCGAACAATACATATATAGAGAACAAACCTAATACAAAGCCCTCAAACGGGTTTGGGCCTAATTATCCATTAAGAACTTCTTACTTGATGCATCCTCGACATATATTTGGCATCCAAGGAATCCCAGTTCTTTGGAAGATTCAAAGTTCGATAAATATCAGCGAATCGGACATACCATTGAGAATAAGACCTCTGCATATATGTAGTCATCATTCTCCCATTTGCTCCTCCTCCGATCGCTCCCGATAGCATCATCACCATCATCGGGAATGGGTGTGGTTGCACATACACCACACTCATACTTGCCAGAAGAAGTGCATCTTCTTCGCCACCTCTAAAGTCCACCCCTTCAAACTTGTCCAGCTTAGCAAAGTTTGAAGCCATGTGTTTCATTGCAGCAGTTGCCATTGATTAGGGTCGAATAGTTTACTTTGATTGTTGGAGTTTATCTCCAGAACGAGTTAAGACAATCAATGCGGTGTAATGCACCACTAGGTGGTTCCGGATATCACTTGAATCGTGTGATCACTTTCCAAAGTAAACTATTCGACCCTAATGCAGGGTATCACTGAATATCTACTTGGGATAAGACCAAATGCAGTTAGAGAATTAGGCACAATTCTATAACCCTTTAAGCTAATAATGTTTACGTTTTCTACGTGTATCTTTCATGCATAATCAGATCTCCTATTTATAGGAGGTTACTCTTAGCTAGTCAAATGGAATTATGAGTATTAATCGGCCCATTAATAGCCTCATAATTATCCCCATTATAGCCGTTAGTGGTTACATGACCAATTAAACGTGGTCATTAAGCGGTTGAAGCGCCATTTAGCGGATACTTTGACACTAGCGACTTCTTTATACCATTAGCAGTACTTTCACACTAGCGGTACTTTCATAGTGCTATCGGTGGTTACACCGCCCTGTAAACACTACTCGTGAAACACCACCAGTGGAAACAGCGATCCATTGGAAGTATCGCCGATGGAAACACTGATAATCGAGTGGTAACCAGCAAGTACTTTCACCAAGCACTACCAATACAAACCACTGTTAGAGTCAGGGTGTTCATGGACCTTATGGGTGTACACTCCGTACCTCCTAACCCATTACAAGGTGTGAACCAATCCCACAAGTGCTCTAAATTTTCCAACACTTTCATTGTTTTAATAGAGTAGCTTCCACCTAAAATGAAAATTTATTATCTGCGTAATTGGTGAATGAAAATATCATTGAACTATCTTTTTTGCATTAGGAAGATTATTAAGAGGATATATCATTTCCCTTTGCAGATATTTAAGGGTGCAAATATGGAAAGGTTGTCAAACACGTACCTATAGATGCTTTGGGTTGTAGCTGCAACGGAAATTATAGACATTTGCAGATACAATGCTGCAACAGTCTTGGTTTTTAGGGGCTTATTAATGCTTTAATTGTATGCTGGTACAAATGGACTATATCCATATCGTAATTTTATAAATATTGATTGACAAAATATATGTATTTGATATATGATTCATGAGATAGATTCCCTTTTTCAATAGTTTCATTTATAAGCTAATAGTGCGAACAATTGTTATGGGCCTTCTGTTACTGTCATCTTAGCAGGTTTGTTTAGTTAACAAGTATTTAGAATAGGCTCTAATATCGAAATCGAAATTCATGTCTAAGTGATTTCGGAAAAAAAATGGCTTCAAATGAATTATGTGTGTTCATGTTTTATAGAGACTATTGAAGGTGATTATATAACAATTGTTCATATGAGGCCTATGTTAATTTGAGCCACATGAGATAAATTTTGCATTGATGTCACTTTTGAAGGTCTCAAATTAGGCCATTTTACTGAGCTCTCATCATATGACATACAAATAAATTATTTTTAAATGTATGAATCTCATCATATTTATGTTTCGGCTTCGTTAACACAAAAGAGGTTTTTTTGGTTTTAGGTTTGTGTAGGGTGTAAGAAGCTTATATGAAGTTCTTTCTGTTGAAGCCTAGAAATTTGATCCATGCCTTGTGCCGAAACACTCCATGCATTTTTTTAGCTTTTGTAGGGTGTAAGAAGCTGATCATGAAGTCCTTTCTGTTGCAGCCTAGAAATTTGGTGGATTTATCGAGCTGGTTTTGGATTCCCTTTTGTCGTGCCAAAACACTCCCATGTATTTGCTTTATTGAGTTTGTTTATTGGTTAGTTACTGTTTTTGTTATTGTGGCTGCTGTTATACGAATGACTGCAACAAAAACTAAAGAGTTTTATAGCAGAAGTGATAATTTAGCCGAGTTCATCATACAAACTGTATAACTGCTTTTCATCTTCTACTAACCAAACATTAATATAATATTAAAATTTTGATTTGTTTTACCCTTAAAATTTTTATTAACAATTAGTCTCTGTCATTGAGTTTGAGTTTTTTTATTAATGTTTCATGAACCATTGCCTCAAGTTTTTTCAACATGATTTGGTTCAGTAGCTAAAGTATATAGTTGTATCAGTTAACAAATATTATGTACTTATCATGAGGTGGGCTTTGAACCCTGGCCATTTTCTCCAATAGGCCCCTCGCTGACCAGTCAATCTGAGCATTTGCGATGAGGGGATGGTACCAAATGAATTTTTAGTGCCATGGAAGAGGTTTGAACCCGGGTCTATTGACCCAAGCCCAAAGCTCTTACCAATGGACTAAAGCATCATTGGTTATTGTCTAAGGATTTCTTAGCATGTCATTTTGGAATTGTATCCATTTTTTGACTAATTAAATTTCTTATGTAGGACCCAAGTCGTGAGGATCCCCTAATTCCCAGTATAGCTGCATTTTCAGAGATAGTCCTAACCCGTTTGTATTCGGTGCGATTAGACTGTGATTAGACCTTTAATAGCGTACATGCCTGCCACCAACGTTGGTTATGAATGTTGCTTTGCTTCTAATATTTTTGTTCAAGTTTTTTTTTTCCTCGCAGTGGACCAGAATCCCACATGGATTATTTTAATTTGGTGTATGTTTAAATATACACATCTATATACACTTCACATATGATGGAACCTCCTTGGCAAACTCGGAAGAAACAAATAAGAACTTATCAACATGAAACTGAAGGTGCCTTCAAAAAAAAAAACATGAACCTGAAGGTGAATGTTGCTGAAGCTAAAGCTGACTGTTTCAAAAGCCGAATGTCGCAGAAAAAAAATGAAGTTGAAAGTGTATTTCAAATGGGAGATGATTTGTACACTCCCATAATTTATTGGCACACTCAAATTTAGAGTGTTCGGACATTTATACCCTTACTGAATGGACATGACTAAAAGTAATGTGAGGCTATATATGTCAATACACTCTAAATTTGAGTGTGCCAATAAATTATGGGAGTGTACAAATCAACTCCCATTTCAAATTGTTTTTATCAATAGTTTGGTGGTCACCTCTCCATTATCGATGTTTATCATTGTGTGCAGTAAGCTATTATGATTTTAAATGGGTCATGTTTTATATATAAATCAACTTTATGCTATTTGAAAAGTTCGTTGAGGCACACACATAAACATTGTGTGCAATGAAGATTATAGACGGTAAATTAAATACAGTAGCTTTAAAAAAAAAATAAAAAAAAAAGCCCGTGTAATTACATGGATTTTAAACTAGTTATATATACAGAAAATAAGATTTTCATGTAAGTTAAATTGCTAAAAATCTCTTACAACTTTTCAGTAACATATTATAGTTTGAGTTGGGAGTCGGGAGTTGAGCGTTCATTATTCAAAGAGAAAATTCGGAAAATTGCACGGTCGCACTCCTTTTTCTAGATTAAAAACAAAAACAAAAAAATCTTATATAGCTGAAGGTGACCGTCGCATTTGGACGACCACTTTATATGCATGACACGTAACCAATTTTTTAAGTACAAAGAGTATTGGGCGACTTGGTTTTCTGAACGACTTGTACTTTGGGCTACTTGTTTTTCTTTCCTTTTAGTGGAAAAAAGTGAAACACATGTAAAGCATAGAAGGTGATCGCCTAATTATCAAATTGTCATGAGCTATTTTAAGAATTTTTTTTTCTGGTCTAAAAAAAGGAGTGCAACTGCGCTACTATTTGAATTAGCTCTTATTCAAATTCCTAAAATCTCATTCGTGAGTTAGTCAATGGCCATAAGTAGCTCCATATATGTCAAAACTGCTTTTTTTACTCGACTTTCGCACACCCATATATGGGTCTATTTCCTATGATCATGAAAGTCCATCTCAACCTAACTTTACAGTTAGTTTATTCGAGTAATTCGTATATTTGAGTGCATTTATCTATTAAAGTGAAAAGCTAAAGAACAAAGTCTTGGGTAAAATAGTTGCATATATAGAGAGTTGTTGAGACCAAAATGATGACAGAAAACTATGTGTTTGACCATCAAAAAGAATGTAGGAAAGAAAAGGTACAATAAAGACATGCCCACCACTTATATTCCTACCAAAGATGATTACTGATTACGGAAATATACTCAAACACCTTGTCTCATCTTTTTTGCTGGTTTTGCCAGTCAGGTGTCAAATGGTGGGATGTAACTATCATTATCATATACATGAAACATTCTTTACCAACTTAGTTGCTTTAAAATCCTAAAAGGTGTTCCAAGAGGCAGATATACTCCGTATATGATAATCGGAGATTTTTGTGTTATTATCAACGTGGTTAACTAGTTATTATCAAGAGGCAGATATATATGACCCTCAATTTTCGTGTCAAATCATCTTTCTCTTTCATGCGACTTTTAAGCAATCTATTTTTTTTTTTTCAAGAAAACCATCTTTTTTTACACTATATATATCCCCTAAAACTATTAACAATTCTTGGTCCTAGTTTGGTTTACACGAGCTATGAAACTATACAAGTCCACAATATTTCAGTTAATACAACAAGACCCATTTGTTTTCTTGGGCAAAGGGCTACCCCGATAAAGTATATATAATCACAAAAAAGTTAAGTACAATGGAATGTGGTTAAAGTACCGCATTAACCTCAAGCAAACGCTTGATCGACAACTAAATCGTTTGTGACATGCCACAAAACGATAACAACACTAGCTACAAATAAAATAACCAATACAAATCAGCTAGATACAACCAAAACACCACATGAAAACCAACCAGGAGTGTTCCAAACATCTATACACACGCCTCCAAAACAAACCCGCAGCGGCACCAAGAGAGCATAATGAGCCAATGAGACTACCTCCTTAAAAAAACTTTCCCAAGTGAAACCCAGTGGGAAAAACCTTGAAGAAGGAAAAAAATCTGACTCTCAAATGGAACTCCCGTCTTGAATCACACACAGACTTGGAATATTCCATTTATCTAATGAGATTCAGAGGGAGAGACCCTTTGGATTCGCAAAGTCATAAGCTTTAGCCGAACGTTTGAAACAATAACATCATAGAGCTGAGAAGCGGACATAGACTTCTTCTTGAACAGTCTTGAATAACGTTCTTGCCAAATATAATAGGTAGTTGTAGCAAGCAAAACCCGCGAAACAACGCTCACAACAGATTGTCTCTTAGAAATAGGAATAAGAAACACTGCCACATTAGCCAAATGAGGAGGAATATCATCCAATCCATAAAGAATACGAACCATAGACCAGGCCTGCATAGGAAAGATACACTCAAAAATCAAATGTAACTGTGAGTCTGGAACCGAGCCACACAGGGGACATTGAAGCAGGTTTAAGTCAGTCTCAGGACCAACATTCCATTGCCTCAACATATCATGTGTCTTCAACATGTGATTAAGAACAAGCCACATGTGAAACGCGTGTCTCGGAATGCAGTGAGGAAACTACACAATATTATACCAATCAACCTCATCACCCCAAAATCTAATGGAATCCCACACAAGAGACACTAAAAAAGGCCAAAGATGGCCATTACGGTCTCGCTAAAAAATAACATCTGAAGCGTCATCATTGAGAGTAGAAACAATTAATTCAGATAACTCCAGATATCGAACAACCCAATTTGAAGGCCACCTCCAAATACCGTTATCAATAAGATCATAAACCGAATCATGATGAGAAAACTCTGAATTTGCAGAAGCTTCCGCCATATAACAAGACGGATAGAATCACGAATTTGCAGAAGCTTCCGCCAACCTTAATAATAAGAAGTATATAACCTACACAACCCTAAAAATTACAGTATGTCATAACATTACACTAGTCAATAACATATTTCTTCCTCACACACATATTCAACTCTATTTCTCATCTTATTACACGCTAATGCGCTCCAACAAGCTTTAAATTTATAAACAAGAATTACCGGTTAACTAGGAACACATTCGGGCAAGTATACCCTAGTCAAGTTGTAGTATAGGGTTTGGTAAGTCAAGGTTGTCACAAGAGACTTGGTTGCACTCAATTGTCGTTTGTTTAAGCAAGTAACAAGGTCGTGGTTATGATTGCCACGGATCTAACCACTAATAAAAGCAATTAAGAACAAGCACACAAAGAACATACATGTTTAGACAAATTATCACAAGGATATTAGGATGTTTAGTTTGGAAAACATATTATCAAAGGTAATCCTTACGACCTATAGAACCAATAAAAATAGATTAGTGTTTTATAAATCAAAGATGCATAAGCCTCAATTAAATGGTCATGTCATGAGCCTATGTCTAAACCAACAACAACAAATAATCCTTTTGGCCTTTATACTTTGATGTTATTAATTTGTGAAGTTCCATTTACTTGAAAGATGATTAGAACACATATTCAAAAGATGTATTTCGACTTATAATCTAAATTAAACCTTTCACTTGTTATGTTTATTAAGTTTCTCATACAATCGTCACAAAGTACAAGACCAAAACATTCGTCGACTAATGTATTGAAATCAACCACTATTGAGAATCCTTTCGGCATATAGACTCAACAATGATTAATCAAAACAATAAACAATACAAGTTCCAATTTAACCAAATATGATTTTATCATCATATTTCAAACAAACACTACAAATATCCAAACATCCCTTTATCACAAGTTATCATACGAGCCAAACAAGTATCCAGAAATCATGGTTATTTCAATCAAATACAAAATCTCAATAATCATATCAATAACAAACATCTTGAAATATAAAAGTAACTAGGTTTGCCCAAAGTATGAATTACAATAGACAAAGGTGAAGGATTATAGCAACCTTCAAGCCTCTAATCAACTACAACTTCTAACCAAGCCGGAAAATTATACCCGAACACTTTCTTTAGGACTTGAGCACTACTTCTGGAAATGGCAGAGGTTTTGGTCTTTTGGGGGAGATAAGTTGGTGAAAATTCGTCCTTGAGGGTGGAGGGTAGAATTTCACCATGAAAACCAAGCCTAAGTACTCCTATATATAGTAGAAATCAACCCTTAGCCTCTAAGTATGAAACTTGGGCACTAAGTGTCATAAAGTAGCAGGTTTAGGAGTTATTAAGGACATATGATCGGACATGGGGCTTCATAGCACTTAATATTTCATTAAATTTACTTGGGGAGGTCAGATTGGAGCAGCCTATCGGCTACGGATGGTGACCGATAGGTTTCGCTGAAAAGTTTGCTCCAGCCGAATCGGTTGCGGGGCTTGAATGATTGGTTTGAGCATTTTGACAGAAAATGACAACCATGAAAGTTGTAGATCTTTCTCTTAGCTTTTCATGGCCGTGAACGGGGGGTCAAACGGAGTCCGTATGCCTAACTTATGGCCAAAATGGTGAAGGTGTGTTGGGAACAATGAGGCTTCCATAATTTCTTCGTTTGAGCTTCTTTTCTTCATTTATTTCTCGTTTTCCTTCTTCTACTTTATTATTAAATCTTTAGACCATCATCTTGATGACTTTATCTTCTCGAATATACTCCACAAGACTCGAATTCTTCGGGAATTCTTCGTACATGAACAAATCTTCGTTTTTTACTTCTTTTTCCGTCTTTTTCTCCACTCTCCCGTACTTGGCTACAAATGAACTAGCATACACACTTTTATACAATTAAACAACAAAATCATATGATTATAACCAAATAAAATACATAAAAGCACAAATAACGCTACTAAAAACATGCATAATTTGAGCGTTATCACACGCAGCCACCATATAAGATTTGTCCCATGATTTAACACAAAAACTAATCAAATGTTCTTCTTCTTTCTTTAATAACTGACCGAACCAAAAACACTCTCTTTTACACCAATCTTACACCACATATATCACGAAACATAAGCACAAATATGAACACGAAAACTTCTTGTCTTCTCTAAACAGCTTCAAGATCTCTAAACGAGCTCTCGGGTAGGTTTGTATTGTTTTATTTTCACATTGTTTGAATGAAAGAAAGTAAAAGGATGAAATCAATTGGTTTTGTGGTTTTTATATGTTTCGAATATAAAAATGAATTGCTTTAAAAGGATCGATGATGGGTTATATAAAACTATCAAATCTTTGAAGATTTGAGAACAAGTTTATAATCTGAGATCTGTTTTCTATTTCAGTTTAGGTTTTAGAGTCTAGGTTGTTTGATCGTGTTTGATGGGTACAAGTTTATAATCTGATATCGTGTTTTGTTCTCTCTCTTTTCAAACAGTACATTTTTTTTCATTTTGTGAATTACACAATCGGTCGAGTATGTGACCTTGTTCGTCCAAACTGCCTTCAATGACTGACGACGACCGATATTGGTCACAATGGTGGCGACTCTGTCGACTAACAGACGACCGACTCGGTCGAACGACCATTTTTCCTAGCCTTAGACACAACCCTTACTAATAGCAACTTTTCTATCTATATTTGTTAGTGTGTGATTTTAATGTTTTGGCAAAAGTGTTATTTGGTAGTTGCTACATAGTGTATCTTTTTCATTCTCTTGATAACTAAATGGTACAATGTCTTGTAATAGACATATGTGTGAATATATGTTGTTCATTAAATAATTGGGTATATTTAAAAATTGGCCAACCTTAGATGCCGGTTTGTTTACTTGATTAAATATTATAAAGTGTGCCTTTAACAGCGTGCCAGTATGGCAGTATGAATGAGCCGACCACTCATACACAATGACTTGGTCAAGGGAACCTAACAGAGTATGTAGTAGCAAAGGTGAGACTTGAAATCAGCCCTCCTGAACCTGAACTCACACCTAGTGTCACACCAATCAAAACGGTAAGATTGGTTTTCAAAGGGTTTTTATATTAAATAAGGGAAATTTATTACAAGCTTATACTGTTACAACCTATTCTATTTAAACTAAAATAGTAAACTCATAAAGGTAAATTAAATCGTGCCGGAAATAAACGTGATTGTGCATGTGCCACTACTCCTAAAAAATAGCAAACCAATTAAGGAATACGTACACTTCAGGAACTGGTAAAACCCAACATGTAAAACCCCTTATTCTCGGTCCTTCACCATGCATATCGGTACCATATCAACTCTTTTATTCACACATTAAACCATGCAACTAACTATCCACCAGTGACTAAACTTACCTTCACCATGACCCATCAATATTATCCAACATTCACCCCATAATCTTGATCGATTCTTCATCACAACAATGTTTAAGACCATTCCCGGACACCCGCCCTTCACCTCGGTCACATTCAAACTCTATTTTAACCCTTTTTGATTGTTCATAACACATGTAACATGTAAAATGGCATCCCATTGGACACGCTCATTACCATCTCAATCTTTTACGGATCGACGACCTCTTCCTAGATCACATCCAAAGCCATCTTGGTTTGAGCTTCCAAGTGCCACAATGTTTAAACCGTGTTTCCGTTACTGCCAACACCACAACCAACAACTCTACTTTCGACAGTCCCACTTTTCTTTTTCGGATCATGTCACACCCCCAAATTACCTGTTTTGCAGCGGAATGGAATTCCTGGGGGTTGACTGTCATAGCATCAAAGTTACAGTTATATCGAACGACCTAAAGTATCGTTTTGAAAATATCGTTTGATTCTGTAAAATAATCAGAGTTTACAAAACATAAATCCCAATAGATTTCCAAGATACCAAAATAAGTTTGTTACAATCAAACGATAGTTAAGTGCAAAAAAAAAATATAGGTGAGCAGCGTCAACACCGCGACTCTATGATAAGTCCACATGCATGCCATGAAGTGAATGCCTTAGATACCCGAGATAAAACATGCTAAAAGTGTCAACACAATGGTTGAGTGAGTTCATAGAGTTTGGTTAACAAGTAAAGCTTTTAAAGAGCGTTCATGCAACAAAGGCAAAGTTTTTGGTCATATAGAATAGTCCACAAAGCAAAGGCATTGTAAATCCACTCAGTTCCAAGTTCCGCCCATACAAAACTTGCAACCTGTGTGTTCACAACCCACTGCCAAAATAGGTCTAGTTTATGTTCATGCACACGTTGTCAAATGAGGTCACAAAGCAAAGGCATTGTAAATCCACTCAGTTCCAAGTCCCACCCATACAAAACTTGCAACCTGTGTGTTCACAACCCACTGCTAAAAATAGTATGTCAATTATGTATGCATGTATCATAGTAGTTAAAAGTATAAATGTTCAAGTATGTAACTAGTATATTGATCGCATACGCGTGCATCAAAACTTATGCAATTAGCAATGAGTCTCCACTCCATCTCCAGAAACCTCATGTGGGTATGATGCTCACAAGGAAAGTAATAACATTGGTTCTACTTCATCTCCGAAACCCAATGCATGTGTTATCCAAGGAGACTTTGTGTTGCTCATAAGGAAAGTAATAGCATTAGTTTTACTTCATCTCCGAAACCCAATGCATGTGTTATCCAAAGAGACTTATCATGCAAACGAGGGGACTGCTTCGTGTATGTTAGGAGACTTTCAAGTTTAGTATAACACAATCAAGTATAACGCATTCAAATATATAACGCAATCAAGTATAATGCAATCAAGTGTAATGAAATCAAGTATAATGCAATCAAGTGTAATGAAATCAAGTATAATGCCATCAAGTGTAATGTTCTGAGTATTTATACAAGTAAAAGCAAGTAGTTGAGCATGTATCTCCCCAAAGAGTTTGTAAAACAATTAAACGAGTAAAAGTGGGGCTACGAACTCACCTGGTGCAATGTTTATGATGACAAAAGTAGATACACTGAAATGAGATGCGATCTCTATCCGCAACCTAATATGAATGATGTGCTCTAATATAAGTCATGAAACAATGTCGTGCATGCAAATCCACATGTAATCTATACCACATGTACGCTTTTGAAAATAAAGTTTATTGTCGAAAAATAATAATCTTATAACGTCTTGTCAATTTATAAATTACTTTACAAGTATTTACGTTGAAACGATATCCCACGATAGTCATTTAGTGATTTATTATGAAATTATAGCTTTTCGTCGTAGAACAATGTCATTTGACAATTTCATGAAAGTGACTAAACGGCCTTGAAAAGCTAGTCGTAAAATGGTGTACGTCGAGTGTTAAGAAAAGAATTCAACGGTTTTAGGAAGCTTGTATCGTTATCTCAAAGTTTTAGCATTTAAGTTTTTATTATAGAAGTCTCGATCACGGAGAAAAACATAGGTAAAGTAGGGTACTTGTATCCAAAATATTGTTTAAGAATGGTTTTCGGCAAAGTTTAAGTGACCGTATTTTATTCATTACAACTCCGCTTGACGAACGGTTGGACATTTTGGAAACTATGCTTGGCGAACTTACTTTTACTAGAGGACATCATGTTATAAAAAGTACCCCGTCGTTGTTAAAAACGACCCTCAACATGGTCCCTCGTGGCCGTAATATTTGTCTAATAGAAATATATTAGTTTTTCTTATATAATAAAGTTACGGCAACTTTGTTAAATCGCGTATAATTTAATCCTTACAAGTCCGTTTTCTACGTTTTATATGTCCTCGGAATTGTAATAATATATACTAATATATTTTTGATAAGTCGACACATTTTATAACGCTTAAGACTCATTTTTGACTCGTAAAAAGTCGAGATTACATGCTGAATTTTCTGAAACAAATATTTTTCGTCGTCAAACTTCAAAAATTCATAACTTCTTCGTTATAGCTCCGTTTTAACCCGTTCAAGCGACCACGTTTTCGTTTTAAAGTGTATTTTCTGAATATCTAGCCCAAAATATTTTACAAACTGTCGGATTTTCCAGATTTCAAAAATATGGACAGACCCTTTAGAAAACTTGTCGAAATGAGTTTTTCTCGCGCCAAACTTATTCCAACCAATTCAAAACAACTCCGAAGCTATTCAAATCCTACCATACACCTTCTTAGGGTGTCATGGGTTCCTAGACATCACCAAGAGTGATATATAACAAGGAGTAATTATAGGATGACATATATATATATATATATATATATATATATATATATATATATAACTCTTAAAATCAATGAAAAAGTGGTATAAACATCCATGAGACTTGCATGTTTTCTCAAATATGATGAAATGAATATAACAATGAATATGAAATATGATCATGAATATGGATGCTTACTAGTTAACTTGATGAGGTTATGAGAACAAAGGATTTTTCCTAATCACCCAAGGTTTTTATTGCAAAACCTTAATCAAAAGTGATACTAGAGTGAATAAATCTTGTCTTTAAAATTTTTGGATGATCTTCTCTTGGTCCTTTGTGGTTGCCGGTTGCAAGAGGAAGAGAGGAAGAGTGTGTGATTTTCACCTTGATATTATTATGTGTATGTGTACATGTTGAGAGTATAATACATTATATTTGAGTAGAGATATTTTAGCAAACCAAATGACTCACCCTTGTTTGGTCGACATTTATAAAAAAAAAAGTGAGTAGATGCATTTAGTAACAATTAAGTGTAGTAATATAAAGTAAATGTGTAGTTAATTAAGGATAATTAATAACTTGTGTACATATTTAAACTTTTAGGGTAGCGTTAACTAAAAATAAATTTTAACGGAACAAAATAAAATGTATTGAAGTCATAAAAATTATAAAAATACATTTCTTGCAAGGATTGAGTGAATAAATATTTATCGGGTTGAATTTACGAAAACCGTCGTAATTATATAAACATAGCAATTTATATACGAAATAAATTTAAAACACTGGGTAAACTCATAATATTATTTTTAAAATCTTAATATGAGTATAAAATATATCGGAATAATTTTTGGAAGTATTGGACCAATTGTTCAAAATAATTAATTACGCGATAACATTTATTTAATAGGAAAATAAGCGTTTAATGAAAAATGCAAATCCATGCATGAACTAATTATGATGACAATGATGCTAATGAAATGTAGACTAAACCTAGTCTATATGAAATGTCCATGATTATATGCTCATGAATTCGCAACTAAACCCCCTAAGGTTACGCGAATTTGATACTCGTAAACCTAGTTTACGAAAAATAATGGATAGTGAGTTTGAGAAATGACCGAAAATTGAGAATTGTGACATTCTTCCCCGGTTAGAGGAATCACGTCCTCGTGATTCAATTAATGATACTATGGTCCGATCCTCGACAAGGGTTCTAAAAGTTCATGCTCGCATATGGTCTAAAATGGTTATGTCAATGCTTATGCATATGGGTTCCTCGTTCAACTAAAATACGTTCTCGTGCTATCGTGAGCATTTACCGTCCTAAATACATGCCTTCTTATGACTAGACTTGGTGAGGCAGGCTTTCCCATTCTCGAGTGAAACCCTCAAAAGATTTTTAGGTAACCGATTTTTACTTAATCTCACAACTCATCAAACAAGAACTGTCATGAGATTAGGCTAAATCGGTTTGAGCAACAACTTGTTTCTAGCTTGATCTTTGTAACTCATCAAACAAGAATCGTCGCATTCGGATCAAAGCTGGAAACAAGTGGTTTGAAGAAAATCTTTTGAAAATTTGGCTCGATTGCGGAATTGCTTACACATATGAGACTACTACTCCCTTCATTGCATGATTCTTCCCGAATTAGACATAGGTGATCAGGCTATGTATAATTTAGGAGTAACTATGCAATGCTTGGACTAATCGTCTCATATTATGTTTGGTGTTGAGTTCTAAGTCGGCATGTATAAGGAGTATGCACTTATAATGATATGATGAGATGCTATGATGATGTGGTTATAGTCTAGGGTCAATGATGCAACCTAGTTCTCTATAACCGATGCTCTGATACCAAGCTGTCACACCCCAAATTACATTTTCTTGGAATGGAATTCAGGGGGTTGACTGTCATAGCATCAAAGTTACAGTTATATCGAGCGACCTAAAGTGTCATTTTGAAAATATCGTTTGATTCGTAAAATAATCGAGTTTACAAAACATAAATCCCAATAGATTTCCAAGATACCAAAATAAGTTTGTTACAATCAAACGATAGTTAAGTGCATAAAATATAGGTGAGACGCGTCGACACAGCGACTCTATGAAAAATCCACATGCATGCCATGAAGTGAATGCCTTAGATACCCGAGATAAAACATGCTAAAAGTGTCAACACAATGGTTGAGTGAGTTCATAGAGTTTGGTTAACAAGTAAAGCTTTTAAAGAGCGTTCATGCAACAAAGGCAAAGTTTTTGGTCATATAGAATAGTCCACAAAAGCAAAGGCATTGTAAATCCACTCAGTTCCAAGTTCCGCCCATACAAAACTTGCAACCTGTGTGTTCACAACCCACTGCCAAAATATGTCTAGTTTATGTTCATGCACACGTTGTCAAATGAGGTCACAAAGCAAAGGCATTATAAATCCACTCAGTTCCAAGTCCCGCTGATTCGTTGTGAAGTGAGTGGTGAAAAACACAATATCAATATATATCAAAATAACCGTAAAATTCAACAAATTAACCCTTTAGGAAAAAGGTCAACGTGCCAAACCTCACGGGTGTGATAAAAGTGATACCGGGAAAGCGATTTCCCCGGGTCGTGTCCCAACGAGGTGTGAATGGAAGGATTCGTTGAGTTTCGTGATTTGAACTTGAATTGGTTTTTTTTTAAAATGAATTTGGATTTGATTACGAATTCTACAAATTAATTAACGGGAAGGTAATTAAGGCAAGGGAACCCTAATAAACTAAAATAAACTAACACTAAGCCTAAGAAATGATAAAACGAAGCTACACTAAGTCCTAGGATGCTAAAACGTAAAAACGTAAAAACCGAGAAACAACCCGAGCCATAAACGTAAAAGTTTTGCAATTTAAGGGCTACGGGTGTGAAATCAATTTTCCTACGTCCTAATTGACTAAAAATAATTTTAGAAAAAGACCGGGTATTTTTTCGACTTTTAAATTAATTTCTATGAATTAAAAGCGATTTAACACTAATTAATTGATTAAAAATAGTAAACTAATTAATAAAAATGTGGAAAAATCACAGAAAGTCCTCTTAATGCTACTGACCCTAGGAAAATTTAAAAATCTGGAAGTTGCTTTGGAAATAAGCTCAAAATAAGCCATAGTTGGCTTATAAGCAAAACTGCCTAAGTGTCTTTAAGTGATTTGTTTGTGCAAGATTCATCGAGACAAGACCCAAGGGCGCAATGGTTATGAGTGTGGTGTTGTGTTGTGGTCGTGGAAGGCTAGAGGTCACAGGTTCGAATCCTGGCCTCTACCCTTTTTGTAACTTTATTTTTTTTTTCAACTTTTGCTTTTGAACATTAAAGATACAAACCAAATGAGCAACTTTTACAAAAACTTTTCTTCTAAAAACTTGTCAAAAAGCTGTTTGAATCAGCTTATTTAAACAGTGGGTCAAGAATACAACCAAACACTCCCTTTTGGCTACTGTTAGGCTCAAATAAGTTAAGATAAGCAGTTTCAAATGAGAATTGAGCTAACATGATGACACTAAGCTAGAACATACATTCATAAGCCAATTTTAAGCAATAACCAATGGAGAACAGTTGGCATAAGCTACTCTAGGGGGTCCCTAAATCTAAATAAATTAAGCAAAACAAACTACCAATAAGTACTAATAAGCAATCAGAAGGCAAGAAGGATCTAAAAATATACTAATCTAATCTACAGTAAACCACTAGGTCCTAAATAAGCTGGAAGGAACACAAAATAAGCACTTGAAGAGGCTGACCTATTTGGCTGCAAGTTGCAGACCCAAACAGCCTGGGTGACCAACTTTTGAGCTTATTCAAAGCTTTGAGATGAGCTTCCAAGACCATGAAAAGCTGCACAAACACAGTTAAGGTGGCAAAGACTCAAAATAAACTGATTTGGGGACTAAAAAAACTTTACAACAGCTTAAAAATAAGCTGCTAATTTAAGTTGAGATCAGCTTGGTTGACCCACTGATGTACTGATGTAAAAAAATGAAGTGGGACAAGTTTGGATCTCAATTTAAACTAAGTTAGAGAAATCTTTGGTGCATGAAATTGAAACTAGAATGAGTTGGGAACATGTTGACTTGAGAAAAGCAAGATTTGCTTATTTAGACCAACAATTGAACTGAAAAATAAACCCAAGAACAGACCTAAGCTCTGTCGGCGGTTCGGCAAAGACAGAAAAGTAACATTTTCTAAAACCAAACTTGTTCAAAAACTTTGTTAAGGTAATCTTAAGCTTGAAAGTGTTACTAACCTTTCTAAATGCAGTTTGACCTTGAAGGTCAACGAGTAAAATGATTTTTGACTTACTTAAAAGTGATCCAAACACCTCTTGTAAAAGGTTTTTGACCCTATTTTTTCTTTTAGAAAATCAATTCAGTTAACTAATAACAAAGATTGATAACTAGCAACAAAAGAGAACAAACTTAACTCAAATAAACTTTTTCATTGAAATAAAATTAAAGATTACAAAAAAAAACTTAAACTGAAATTTTTATACTAAAACTAGGGGTGCCTTCTAACTGGCTACATCATGCCCTATTTATACTAAAACATCTTGGTCTTCACTCTCTTGAGGTCTTCTGATGTGTTTCTTTTGTGAGAGCAGTCAAGCAAAAACCAATCCTTTGTGCTTCTTTAACTCAATCCAAGCCTTTGATTTAGTAGGTACAAGAGAAAATGAATCCAAGCCATCCATTGAGGTCTTTTGTAGCTGGGATTGATGACCTGGAGCTGAGAGGAGGGGGGAAAGGTTGGGTAGTGGGGTTGTGTTTTGGGGTTGTCCAGGTAAAGAGGAGTAAGGTGAGATTGAATTTGATGGCGGGTAATGGGGAGAATGGGGGTGGAGTGTTTGGGGAGAAGTAAAAAGAGGGTGAGAATCTAGGGTTCTTGGGTTTGTGGTTATGGGTAAGTGTGGGGAAAAAACAGGGAAGAAGACGGGTTGAAATAGTTGACTGGGTTGGGTTTTATCAGGTCTGGATATTGGGCCAAGGGAGTTGGGTTTGGGCAGGTTTAGTGGATTTGGACTTAGGATATAGATATTGATCCAAAGTGTTTAAGGGACCAAAATTGCACATTCTGAAATTCCAGGGACCACGAATGTAAATTCTGAAAATGTAATCCAAGGTCCATCATTGACAATCTCTGATAGTGTTAGGACTGAATCTGCCAAATTGTGAAACCTGAGGACTAAACTTGACAATTTTAAAAATCAGGGGATCAAACTGTAATTTCTCAAACTTTTGAAAATTTTCACCAAAGGACTAATTATGACAACTTATGATTTCAAAAGGACCTTTGGCGACTTTTCTTTTAAAATACGTGCTCGGGGACTATTTCGTCAATTTTTGAAAGTCGGGGACTGAAAGCGCCAATTATGCAAAATTTGTTCGTTTTTCAATAATTTTGCATCTGAAACATATAAAACACAATTTTGAGATATTTTCAGTATTTTGATGCATTTCGGAGTGTTTTTGAATGTTTTGCAGCTTAGATTTGACCTAAAATGATGAGTGAATACGCACTCATCAAATCCCCCACACTAAAACATTGCTAGTCCCTAGCAATCTTTTAAGAAAACTTAATGGATTTGAGTCTCTTTACCAAAAGCCATTACTTCTGGAGTAGCCAAATGTTTCAGTTCAAGTAAGAACTATGGTACACCGATAACCAAATGATTTTGAGCAAATCACCGACTTTCAACGGATTTGATTTGTCTTTACCCGAAGCCGTTTGCTCTGGACTAGCCAACTCTTAGATAAATTATCAATATTATCTTTGGTGAGCTGATTACCAATTATGGTTTTTCCACCGCCTTTACCACAAGCCATAAACTTGCGGGCTAGCCAACTTTTCACTAGTTTAAAGATATGGTGAAAGTGAACACCATACAATTTTGGGCAAATTGCAAGCCGTCAACGGATTTGAGATATCTTTACCAAGAGCCGTTTGCTCCGGATTAGCCAATCCTTTTGTTTATTAGACATGGCGACTGATAACCAAAAAAATTTCGGCCAAAAATGGGGGAATAAGATGGTAATACAATGATAAAATTCGTGAGAATTTCCCCCCACACTAGAAATGAATATTGCCCTCAATATTCAAAGTACCGGCGGTTATGCCGAAACATAGAACGTAAAAGGGAAATACTACGTCCATTATTTGAATTTTTGAAAACCTTTATACAATAGCGGGGGGCAACTCCCCCACACTAGGGTGGTAGAAAGTAGAAAGAAGTCAGACATACGGGTGAAAACCCATATAGCGTGCTACTGTTTTTGTTAACCGAGTCGCTAGCTTGACTCGATCCCCGCATTCATTGGTTCATGGGGAAAGTTTGCAGATCCGGGACAATCAAGGATGGTATGTCCCCTCCAAAATAATGTTTCAATCTATGTCCATTCACCTTGAAGTTTGGCCCGTCAGTTTGAGATAACTCGACGGTGCCATTTGGAAAAACTTTGACAATGGTGAATGGACCGGTCCAACGGGTCTTAAGTTTCCCCGAGAAGATTTTTAATCTAGAATTGAAAAGAAGGACTCGGTCACCAACGTTGAAAACGCGGTTCTTAATCTTTGAGTCGTGGATCTTCTTTGTCTTTTCTTTGTAAATCAATGAGTTCTCGTAGGCTTGATCACGGAGTTCATTTAATTCATTGAGTTGAACTTTCCGGTGATCACCTGCTGACTTAAGGTCAAAATTAGCATGCTTCAAGGCCCAATAGGCTTTGTGCTCGAGCTTGATCGGGAGATGACACGCCTTTCCATACACAAGCTTGTAAGGAGTACACACGATGGGTGTTTTGTGTAAGCGGAAGGCCCAAAGTGCATCTTCAAGTTTGTCCGACCAAGAGGCACGGTTTTCACCTACGGTCCTCTCCAAGATTCTTTTCAAACCACGATTCGAAACTTCCACTTGCCCACTAGTTTGGGGTGATACGCGGTAGAAAGACGGTGAGTGACACCATACTTAAGCATGACTTTTGCGAATTGGTCGTTGCAAAAGTGCGTACCGCGATCACTAATGATGGCACGGGGAGTTCCGAAACGGGTAAAGAGAGACTTCAAGAATTTCACAACTACTCAGGTCGTTGGTAGGGGCGCTTTCGCTTCCACCCATTTAGACAGGTAATCAACCGCCACGAGTATATACTTGTTCCCTCGAGAAGACGGGAACGGACCCATAAAGTCGATGCCCCATACGTCAAAGATCTCGCACACTTGAATGGCATTTTGAGGCATTTCATCTCTTTTAGAGATGTTGCTATGACGTTGGCAAGAGTCGCAAGATTTGACGAGGTCATGGGCATCTTTGTAAATCGTGGGCCAATAGAAACCGGAATCAAACACCTTTTTAGCGGTGTAGTTCGGGCCATGATGTCCCCCCGTGGGTCCATGATGACAAGCCTTGAGAATTTCATCGGCTTCTTGGCCGTGAACACACCGTCGGATGACTTGATCCACACAAACCTTAAACAGTAGGGTCGTCCCAGAAATAATGCTTAACATCTTTGAAAAATTTGTTCTTTTGTTGGGACGACATCCCTTTCACAACAAAGTTACCCGCATGATAGTTTGCAAAGTCGGCAAACCATGGAGTACTCGAATTTTCATGATGAGATACCACATTAAGAGTCTCGAGAGGAAACGTTTCATTTATTTCCTTTTTCTCGAGCACACCTTGATGTGGATTTTCAAGACGAGAGAGATGATCAGCCGCTAGGTTTTCCGCTCCTTTTTTATCACGGATAATGATATCAAATTCTTGTAGGAGGAGAACCCATCGGAGCAATCTCGACTTTGCATCTTGCTTAGCAAAGAGATATTTGAGAGCCGAGTGATCCGTATACACTATGCTTTTGGACAAGATCAAGTATGGCCGAAACTTCTCGAAAGCATACACCACGGCTAGTAATTCTTTCTCCGTCGTAGTGTAATGTGCTTGAGCTTCGGTCAAAGTTTTGCTAGCATAATGTATAGGCTGGAAATGTTTTGATTTTCGTTGCCCCAAAACGGCACCTATGGCGAAATCACTTGCATCGCACATAAGCTCAAATGGTAATTCCCAATCGGGGGCAACTAGAATGGGTGCTTCCGTAAGCTTCTTTTTAAGAATTTGAAAAGCTTCAATGCACTCATTAGAGAAGATGAAAGGAGTGTCTTTCTCAAGAAGTCGGGTCATAGGCCGGGATATCTTCAAAAAATCTTGAATGAAACGACGATAAAATCCGGCATGACCAAGGAAACTTCTAACTCCTTTGACGGTTGTGGGAGGAGGTAATTTTGAAATGACATCGACTTTAGCTTTGTCAACCTCAATCCCGCTCTTAGAAATCTTATGGCCAAGGACAATGCCCTCTTTGACCATAAAGTGACATTTCTCCCAATTTAGACTAAGATTCGTGTTTTCACAACGTTCAAGCATCTTGTCCAAATGGGAGAGACATGTTTGGAAAGAATCCCCAAAGACCGAAAAATCATCCATAAAGACTTCCATAGTCTTCTCGATCATGTCATGGAAAATGGCCATCATACACCTTTGGAATGTACCGGGAGCATTACACAAGCCAAAAGGCATGCGTCGGTAAGCAAATGTTCCATAAGGACATGTGAATGTGGTCTTTTCTTGATCTTGTGGGTCAATGGGTATTTGGAAGTAACCCGAGAAACCATCGAGAAAACAATAGTATTCGTTTCCCGCTAATCTCTCAAGCATTTGATCCATGAAAGGTAATGGAAAGTGTTCTTTACGGGTGGCTTCATTTAACTTTCGATAGTCAATGCAAACACGCCATCCCGTAACCAATCGAGTAGGAATCAACTCGTTTTCATCATTTTCAACAACGGTAATGCCACCTTTTTGGGCACACAATGAACGGGGCTAACCAAGGACTATCCGAGATAGGGTAAATCAATCCGGCATCGAGAAGTTTTATGACTTCCGCTTTGATAACCTCATGAATTTTAGGATTCACCCTTCTTTGGTGTTGAACCGCTGGTTTGAAGTCATCTTCCATGAGAATTTTGTGTGTACAAAATCTTGGGTCAATACCCTTGATGTCGGAAAGGTTCCAAGCGATGGCTCGCTTGTGTGACTTCAAAACCTTTATGAGAGCGGATTTTTCATCCTCACTCAAGTCTTTAGCAATGATGACGGGTGATTTATTGTCACCCTCCAAAAATGCATACTCGAGATGAGGTGGTAAGTCCTTAAGTTCGATCTCGGGAGGATTATTAGATTTTTCAATCGTTTTGATTTCCTCTTTATGAAGTTCTTGAGGAGGGAGTGATGAAGGATCTTCATTGAGCAACTTCTCGATGAGAAGTATATCTCCCTCAATGTCGATGGGAGCGTGATTAATTTCCCATGGAAAAGAATCACTAGCCAAGTATGCTTCAATCTCTTCCAAAATAAAGTCACTTCCCTCAAACGGGGTGAGGGGGGGGGAAGAAAGAGCAACAATAGGATCAACCGAAGTGGGATTGCCACTCGAGAATCCAAGAATTTCTTGAGAATACTCCTCCGACACAATGTCAAGGACATCAATTTTGTTGACGGAATTGTCTTCATAATTGGGGGAGTATTTCGTAACTTGATTGAGATTGAAAGTAATGGCTTCCTTGTTTACCCCAAAGTGATTTCCCTTCATCAACGTCGATCAATGCCCGACCCGTTTTAAGAAGCACCTCCCAAGGATGAGGGGTACTCGGGGATCGGCATCAAATTCGACAACAACAAAGTCGGCTGGGAAATGAAACTTGCCTACTTTCACAAATACATCCTCGGCTATACCTAGCGGACGAGAACTGTATGCGGTCCGCAAGCTCGAGGATCATACATGTAGGTGTAAGCGGAGGTAATGAAAGATTTTTCCACATGGAGTGTGGCATCAAGTTAATGCTAGCGCCAAGATCGGCCAAAGCCGAGCATTGAACTATGCCTTGAAAATCACATGGGATGAGAAATTTTCCGGTGTCTCCTAACTTTTCGAAGCTTTTAAGGATAACCGCCGAACAATTTTCGTTCAAAGAAGTTTTAGCCATTTCAGAAATCTTTTCTTTGTTATTCAACAAATTTTTGATTGTTGGACCGAACTTTAGCATTAGAAGAAGAGGCCCGCAGAAACTAATCTCGAAGTGCAAATCTTGAAATATTTGGATAAGCTTCTCCATTTGTTGACTAGTTTTATCACGGAGCTTTTGGTCATTAAGCCTTGAAGGATAAGGAAGTGAAGGCTTAGGATTGGTCATCGGAACAACGGGTTCCGGAATTGGAGGTAAGACCTCCGGAGGTTGGACTTGTGCGGTACTTCGTGGGCTTGAGTTATGCACCTTGTCCTTTGATACCTCGGGTTCTCGTTCCACATCCCTCACCGGAGAAGGATTAGGCATCGAGGGTCCCTCATAAGACTTACCACTTCGGGTGGCAATAGCATTCAATTCACCTTTTGGGTTGGCAATGGTATTACTCGGAAGAGCACCCGAAGTTGAAGCTTGATTCTTTTGACTCATGAGACTAGCAATCATGCTTTCAATCTTGCTATGAGATTGATCAATCTTGTTGCTAGTAGTTCTAAGCTCGGAAGTGAAATCATTCTTCAAAGTGGTAATTTGATTTTGCATGGACACCATCTTAGCTTCATTGCTTTTGATGTAATTAGCAATGTCAATGGAAGCTTGAGGAGGCCGGGCATGCACATTTTGTTGAGGAGCTTGGAATCGGTTTTGATTGAAATTTCCTTGATTTTGAAAACCTTGATGTTGATTTTGAAAATTCGATTCGACTCGATTTTGATTGAACTGATTATTTCTATTTTGCACATTTTGATTGTTTTGATTTTGATTAAACCCGGGTGGTCCAAGGAAATTGTTAGAACGATAGCTGAGAAGGTTTCGGTCCCCTTGCGGTTGGTAGGAATTACCTCTCGTATTGTAGGAACCGAAGCGGCATAAATGCTCTCTTGAGTGAAGCCACGGAGGTGGACACTCAAAATAAGGGTGTGGACCACCACAAGTTTCACAACTCTTGTTTACGACATTCACTTGTTGATTGTTGTTATTTTGACTCATTTTAAGTACGGCGGTGGATATTTCTTCAATCTTTTTGGTTAGAGTCGTGTATTCCGAAGATGGAAGAGTGGTAGATCTCCTTGACTCACTCCTCTCGGCTGAGGAATCCCAATAATTGTGGTGGGCGGTCATGTTTTCAATGAGATCATAGCACTCTTCGGGTCGCCTTTTCATAAAGGTGCCACCGGCAGCAGCATTGATTGTGTCACGATGTCTTAATGTTAACCCGTTATAGAACGTATCTATTTGGGTGACAAGCAACATATTGTGGTTCGGACATCGATCAATTGAAAGCTTATAGCGTTCCCATGCCTCAAATAAGGACTCATCGGGATCTTTGCCGAAAATTACGATTTCATTCCGTAGTTTCGTCACCATAGACGGTGGAAAATATTTCGCCAAGAATTTGGAGATCATTTCGTCGAAACTATGGATTGAGTTCTTGGGAAGACGATCAAACCATGCGGTGGCATGAAGCGTCAAGGAATATGGAACGAGGTATAAGCGAAGGGCGTCATCGGTGACCCCATTTTGCTTCATACTTTGGGTGACGGTGAGAAATTTGTCGAGATGCTTGTTGGCATCGTCACCCGGTGATCCGTGAAATTGGCAAAAACTTTGGACTTGTTGAATCATGTGATGCTTAAGTCCAAAATCCGTGGCCTCGATGTTGACCGGGGCAATTGGACCGACCCGTCCATCCATCGTGGGTTGGCAAAGCTCCTCCATCGTTAGGAGATCGGGAGCTGGATCTTGTGGACCAGTGGGGACTTGAGGTCCGTTCCCTTGGTTATGTGTCATTGTGATTTGTTCGACGGATGCGTATCTCGATGCGTTTGCTTGGTTACGGTTACGTCTACGAGCTTGAGAGTGAGTGCGCATGCACTTCCAAAAACAACACTTTCAATTAAAACAAGACCGAGGCAAAACACGGTGAACTTAAACCAATAATCCCACGTGAAATGATCACTTCTATAAGTAAAACGCACAAAGAAGCGGAGAGACTTTGCGTGTCGAAGCTTATTAAAACCCGTCTCTTTACACCGCAATTTAATGTCGGCCGTCCTTATACCCCTCACACGGTTTGTTAAACCGATAGAAATGAACCAAAACACGAAGCGACACAAAGGCAAGTTTTAAATCTTTTGTTCGGGAACTTATAATGATAACACCTCAGTTAAGAATGTTATATTGATTGTGTCTTCTATTTATTTAAAACAACAAGGAAAATCTTTTTGTATTTTTAATCTTTTACATATATATACAAAGAAAGGAAAAAATATTTTTGTATTTTTGTATTTTTATAAAAACAATAACTTCACGAGGAAGGTTCTTCAAGTCACTAATCGCAAAAACTTCACGATATTGTCGAAACACACCTCCCCGGCAGCGGCGCCAAAATTTGATTCGTTGTGAAGTGAGTGGTGAAAAACACAATATCAATATATATCAAAATAACCGTAAAATTCAACAAATTAACCCTTTAGGAAAAAGGTCAACGTGCCAAACCTCACGGGTGTGATAAAAGTGATACCGGGAAAGCGATTTCCCCGGGTCGTGTCCCAACGAGGTGTGAATGGAAGGATTCGTTGAGTTTCGTGATTTGAACTTGAATTGGCTTTTTTTAAAAATGAATTTGGATTTGATTACGAATTCTACAAATTAATTAACGGGAAGGTAATTAAGGCAAGGGAACCCTAATAAACTAAAATAAACTAACACTAAGCCTAAGAAATGATAAAACGAAGCTACACTAAGTCCTAGGATGCTAAAACGTAAAAACGTAAAAACCGAGAAACAACCCGAGCCATAAACGTAAAAGTTTTGCAATTTAAGGGCTACGGGTGTGAAATCAATTTTCCTACGTCCTAATTGACTAAAAATAATTTTAGAAAAAGACCGGGTATTTTTTCGACTTTTAAATTAATTTCTATGAATTAAAAACGATTTAACACTAATTAATTGATTAAAAATAGTAAACTAATTAATAAAAATGTGGAAAAATCACAGAAAGTCCTCTTAATGCTACTGACCCTAGGAAAATTTAAAAATCTGGAAGTTGCTTTGGAAATAAGTTCAAAATAAGCCAAAGTTGGCTTATAAGCAAAACTGCCTAAGTGTCTTTAAGTGATTTGTTTGTGCAAGATTCATCGAGACAAGACCCAAGGGCGCAATGGTTATGAGTGTGGTGTTGTGTTGTGGTCGTGGAAGGCTAGAGGTCACAGGTTCGAATCCTGGCCTCTACCCTTTTTGTAACTTTATTTTTTTTTTCAACTTTTGCTTTTGAACATTAAAGATACAAACCAAATGAGCAACTTTTACAAAAACTTTTCTTCTAAAAACTTGTCAAAAAGCTGTTTGAATCAGCTTATTTAAACAGTGGGTCAAGAATACAACCAAACACTCCCTTTTGGCTACTGTTAGGCTCAAATAAGTTAAGATAAGCAGTTTCAAATGAGAATTGAGCTAACATGATGACACTAAGCTAGAACATACATTCATAAGCCAATTTTAAGCAATAACCAATGGAGAACAGTTGGCATAAGCTACTCTAGGGGGTCCCTAAATCTAAATAAATTAAGCAAAACAAACTACCAATAAGTACTAATAAGCAATCAGAAGGCAAGAAGGATCTAAACATATACTAATCTAATCTACAGTAAACCACTAGGTCCTAAATAAGCTGGAAGGAACACAAAATAAGCACTTGAAGAGGCTGACCTATTTGGCTGCAAGTTGCAGACCCAAACAGCCTGGGTGACCAACTTTTGAGCTTATTCAAAGCTTTGAGATGAGCTTCCAAGACCATGAAAAGCTGCACAAACACAGTTAAGGTGGCAAAGACTCAAAATAAACTGATTTGGGGACTAAAAAAACTTTACAACAGCTTAAAAATAAGCTGCTAATTTAAGCTGAGATCAGCTTGGTTGACCCACTGATGTACTGATGTAAAAAAATGAAGTGGGACAAGTTTGGATCTCAATTTAAACTAAGTTAGAGAAATCTTTGGTGCATGAAATTGAAACTAGAATGAGTTGGGAACATGTTGACTTGAGAAAAGCAAGATTTGCTTATTTAGACCAACAATTGGAACTGAAAAAATAAACCCAAAACGGCTGACCTAAGCTCTTGTCGGCGATTACAAAGACAGAAAAGTAACATTTTCTAAAACCAAACTTGTTCAAAAACTTTGTTAAGGTAATCTTAAGCTTGAAAGTGTTACTAACCTTTCTAAATGCAGTTTGACCTTGAAGGTCAAACGAGTAGAAAATGATTTTTGACTTACTTAAAAGACTGATCCAAACACCTCTTGTAAAAAGGTTTTTGACCCCTATTTTTTGTCTTTTCTGAAAATCAATTCAGTTAACTAATAACAAAGATTGATAACTAGCAACAAAAGAGAACAAACTTAACTCAAATAAACTTTTTCATTGAAATAAAATTAAAGATTACAAAAAAAAACTTAAACTGAAATTTTTCTACTAAAACTAGGGGTGCCTTCTAACTGGCTACATCATGCCCTATTTATACTAAAACATCTTGGTCTTCACTCTCTTGAGGTCTTCTGATGTGTTTCTTTTGTGAGAGCAGTCAAGCAAAAACCAATCCTTTGTGCTTCTTTAACTCAATCCAAGCCTTTGATTTAGTAGGTACAAGAGAAAATGAATCCAAGCCATCCATTGAGGTCTTTTGTAGCTGGGATTGATGACCTGGAGCTGAGAGGAGGGGGGAAAGGTTGGGTAGTGGGGTTGTGTTTTGGGGTTGTCCAGGTAAAGAGGAGTAAGGTGAGATTGAATTTGATGAAACTGGGTAATGGGGAGAATGGGGGTGGAGTGTTTGGGGAGAAGTAAAAAGAGGGTGAGAATCTAGGGTTCTTGGGTTTGTGGTTATGGGTAAGTGTGGGCGGGAAAAAAAAACAGGGAAGAAGACGGGTTGAAATAGTTGACTGGGTTGGGTTTTATCAGGTCTGGATATTGGGCCAAGGGAGTTGGGTTTGGGCAGGTTTAGTGGATTTGGACTTAGGATATAGATATTGATCCAAAGTGTTTAAGGGACACAATTGCACATTCTGAAATTCCAGGGACCACGAATTTAAATTCTGAAAATGTAATCCAAGGTCCATCATTGACAATCTCTGATAGTGTTAGGACTGAATCTGCCAAATTGTGAAACACGAGGACTAAACTTGACAATTTTAAAAATCCGGGGATCAAAACGTAATTTCTCAAACTTTTGAAAATTTTCACCAAAGGACTAATTATGACAACTTATGATTTCAAAAGGACCTTTGGCGACTTTTCTTTTAAAATACGTGCTCGGGGACTATTTCGTCAATTTTTGAAAGTCTGGGGATGAAGCGCCAATTATGCAAACTTTGTTCGTTTTTCAATAATTTTGAATCGAAACATATAAAACACAATTTTGAGATATTTTCAGTATTTTGATGCATTTCGGAGTGTTTTTGAATGTTTTGCAGCTCAGATTTGACCTAAAATGATGAGTGAATACGCACTCATCACCCGCCCATACAAAACTTGCAACCTGTGTGTTCACAACCCACTGCTAAAAATAGTATGTCAATTATGTATGCATGTATCATAGTAGTTAAAAGTATAAATGTTCAAGTATGTAACTAGTATATTGATCACGTATACGTGCATCAAAACTTATGCAATTAGCCATGAGTCTCCACTCCATCTCCAGAAACCTCATGTGGGTATGATGCTCACAAGGAAAGTAATAACATTGGTTCTACTTCATCTCCGAAACTCAATGCATGTGTTATCCAAGGAGACTTTGTGTTGCTCATAAGGAAAGTAATAGCATTAGTTTTACTTCATCTCCGAAACCCAATGCATGTGTTATCCAAAGAGACTTATCATGCAAACGAGGGGACTGCTTCGTGTATGTTAGGAGACTTTCAAGTTTAGTATAACACAATCAAGTATAACGCATTCAAATATATAACGCAATCAAGTATAATGCAATCAAGTGTAATGAAATCAAGTATAATGCAATCAAGTGTAATGAAATCAAGTATAATGCCATCAAGTGTAATGTTCTGAGTATTTATACAAGTAAAAGCAAGTAGTTGAGCATGTATCTCCCCCAAAGAGTTTGTAAAACAATTAAACGAGTAAAAGTGGGGCTACGAACTCACCTGGTGCAATGTTTATGATGACAAAAGTAGATACACTGAAATGAGGTGCGATCTCTATCCGCAACCTAATATGAATGATGTGCTCTAATATAAGTCATGAAACAATGTCGTGCATGCAAATCCACATGTAATCTATACCACATGTACGCTTTTGAAAATAAAGTTTATTGTCGAAAAAAAATAATCTTATAACGTCTTGTCAATTTATAAATTACTTTACAAGTATTTACGTTGAAACGATATCCCACGATAGTCATTTAGTGATTTATTATGAAATTATAGCTTTTCGTCGTAGAACAATGTCATTTGACAATTTCATGAAAGTGACTAAACGGCCTTGAAAAGCTAGTCGTAAAATGGTGTACGTCGAGTGTTAAGAAACGAACTCAACGGTTTTGGGAAGCTTGTATCGTTATCTCAAAGTTTTAGCATTTAAGTTTTTATTATAGAGGTCTCGATCACGGAGAAAAACATAGGTAAAGTAGGGTACTTGTATCCAAAATATTGTTTAAGGATGGTTTTCGGCAAAGTTTAAGTGACCGTATTTTATTCATTACAACTCCGCTTGACGAACGGTTGGACATTTTGGAAAATACGCTTGGCGAACTTACTTTTACTAGAAGACATCATGTTATAAAAAGTACCCCGTCGTTTTTAAAAACGACCCTCAACATGGTCCCTCGTGGCCGTAATATTTGTCTAATAGAAATATATTAGTTTTTCTTATATAATAAAGTTACGGCAACTTTGTTAAATCGCGTATAATTTAATCGTTACAAGTCCGTTTTCTACGTTTTATATGTCCTCGGAATTGTAATAATATATACTAATATATTTTTGATAAGTCGACACATTTTATAACGCTTAAGACTCATTTTTGACTCGTAAAAAGTCGAGATTACATGCTGAATTTTCTGAAACAAATATTTTTCGTCGTCAAACTTCAAAAATTCATAACTTCTTCGTTATAGCTCCGTTTTAACCCGTTCAAGCGACCACGTTTTCGTTTTAAAGTGTATTTTCTGAATATCTAGCCCAAAATATTTTACAAACTGTCGGATTTTCCAGATTTCAAAAATATGGACAGACCCTTTAGAAAACTTGTCGAAATGAGTTTTTCTCGCGCCAAACTTATTCCAACCAATTCAAAACAACTCCGAAGCTATTCAAATCCTACCATACACCTTCTTAGGGTGTCATGGGTTCCTAGAAATCACCAAGAGTGATATATAACAAGGAGTAATTATAGGATGACATATATATATATATATATATATATATATATATATATATATATATATATATATATATATAACTCTTAAAATCAATGAAAAAGTGGTATAAACATCAATGAGACTTGCATGTTTTCTCAAATATGATGAAATGAATATAACAATGAATATGAAATATGATCATGAATATGGATGCTTACTAGTTAACTTGATGAGGTTATGAGAACAAAAGATTTTTCCTAATCACCCAAGGTTTTTATTGCAAAACCTTAATCAAGAGTGATACTAGAGTGAATAAATCTTGTCTTTAAAATTTTTGGATGATCTTCTCTTGGTCCTTTGTGGTTGCCGGTTGCAAGAGGAAGAGAGGAAGAGTGTGTGATTTTCACCTTGATATTATTATGTGTATGTGTACATGTTGAGAGTATAATACATTATATTTGAGTAGAGATATTTTAGCAAACCAAATGACTCACCCTTGTTTGGTCGACATTTATAAAAAAAAAAGTGAGTAGATGCATTTAGTAACAATTAAGTGTAGTAATGTAAAGTAAATGTGTAGTTAATTAAGGATAATTAATAACTTGTGTACATATTTAAACTTTTAGGGTAGCGTTAACTAAAAATAAATTTTAACGGAACAAAATAAAATGTATTGAAGTCAAAAAAATTATAAAAATACATTTCTTGCAAGGATTGAGTGAATAAATATTTATCGGGTTGAATTTACGAAAACCTTCGTAATTATATAAACATAGCAATTTATATACGAAATAAATTTAAAACACCGGGTAAACTCATAATATTATTTTTACAATCTTAATATGAGTATAAAATATATCGGAATAATTTTTGGAAGTATTGGACCAATTGTTCAAAATAATTAATTACGCGATAACATTTATTTAATAGGAAAATAAGCGTTTAATGAAAAATGCAAATCCATGCATGAACTAATTATGATGACAATGATGCTAATGAAATGTAGACTAAACCTAGTCTATATGAAATGTCCATGATGATATGCTCATGAATTCGCAACTAAACCCCCTAAGGTTACGCGAATTTGATACTCGTAAATCTAGTTTACGAAAAATGATGGATAGTGAGTTTGAGAAATGACCAAAAATTAAGAATTGTGACAGATCAAACTTGTTGTATAAGACTACCACTACCAGAGAAGAAACAAAGCTACTACCCTTTTCGTTTCCTTTAACCTGCTAAACAAGTCGAATCAAAACCAACATGTTTTTCATTTCTTCATGCCCGCGTACTTATGCACCTCCGATCGGTCTTCTTTATGACCTGAATAATCCGATCAAGAGAAGCCCATAGCCCTTAAAGCTTTCACTCAAGCTTATTCCGAGACATTTTTATACCGATCAAGAAGACAAGCTACCACCTTTATCATCCTCCTTCAACCATAAAATGAACCGAAGTCAAAACCACCTGTTTTGATTTCCTTTCGCTCGTCTTTTCCGCGACCCTGGTTAGTCTCTGCAAGCCAAAAAACAAGATCACAGAAAATGAGCCACAATTACAACCCATTTAGTCGAGCCTTGGGATCTGATACCACATGTTGGAAATCAGCCTCCTTAAATACGGACTCACACACATGGTCACACCAATCAAAATGACAAGACTGGTTTTGAATGGTTTGTATATTAAATAAGGGAAACTGATAACAAGCTTATACGGTTACGACCTATTCTATATATTCTAAAACAGTAAACTCATAAAGGTAAATAAATCATGCTGGAAATAAATGTGGTTGTACATGTGCCCCTACTCCTAAAAAACAATAAACCAACCAAGGAATAGGTATACTTCAAGATTAGGTAAAACCCAATAGGTAAAACCCCTTATTCTTGGTCCTCTGCCATGGTACCATATCAACTCTTTTATTCATACAGTAAACCATGCAAATAACTATCCACCCATCACTACACTGACCCTCACCATAACCCATCAAGATTATCTAACAGACTTCATAGGTAAAATGTCATTGCTTTTGGACCCTAACCTGAGTGATCTATCCATGATCATGTAGAAGAGTCAACGGATGAGCAAGACTATGAAGATAAGGTATTTTTTAATGACTAATAATGCTAAGACAAATTTACTTATTTTTCATACTTGCAAACAATTGTTAAGGAGTGTTTGGCTGTAAATTTGACCAGATAGCTATGTACCTTGACCTTGAAAATCTTTTTCTTCGTTGACTTTCAATTCCTTCTCATGTATAATGTGCTTTGGAGTATGAAAAATTGTACTTTGGGGTTGGTTATGTCTTTGTTGTCATTGACTAGTAGATATCATAAGGATAGTTTCCTGTTCTTTGTATACTCAATGCTGATCAGAAGTGAAAAATGTTTGATTATAAACTTCCAGACTGTATATGTCATGAAGAAATGCTTGCTTTATCTGATGGTTTACTCATGACATGCTCGGTTTGAAGATTTATTTTTGATAGATGGCTAAGTACATGGATAAACATTGAATCAAAGAATTTACTTAAGATTGTTTGCGGAATAACAATCTAAGCTGAATGCCAATGTTTGGTGATCTCCTCACTTACGCTTAACCAACTGAGATTTGTCAACGACTTAGTTCTATTGAAAGACTAAATGCTATTGAATATGTTTCACATTAATTGCAAGATATAAGTATTTACTCCTTTTCAACATTCTTATTTATAGGTAAAGATCGAGGTGGATACCTGTGGGGTAATAGCGACATGTCAAACATTTAATTGAGTAGTACACTTAAATTAAATGCTTCCATTCCTAAGATATACCTAACCATACTTTAAGGAACAGTGTTGACAAATGTTTGTCATTTGTTTACCAACTCTAGTACTATCGACTTTTTGATAAGCACTTACACTTATCTTTCGAAGAAAGTTCCCACCTATATTGCATTGACTTAGATACTTTTCCTAAGTATCTAAGTGATGAGTGTCTAAATACTCATCATTTTTGTACCATTTAAACTGCAAAAGCATCTGAAAACACTCAGAAATGCATCAAAATGATAAAAATATCACAAATAAGTGTTTTATGTGTTTTAAATGCAAAAATACCAAAATCAGATGAAAAACGTATCAAGTTTGCATAAATTGCAGTTTTAGTCCCCCAAGTTTCAAAAGTTGTCAAAAATAGTCCTTGGTAAATCAAAATAAAGAAAAATATCATTTAAGGTCCATGGGATTCAAAAGTTGTCAAAACAAACCCTTCAAAGTTTAAAAATTGCAAAATTACAACTTTAGTCTCTCATCTTTGAAAAATGTCAAAAATAGTCCTCGGATATTTAAAAAGTGAAAATAATCAAATGTGGTCCTTGTACTATTCATATATGGCAAATTTGATCCTTGTTTTAACTTTGGAAAAGTGGCATGTTCATCCTCAAGATTGCGAAATTACATGAATGGTCCTTGTGCTTAATCTAAACCAAACGGACTCCTTTGTTATTATTAAACACAATCCCAAATCCAATCCTACAACCCAGCTGGCCCAAATCACAAGCCCAAACCCACCACTTGACCCTTGAACCTTGGACCTTGACCTTTTTGATCCCTGCCAAATCCATTTTGAACCACCCAAATGAACTCACCCCGTTATTAATAATACCAGGTCAACGAAAGTCAAATACCAGCTCACTGTTCATCGTCCTCACACAAATCGCGCCAAAACTAGACACCCCATCAAACCACCATGGTTTTCATTTCCACCTTTCCACCTCACTCCCCAGCTGTATACCCACTCCCCTCCACCTCCACATCCTCCCAAACTTCTTTAATTGCAAATACCTGCTTATGATATTTTGGCGCCAAAATTGCCAAATGGACGAATATGATGAGTTTGATGGATCCAATGGCTGGAAATAAGTGGGAAATGATCAGAGGTCGACAAGGGACTCAAAAAGATCTTTATAAGCAAGCTTGGTGCAATGTAGAGAATTATCTAGTGTAATTTTTAAATTCCTTAGTCGTTTTAATTACTTTAAGCTTTCCAGTGTAAAATTTAGCTTTCAAGTGACTTGTTTAAGTATTTCCAGTGTATTTGAATCTATTTCCAATAATCAATTTCATTTTCAGTCTCAATTTCAGTATATGCAAATTTTCAAGTTCAAAAATATCATGTTAGCCTAATGTTGTTTGTAGTTGTTAGTATGGACTGAAAAAGCTCACATAAGCTCCTAGATAGCTTAATACAGCTATTAGAAACCTTTAAAACTCAGTTTAGTATCAAAAAGAAAAAATTACCAAAAATACCAAAAAAATTAGTGAAAAATAAAAAATCAATGGAAATGAAGATCAAAGCTGGAGCAGGGTGAATATTGGATTGCCTTGGGTTTAGAGCTTCTTGGGAAGCTGTAGGTTGTGATTTCAGTCCTTGGATCTCAGTTGTAAGCTTGGAAGCAAATTGTAAGCTTATTTCTTGATTTTAACCATTCACTGTAGAACTGCTTATCACTGTGTTTCTCTGTGTTTTTTATGCTTATTTGGTGTATGTTAGTTAAGTTATAGCTTAAAATTGACTGCTTGTTCATCAGTTCTTGTAGTTGCTTTGTTTTCTCTTTTTCACTAGTAATATAGCATAATAGTGATTCATAGGTCTCAGTTGTTATTGTTAGTGTTTATATGCTTAAATCAGCTTTTTATATCATTATATGTTTGTGTGAATCAGTTTCATGGCTTAAATCAGTGTTAAGCTTTGAAAAGCTTCAAAACAGTTTTATAAAAGTGTTGTTTGGATTTGCTTGTTTAACTGAGATAGAAGGTGTTCAAGTCATTGTTTTTGCTTGTTACATGTCATATTAGGTTCTAATAACTCATTGCAACAATAAAAACCAGACCTCACTTGTTAAAAAGTCAAAAAAAAAAATTAATCTCACCTAGGTTGTTAACTGTTAGGATTTAGGAAACAAAATTCATCATAGTTGTTTAAAACTTAGTAACCTAGCTTAATTTCATCTTATCTTAGGTTATTACAACAAAATCAGTAAGTAGAATCAATTCAAAGTTCACTTAAGTCAACTTAATAGTGTAACTTAAAAAGTCAAATTTTCAGTTTAGTCGTTTTTGAATAAAATAGATAATTTTATATAGGACTTAATATTAAGTTTCAAGATTTGAGCTTTTGGGATATTAATATTCAGTTGCTCATCTTTACCATAGTATTTTTTATCATCTCTAGCTAGCTTATTAAACTGCTTAATTTTTAGTTTCTTTTAAGCCCTTTTTCAAAAACCTCCCCTGTACCAAAGGGAGTTTGTGTTATCTGCTCATTTTAATAAGCCCACACAGAGCTCATTAGTTAGCTTTAGCTTATGTATTTTGGCTTTTTGGAAAGCCAATCTACCCATCTCTCTAGTCCAGTGCTTATTTTCACCTTTGTAGCTTATTTGGTAGGGCTGCAAGTAGCTTTTACTTTGTCCCATTTCTTGTATACACTGACTAATCAGTGTTTACAAGCCTTTTTCACAAGCTCATCACAAGCTTATTAGTGAGTCCCACAGTGTGAGCTTGGACTTTTTAGAAAGCCCACCAACCCATCTTGCACCCTCAGTTCTTATTTTGAGATTTTTAGCTTATTTCATGAGCTTAAATTGCTTTTAGAAATCCTTGCAGGACTGTTTGGTTTCTTGGTTTAGTACAATTGCTTATTTGCTTATTTTAAGCTTATCAGTGTAGTCCTTTGTGCTTTTTAGCTTCATATAAGTAGCTTTAGCTTATTTGTGTCTTATTTTACCTTTTGTTCCAACTGTGAAGCTTGTTTGAGCTTAAACATCAAATTAAGCTCAAAAGCTTAACTGTTGAGATAATAAGCTCTCAATTTGCTTATTTCTTAGTTTGTAAATTTTTGTTTTCATTAAAGTTGCTTATAATCAGTAGTTAAATAGGTTTAAAAAAAGAAAAACACAAAAACATCATTTTAAAAATAGTGATAGCGTTTATTTAATAGAAATTAGCTTTTTAATTTTCTTTTTCAACTTATTATTAAGAACTTTCTGTTTTTATAATTTTCTTAGTTTTCTGTTATCATAGGATAATTTTATAAAAAAGTTCAGAATTTTCTTAGCCTGTTTAGTATTTATTAGAATTTAAAATAGTTAAAAAGTATTAAATAATTAATAATAAATAAATAAAAAGCATAATAAATATCTTTTCTTTTTTCAAATAAGTTTTATAATATTTTAGATTTTTCTAAGTCATAATTTCATTTTTCTAGCTTTATTTCATATTTTATTATATTTTAGAGTATTATTAAATAGTTAAAAATAGTTTTTAATTAATAATAATTAAATAAATAGTTATAAAAATAATTTTAATTTTCCAATAATTTTCTTTTATTATTAGGTTTATAAAATATCATTTTCATATCCATAGGTGTTTTATTCTTATAAATTTACGTTTTATTTTATACGTTTACGTAAAATTTAGTAAACATACGTATTTACGTTTGTTTAATCTGATTGTTGTGCTTTATAATTCTGTATCCATTCCAATCAATCAGTAGTGTAGTTATCAATCAAAATCCTTACAGATCATTATCCTTAGTGATCATTCGACATCTGAACGTTTTTTAGCACCATCAATCCTCCGTGGGACTTAACGACCCGGGAATCCACTATATTCCAAGGGAAATTGCATTGGTTTTAGACTGTTTGAATTTTATTACGGTTGACCATTCACAAGTGGTTGACTTGTGTAATAAACTTGACAGTTTGAAGCGAATCACTAAGTTTCAAGATGTCTTTAATATGTTGAGGAGATCTTTAGGGGGTCAGTGAGTTATTGTCATCACTCACTGACTCAATCATCTTCTTCTTGCTTTAGATACTTCACTCACCGAGTTCTGCTCAGAAAGTGTTGAGTATTTCTTTAGACTCTGAGGAACACTAAAGACAATTCCCTTAATGCTTCTTTTCATTCAGGGACTTTGCTTAAACTTAAAGTATTTTCTATTAAGACCATTAGATACTGAATTGGCCCAACAACTAGGTTATGGCTAATTTCATACAAGTCCAAGCAAATGAAATATGTTGGCTCCTTAGTTTCCTATTAATTAGTCTGGATGTGCTTGTCTTTGATTGCATGCAGTTATGTTTCTGCTGTATACCTTTTGCATAGTTGTTGATGGTATATTTGTATATCAGGTGTCGAAAGGTCCCATGTAGTATGTCTTTATATATAGGGCATATTGCATAAAAAGGTATCAAACTTACGTCCAATTTCAATTTAAGGTACTAATCATTTTTTATCTTAATTTAAGGTATCAAACTTTTTTTTCTTTGCAATCCCGGGAAATTAACAGGTTTCAAGGTTATAAAAATATAAGCAGCAGGTTACACTCCAAACACTATCTTAACTTTTTATTACACCTAAATCTAAACACCATTATCACTTAATTACATATAAACCAACCTTTCTTCTTCGACCTATCTTTATCAAAACCTACAACCTCACAAATTCATCGAAATTTAAATGGTTTAACTCAAAATTTCAATTTTGTTCATAATATATTATAACTACAGCAAACCGTATTCAATCATAGGTCTCATTGAATTAAAGTAATAACCCACAATTAAGGAAAGAAATACTCACTTGTATGAATAAATAAACAAACATAATTACCTAAAAAATAAACAAACATAATTTATGTTGCCAGTAGTTTGGATCATCGTATGATTGTTTTTTCAAACCAAAAGATGATATTAAATTTAAGAGAAGCACTAATAAGATTGACACGTTAGTTGTCCTCTGTTTTATACAATATTGTTTATGGGAACAATTTTTCAAAAAGTGATACGAGAACTCAACGGTATGTAAAACCTTTAGAATTAGTCATTGGTCTGGCTTGGTCGGTTGTGATAAAGAATTTTAATGGTGAGTGGGGTGTGTGGGTGATGACATGGGCGGAGGCACTTGTAGTTCAGGGGTAGCGGTCGCTACCCCTGAACTTTTATCCGGTAGTGGAATTTTTTTTTTTTTTTTTTTTTTTTTACGTTTTTCGTACTATATTTTGTGTTTCTACCCCTGAAACAAATTTTCGCTACCCCTAAATAAATTTGACAAGACCCATATCATTCTTTAAAAAAACTCCAAAAAAAACTCTATGGCCCAATCCCACTAAATGTTTAAAAATAACTCCAAGGCCCATTTTTAAACACACTTTAAAAAGTTAAAAGTGATATGTTGATGACAGCTTGTTCTCCACCATAAAAAACATACAAAACCTATCAATTTAATAAAATAAAAGTCTACACAACTACACAAGTTCTTGAGTTAGAGACCAGAAGAAAAAAAAACCTTAAAAGCTTATGCTTCTGCCTTTCGGAGTTCGGCCCTTCCTGCCTTACACGCACACGCTTACAGCCTTACCCCTTAGGTAATTTCAAACTTTCAAGTCTATTTAATAATTTATTAATTTTCATTCTTAGTATTAGGGACTTAGGGTTAATTTTGGTTGTGATTTCAGATTAGTGATTAGATTAGGAATTAAGGGTGGATTTTGCTTCTGCCCTTCCCCCTTCGCCCCTTCCTGCCTTATGTAATTTTATTATATGTAATTGATTTTTGAAAGTCTAGACAAGTTAGTAAGTTACTGATTATATTGTGATTCAATTTTATACAGGGACTTGATTTTTGAAAGTTAAAACATGAAAAAACAAGTGCATATTGACAATTTCTTTAAAAGAAAATTTCAAGAGGATGATGTTGGTTCTAATAATGTTGATGATATTGGTTCAACTCCTTCGGCTTCAATTCCTTCGGGTTCAATTCCTTCGGGTTCGATTCCAAATGGATTTGATTTGAATGATCTACCTTCGGACCCTTTTGATAGACCACCGATTGCTAGTTATCATCCTAATCAAGTGGATGATATAAGAAGACACTATCTTGTTAAAAAAGCTTTTCAACCACGAAATCATAAATTTCCAACCAAAATGTATGGTAAAGATAAGAGACGTTTTGTTGTACAATGGTTTGATACATACCCGTGGTTAGAGTATAGTGTTAAATCAGACAAAGCCTATTGCTTATATTGTTATTTATTTAAAGAAAAAGTTGGCAATCAAGGTGGAAGAGATGTTTTTTCAAGTGAAGGCTTTTGTAGTTGGAGTAAATCAAATGCCTTAAAAGATCATGTTGGGTTAGTTAATAGTCATCATAATAAGGCGATGAAAAAATGTGAGGATCTCTTGAAACAAAAGCAAGCCATTGATGTGAAGCTAAAATTTATAAGTGAACAAGAAAAGGTTGCAAATCGGTACAGCATTATTAGGATCATTATTAGTGCTAGACACTGCCTAGAGAATAGATTACCATTTAGAGGTCATGATGAATCGGAGAGTTCTCGTTCTAAGGGATGTTTTCTTTCAAATTTAAAGTTGGTTAGTGAGATGAACCCGGAGATTGGTAAGTATACATTGGGGAATGCAAAGAAGAATAATAAGTTGACGTCTCCACCAATACAAAAGGACATTATTGAATGCTTTGCGAAAGAGGTAAGTAAAAGGATTTGTGATGAACTTAAAGATAATGTGTTTGGTTTGTTAGTGGATGAGTCTAGTGACGTATCTTTAAAGGAACAAATGTCTGTTGTTTTGAGATATGTTGACAAACTCGGAGTTCTTAAAGAGAGTTTTATTGGAATTGCTCATGTGACAAATACATCTTCTTCTACTCTAAAACAAGCCATTGTTTCTATGTTAGCAAATAACCAGCTGAGCATATCACAAGTAAGTATTAAGTTTGTATCTTAAATCTTTCAATTATGGTTAACTTTTTTTTTCCGCTACCCCTGAAGTTTACTCCTGGCTCCGCCACTGGGTGATGATGATGAATGGGATGTTGAAGAAGGGTGACTGTTTGGATTTAGGTTTAGTGACCGGTTACCAGACTAGTAGGTAAAAAAATCCTTAAGTTGTACAACTTAAAAACTTTGATACCTAAATTGAGAAAAAAAAAGTCCGATACCTTAAATTGAAATTGGACATAAGTTTAGTATCTTTTTGTGCGATTTGCCCTTATATATACTTTAGAGATGATATATATTGCAGCAATGGTAGTTCAATCAAATATGCACTTGATTTAGTTAAAAGAATTAAAATCTTGGGTTTGACCTACGTGTGGAGCTCATCTAAGAGTAAGGGGCTGTTTGATAAAATATAGTGATTTAGTACTAAATAATTTAGTGGCCTGAATAAGTCATAGGCTCTTTACAAATTTGGTTCTGAATGAAAATGAAGTGTTTGGTAACTGTTCTGAATGAATAGTATATAGCATACAATTATCATCTTCGCATAGGATATTGCATGATTCCGACAGAATCTCGCACTGTGTTGATATAATTTGTGAGAGAAAAAAATAATTAACACCAAACATAAAAATATACATATGATATCTATACTACTTTATAATGCATTTAGGCATTCTAAAATTAGAAGGCTTAAAAATTCAGACTTTTTTTGCTTGCTTATAATGGAAAGAATTGCCTCACACAAAAAATTAAGATAAGGAGCTCCAATTATTAAGTGACATGTGTCACTTCTCTAACTAAAAAATAACAAAAAGGGAGGAGCTCTAACAAACTAAAATGAGGAGCTCCAATAATGGAGTGACACATGTCACTTCTTAACTAATTAATCACATTTATTTTTAAATTTAAATATTTTTTAATTCGTTTAATTTTTTTATGATCTAATTTCACCGTGCTCTTTAATTCAACATCCATTTTGATATATTTTTATGAGTTTTTAGTTTTTACATTTTTAGTATGTTTATTTTATTTTGATCAAATTTTTATAACTTTAACATTTATTTCAATCAATACAAACTTTATTTATCAAAATCATTTACTTTTGGGAAAGTGTTTGACGTGAAAGAGTTTGTAAGGGTCTTTTTATATGTGAGAATAATGATGTCACGGGAAAGATATGGAAAACCCAAACAAACACATACAACTAACACATATACATTTAGAGTGTTGTGAAATGAATTCACTAAGCGGGTAGAGAATTACGAGGAGAGTTGGGTTAGCAATTCATTTACTATATTTTATTATATAATTATATTTATCGCCTACGCTGTGCGCGGGTATCCAACTAGTATTTATTGAAACATGTAATGTAGTAGTTATAACTAGAGATTTAATTTATACTTGAGTTTTGTAGTGCGCTTTTATAGCATATATTTAAACTAATAGTGACGAGAATATGAAACTCATATGTGACAACGGCAGGGGTTATTCATACGGGGGCTATATTTTTAGATATACCCCTCCTATATTTTTTGTTTTTTTTTTTTTATTTTTTTTTATTTTTTTTTATTTTTATAATTTTGTTTATATCAAAAAGCTATAAACCCGAAAATGCGAACGAGTAAATATAAAGTTTAATACGCCAAACGCTTAAAATCATCAAAAATACAAAACAGAAACTGACAAAAAACTGTGCTGTACTGAAAAAGTAGGGGACAAAGGGAATATTCCCCTATGATTTGACATCATAGGGGGTATTAATAGTATGACCAACATGCAACAAACATAAAGAACTAAATAATAAAGAAAAATAATAATTTTGGGGAAGCGTGGCTACTGAATGATGTAGGAGGTTATATATCCAGAATGAGACAGGAGCATTTAGAATCGTTCACTGCTTCACTTTGTTGCTATCAAACAATACCACATCTGACTGAATAAGATTTGCCATGGGTGTGTTTGTTTGATTAAGATGTTTCGCATCTAAATCTGACTACCACATCTTACTAGCAGGAGGTGGCTATAATGTCTGAATCTGAATAAAAAAGTGTTGTTTGTTTTTTTATAATTGTCTGAATGGTTTTAATTTTTCTTTTTTTAAGTATATATTAAACTATTGCAACTACGATGAATAAGTAGATAGTGTAAACATGAAACAGAACATTATCATAAATTTAACATAATAATAAACCATTAAATAAATTATCGGGTCGGCTTTATTTAATGATAACCAACTTAATCTACTTGTTGCAATTCACACTTATTTAAAAAAAATAAAAAATAAACAAAGAGATAGTCATGAAAATTGTATTGGAGCGCTTCACATGTTATAAATAATTAAATTACCGAAATCTAAACAATAAAGAATTTGACGTAACCTATAACAAGACAGAATTACAATTAGAAAACTTGAAATGTTTATTCGTTTTTATTTTATGAATTATTCGCAAACATATTACTAGTTCTATAGATCCGATTTATTACAAAACTTGATTGAGATGATAATTTGAAGATGTAAACAAAATTTATATATAAAAAAAAGTTAAAAACATAGACACATTATATAAAAAAGCCACCAATATACTTATTTAAAAAATAGCTTTCTTTGTTAAATGTACAAGTCTTTTTAATGTGTTTTTTATTTGTATAAACACAACTAAAAATAGATCAAGTTTATAAGAGATCTGTACAATTTATTTATGCATTATGTCTCCTTTTAAGCCTCTTTAGTTAGGCCCATGTATCAAAGCTCTATTAAAAGAGAAATGATACATGGACCTAAACTTAGGCCTAAAGTTAGACCTAAAACCATTTGTCATCATCTTGATGGTTGCAGATAGCGACCCACTTATTTTATAATCCGTCAGGATGATGACAAGTGTTTTTAGGTCTAAGTTTAGGTCTATGTATCATTTCTCCTATTAGAAAAAGTGATACTAGTAGTTAAGACTTAAGAGTGTTTCATATTTTAATATACTTGTACTAGTACTTCATTTTACAATTACTTGTGTACTACATATTTTAATATACTTGTACAAAAACCACTTGTATTCCCAACGCATCTTCTCTTTCATATTTTCATTTTCTTATTTCTTTCTTTTTATTTGTCTGTAAATTGCAACTTCCATCGCCATTTTTATCACACACTTATCACACTAATATTATGATGCCCCCGACCTATTCGTTTGATGCCTGGTAAGAGGCATTAAGACATGAGCACCACCTCTAACCGGGTAAGAGGTTCAAGATCCTCCCGTGTGTGACTCGCCTAAAAAAAACAAACACACCAAAGTCTGATCGGGATCTGACCGCGTCTGACTCAGGAAGACTCAGAGGCAGTAAGACTTTTTTTGCAAAAAACAAACACAGCCTTAATCATTCCATTCAAAGGCTATCAAACACCCCCTAACACATGTTTTGCTAATGGTGTACCATTTGTTAAAAGATCGATTATAGAGGTGATTAGTTTTGAGTTAGTTGACACGAGTTACAAATACCACAACAGATATGCACATGTCAACTAAAAAAGTTGTAGATCATAATAAACTAAATAAATCAGTAACATTATAATTTATAAATGAGACGTTTAGCCATAGGCAAAACAGATATAGTTTTTCTCCATCGCAAGACGCACTCAGAAGACCTCGCAGCTAGATTTTAGCTAGAGTTAGTTTTAATATTTTCTTGGTGATAAAAGAAAAACAAATAAAGATATGATTAGGAACATACTTTGCATGTATTTAACTGATACTAATTACCATGTGTGCTAATTAAGTAATATTATGATGGGTTTCAACAATGTCTTGAATTGCTTATAGAGAATGACATACGAAAAAGCATAAAAGCCAAAAAGGGAAGCAGTCTTGAAGACGAAGTTTTTCAAAGGTGTATAATTCCACCCAAGTGTTTGCAAATCAATTGTAGGGCCTTTTTGGGTGCTAAAACATTTAATTTGGTCAGACTTTCATGAATCTGTTTTCATATGATCGAAATGTAGTGTAATAGTATGGTAAGACAGCATCATTTTTGCTAAGAAAATGACCACTATATTTTCACTTGATATGGCCTACCACTCGATGCCTTCTTTATCAGTTTACTTTTTTACAACAATTTTCTTTAAGGCCGATAACCCATTTTGTCAATCTTTCACGAAAACTTTTGACAAACATATTGGCTTTTTTATACATGTAAACGCTTGCCGAAGCTATCTAGCTAGTATCTTTTAAATATGTTATAAGGAAGAGTCTTAAAAAGTTAGCTAGATTATAGCATATGTACATTCAATTCACTTCTGGTTTCATAAAAAAATTTCAATCCAACATTATGGTTTATAAGAATAAACTGGATCTTGATAAAGTTCTATATGTATGTATTGTTTTTCATTTGTCTTTATATTATGTTCATTGAGTTTATGCTTTCAAAATAGTGTCATTTTTTTTCCCCTGTAATTTTATAAGAACCATATATATTGAAATAACATGTAAGTCTTCAAACTGCATCAACTGCATGGTACCTTTTTTTCTCTCCTCTTTTTTAGCTAGCAAATTGTAGTCATCGGATCTTGAGATATAAGGTTATATATGTAAGAAGATCGACGAGAAGCCTTCAAAATACTGAAAAATACGTAATCATGAACCAGTATTAATTAATACTTTGACTGTGAAGTGACAATGCGAATATTAGTAATTAAGTGTTAAGCTAGCTTGCATCTAATAATTCATGGCAGTGCTTCAAAATGTAATTATGTATCAATTGTTAACTTTAAATCATTTACACGAAATCTTTGGCCTCGTAGTGAATTAGTCTTCAAATCATTATGTTTCTAAATTTCTCCAAAACAATCATTGTGCTTTAAGAAACCAAAAATGAAAAGATAAAAGAGCTAGAAAGCTTATAAAATATCGTTGAAACTTTACACTAATAGACGTCTAAATCTAAATCACTGAATATCCTAATACAAGAAATTCTGCATTTAACTGGCTGATTTTCACTTTCGGCTAGATATTTATCCCAAGGAACTGATTTTATTAGATGCACAGATCAGTTGATTATTACGTTTGATCATGATGAAGATTAACATAACTTTTACACATACTTATAACTCTCGTGATCGTCGAGTTTATTTTACAGGATAGATTAATTGCACAGCCAATTGTATCTTGTGAAGATTGGAAAACAATGTAACTAAATCTCAAAATCGCGCATAAATGTACAACTATTTATTTTTTTCCCACGTAATTTTTTCCATGAAAATATTCATCGTAAATAGTTTTATCTGGCAAATTTTCTTTTAAAAGAAATAAAATTTTATGTTAAATACGTGATGGAAAATAACAAATAAAAATTACTAAATAGGAATATTTGGTTCCCAAAACTAAAGGTTATGTTTGCTTCATTAGAGCATTCCCATCAGTAACTCAAGTTATAGTTTACCATCAGCCACGTCAGCGCCACATCAGCTTTAACATTTCACCTTAACATCCCTAAAAAACACCTACATCAATAACATCCCAAGTTAAACTTTAACATTTCATATTTTCAATTTCAACTCCTAAACTAAAACAAACACTTCATTTATTAAACTAAACATAACATTAAATTTGAAAACATATTACAATACGAAATTAAAAAAAAAAAAAAAAAAAAATTAACAACGAAATAAAAAAACACACCGCAAATTAAACGTTACAACATAAAGGAAATGACAACGAAAAAAAAAATAACAAAACATAGCAAATACTTATTCATTATAGTCGCTTTCTTGTTGTTGTTCATGTCGTTCAAGATTCTTCTACCAAACATGCTCCATAAGATCCTATTGGAGTTGGGTATGCGTTTTTCGGTCGTGTATTTCATTTGCCTTACGACTGTGAGTATCACATCTTTCGACCCATCTTCGTTGCCTCAAATTTGCTGACGGATCCACCCACAATTCGTTATAGTCACGTAATGCAAATTTTTGATCTTTTATAATCATGTTATGCAAAATAATGCAAGAATACATGATTCTACGTATCGTGACAATTTCTCATTGACGTGCCGGTTGTTGTAGTATACCTCAACGGCCTTGAAGCACACCAAAAGCACGTTCAATATCCTTTCGGGCACTTTCTTGTCTCCTTTAAAGTCGTATGTTTTTCTTCAGCTTGTTGCCGAAGGATTTGACGAAAGTTGCCCATCGTGGATAAATTCCATCACCAAGTAATACTCTGTTCATACCTAGTTCCATTGACCATATAAGGTGCTCTTGGGGCATTGTCAGTAAGAATGTCGTCGAACAACGGAGACTGGTCTAAAACATTAATATCGTTATTCGCTCCCGCCATCCCAAAAAATGCATGCCAGATCTATAAATCTTGAGAAGCAACAACTTCAAGCATAATTGTTGGATATTTTTTATCACCCCTAGCAAATTACCCCTTGCCAAGCCACTGGACAATTTTTCCATTCCCAGTGCATACAGTCAATGCTACCAAGCATTCTCGGAAAACCACGTGTTTTCTTCATGTTGTTGATAAAGTTTTTGAATGTCGGCCCATGTTGGTTTTCTTAAATACTCCGACATAAACAAATTAATAATGCATTTGTTAAAATTATCAAGACATAATTTTGAAGTACTCGCACCCATTTGCAAGTATTCATCAAATGCATCGGTGAGGTGCCGTGACGCCAATTGGCATATGGTAGACGTACACTTCATTAGAGCACTTAAACTCATTCGACCCGTGCATAATCGGTGTTTGCCTAAAGTAAGTAAAATGATCCGAATATTATCGGAAGTATAAGATTCAATACCTTCAACTATTTGCGTGAATAGTTTCCGGCTCATATGAAATCTTCTACGAAAATTCCGGTTTGAATACTTACAACTTTCAACGAAATAATCGTTGCGCAGACGTTCTTCTGCAATCTCACGTTCACGATATATATGGCTACGAGCACGAGTAGGATGTTGAGATGCTTCTTCTAGTTCCAACTGAAGGTGATACTCGTACGCGGACGCCATAAATTGGAAGTCATCTTCGTCATCAACGTCTGACCAATGTAGAGGAATTTCATCAAATTGATTCGGATCCATTGTGAACGAACTTGATTCTTGAATTATGGAAGTGTGAGAGGAAGTCTATAAATTCTGAATTTGAATTATGGAAGTGTGAAAAAAATGGTGTTTTAGTTGGATATTTATAGTGGTAAAAAAATGTTTTTGATTTTTTTTTTAAATCTAGCCGTTAGGGTTTTTTTTTTTAAAAAACTAACGGACACTAGCCGTTGAGGGGGTGATTTTGTAAATTTTTTGATTTTTTTTAATCGCCTTTAACGGGCGTTGGCCAAATAACGTGTAGGGACTAACGGTGAAATAACGCATAGGGTCCAACGGTATAACGCTAGTTAACGGCGTTATTTGGCCAGTTAACGGCGTTATCCCGTTACTGATGGGAATGCTCTTATAATATATCTTTATTACAGTATAAAGCATTTAGGTCATTTTTTAAATAAAAAAATTTAAAAATTCAGCCCACACACTTGTCAATTACGGAAATTTGAATAGCTTGTTGCATACACACAAATAAACGTTACGTCTAGAAAATTAAGTGTATTAAATTCGTAAACTTGTAACATCACTCTAAATTAATACAACTCATATAAACCATCTGTAAACTTTTGACAATCAGATAACCTTTTAACTACTTGCTATTACACTAATATCTTAACTAAAGTTATTGTTATTCGTAAATTAATTGTTAAAAAGAGTATGACCAACTAACATCACATTGCCAAAAAAATTAGCCACAAGGTATCCGTCGTCGTATCACGCAGGTACCCGTCGCCTCATCACGCAAATACCCTGCTAGTTATGTCTTAGAACCTTGTTTATATATCTATTTCTATACTATACTACATGGTAATTTCCTCCATTAAATGGACCAAAACAATTCTTAATGTATTTTTAAGGAATAAATTAATTTGCATGCATATATAAATAGTTAATGTTATGTATAATACATTAAACAATAATTCATATACACATAATTATTTAAAACATTTATTAAATGTAAGTTTACTGCCATATTTTGTTTGTTTATGGACATTAAAAAATTGAAAATTACATATTCAAAAAAATTTATCATCAATGTATATATTTTTTAGTAAAATTGTAGTGAAATCCGAATCATTTTACTTATAAATTCGATTAAAAAAATCGTATATGTCAAAGTACGAAGATTTTTGGGTAATCTATAAAGCATGAAAATCTATAATTTTTGAATACCGTAATTTATATAAGCAATGTCATATTTAGATTTATTAATATATATATTACAAGAACTAATTTAAATTTCTCTATGTTTACAATTTATTTAATATTGTGACGAATATTACACAACATTTACTGAGGCTAAGCACAATGGATCGATTATGGAGTGAGGTCGACCGACTTTAATATCGGTCGAGCCCATTGTGGCAAGGTCAAGAAAATTGGTTGGTCGAGCATGTTTTGGAAATATAGGTCACTATTTTCACCGATATGCACAAACACATTTTTTTTTTTTTTTTAATTGGTCACCGATTGTGGCAACTTGATCGTCGGAGAGAGAAAGTTGATGTGACAAGGTCGTGGTAGGTCACGACTGTGTCTAGCCTGATTAGCAAGTATCTTTCACCGCTAATCATCACAACCTCGTTGTACTACCGACTACCGTTTCGTATCGTCATTGCATCGTGATTTATAGATACTTGACATTTAAAAAGGAAATAGTGTGTGATAAAGTTATTACCTAAAATTCTCGTCATGTGTAAAGTCATTATACGAAAAACATTTAATCAAAAAATATTATTCGCCAAAAAATTTGATTACAGGGTATCCACCGCAATAATGCGCGGGTACCACGCTCCTATCACATTATGTTTAGTTGGTACTTGAACCTACAAAGTATTGGTTTGTCAACTTAGAGCACGTTTATATATAAAAATTGATACAATCCAAATCCATGAATACCACATACAAAAGGGAGTGTTCAAGCCAAAGTATTAAAAGATAGAAGGTGCCATTCACAATGGCATTTCAGATTTCACTCTTTTTTATTATCTCTCTCTTGTTTTAGTTCTCAAGCTTACAACATAAAGTTGGATCAAGTTTCAGAATTCAAGACATCCCAATAAAGCCTCTATCCTTAACAAGAAATTCCTAAACCTTAAAAATATGCGAAGCCAAAGTAAAGAATTTATGTGTCTCTACATCTTTATCTTATTATTTCTACAATTACAATGTGTGATATCAGTTGAAGAGTCTTCTACTTCTTCTTCAACCACATACAATCTTTCTCTTCATCATAATCATCATCATGATCATCATGTTGAATGTAAAGATGTTGGTCAAAAGTGCCATACAGATGAACAACAAGAAGGTTTTGGTGATAACAAGAGGAAGATCCATACAGGTCCAAACCCCTTGCACAATTGATGAAAAATACATAAGTATATATTACATGAAGGATCCTCATCAACTTCAAGCTAGATTTTGGTTACCAACAAAGAAGTATACCTCCATAATAAATCATGGTAATCTATATGAAGTTACTGTATATTATTGTGATTATTCATTCTACTACTCAAGCTCGAGTTTCTTCTTCATTTTTTTTTTTTTTTTAAAAATTCTATATTCCAAAGTTTTGCTATTATATTACTAGTAAAATATAAGGGTTATATGTAGGTTTTTCTTAAGAACTGGTATTAGAGAGAGATTGTGCTTGTATGATAAAGGATGGAGATTGATTGCTTCTCCATTTTCAATATAAAAAAAACATATTTTAATTTTGTAGATGAACAAATGAATAGTGTATATTGTCTTCATAAGCTATTTCTTTTGTTGGAACTGTTAACTTGGGCCTTCCCTTAAATTATTAATGTCTTCTGTCAGGATTTCCAAAAAAAGGTGATCGTTTGTTAAATCTAGGATCAGTATTATTCTAGGATAATTATCATATTTCTTCTAGTTATCATTACCCTACAATACAAGAATCCTGCATGTGATTGGAATACATATACACCAAAAACATTCTTAACAAATATAATACCGATGTATAATGATCTTATTGTAGCAAAATACTATGTTTAGCCTGGTATTTGAAATGCAAGAAACTGTAAATATGATGGTCATAATGACGTGTAAGATACTATCCCTGCAAGAAACAGTTCATTTTTTTCCTTGATTTACATGTTTGAGCCAAATCATGTGAAAGATCTAGGCATTTCAAAGTTCGTTTCTTTAATCATGACAACCCCATCGAAGTCATCAATGTAACTAGGAAATATTTTTTATCACAAATTTTCACAGCCGAAATCCAACATGTTTATCTCAAGTAGGATCTCAACACTTAACCACTTGATAAAGAGACACCTTATAATTAAAAACAATAACGCTAGTCAAACCTTTGTTGAAGGTAGGCAATATATAAGTTTTTTTTTTCTTTATGGGCATTCTCAGCTCCATGAATGCATCTACGTGATAGATTAATGTATACGTTGAAAAAACATGGAAGATGGTGTTTAGTAAAGTTCCCTTTCAAAAATTTTCTTTTCCAAAAGAAGATGCCATCAAGGGTGTTGGTGATAATGTGTCATCAATATATCTTATCAATTTTGATTTACATAAGACCGAAATGGTTTTGATAGCTTATATAGGTAGTATGAGATAAAAAGTATGAAGTGTATATTGATGACTTTTTCCCGTTCTATGGGTAGACTGTGTCGTCACTTCCTATCAAAGCGAGCAGGGCTTAAAGGAGCAACATCCCAGAACCTAAACGATTTTAACAAGTTGGCAATTGGGAATAATTTTCTCGCTAACAGATTTTACATGTGTTTCTGCCAAAACCAACCGATATGACGTCTTCGGCAACACACCGATATGACGCCTTCGCCAATTAGTCCAAGCCAATACACCATCGCTAATTAATGACATTGGCGACGACTTATTTTGACCTTTGGTAATGATGAAGTGGGACCCACGCAATCCTCAGTCAAAGTTTACCATTTGAGGCCCACGTGACTTTTGGTGAGTACATGTCCTCGCCAAAGCCAAATCATATAGTAATTAATTAAAAATTAATTAATATAATCAATTAACTAGTTTTTTTTAGTTACGAACCCGGGCCCACTAGATCTTTGGCGAAGACATGTCTTCACCAATTACTAAAAAATAATTATTACTTAATAAAATTTATGTCGTTGTTCAAGATTTTGGTCAACACCTTTGGCGAAAACATCATGTTGCTAAAAGGTTGACGGGGAAAAATAGAGGGAACAATTAGCCAAAATGAAAAAATTAGGAGAAAAATAACCTTTTGGCGAAGAAATGTCCTCGCCAAAGGGTTTCGTTGAAAATTTTCAACACATTCTTATCATACCGATCATAAGTGTTTTTTACGGTTTAGCTCAAAAATCAATTTTGTGTTTGTCATACCGATTTCGGTATCATACCGATCTCGGTACGGTCCGAGAAAACAGGAGAAGCCTCATCCGAAAAACCTGCATACCGATCTCGGTACCGCATAACAGATACCGATCTCGGTACTCCTAACCCATACCAATCTCGGTACCAACTTTAGTTCATACCGAAATCAGTACCACTCTCCACCCATACCAAAATCCGTATATAATTAAGTCTGCTGACTTTTGTGTTGACCATACTGAGATCAACAACCTTAATACTGAAATTGAAGAAGCCGAGATCATCATACCAAAATAGCCATCCCGAGATCCAAACAAGTTAGATCCCAAAATCCTTGATCTTGAGATTGCTGATACTGAAATCAATAACCCGAAATTGACATCCCAAGATTCACATAACAAATCACTTAATTTTTTGAAGCCGAGATTTGACTTTTTAGAAACGAAATTTGACTTTTTACGATGAAACTTCAAATCATCACAAGTTTTTAACCGTAGCTCCATTTTCATCGATCTACCTCTTAAAACGACCTTTGGAATGTGGAAAATAAGGAGTTAGCCAATTTATTACCTTCACAGCAATTTCGAGGCCTAGAAATGCTCCGAAAAGAAGTTACTGACGATTACCGACCAAATTTTCACAACAACGACTTACCTTAACTTATAACAAACACAACTCTTTTATCGTTGCACCGATCCAGATCTAATTTTACACAATGTCAACTCGGCACGACACTTTCGCAGCCGGTAATGAGAACCGATTTCCTATGCTCGAAACGGGTGGGTATCTTCAATGGTCGAGTCTTATGCTTCGTTGTATCAATACTAAGACTAATGGAAACTCATGATTAAATCCATTACAGAAGGACCTTTTAAGCCACGACAGATTCAAGACCCAGGAGACCCTAACCAAACACTAACGGTTTTACCTCACCTTCGTGATTAAACTGAAGCAGAATATAACACTGATGATAAGCTCCAAATTGAAGCTAATGATATGGCAAAACACTTAATCCAACTTGGATTACCAATAGAGATTTGTTGCTGTGGATAGTTATGAAAGTGCATATGCTATGTGGGAACGCGAAGGTTGTGTCACTTAAACATAAATTGGACAACAGGATATAGAGAACAAGCCGCTAACCGAGTTTGAGAAGTTTACGCCTTTCCGTGAGAGTCTATGAATCCTACTATCAAAGGTTTTGCACTTTGATGAATGAGTTAACCTGAAACAAGCATTGCCCCACAAACATCATGAGCAACATCAAATTCATCAACAATCTTCAAGAGGAATAGGGACGTTATGTCAGAATTGTTAACCAAACAAAGGACTTGCATAAGGTGAATTTTGATCAGCTGTACGATTTTCTAAAGCAAAACCAATCAGAAGCTAATGAAGACATGAATGAAAGAATAGCAAAGAATCATGATCCTCTAACACTGATTGCAAACACACCAGCTCCTTATCCAGTGTACTCACAATATTAACCATCCTCATCTTCTGTGAGGATCTAAACACTTGAGACTTGTGTTGAAGATACTTTGAGTGTATACCAAATAGTATGTGAAATCTACTATTTGATACTTTAGAAGATTAGAATGAATGAAACAATAAACAATGTTGTGAACAATTATATAACCAAAAGCTCCAATATTATTGATTATAATACGAGTGATCTCAACTATCACTAGGGTTTACTATTTTGAAGCTTAACCAAAGATACGTACTTAAACATCTAACCTAGGACCTCCTTTTATAGCACAAGGAGTCCTGTACAAGATAACTATCAATCTATTCGTATAAGATATACACAATATTTATTCTATAAATACAAAACGCGTACATATCTCATAAGCAACACAAACTATTTTACTAGCAGTACTAAGTCAGTTAGTACTGTTAGTATAATCTTCATCAGTCCTTGTCTGTAAGCTTGGTAGTACTAAGTCAGTTAGTACTGGTGCGTTTAATTTCCAAGAATCATCCCCTAAACTTATGATTCCACTGCAAATCAATATGTTTCATGAATTAAACTCTTTGATGTTGGGGGGATTCTTCCAAACACACTACTTCTTCTGAGCAATCTCCTCTATCTTCTTCAGAAGCTTGTAAGCCATATGAGTACCCTTTTTAGCATTAGTAGTAAGCTTGCAGTCTAGAATCTGAGTTGCCACAATAGCTGAAAGTGGATAATTCCTGTCCACTAACATATACACCCAACTTTCACTTAATTCCACTATGTGCACTCCAAAATACTGATATAACCTCTAGCTCTTAACCATGTAGTCTTCTCACCAATGACCAGTTGCATCTGGCTCAAAAATACATCTTAAGGCATGACACATAACAAAATTCAAAGTACATGTAGGACTTTTTTTAACCAAATCTAAACTTGACTAGCTTCCATAAAGTCTCCAGGTCTTCTCTATCAATAAAGTGCAGCATAAAAGCAAAAGTTGGATATCTTCCTTTGAAGCCATTGGACCTTGTCAACTCAATGTAGTCTACCTCTTAAAACGACCTTTGGAATGTGGAAAATAAGGAGTTAGCCAATTTATTACCTTCACAAAGAATTTCGAGGCCTAGAAATGCTCCGAAAAGAAGTTACTGACGATTACCGACCAAATTTTCACAACAACGACTTACCTTAACTTATAACAAACACAACTCTTTTATCGTTGCACCGATCCAGATCTAATTTTACACAATGTCAACTCGGCACGACACTTTCGCAGCCGGTAATGAGAACCGATTTCCTATGCTCGAAACGGGTGGGTATCTTCAATGGTCGAGTCTTATGCTTCGTTGTATCAATACTAAGACTAATGGAAACTCATGATTAAATCCATTACAGAAGGACCTTTTAAGCCACGACAGATTCAAGACCCAGGAGACCCTAACCAAACACTAACGGTTTTACCTCACCTTCGTGATTAAACTGAAGCAGAATATAACACTGATGATAAGCTCCAAATTGAAGCTAATGATATGGCAAAACACTTAATCCAACTTGGATTACCAATAGAGATTTGTTGCTGTGGATAGTTATGAAAGTGCATATGCTATGTGGGAACGCAGAAGGTTGTGTCACGAAACATAAATTGGACAACAGGATATAGAGAACAAGCTGCTAACTGAGTTTGAGAAGTTTACGTCTTTCCAGGAGAGTCTACTGAATCCTACTATCATAGGTTTTTCACTTTGATGAATGAGTTAACCTGAAACAAGCTGTGCCCCACAAACATCATGAGCAACATCAAATTCATCAACAATCTTCAAGAGGAATAGGGACGTTATGTCAGAATTGTTAACCAAACAAAGGACTTGCATAAGGTGAATTTTGATCAGCTGTACGATTTTCTAAAGCAAAACCAATCAGAAGCTAATGAAGACATGAATGAAAGAATAGCAAAGAATCATGATCCTCTAACACTGATTGCAAACACACCAGCTCCTTATCCAGTGTACTCACAATATTAACCATCCTCATCTTCTGTGAGGATCTAAACACTTGAGACTTGTGTTGAAGATACTTTGAGTGTATACCAAATAGTATGTGAAATCTACTATTTGATACTTTAGAAGATTAGAATGAATGAAACAGTAAACAATGTTGTGAACAATTATATAACCAAAAGCTCCAATATTATTGATTATAATACGAGTGATCTCAACTATCACTAGGGTTTACTATTTTGAAGCTTAACCAAAGATACGTACTTAAACATCTAACCTAGGACCTCCTTTTATAGCACAAGGAGTCCTGTACAAGATAACTATCAATCTATTCGTATAAGATATACACAATATTTATTCTATAAATACAAAACGCGTACATATCTCATAAGCAACACAAACTATTTTACTAGCAGTACTAAGTCAGTTAGTACTGTTAGTATAATCTTCATCAGTCCTTGTCTGTAAGCTTGGTAGTACTAAGTCAGTTAGTACTGGTGCGTTTAATTTCCAAGAATCATCCCCTAAACTTATGATTCCACTGCAAATCAATATGTTTCATGAATTAAACTCTTTGATGTTGGGGGGATTCTTCCAAACACACTACTTCTTCTGAGCAATCTCCTCTATCTTCTTCAGAAGCTTGTAAGCCATATGAGTACCCTTTTTAGCATTAGTAGTAAGCTTGCAGTCTAGAATCTGAGTTGCCACAATAGCTGAAAGTGGATAATTCCTGTCCACTAACATATACACCCAACTTTCACTTAATTCCACTATGTGCACTCCAAAATACTGATATAACCTCTAGCTCTTAACCATGTAGTCTTCTCACCAATGACCAGTTGCATCTGGCTCAAAAATACATCTTAAGGCATGACACATAACAAAATTCAAAGTACATGTAGGACTTTTTTTAACCAAATCTAAACTTGACTAGCTTCCATAAAGTCTCCAGGTCTTCTCTATCAATAAAGTGCAAAGATAAAAGCAAAAGTTGGATATCTTCCTTTGAAGCCATTGGACCTTGTCAACTCAATGTAGTTTCTCTTTCCATCTGAAACTATCTGCCAGTCAGTGATAGGAAATTTGGCAGCCAAAGGAGCTACATCAACTACTTCTTCTTGAATAACTAGCTGATCCAATCTCTTTGTATCATCTTCATCCAGCTTTTGATTCTTGGAAGCTTCAGATTCTATGGCTATACCTGGTCTTTTTGTTCCCCTGCTTTCCTCTTTTTCTCCCATAGGAACAAAGTTCTGTATTCTTCTGTATGCATTGTAGTATAACCTTTCAATTTCTGCATTTGTTTTTCCCTTTAGCTGACTTGCTTTCCAATGATATTGATGCTTGAGATACTCCTTCATCTGGTATATAATATGAGCCTTTGTAGGAGGTTTAATTCTTGCAACTCTCTTCTCTCTTTGACTCTTCCTGATTATGACAAGCAAATCATTCAAGGCTTCTTCTCTTTCTGCAACATGAATTTCTTGATGTTGTAGATCATAAAAATGTTTAGCTGCAAGTTCATCACTGGCTTTTCTTTCTTTGACAACTCTATGCTCTTCCATGAACCTAGCAATCTCTTCTTCATGAGTTATTTTGGCAACCTCAACATCAAAATCAATCTATGCAAGAACACTACTCTTCACCTTCTTTGGTTGCTCAGGCTCCTTTTTCATTATACCTTTTCCTTTGTCAGCAGTACCTCCATTGTCACTAGCGCATACCTTCTTCAAAGGTAGCAGTACTTTCTTCAATATCAGAAGTATTAACTGGTTGTTGAGAACTGGTAGTAGTATCACCAACATCTTCACAATATCAATGTTAGGTCACCATAATTTAACACAAGCATGAAGATGATAGAAATAAGGTTAAGAAGGAAGGTTGAACACACGAATCACACACTAATATGGAAAGGTTATGCGTAGATTATGATAAGGTGAACAACACTCTTAAATGAGAGTATACATGAGTATTTATAGGGGAAGGGAGCTAGCGCAACATATCTAGTCCCTTCCTAGACCTCATGGGCCTTAGCATGGGCTTATGGGTTTTCTACATAAGCCATGCCTTAATAACTAACATAAAAGCCATATAAATGCAACCTATTACATATAAATGACAAACACTTTATAATAATGTTTAGGATCGTTTCCAACAATCTCCCCCTAAGTGATAGTTATGATGTAATAGCGGTTGCTCGACGTCTTCTAGCACTCTTATTTCTTGTGAGTAGAGATGCTTTTGATTCCAACAATCTCCCCATGTGTGGGATCTTGTTTCTTTTGAAGTTTTTAGCTTTGAAGTCGTTATAATCTTTGTTTTGTGTTCTGTGTGTGGATGTGGTGATTGTATGTTGTTGTCTGCATCTGGTCAGCTTCGTTGCTCAGGTGTCTCCACCTCTTTCTCCATCATGCTCACACGCCTTTTGACTTTGATTCCACTTATGATGTAGTTCTCTAGTCTTTAAACTTTGTAGATTATTTGGCTTTAATGAAGAATCATTTTGACTTTTGAGAGAACTTCATTTATGTTGTTGTAGGTATGAGCATGTGGATAATAAACACGATCTTTCCTCCCAGGAGCATCCATCAGCAGCTGCATAAATTTGGTTAGTAATAAGCACCAATCAATGATTGTGGTCTTTTCTTAAAGAATTGACCACTACGATTATTTTACTGATGAATGTCTTGAATCCATTCACCTTGGTCGGGCAAATCAGCCATCCGAATCCCGTGGAGGGACAGTTAGCATTACATTGAAAAACTTCAAGTAATGACCCACATCTTCAGGACTCGATTCTTGAAAGGAATCTCCTTAGCGGTATTTCCAGCACTTACAAGTTCGAACTTTTGAGGGTGTTAACAAAGATAGTGTGAAAACACATCTCTAATTCTAGAAAAAGGCTGTTACTAAAACTGTAGGCCCTCAAGTAGGCTAACATGATGTACCGAAGTACATCTACAGTTCAGGTGAGTCGCTGAGGTACACCGAAGCATCACCTCATGACTGTAGACCGTTTGAGACAACACTAAGCGTAACCCACAAGGAGTTACCGGTGACCGCTGCGTCGGTCAGTTTGATGTTGACCCTGGCAGGAGTTTCCATTGAATCACTGAGGATCACAGTTTTGAATCCCCTCATAAATGTTCTCAGCAGATTGCTAGGATCTGCGAAGGATTCTAGAATATGTCACTTGCGTCCTTATTGTTGAACGACAAGTGATGAAAGTTCAACTGTTCCTAAGAGATCTTTTGATGAATCTCGTGGCTCTAGACTCAATAGTGCGCTTTGGTTTTCCTGAGCGGAGACTAGTAGAGGGTCTCCTTCTTCAATACCATCAATCTCTAAGAGAGAGTCGATAGATTACGTAGGGTTCCCTGTGAGAATGAAACAAGCTTCTTTTGAGAGAAACTTGAGTGGCTAAGAAGGTTTAGTGCAGTGCGTCACTGGGTCCATGACGACTTTTTCTTTAATACCGGTGTCAACTTGTGACGCACTTTAGCATATGAATTGAACCGGTTCTGTCTCTAAGTTGAATAATTTGGAGGGTTATTTCTTTTCACCCTTTTCTTTACTTTTATTTTTAATTCTTCAACTCCTTCTTTCTCCGATTCTTATTTTCTCCTTTTTTATAATCATACCTAAGGACTTCTAAATACTAACTATTTGTGGTGTCCTTGGGTAGATCCCTCCGGCTCTGGTGGATCATAGGACGTTTATCCCTAAACTTAGTCACCTTATAACTCCATGACTATCCTATGTTGCCATAAAACCATTTTCATGAAAATCTCTCAAAGTGTTTATGAATTAAAACATGTTTGAAACACTTTGAGAGTTTTGCATTTTCAGAATACTCCCCCTCCACATGTGCTTATGAGTTTTGACAGAAATCTGCACAGTGAGGGAAGAGCGTGCACTTTTGAATTGATCAACTCAAGATAGACAATTCCACGCGAGACACGGTTACATCACTGTCTAGGTCAGCTTGAAGCTGTAAACACTCCTTGGTGAGGAGGTTCGACCCGTCAAGGTTCATGTCTACCACGAGTTTCTCGGATGGTACATTCTACTAAGACTAGTCATTTGCGAGACACGTTTACATCACTAGCGAACTAGTTTGAAATTATTACCCATCCCGGACAGGTCTTTTCGAGTTACAACGTTTAAGAGTTCGTCAATTTAATGGTTAATTCTATGCACGCTTAGATTCACACAATCCAACATACAACATATTTGTATCACACAATTTTTCTCCCCCTGAAAAATGGCATATTAATGTTATTTTTGATGAAATTTGATATCGAATATGACCATTTCGAGTTTTTTGGGAAGATTTCCACGAAGAACATTGTTTGAACAAAGATATTTTGCAAATACTCCCCCTCAACAAGTAATATTAACTTTTGAGGTTTTGAAAACATGAGAGAGTACTTGTTCTTTTGAGAAAATTTTTGAAAATTTGATAAACTTTACTCAAAAGTAAGAAGCTTTCGCTCCTTTTATAAGGATTGTGGCACTGATGCATATCAATGGGTCCTTTCATTACAAGATCGGGTTGTACACTGCTATTTATGTACAAGCCATAATGAATAAATAAATCAATAGTCAAAATACAATCAAGAATGTTTAAGGAATACCCAACGATTACACACGACCCGGGACTTTCTCTTCATGTTGAAACGTTGAGATAGAGAAACTCTGTCGTCCTCCCACATAGCTCTCCACCCTTCTCATTTGATCCCGGTGGAACAACCTTTCATCTAGCCTTTTAATGAACCTGCGAGCTTCCTTTCTTTCTTCCGAATTCCACCTCTTCTTCGAAGCAATACCTTCATGAATATCCTTTAACCAGTAAGCTAACCCATCATGAACCATTTTCAACGTATGATCACAAAATTTGTGGATTTCGTGGTATGCCATAAAGCAAGTATGATGAAGCTCACTGCGGTAGACGACCCCAAACTTTGGTTTTTTCAAGATAGTGTACCGAGGTAGTTGATTAATGTTGGGAAAGTGTAGCAACGGTTGTGTAAGATTTATCTGCTTTTTGTATGATTCGACCACAAGTTGTAGATCTTCAACACGTTCTTGAATCACTTTGCTTCGAATGAAGATCAGTAGGGCTGTGATGAAATGAAGTTGAATTTCTATTGAGAAGTGTCTCATCCTTCCTTGTACCTTTGCAAGATACATATACTCAATGTCGTTGAGTGACAATCTTGATAAATCTGCTTCAGTGAAGTCATATTCTTTTTCATCTTGTCGCTTGACTTTGATCTCTAACAAGAATGAATAACCCTATTTTTTTGCCAGTGTAACCTTCATTATAGCAACGATCTTCTTATCACTCTTAACCTCCTTGTTTTATCTTTGAACTTGACAACTTCTGTAATACAGTCTTCTCCTTGGTGGCCAATGATGAATTCCGTATTTTTCATCGAGGTCATAGTCCACCACTTTGTCAACATACAACTTGGTGGCATCTTCTTCAATGGCTATATTTGTAGAGAAGACTGCACCTGGAATATTGAAGGTGAGTGATGTACCATACTTTTTGCTGACGCTATTTTCGTGTTGAAGAAACTCGAGGTCGTTGTTGAAGAAGAAGTGGTATGGAATCTTAGGTTGCTCGGGTCGGCCAATGGTTGGTAGCGGCTTTGTCCAATCAGTGTAGTAGGGAGTATTATCCTTTCTTGTAACATCGATGTTCGATTCGGGATTTACCACCAATGTTGTTAGACATTGCACCTGCAATTTTGTCAAGATGATATTCGACTTCAATTGCACTGCTTGATCTGTCTTTCAACAAGTTGAACGCGTCATTCTTTATCCTGCGTAGTTCCCCTTTCGTCATATTTTTAACTTTGAATTGATCTTGGATAATCTTCACCTGCTCCATTGTACGACCGCTCACGCTCTTGACCTTCGTGTAATCTAGACGCGTCGCATCAACCAACCGACTAAACCAATCATACTACCTTCAGGTCGTCTTCGCTTCAGCCATAAGACGACATAACTTTGTTTCTTCTTCTTTGGTCGGGAGGATGATTCCAGTTGTTTTTGAGGTGATGGTTGTTGTTGGGGCTCAGGAATGTCTTCATCTTCACCACCGGTATATGTGAAGTGATCACCGGTTTGCTGCATTGGTGGTGGAGAATCAGCATCCCGAGGTTTGTCCGATGAGGGAGGTTGTTGAGAAGCTTGTTTAGTTGTTGTGGTGGTGGTCTTAGGGGATGGTGGTGGCATGGATGATGATGAACCGCCAGTCTTCTTTTGACGTTTTGCATTCGGGTCTTTATCCGTGTCATCATCATCTCTTGGTCGCTTATCCTGACGGGCTTCTTCCTTGCACGTTGTCTTTAGTTGATATGCAAGAAGTACCTCATAAAGCTTCGATTCATCAGGTGTGAAAGTAGGAGCTCGAGGAGACATCTGTAGAATCAACTGTGAGATCAAATCAGCTTCAGTGACATTAGGAGGCGGGACTGGTCGGGTTTGCATGACCACTGGTGTTGTGGTGATCATTTGCCTGGACAGTGTCTTTAGCGTTGGGTAGAACTGATTTGAGATCATATCTCTAGAGATGGCAGGAACATATTTGAGGAGGAAGTGATGAGTGTAGTTCTTGATCTGCTCATCCATTTCTTCTTTTACGTCTCTGTTTAGAAATGCCTTTATCTGTTCTCTTTCTCCTTCAAACGTTTCCATATCCTTAGAAAGCTCGATAACTTTGTCAGCCATCATGTTCAATCTTCGGTCCAGAAGACTTTGTTTACGTTTTCTGGATTGATGCAAGGCTTTCTGGATCTTGGCTTTGGTCCGAGATGCCCAAGTATCGGCCTTCTTCTTGACTGACTTTGATGATGATTTAGTTGTTGTTTCTTTGGATGGTGGTGGTGATGAGTGAGATGATGATTCGGCTTTGGAAGTATCATGGGGTTGTTTCAAATATTGCTGAGGGTTGTGTTCAGGATAGTCCAGAATGTAGTTATCCGTTTCCATTCTGATGCGTTCCTTTTCGGCCTTCTTAGCAATTTCTGCTTCAGCCTTCTTAGCAAGTTCTTCTTCCGCCCTTTCTTTTTCAGCTTCCTCAAGATCTTTATCTGTTATTCTCTCATCAGTCTCTTGCTTGTCATATTCAAAGTCGAATGTTACATCATCCTCTTGTTGCTGTTCCTCTTCCAGAGATTCCTTGGTGGTGGCATCACCTCCCCTAAGGGTTGATTAACCAGATCAAGAACTGTTGTAGCAGGAACACCACCGCTGGAACCTCTAGGGCCTTTAGTTTGTTGAATATTGAACTCTTTAGTAGCATGCTCCATCCTCAGCTGATTCAGAGTTTTCTGGTACTGTTTGTCTCCATCCTTAGGATCATACTCAACATCTGAGTCTTCTTCCTCTTCTTCCGCTAATGGCTTCTTCCCTCTGTCGGATGAGGGACTAGCAGGTTTGTCCTCTGAATTCTGGGTAGATGTGTCATCTTTTTGCGTTTCAGAGTAGATAGTCTGATCATCCGACTCAGTTTCAGAATTGTCATCATGTGGAATTAGTTCTTGTTCAACTTTAGGATAAACGATTTGAGCTGGGACTTTCCTCTTACGGGGTGGATTTCTTTTCTTATACTTGTTGGTGCTTCCCGTGCTTCCCATGCTTCCAGCTCTCTTAGCTCTAGTAGTCAGCACTGGAGTTGTCTTCTCATCCATAAACCCAACTCTTCCAGCACGCACTGCTTCCTTGTAACGAAGGTATGACAGAAGAACCTTGATTTCATCAGTTATCAGACAATCAAGTAATTCCGCACCTTGTTTACGGGTTGAGGAGTCTTTGAACCTTACAGTATTTAAGGTAGGCTCATACAACATTGAGTGTGTGTTGGGGTCATTGATTCTCATAGGGATATCCTTGTGCTTCCCGAGGAGGTTGTGGATCAGCAACTTTGTATATCTGATGAAGGGGATCTTGGAACCAGGCTTCCTGTAATGTTGCATCATGTCTTCCCAAATTAAGCTTGCATAATCAATGTGTTTCCTATGAACCATTCCCCAAAAGGTTTGGAGATGCATCAGCTTTGGGTGTTCATGTCCCCTATCTCTCCCTGAGACAGACTTGGCGATCATGATGTAGAGAGTCCTCCAGGGTTGAGGGATGTTTTTGAGATCAACACTGGAATGCTTGGTGATGATGCCAGAAGCTTCGTCATATCCAATGTCAACCATGAACTTCAAAACTTCCTCTTCACATGGAGTTGCAACGTATTCAGTAGAACGAATAACTGGTAGAAGAAGAATGACACGAAGATCCACCACTGTAACTGTGACTTCCTTAGTGCCAATGATCACTTTCACTGCATCTTGACCGTCGATTTTATCCATAGTGTGCCAGAATTGATGGATGTAGATTTCGGGTACTGAAGCAGAGTTTGTGAGCATGATATGGAATGGATGATCTTTGAGAATGTCAACTGCAACTCTGCATGAGGATTCAGAACAGGTGAAGTTGTCAAAGTCGACTATGAGATTGTTCTTTCCGATGGTTTTGTGGTAATTCACAGGGAAGATATCTGCCATCGTGAGCTCATTAGGGGCATTGAGATTTTCCTGATTGACATCCATTTCGTGATCTGAAAGGTATTGAGACAAAAGAACCAACATATTGAAAGACATTGTGTTAGTCTTAGTTTGATTTTATCACTGTGCACCAATTACTTGAGCTTTGAAGTTATCATGTTTATGAATGTTACGAGTCCAAAGTTACTTTAAGTCCAAATGTTTTTTATTTTTTTGAAGTTGATGTGATAAGTTACGTGAGTATGTTAATTTTGAAGTTTTAATGTCCAAATATCACTTCAACACACAACATTTTAACTTTTGAGAGCTTATGAGTAATATTTTGGTTTTTAGTGACTTAAGTGTAACTATTATAAGTATTCTACGCGTAACATGTCAAAACAAGGTGAAAAGTTGGCTTAAGCGTAAACATATAAGTTTATGCGTAAAAAATAGTGCTTTTTAAAGCAAGCCTTAGGCGAATAAAGCATACTCTTATATGCTACGCGTAGCTTTGGGAAAAGGCGTTAGCTAAGTTTTACTAGTAAGAGTAACCCTTAGGTTAACATCAACGCATATCCTTCCGGGATACGCGTAGTCCCACTGTAAACCCTTATGGGTAAGTTTTACGCGTTGCTCTTATGCGTAACCTTTACGCATAAAGTATTCCATAAGCGTAACATCATGAACACCTTAATTATGATACTTTACGTGTAAACAACCTGAAACACATAAACATAATAACATGATTACAAGGCAATCCTAACACTTTCAGATACACAAAACAAGCATCAAATCTAATCAGATAGACTAAGGACATTTTACGCGCAAGATTCTAAAGCTCTTAAACCCTAGAATTACGCATATCAAATTAAGCCACAGAAAATTATCAAAATTTGTTTCTGCACTATCCTAGATGTCAAAGGAGTAGATTATAACAAATTTTAACACGAAATACCCACAGAATCAAAAGATTCATAGGTAACGACCCTATAAACCCTAAAACATTGATTTTCACTTTCTGTGGTTTCTGGGTGGATTTAAAGATCTATTACATGTAATTAAGCATGTTCTAAAGCTATCCTAAGCATCTAATCATAGCCAAACACTCATATACGTAAACCCCCCAAATAAGAACATAAACCCTAAAAATTCAAAATGGTTCTATACGAGATTCTCGGTTCATTTTAATGATGGAAATGGGTGTAGAACATGTTTATGAATGTTTTGAAACTACCCATAACATCACAAACACACTTTGGCTCAATCCCCTTTTCTATGCATATGCGTAAACGCAAGAAATCAAAGTTCTTGAAGATTGAACCGTTAGATTTCAAAGTTTTTCAAAACCAATGTTTAAAAACATGATCTAAATCGTTTGCCACTTACAGATTTTGATTTTATAGCACGGATTTGAAGAAAAAATTTGAGCCATGGATCTTGGAGGTTTGAAACTTTAATGCCAGTAGTTGGTGTATTAAATGAAGTTGGTAAGATGTTTTGTTCACAATAGTTTAGAAATTTGACAATTTTAGTCCCCCAACCTCAAACCTTTTCAACCAAGACCCATTAGCTTCCACTTTGGTTAGACAAAACTCATTTTGGGAAAGAAACCGAACGATACACCCCCTTGGCTTTTGAAATAGTGTAATTTGTAAACATTTGAGTCCGAGGTGAGTCTTTGACAAGATACATATCCACCATTTTTAAAGAAACAACGTAGATTATGGTAACATGCAAGTACAAGGTTTTATGAAACTGAAAAAATATTTACATTCTCCCCCTCAACACTTGTTCGGGAAAAATGGTGAAATGTTTGATTGAACACAGTGTTGATGGAAGTTTTATACTTGCAATGTTTGGTTTTGATAGAAATTTAGATAGAAGAATATTTTTAGATTTTATCTGATTTTATATTTTTGTATTTTGTTTTTGAAAATTATTTACAAAAGAGGTTTTGGTGTTTGACTGTTTTAAGAATGTGTTAAAAGTTCGTCCAGTTCTTCTGGAGTCAAACACCTCATACCAATACGGTGAATCAAATCAGTAAATCTTGCGGGATGCAAGGCTTTAGTGAGAAGTTCTGCCAATTGGTGTTATGTACCTACAAAGTATAATTCAATGGTACCCTTTTCCACATGCTCTTTGATGAAATGATATCGAAGATCGATGTGCTTTGACTTCGAGTGTTGAACGGTGTTGCACGAGATCGCAATAGCACTTCAGTTGTCACAGTACACCGGAATTCTGTCAAATACGTAACCATAGTCCTTGAGTTTTGTTCTTATCCAAATGACTTGAGCATAACACGCAGACATGGCTACATATTCGCTTGAGGATTGAGCGACGATATACAATCATGTTTCTTCGATTGCCATGACACCAATTTATCACCAAGGAATTGTAAACCTCCTGAAGTACTTTTTTGTGAATCTAAGCATCCTGCATGGTCAGTGTTTGAAAAAGCTATTAGTTCAAAACCAGAATCCTTCGGATACCAGATCCCCAAATTAATGGTTCCCTTTACGTATTGGAGGATTCTTTTAGCCTCAGAGAGGTGTCTTTCATTGGTCTTACTGATAACGGGAGCAAAGATATACATAAAATACAATGTGGTCTCTTGGTCGTTAGATACATGAGAGACCCAATAATACTTCATTTTGGTAGGGTCAACCAATTTCCCATGTAAATCAGCATCCAGTTTGTTGGTATGTGCCATTGGTGTTGCATAGGTGTCACAACTTTGCATTCCATGTTTATTCAATATTTCAAGAGCATATTTGGACTGACTTAAGAAAACACGAAGGGGTGATTGATGAACTTGTAGTCCTAAGAAGAACGTAAGTTCACCCATCATTGACATTTCAAAATTTGTTTTCAATAGTTTTGAAAATGCGTTTGAGTACTTTTTGTGGGTAGAACCAAAAATGATGTCATCCACATAAATCTGAAAAATTAAAATGTGTGCCCAATGATATTGAATAAATAGTGTTGGGTCGACTGATCCTTTGATAAAATTATGTTCAAGGAGAAAGGATGACAACTTATCATACCACGCTCGAGGGGCTTGTTTGAGACCATAAAGAGCCTTGTTCAGTTTGTAGGCGTGATTAGGAAACTTTGGATCAACAAATCCTTCTAGCGACTAACATATAATTTCCTTCAGTTTACCATTCAGAAAAGCAGTTTTAACATCCATCTGATAAACAGTGATGTTCATGTGAGCCTCAAATGCCAGAAAAATCCGTACAGCCTCAAGTCTAGCTACCGGTGCGAATGATTCTTCAAAGTCGATACCCTCTTCCTGTCTATAACCTTTAGCTACCAGACGTGACTTGTTTCGGATAATCGTACCCTCAACATCTAACTTGTTTTTCCAAATCCATTTAAGACCAATGAAGTAGACCCCTGTTGGTCTTTCAACCAATTCCCATACTTCTAAATGTTTAAACTGGTTCAGCTCTTCTTGCATGGATTCAATCCAGTTTTCATAAGTCATTGCTTCTTTAATGTTTTTGGGTTCAAATTGACAAACTGTGAGTGCATAAATGCAGTGTTCACCGTCAGTCTGAAGGCGTTGTCTAGTTACGACTGGTTGATTCGGGTTGCCAATAATATTAACAAGAGGGTGGTCTTTAGTCCATCGGTGTGTGGAGGGTTGATGTTGGTATACATTGTGCAGATTTGGTGGATTCAGATGGCTAGTAGATGATTCAACAACGTTTAAGTTTGCAGTTTCAGTAGTGAAAGGGTTAAAGAATGCATTTACATCATAATCCGCTGGTGCAGGTACATTTTGGTTAAAAAGATCATCAGCTGGATCAACATCATTGGAAGCGGTTTGTTCGGCTATTGTTGTAGATTCAATCGGAGGTGCATCAGCAACATTTGTTGTTTCAGGTGTATCAAGGATCGGAATATTATCAGGTTGAGAAGCGAAAACATTTGATACATCTGGAGCACGTTGATCAAGATCATCACTAAACAAAGGAGCAAACAACGTTTCCATTTGACGAAGAGTGAGGTGAAATGATTGATCAGCTGATGATTGGGGAAAGTTGAGACGGTTATGTCCGGGTTCCAAGCTGTTTTGCTCAGAAGCCATTTCTGTGAGCTCATAAAAATTAGCGTGAATGGTTTCCATAATTTCCTTTGTACGATGATTCCAGATCCAGTATCCTTTTGAGTTTTCACAGTATCCAACGAAGATTCCAATGTCAGCTTTGGCCTTGAGCTTACCAAAGTCATCACGATCATTATTCGGGTAACAAAGGGCACCAAATACATGAAAGTGTTTGAGATTCGGTTTTATGTTATGGATAAGCTCACAAGGTCTTTTTTTGTGATGTTTGGTTATCATAGAACGGTTCTGAGTGTAGCATGCAGTTGACACGGCTTCTGCCCATAAGTAATCTGGAAGTTTTGCATTGATCAACATCGTTCTTGCAGCTTCCACTAACGTACGGTTTCGTCTTTTGACAACTCCATTTTGTTCTGGTGTTCGTGCAATTGATGTCTGATGCTCAATTCCCACTTTCTCATAGTAATCTCGAAGAGTTTGATTTACAAATTCAGTTCCTTTGTCTGTTCTGACTTGTCTAACTGTGTTCCGGAGCTGAACTTGAATTTTTGTGAGAAAGGTGATGATTATTTGTGGAGCTTGATCTTTACTTTGAAGAAAATAAACCCAAGTCCATCTTGAGTAGTCATCAACAATTACTAGCATGTAGCGTTTTCCGTTAATCGTCTGCACACGCATCGGGCCACACAAATCCATGTGAAGAAGATGAAGGACATGCTGAGAACTGTGGTCCTTCTTTGAAGGAAAGTGAGCACGAGTGCTTTTACCTTGTTCACAAGCTGAGCATAAGTGATCTTTTGAATACCTAAATCGTGGAAGAACTTCAACTAGTTTGTGTCGTGCAAGATTAGTTATGGTTTGAAAGTTCAAATGTGAGAGTATGCGGTGCCACAACCATGATTTTGTAGATGTTGCCTTAGAAAGTAAATAGATAGGAGATGAAGCAATCATGTCTTGCATTGAGATTGTGTAAAGGCTTGATGTGCAGTTTCCAGACATAAGATCGTTTCCTTGTAGATCACGGATGAAACAAGTTTTCTCCTTAAAAGCAACTTCCAAATCACCGTTGCAAAACTAACCGACTGAAAATAGATTGTAACCGAGACCTTCCACATAATAAACCCTGCTAATTTCGATGTTCCTATTGATGTAGTCTCTGTAGCCCATGATAGCTACGAACTGATCATTCTCGAACCTGATAGTGCCGATGAACTTTAAAACAAAGTTTGTAAGAAGTTTGAGATTGCATGTCATGTGTCGGGAACATCTGCTATTAGCAATCCAAAGGATGATCTGTATCACCTGCATTACATACAGACGACATAGGTGGAATAGAAGTAGAGGTGGAACCCGAAGAGTTAGAGGGTTCCGTTACAATTACAGTTGAAACACACATATTTATGATTTTAGGAATCCATTTAAATCCTGGTGTATTTTGTAACCATTGCTGCCAAGTCCAACTAGTTTGTTCTTTGGTCTTAGTGAATGCACTAGGTGATATTCTCTTCCTAGTAGGTGAAGTGGGTTCTATGGGTACATCAATGATATCTGCAGAAACACTAGAAGGAGGTTTACCTAGCACAGACTTAGAAGCATTAGTGGGCCTAGAGGTAATTCGGTTTCTATGTTTCCGCTTACGAGATAAGATAGATTTATCAACACATTTATCATGACAACCAGAAAACATGCTTTTACGAAAACCAATACAAGATGCTTCAAACAAAATATCCAAAGTACTTAAAGGTTCAACATTCATTACATCACATTGTCCATTACATTTGTCTAACGCAATGTCTAAAGTAGGTGCAATATGTGTTTTATTCAAAGTCCTAGTGTGTTCTTCTACTTCAGGGGTCTTTACTGATCTTCTCTTACGTTGTAACTTCCTATTCTTCTTGTTTTTGCTCTTAAGCTGTGAAGTGCTAATGCTAGGATTAGAGGAAACTACTCATGTAGAAGTGGAAGGAAGCACATTAGTATCTTGTGGTTTGTCATTAGGCATCCTAGTGTCAATTTTAAACATTCCAGGTGCAAGGACATTTGTGTTACTAGACTTATCTTTCTTAAGTTTCACCAACTCCTCTTTCAACTCTATGATAGTGAGCAACAAATCTTGGTTTTCAGAGCGAATGTTTCCATTAACGTTTAAGACCTCTTTAGTGTATGCAAGATGATTATCAAGTTCTTGTGATGCTTTAGCACGAGTCTTTTTGAGCAAATCAAATATGACAACATATTCAGTTTTGACTTTGGTAATTTCTTGTTCATATTTTGAAATTTGACATTTTAAAGACACGTTTTCCTCATCCAGTTGTTCAAGTTTTGGTTCAAAAGTTGGAGCACTTGACTGTTTGAGTTTGTTTTGCAAAGCAAGTTCTCGATCATTACAATCTTTTTGACACCATAGAAGACGATGTTTTACAATTGAAATTTCTTTTAACAAACGCTCGTTTTCAGCTTTCAAAGACTCGATTTGAGACACATTATCAACATTCTCAACATTATCAACAAAATCAACAGAATTAACAGTAATATTATCAAATGCAGAAACAGCAGTATGATACAAAACAATAGACATGGTATCAGCACATATAACATCTTCCAAGAGTCGATCGACATGGTTTCGAAAATATTTGTTTTTCTGTTTAGTTTTCAAAGTCCATGCCTCGTTTCCATTGAAAATTGTTTTCAATTGCCCAATCTCCTTTTGAAGATCCCGTTCCCAACATTTTTCACACATACGGTTTTTGAAAAATATTCCTTTGTTTTCGTGCATAAGGCGATTGAAAAGTTTCAACTTTTATTTCCAAATTACGTTCAATTTCTTGTTCCAAAAGATTAAGGTCAGACATAAATGTATCAAAATATTTAAGTAATTGACATCTTTCGGGTGATGGTGTGATTTTACTCAAAGAAGGCAAAGGACAATTTATTTGTGCAACTTGTTGGACGGGAACAACATTAGAAGAGGACCCGGGAATTGGTGTGATAAACCACGGTGTATTTGTAGTATCCTATTGTTTGAAAAAAGTCATTTTTGAATAGTCAAATGGTTTGTTATATTCAACATTTTCCATTTTCAATTGACTCTCGTTATCTGCATCGAATTCCTCTACACGATTATATTCAACAACACTCATAATGGAATCATCAATTCTATGTTCACTGCCTTGTACACTTGAGGATTCGTTTGAATGCTCTATATGAAAACGTGGTTTGTGTCGGCAAAAATTGGCCCATATCCATCTGGATTTGGCTTAAAAGTAAACTTTTGAATTGTTGTGATTGACTCACCATGTTTATAAACAACATTTCGAAGCTCTTTGATTTCGTTTTGTAAATTGACAATTTCGTCACGATACTGATCAATTCTCGTCCTTGAATGTTTTTTGTACTCAGAAAACTGTTTTTGACATGTTAACAACTCAGACTTGGCTTTTTGAGTTTCCGAAGTAAGAGCGTTAATTTGTTGTTGATGATCAAATTTTTGTTGTTCTATTTGAGAAAGTAATTCATTCTTGGATTCAACTAGATCACGTATATGTATTTCCAAAGATTTTTCATTTTGGTATGACTTTGAAAAAGCGACTTCAAAACTGTATTCACGTTTCTCTTTTGTTTCAAAATTATTGAGTTGTAACTTATAGCATTCATTGTCCTTAGTTAACAGTGCAATCTTAGCATTAAGATTCTTATTAATCTCATTGCACTTCTCTAATTGAGATTGGGTGGTCTGAAATAAGGTCATGAGCCCGGGATCTGGATTAGAAAAAGGTTCATTTTGTTCAACTTGAGTCTCGACATAATCATTATTTAGTTCCTCAAATATAATCACGGAGTCAACTTGAGTATCAATATTAACCAGAAGGTCATCTTGATCGTCAAATGTAACTACGAGATCCATTTGATTCTCTTCGTGATGAGATGTAGAAGACTCATGTTGAACACTCTATGCCTCGTCGGATGCAGATGCAGGCAGAGATATCAGATCATTTATAAGACATATGTTAGGATCCGGTACCTGAGACAAGCCATCAGTGTCATAAACTGGGCCTGTGTCACTCATGTGGAGCTCTTGCATGTTGGCCATTAACATCACAGCTGCATTAGCTTGCAAGTCCTCCATGTCAACATCAGATTCTACATTAGCCATGAAGCTTTGTTCTTTGTTGGTATGTGTTCCACCAGCTTCATCTTTTAGAGCCAAGAGTAAAGCCTCTTTGTGATAGCGCTACCTCTTGTTCTCGGCTTTAGGCAAGTATTAGCCAGATGACCCTTCTCGTTGTAGTTGTAGCATCGAAGACCATTAATCCCAGTCTGAACATTTCCCTGATCAACCATTTGAACCCATTGTTGTGGAGCACCCATGTTATTCCTTCCATTAGCATTAAATCCTTGACCACTACCCATCTGACGACCATTTACACGGTTCTAAACCTCAACCCTTCCATTCTTAACAACTGCTTGATTCCTTGTGTTAGATGAGGTACGAATACGGTTGTTGGATTTGTTAGCAAATCTCCCAAAGGCTCTAGCAATTAACTAAAATCCTTGATTCAACATATCGAAAGCTTCTGCATCCTCATTTGGTGTCTCATTGTAAAGTGCTGAATCAATGTTGTTTTTGTAAGGGACCAGTTGAGTTTCTTATGATTGTTGTGAAGGGTCATATGGTGTAATATGAGCAGATTGTTGTGGTGGATTAGTAAAGACAATTGGCAAGTTTAGAAATTGAGGATAACAAGCTTGAGTGTACAAAGCAAGAGTTTGATTATCCGGAAGAGTTGGAGATGCAGGGACTCCACGGATAATTCTGTCTTTGTCTACTTCCTTTTGATGGTGCTTCAAATAGTCATACAACAATCCGTATGTTGCTTGATGAAGATTCTTAGCTTGACGGATGAATGTAACATACTTTTCTCAATCAGGACCAAGACAGATGAGGAACTTTGTATTGATTGCAATCCTTGGCATAATGATGCCGTGTTTGTCCAAGTCATTGATGATGTCTGAGAACCGATGATAGTATGACTCTAATGATTCCCCTGGTTCAATCATGAAATTCTCATAGGATAAGTAAAGTTTTGATTCCATGTCTTCTTGATTGAGTTATGTGCCTTCCATTAGAAGATGAATGTGTTCCCACATAGCTTTTGCAGTTTTCTTAGCATCAACACTGCGAAGTATCGGATTGGGTAAACCCAAAAGGATATATTGCATTGCAAGTTCATCTGCTTCCAAGTGAAGTAGTTGTTCAGCAGTGAGTTGATCTAATCTGAGAGTGGTGGTAACATCATCTCTTGGTGGATCAGCAGCTGGATCTCCGAGGACTGTTGTAGTAGGCATTTGAAAAGGACCTTCAAGAATGACCTTCTTAAAAAACTTACCATGTGGTTTCTTGAGATCACAAAAACTAAAAAACCTTATCACCCATTGATCATAGTTTCCGGGAGTGAGCATTGGAGGTCTATCAAGGGATCTAGCTTCATGAATGGGTTGTTGGTTGCTTAAAGCTTCACACATCTTTGCAAACCAAGAAGGTTCCTTCTGCGTTGTGACATTTATAGCATACTTAGCTGGAAACTGATATTGAAAGTAGTTAGCATGTTGATATTGTTGACGAGGGTTTGGTTGAGGGATTTGTGGTGGAAGAGGTTGTGCTCCTTGAGGAAAGTAAACTGATGATGGTTGTTGAAATTGTTGTTGAGGATATTGTTGTAGTTGTTGTTGTTATTGTTGTTGTTGTTGAGTATACTCAGGAGGAAAGTAGTTGGAGTATGGTGGTTGAGACATCTTGAAACCTGTGTTGATGATGGATCTTTGTAGTCGAATGAAACTTGATGTTTGTTGATGAAGTACACTTAGGCGTAAACAAAGCTTAGGCGTAAACTGATGACCTTACGCTTAACTTCCACTTACGTGTAAAAAAGAGAGCTTAGGCGTAAATCCTTCTTACGCGTAAGCTTTAGGTTAAACGTAAGCTTAGGCATAAAAGCTTAGAAGTAAGAACCTTAGGCTTAAGCAAGCTTAAGCGTAAAGTGTTTACTCGTAAGAGTTTAAGATTATGCGTAAACTTTGGGTTTTACCCAAAAATCCTTTACACTTATCCAAGTGTAAAAGATATCCACAAGTCAAAGTGTTTTCAGGCTTATCCAAGCAAGAAAACACTGAGTTAACCAACAGCTTTGAAGATCGTTGAAGAAGATTCCTTACGCGTAAAAGCTTAGGCGTAACTGTTGATCCCAGTTGAGCAACCGATCCTTATAGAAACTGACTTAACAATAACTTGTTAAATATTACGCGGAATTTAATACTTAACCTTAAGAATAAGAACAATAATAATAATAACTCTTAAACACCTCAATTATATTAATAACGAATACTCTAACCAGTATTAGGGTTTTACAACCTTGAAGTGTATCAACCTTAGATATAAAACACACGTATATCTAATCTAACCTAGGACCTCCTTTTATAGGCTAAAGAGTCCTTTACAATATACAATACGTATCCTACAAGATAAATATCTTTTCCATATTTATCTAATACAAAACATTAAACCGACTAAAACAAACTAGCAGTGTTTACAATACAATAGCAGTGGTTCTACTTTACTACTAGCCGCGGTTTAACTCCAGCAGTGGATTCCTTTACTCTAACAGTGGTTTCCTTAACTCTGGCAGTGGTTCCAATACTTGGAATAATTCATGATCTGAGGAACCTAAAACCCAACAATCCTCCCCTAAACTTGATATTGACCAACAAAAACATCAAGTTTCTTTTATGCCCAGAACACCTTAACTGGAGGATGTATCCAAACACTTACCAGGACTCAAAATCTTTTCAAATTTCCTCAGCAACCTATAAGCTTCGTAATCAAAGGATTTCTGCAACTTCAACCCACGAGGCTGTAACATCTGAGCAATAACTTCTGGATAAGTATTCAGATTTGGATAATCAGTTTCTACACACATATGAATAACCTCTCCAGAAACACATAGTACATGAACTCCACAAGACTGTTACAAATACCAACTTGAAACCTTGCCCTGATAGAGTCCTTTCCATTCAGTTTCATCATGAGTAGGTTCAAAAATCATCTTCAAATTATAATAAACTATCCTCTCATGATATTCAACTGGTGCCACATCTCCAAATCTATCTTTATATAACCTCCAGATAGCCATCAGATCATCTCTTTCCAAATAATACAACATTTGTGAAAATTTGATACAACCAAAACTCTCACCATTTGCTCTTTCAAACTCCTAAAATCCTCCATTCATATTAAGCTCAAATGTATAAGAAATTATCTGATGATGACTTGTAAGAGATATTTTACCACTAACCTCTGGTTCTATTTCTTTTGACAATTTAGTAAGAACCATAAGTCTTTTCTTGCTTTCTTCAATCTCCTCTTCAGTCTCTAACTCTGATGTAAAATCCACAGCTATAGACATATCAGCCTTCCTCTTCAGTCTTCCTTTAGGTTTAGCCTTGATAGCCAAAGCCCCTTGTATGTCTGCAATCTTCTCTATCTTTTGAAACATTGGATCAATGATAGGATGTGTCTCCTTTGTTCCTCTTGAAGTAAGTTTAGCCTCCAACATTTGTCTTGCCACATTCTTTGATAAAGGATAATCCTTATCAACAACCATGAAGAACTTCTCCTTTGTAGTTTGTACAGCATGAACCTTGCAATATGAATACAACAGCCATTCAACCACCTCACAATCATCCCAATGTTCAGCATTAAGATTAGGTTGAAACATGTTCTTTATAGCAGACCACACAAACTTAGCTAATTCTCCTGTTGGACCAAACTTCCCATGTCTGAATTCCATTACTTTCCACAACTGTTCCAAATCACTCTTAGTCAAACAATCCAATAATAAGCCAAAGTTGAAATAAGTACTTTTACTTCCATCATTTCTTGTTATTTCAACTACTTCTCTATCTCTTTCTACAACTATTTGCCAATCCTCAATAGGATGAACTGCTCTTACTGGAATGGGATTAATAGGTGCACTCTCTAGAAGATACTTTTTAGTTCTTTCTTTCTTTTCTACCTCTTCATCCACCTTTTGTCTTTTAGAACTAGATTCCTTCTTTGAATCAGCTCTTCTCTTTAACCATTCTGCTTCCTTTTCAGAATTCATAGGATTAAAATCTTCATTTATTCTCATACACCTCTGATAAATCTCTTGAACCCTTTCAAAGTAACATTTACTTAGATTTTCAGTAATATGTATGCCTGTATTCTTGATGATCTTCATCATAGTATTTCTCATCTCACCTTTTGTAGGAGGTTTCTTTCTTTTAAGTTGCTTATTCTCTTTACTGAACCTTCTAGCCCATTCACCCAAGATTCTAGCTCTTTCATCAATGGATAACAGTGCCCATTCTTGAGTAGTGTATTCATTCTTTATATCATTTGTAGCTTGAAGATAGGATTGTGTGTCATTCCAGTCAGCTAACCATCTCTGAGTAGCTTCATCATCTTCTAGCTTTTTCCTTTCTATTTCTTCTTTTTCTTCAGCTATCAATATTTCACCAAACTCATGATCATAAGCAATATGTTCTTCTCTACTCCTAAACTTTATCTCAGGTTCAGCAATACCTTTTCCCCTTTCTATATCTGGTAGAGCCACCTTCTTCTTCAAAGGCTCACCAATAGTCAAACTTTTACTCAAGGGTTTAGGTCCAGTTGGTTTAAGGAATAATGGGGCAGGTGTAATGGTAGGTGTAAGGTTAGATGCAGTTTTGCTTAAGTTAATCAGTGTACTAGCAGCTTCCTTCTCTACTTCTTTAGGTTTGGGTGTAGATATAGCAGTTGTTGTGACAATTGTAGAAGTGGTTAATACAACAGTGGTTGAGATTAAAGTGGGAGTGGTTGTGATTACCTCATTTGAAGTTGTAGCAGTGGGTTCTGAAAAACTAGCTGTGGTTACAGACACACTAGCAGTGGATGTGTCATGCACCACCTCCTTCTGTTTATCTTCTACTACAGTCTTCAAGGTTTCAAGTACAACTTCATTCCCATCTTTATCAGACACTACATAATGCTCTCCATGATCTCCACTATCCACATCCTCATCCATATGCACACCAGCAGCCTTCCCTGAATCAAAGTCCTCACTCCTCCCCTGTTTGGGTACATCCTCCAAAATCACAGCTGGAGAGGAGCGCACCTTCTTTGTCTGCTTCCTTACCTTTCTAATAACAGCAATCCCAGGTTGTCTCACCTTCTCCAACACAAACATCCTGTGCTTCAATCTCCTTATCTCTCTACCCTGAAACACAGCAAGCTCCTGAAGACTTGAAATTGTGTCCTCCATTTTTGCACATTTAACCTTCAATTCATTTAATCGTTCAAGAATATCCTCCTCACTTCGACCTGTGTTAACTGGTCCGAGAGGTGGTTCATTGGAAAAGTCATCATGTACTTGAGTATGATCCGTCAATTCAATATCATGTTCCAAACTACCTTCATCACTTCGAGCTGTGTAACCTGCTCCGAGAGGTGAATCCTTAGGTAAAGAAAACATAGCATCAGACCTTTCCTGAACATCTATGCACCTTGATTTAGCCATTTGGCTAGGGATTCCTCCACCTGTGTTGAGTTCCAAGGAACTCTCCACATTAGAAGTTGCAAAAGGTTGGGTCTTATGTATGATTCCACTGGCCTGACAAGCATCTAAGCATGAATCAGTAGTGGAAGCCCTTCCAATCATGTCACCTCTACTCCTTGTAACAGCCTCATCAGCTACACAACTAACACCAGCCTGAGGGAACATGGTGCCATTCTTTCCCCTCCTAGTAAACAAAATGGGTTCAGCAGTGGATCTAGATTGACTAGCAGTGGGCGCAGGTTCATTAGCAGTGGGTTCAGGTTCAGTGAATTGGGGTTCAGGTACATCATCAAACTCAGGAATGGCAGGTAAATTAATCATATGAGGGAACAATGGAACAACTCTGATTGGAAAATCTAGATTTTGGTGTCTCATATGGGCAAATACCTTAGGAAGCATATAATGCACCTCATACTTCATATTATGTTCAACAGGTTCTTCTATTTGACTATCCACAATAAGTTGAACAAACCTAGGATACAAGTAATATTTACCCTTCTTCCTAATATTCTGCACAAACCCTTTGTGACACACGGTAAATTTCACCAAAATTTAACTAATAAATGATGATTTATTTTTACTAAACCAAGTCATTAAGCATGCATAAGCTTTACCTAATCATTTGAGTAGTTTACTCGCATACAGTAGATAACTGCATCACTTTTGCATTCATATCATTTTATGAATATTTCATTTTTGTCTTATGATTTAAATTGTGAGACGAGAGGTTATCTCGTTTACCCTCAAGAACCGACTTTTGACGCGCGTACCGATATTATGATAAGGGCAAACAAAGCAAATAATAAACTTTCGCAATGGAAAAATATTACTCGGATAATAATATCTCAGCAATGTACCCATAAGTTATTACGTCATAAAAATTATCGAACGTTAATACATCAGTCACGGTTTTAATTCGCGAAACTCAAAGTATTTAACACAACTCTCACTTTAAAATTTATAACACTTATTAATACAAGTTATCGCCTTACAAACTAAAAATACTTGTGTTATTAACTCATTTCACTCACATTTACTAATAACTTATACCACAATACAAATAAACATTACATAAAATTTTCTTGTTTTCTTTTCTTGGTTTATCCGCCCCTTCACCCACCTTCATTTTTGTCGTGACTCAATCTCACACATACCCACACTTCTCTTCCCAAAGAAAGAGATAACAACAAGCTTCTTTCTCTCTCAAAAACCATGAGTCACCTACTTCCTTTCCATTTTCGTCCATGTCAACGCAAAGCCAAAAGGAGGTGATATATGTGGGTCTTGCAAGAGCACCTTTCCATCTCACTTTGTCCATCCATGACCAAATGGTGTTTGTTTTTGTTCCCCTCTCTGCCACAGTCCACGCCGCTCCAGATGTTGGGTCAAACTACCTATAGATGGCTATGGAGGCATCAAAGGTCACTTTCTCCCTTCATAGTTTCGAAAAGAATCACAAGGTGTGATGATGTGAGTGGCTAGAGAACAACTTCAACACAAATGGGTATGACACAAAAACTCAAGGAAGAAAGTTGAGTCAAAACTACTCTTATTCTCTCCTTTTATTCCAGTCGAGCCAAACTCAAGGTATCACACTCCAAACTTCACCACAAAGAGATAAGGAAGACTCCTGCTTGAGTACTCACTCCGAGTTGTTTGGGTCCGGTGGTGGTGTTAGATACCCGAGTTGGTCTTCGACTTCATTATCATCAAATTGTTGTAAGAAATTTACTAAACCTCAATTTGTTAATATTTACCATTCGAAGTTGTTAATAAAAGTGATTATTTGGTTAAGAAACTAAGTGTTTTGATATGTATATTTCTTATGTTGTTAGTATATGATAAACACTCATGTAAAGCGTTGATTGTCATTGAGGTCTCTTGTTGTAGTCTCGTCGATTCATGAGTCAAAGGTAATGAGAATGAGTTTTACAAGAATAAACTATGAACCAGTGGTACTTAATCTTTATACTTAACAAACAACTTATGTTGCTTTAGACTTAGGAGGTCTCTTACAAAATGGGTCGAATGGGTTTTCTATCGAGATTAGGAGCTCAAAATGGATGAGTCTTGTGAAATATTCTAATGTCTAATAAGCCTAGACTAAATGGATGTTATGTCTTGGTGTCCTGTATTTGGTTGTTCTTATGGCATATGTTTGTCCTCAACCTTTTAGTGATAAAGTGCTACTTGATTTGAGTGAAAAATCACTTCGAGAGTCGTGGTATCCACAGTCGACTCTTATGATGTTCAAATGAGTTGATAGGAAGCATGCGCTAAAGAAATCACCCCCCTCTTGGTCGTTATAAGTTGTTCGAATAGGGACTTTCGTTATGAGCCTTGCAACAAAAGAGTTTAGTACTTCCTTGTGCCTAGGTGATGGGAAAACTTGGGTTGATTTCATGAAAGCCCACTGTGGTAAATCTTTAGTGTCAAAAACTGTTTTGATTAAGCTAGCACAAATCTTGTGAGTCTAAGCCATGTCGAAAAGCCTCAACATCACGAGTCCAAGTCTTTCTAGAATCGAACAAAACTGTGAAGTTAACCGGTTACGTTAAGTCTTACTTGTCGAAAACAACCACTCTAGCATCCTATTTACTTAGTGTCCGGTGCTCATTAAAACTAGATTTAGGTCCATTCGAACAACCGAGATAATATTTGGCTACTCTCCCTTCTCGTTAACATCAATAAACTAGTAACTAACCAAGAAATGAAACTTGTAAATACTTAATACATGTGGTTGGACCAATCCTCTTCTTTATTCTTTTGTTTCTCTTTCGTTCCTTGGTATAAATCAAAATTGGGCCACGGTCCAAGTCATAAGACTTGGTAATATAAAGGGTTGGTAGTTAGTTTGAGCCTGGCCCAAACACTGTACCCAAGCGTCGCCACAAATAATACCGGACCACAGCCCACGAGTTTCAAGTGTCCGTTTGAGTAATATAAACTAACACACGAGATAAAGAATGAATCGTAAAATAATTGTCCAACGATGAATGAGCTTAATTCAGCGTACACAATATATACTACATAAATATATATAAGCATACACGAGTCGACATGTAAACAAGAACAATGCTTATATACTTATATACTGAGACAACAACGTTTTAAAACATGATACACTTGATAATGCCTACAACAATGATTAACGACAATGTGTAAATAAATGTATGTCAAGTGAACTTTCCATTAGAACTATATATATTAAGAACAAGTTTGTTAAATAAATAGATACCACTATATTATTTTATGGTTTACTAAATTTTGGAATACTTCAATTTTAACTCAAATATTTTCTAAATACAATTAGAAAATAAAATATAATTTTGGCAAAACCATTGGTGTCAACTTAAACAAGTATATATACATTTATATACTTACTAGTGGAACCTTGTAATTATTTATCAAATCAAACCTTGGATTTTTAAATCATTATAATGTCAACACTAAAAGTATATATACTTCGTATACTTACTAGTAAAATCATTTTAATAATTTTTTTTACAGACTAAAAGTTTAGTTTGCTACAATTATAAAAACCATTGATCTACTTTAAGTAAGAAATACTTAAAAACGATGAACTAAAACATTGCCTTCCTTATCTAGGTCGCGTGTCGGTGCCGTTTCACAACAAACACTAAATCCCGCTCTCGGATTTGCACACTTGCTAAGGTGAGTCTCATAGCCCCTCTTTTACTTGATAAACTGTTTTATACTATTGGGGTGAGAAAATATGCAAAACTTTTTACGGACCTAACTACTGCATGATTACTATTACGTGGTGTAGCCTAAGCCCTTATGTCCCTAGAGAAATGCCCCTTTTTCATGAACCGTCAATTCCCCATTGGGAAGCCCGAATGTTATAAATAGATCTATTGAGGGTGACTCCTCCGTTCGGTTGGCCATGCTTAGGCCAAGGCGAAACGTATACCATGTCGGAATCGAGTGTTGAGGGACAAAACACTCGCTATGGGCCCCATATTGTATGATATCTGTTAGCATACAGGAGGCTGTCGTAGTATCGGTTGCATGAACTTAGAGCTAACGTAATAGACATTCATCCATATAGCATTATATTCGTTGTAATGCTTATATGACATTGCTTTGGTCCAAACTTATTGTTTTAACTTAAACCTATGAACTCACCAGCTTTTAGCTGACCTTTTAGCATATTTTTCTCAGGTGTTTGAGTTATGTTTCATGGAGGCAAGGCAAGAAGCGGGTTAATGGTCGTAGTAGTATTAAAGAAGTGTTTTTACACAAAATGATATTTTTAAATTGGGACCACTTGAACTTATGGATGTGCCCATTTATCTAAACAAAGTTGTAAGATAATGTTTTAAAACTACTTTATGAAATTAAAACGGAGTATGTATTCCGTTCTTTATTACTTGTGTTGTGATCACCAATTTCGTAACGCTCCCAATAACTCGTATGCTTCCGCTAAACAAATTTGGGGGTGTTACACCCTTCAAAAAGCATCATAGACCAATTGAATTTCTTCCCTTCAGATAGAAAAATTCAAGCAGTTGCAATTTTTAAGGGAAACTCATCAAACCCAGTGGTCTTATTACTCACACACATCAACAAGGTGTGAATCAAAAACTTCCATTGTTGAGAAAAAATACCTTTCAAAAGTTTTACCCTGTCTCCCCTTCGGGTATAACCTAACCTTTCTAAACCTTCAAATATAGCATCATCAGAAAGGTTAACTACACCATTAGCATCATCCAGCTTCAAAACACCTCTAATGACCTCCTCATCAACCAAATTCTCATTCTCATCCACAACAGTCCTAAAAACCTCCAATCCGTCTCTCTCCTGGATCTCAGCATTACTCCAAAATTGATGTACATATGATTTTAAGATGGTGGGTGCTACAGTTAATGCAAAGTGGATAGAACTATGGTCAAGGAAATCAATTATTTCATGAAAACCTTCGGATTGATTGTTTTTCAACAAGTAAGCAATTAGGTTATGGGTTTTTGAGTACTGCGACGGCATTGTGATTTGTGATGTGATATGATGTGGGATTGTGAAATAAGCAGTTTAGGTGTGGTTAGGGTTTATGTTGAGCACCAATTGGAAGTGATTTGAAGATCAATTAAATGATCTGGCAGTGATTTGGGGAAATAAATACGTTTGCACCAAAGTTACAAAACAACCCCTCAAGTATCCATCATCAGCAATGTGCTAGCAGTGGTTTGAAATACTCTAGCAGTGGATACATAAACCATACTCCAATATTTTGACCAAGATTACAGCAACCAAATCTAAGCCAAATATAGTGATATCATGCATTAATATGAACGATTACAAAAGATTTACATTTTTTTTAATACTAACACTAAACAACAACAGCTCCAAAAAGCTCCAATGTATACAAACAATCCTTCATACATGCATCTCACAAATATAAACCAAACACTGGAAATATTGTTAAGGTTAGCAGTGGTTAAAAAATAACTAGAAGTGGATTCAAAAATTATGCTGGTAATGGTTAGACCAGTACTTAACCACTCAGTCAACAGGTCAACTCCAAGTCATTAATCCAGCCACCAAAGTCAAAGACTTCATTTACTCCTCAACAACTTATACCTTCCCTACATTTACTACTTCGCGATTCCATCTTAACTTCTATTTAGAACCTATAACTCGAAACCACCCATATCACATACCCCAAAAGTTTCTCTCACAAAACTTACTTTTCTCCAAAATCACCATGAGTCATTCAAACCCTATCAATCTCTCTCTCATCGGCAGCTCCTTTTACGATAGTGCTTGGGATGAGTTTGGTTATGAACAATCCAGTGGTAGGATTGAGAAAGAGGTTCGAAGAAGTTGCTTCTAGAAGAGAACTCATTGAGAATCTTTAGTGAAGACAAACCTGCAGGTTTACGGTCCATACGCAATTCAACCAAGATCTCGAAGCTATTATCAAATAAATCCCTCGACTCAACTCCATGCCAAGCTATGTGTCTGCATATGAAGAGTCTGATGATGATACTTCTTCTAGAGTCCTAGTTATTCCTCCCCTTGCTACAATACTTCCACCAGGAGAGCTTCAAGGACCACCTTCTCAAGCATTATTGACTGCACCACCACCAGAGGGTCCTTCATCATCATCACCACCTATCAGAGGAAAAGTTATTGGGCTAGCATGCCCCAAAGTGTGGAGGGTGATTGAAGGTTGAAGGGTGCCGAAAGTGATGCCTGAGTGGGCCTTGGGTAAGAAGCCCTAGGTGGTGTTGGGGTAGGTTGTGAAGCTTGTGTCTTGTTGGTAGTTTAATCTGTGGAGGTACTCTTTGCTAGTTGTGTACTCCATGGTTGTAATCATCTGCATCTCTGAATGCAGTTTTATCAAATGAATAATAGTACCATGTCTTTTGCTTTTAAGTCCAATGTATCATACTAGTTGTGATTTAGTTCTTTGATCTGCAAAACAGTTAGTGGAAACACAAAGAAACAAGCAGTGGATAGAATAACACTACCAGTACTAAGACTTACTGATAACAGTACAAACTTTTTACAAACCTTTACAAAACAACTTTGAGACTTAGAGATTTATCATTCCAATACTAACTACAAGATACTGAAACCTCCCCACATCAAAAGCTTTACTGAGAAGATCAGCAACATTGAAATCAGTATGAATTTTTACCTTTTGAATTAACCTTTTCTCATTACAATCTCTAATAAAATGATGCCTTATCTCATTATGTTTAGTTCTAGAATGCAAAACAGGATTTTTAATTATGCATACTGTACTTTTATTATCAATATAAATCTTAGTATGCATAAAATTGTACCCAAAATCCTGTAGTTGATTCTGAATCCAAAGCACTTGACCACAACAACTAGCAGCAGCCACATACTCTACTTCAGTGGTGAAATTGGCCACAATTGTTTTGCTTTTATCATGAGATCAATATGCTTCCAAAATGACATCCACCAGGTAGTAGACTTCCTATCCAAAACGGCACCAGCATAATCATGCGTATAGGCCACCAAATCAAATCTTTGAATCCTTAGAATACCAAATGCCCAATTTAGGATGACCCTTTAGGTATCTAAAAATTCTCTTCACGGCATTCATATGTGTTGTGTTTGGTGTGACTTGCAATCTTGCACACACACATACTGAGAACATAATATCTGGCCTAGATGCAGTGAGATACATCAAAGATGCAATCATGGATCTATCAGACTTCAAATCAACCTTAGGACTTCCATCATCATGGTAGCGTGGTTTCGAGTCTCCATTGGTGTACTATCACTCTTTACATCCGAAACCCAAATTTCTTCAAAACATCGCTACATACCACTTGTCTTGACTATGAAAATACCATCAGGTCCTCTGTTGAACTTGCGGCCCCAAAAAGAAAGTGAGTTCGCCCATAGAACTCATCTGAAACTTATCATGCATAAGTTTCTCAAAATCTCTGCACAACTCCTTATTTGTTGAGCCAAAGATGATGTCATCTACATAGACCTGAACTAGCAATATATCATCCTTTAGCCTCCTTATGAACAAAGTCTTGTCAATCAGTCCTCTTTTGAAACCATTGTCCATCAAATAAGTAGAAAGGCACTCATACCATGCCCTTGGAGCTTGATGCAAACCATACATAGCCTTTTTCACCCTGTAGACCTTATCAGGATGATCAGGATCTTCAAAACCATGAGGTTGACATACATACACCTCCTCATCAATAGTACCATATAGAAAGGCACTTTTGACATCCATTTGATACACAACAAAGTTTTTGTATGAAGCATATGCCAAAAACAGTCTTATAGCTTCAATTCTGGCAACAGGGGCAAACACTTCATCATAATCCAAACCTTCAGTTTGTGTGTATCCTTGAGTAACCAACTTTGATTTATTCCTTACCATAATACTTCTTTCATCCCTTTTATTTCTGAAAATCCATTTAGTCCCAATAGCCTTTTTTCCATTTGGAAGGTCAACCAATGTCCACACCTATTGAAGCTTAAACTGCAACACCTCCTCTTGCATTAATTCAACCCATCCTTCTTCTGACAAAGCTTCTTCAACTCTCTTTGGCTCCTTTTGAGACAGAAAACAAGCAAACAAGCAATTTTGCAGATCTTTATGACTATTCCTTTAGTGAAGTGATCTGGCAAACAAACCTTGTTCAAGAAAGGTTTTATTCTTCAATGCTCTGCTTCTTGTTTGACTGAGTATTAGATCTCAAATTTGCTCTTTGGGATGATTCTTATGAATTAGGTGGTTGGAATAGGACTCTGTGATATTTGTGTCTAAATTAGTAAAATGCATCATTGAAGTAGTCATCCAGATTTTCATCATCATCGGTAGGGTATCCCTATCTTCCGAATCGGGCATGTCGGGATCATGGGATACTCACCATCACCAAATAGTGGCTTGCGGGGATTCCAAAGTAAGTATCATCATCGTACTTGCGGTGGGGTTTCACTTGAACTAGCGATGGTAGAAATCGCACTTAGCGATTACTTTCATTATGCTTAGCAGTGCTTTTAGATTTTTTCTTCTTTCTTTCAATTTCTTCTACCGACACTGAGTTATCTTTCAACAACTCTTCCTTATCTTGATGATGATCAACTTTGCTTCCAGAATTCAAAACATCATCATCTTGTGGGATCCACAGCACTTTTCAATGATGGGGTGAGACAGAACCAGCTTTCCACTTCTCAACTAAGTAGAACTCTTTTGGAGAATCAGCTTCCTTAGAAATTGTTTCTCCATCAGAATCCTTTTGTGTACCTGCATCAACATTAGTGGAAGTACACGCATGATAGGCTCATAATTCATAGATTTGGTTAGCATATCAATGTTAAGCGACCATTCACGGTCCTTTGGTCTTAACTGCTGTAGAGTCTCTTCACTGAAGTTAACATGTAAGTTTTCTTCTGCAACTTTGGTCCTCCTATTGTATACTCTAAAGGCTTTGCTATTGGAAGAATAGCCAAGAAAGTATCCATCATCTGCTTTTTCTTAAAACTTGCCTAGATAGTCAATGGTATTTAAGATAGTAACAGGACACCCAAAAGGTTTTAGGAATGCTATCAAAGGCTTCCTATCATGTAACTTGACTCATAGGGGGTCTTGTTATGATGCTTCACTACCTTACTTCTATTCTGCACATAACATGCAGTTCCCTCTACGGTCCAAAAGGGGTAGTTGGTAACTTAGATTCTGACAACATTGTTCTAGCAGCCTCAATTAGTGTTACATTTTCCTTTCAGCTACACCATTTTGTTGTTGTGTCCATGTTGGAATCACTCCTAAACAGTATTTCAAGTATTTATATTTCATATGTAATAGGTAGCTTTATTATGGCCTTTATGTTTGTTTAAGGTCAAGCTTATGTAGAAGGCCCATAAGCTTAGGCCCAAGCCCAATAAGTAATAGGGAAGGAGAGGAGTGTTGCCTAGCTCCTTGCCTATATAAACATGTAATAACCCTTTGAGGGTTGGTTGTTCAAGTTCTTTTCTTTCACATATGCCTCACGCCTAACCGTATACTATATTGTGTGTGTGTGTGTTTGATACTTGTTCAATCGCCTCATCTCCTTTCTATATAACTTGTGTTGTAAAACTAGTGACCTAACAGTGGTATCAATCGCCAAATAGTTGGGTGTACTTGTTTGATTTTGAAGTTTTTGATTTTGGGTCTTACGCGTAAGGTTAACGCATTCTTTAGCTTTTTTAAAAACTTGTTTTTTGCACTTTTTAATCCAAGATTCTTGTACTTTCAACGTTTTAAGGTGTTAAAATACTTGTTTTTGGAAAAAAGTTTCAAACTTTATGCGTGGATCATTGTTTTGAACTAGTTTTTATTAGGTGTGTCTATTTCTATGCATAACCCGTTTTGAGTGCTTTGGATCATCAAGTTTCACACTTTTGTGTTATTTTGGTGTTATTGAAGCTATTTCATCACACAAAAATTGGTTTAGAAACATCTTTGGGCAAAATCAAAGTTACGAGTAATCCTACACGTATCAAAACCCTAAAATTACGCGTAAGATTTTTCCTTGGTTTGATCTTCATTTTCTAGGTTTATTCCGTGTTTTCTTACTTGGATAAGTCACGAAAATCGTCGACTTTGGATATCTTTTGCCTTTGTGAAGTGTAAAAGATCATTTGGCAAAACCTAAAATTACGCATAAGCATAAACACGGCGTAGAAATCCTACGCATAAGATTCACTTCTTTGGCGTAAACTTAGGTCTCGCATGCCAAAGGTAATCCTACGCAACTTTCTACGCGCTAACTTTAGTAACTTTAGTGCTTTTATCCTACTTACGCGTAAGCTAAAACCTCACGTAACTCTCTTGTTATGCAGCGTAACTTTGGTGTTTTACGCATAAGTGCTACTTGGTTCTTGTGATTTTCTCGCCTAAGGACACTTCATCAACAAAGGTTCATTCGACTACAAAGATCCATTTTACCAACACAAGTTTATCAACATGTCACAACCACCATACTCTAACTATTTCCCTTACACTTATCCTCAACGACAACAACAACTAAGTCCACAACATCAACAATGGAATCAACAACAAGCAATTTATCAACAACAATTTAATCAACAACATACTCCACAACTTGCTGCAAATCCACAACCTCAAATGGTTCAACCACCACCAAGTCTTCAAGTTCAACCGTACACAAATGAATTCAATCAACATCCATCAAGGAACACTATGAAGGAACCCACTTGGTTTGCAAAGATGTGTGAAGCTTTAAGCGGACAACAATCAATTCATGAGGTTTGGATCACTTGATAGACCTCCAATGCTCACTCGAGGAAACTACGATCAATGGGTGATAAGGTTCTTTAGGTTTTGTGATCTAAAGAAGCCACATGGAAAGTTCTTAAAGAAGGTTATCTTGGAAGGTCCATTTGAGATGCCTACTATCATTGTACCCGGAGATCCAAATGCCATTCCACCAAGAGATGGACAAACAAACATTGCTTTCATTGCGGACTTGAATCCTCAGAACTTCTACACTATGAAGCTGATGAGCTTGCAATGGAATACATCCTCTTAGGATTACCAAACCCAATTCTTCGTAGTGTTGATGCTCAAAATACTGCACAGAAAATGTGGGATCATATTCTTCTTATGGAAGGATCGTACTCAATCAAGAAGATATGGAATCCAAAATTTACTTGGCTTATGAACACTTCATGATTGAACACGGAGAGACACTAGAGTCTTATCATCACCGATTTTCGAGACATCATCAATGATTTGGATAAACACAACATCATCATGCCAAGAATTGCGGTGAATACTAAGTTCCTAAGTAGTCTTGGTTCTGAATGGGAGAAGTATGTCATTTTTCTCCGTCAAGCGAAGAACATGCATCATTCTACCTACGGATTGTTGTACGATTACTTGAAACCTCATGAAAAGGAAGTTGATAGGGAAAGGATTCTCCGTGCTCAAATTGCTCCACCAACACATCAGGAAAATCAACAACTTGCCTTATATGCTCAAAGCGGTTATTCTCCTCAACCAAAGCAACTCAACCAAATGCTTCAAACACACTTCCACAACAACCTCAACAAAATCAATTGGTTCCATACAACAACAATGCTCAAGCATATGTCGATGAAGCGAATGAGGAATCCGATCCGTTCGAAGCATTGCAACAAGGATTTGTGATGATTGCTAATGCTGTTGGCCGTTATACCAATAAATCCAACAATCGTATTAGTTCCTCATCTAACACGGACTCAAGTATTATTTGTGAACAATGGGCGAGTTGAAGTTGAGAATCGTGATTATGGTGCGTCGGATAGGCGGTGGTCAAGGGTTTAATCGTGGGTAGGAATAACAATTGAGCTCAAGTGGTGGAACAGGGAAATGCTCAAAATGGGTTGAATGGTCTTCGATGCTACAACCGCAATGAGAAGGGACACCTGGCTAATGCATGCCCAAAGCCAAGGACTAAGGCCAGTGCTTATTTCAAAGAGGCTCTTCTTTTGGCTCTTAAGGATGAAGCTGGTGGAACTCTCACGGACAAAACGAGCTTTATGGCAAATCTTGACTTCGGATGATGATATGGAGGACTTGCGGGCCAATGCAACATTTGTTATGTTGATGGCTAATATGCATGAGTTACATGAGTGACCCAGGCCCGGTGTATGACAGCGATGGCTTGTCTCGTACCGAACAAACCATATTTATCTCTGATCTCATATCTCGCCAACATCTGAATCCGGCAAGGCTCAGAATGTTCAAAATGAGTCATCCACATCTCATTCCGGCGATTTTCAACTAGACCCCGTAGTTATATTTGACGATCAAGATGACCAAGCGGTTTCCCTTGATAATCAAATTGACTCCGTGGTTATACTTGAGGATCTCTGTAATGATCATGTTGTGACTCACGTTGAACACGCCGAAGTTTTGCCTCATCCAGTTTTGCTCGCTTAATACAAGACCAACAAACCATAGTGGAAGAATGTCGTGCCATTAATCAGGACTTGAAAAGTAAAATGCACTGTTAACAAAGGATTTTGAATGTTTACAAAAGCAACTCAACTTTTACAAAACTCAAGAAAAAGCGTGAAAGCGGTTTTGAAGCGACCTTTGCCAAATCTTATCAAAGCGAAAAATATTTAGAAGCAGATCGTGATCTAGCCTTCGAAGAATGCTTTGTTATGCGAAATAGAACAAGCTGAAACATGAACATAAAAAGCAAATTAACGCTCTCACCTTGGAAAATCAAAAAGCTAAAATGAGTTGTTAAACTTGTCAAAAAGCAGTTCTCTGCATACAAAAAGCATTCAACGAAGCGAATAGATGATCATCTTGAAGAAATCATCGGCTTGCAAAACAAACTTAAAGAGTTTAAAGCTGTTGTTTACAAACATGGCGAGTCGGTCACGACCATTGAAAAGTTTACTTTAAAACCAAATCCAAATGGATATGGACCGAATCTTCGCGATTACAAACCTAAGCTTTCAACAAAGCATTCAAACCAAATCCGAAGTTTCCGGTGCACAATATAAAATTGATAATTACATTATGAATGTTGTTGAATATCATCGTCAAGAGGAATTAGATCACGAAGGCGAGAGTCGATCAAAATTAAAAAAGCGTTGTTTACAACAAACCTTTTAATTATTCAAAACCGGTCACTTTCGTCACACCAGCAGTTCTTCTAACACACCAAGGTTATCATCAAAACACACGAGTCTTCTATTGTTAATCCCAAAGCAGGATTTGCACAAACTTATGGTCCTTTACCTTCCATTAGTGAAGTAAACTCACAACCTGAAAATCGAAAAATTCTTTGATATTTTGACATTTTCATGGCTGACCTCAAAATTTTACAACATGAGATAGAATATCGATCCGAAATCAAAGTTGAACATTTTCAATCGCCTCTGGTGCGAGAACAAAGAGACATTTTTTAGAAAAATCTTTTACCTAATGTTAAAAACTTGAAAAGTTGTGCAATTGCCTGGGAAAAGGATTTTCATAAGGAACTTGGGGTCATGAAAAATGTTTTGAGAAAAGCGAAACATCTATTTCTAATACTAAACGTAAAAGAAACTGTTGAGAAAAGATGTTGATCGACTCTTGGAAGATGTTATCGGTCGATGTTCAAAATGTTGTGTTATTGAATTCTTTGTCATATGCATTTGATAATATCTCTGGCGATCTTTTTGTTATACGTGGTAAATGTTGAGAACAACGATAATGTGCTTGGTCGAGTCCTTAAAAGTTGAAAACAAACGATTGTCAAGCGAACTTTCAAATGCAATACGTCGTCTTAATTGGTGTCAAAAAGATATTCACGATCAACAACTTGCTTTCCAACACAAAATCAACCGATTCGCGTGCAAAATCTTCGATCCTAAAATTGAGCAACTGGATGATCAAAGCGTGTCTTTTAAGTGTCAAATCTCAAAATATGAACAAGAACTTGTAAAAGTTAAAAGGAATATGGTGTCATATTTGATTTACTCAAAAGACTCGTGATGAAGCATCAAATGAACTTGATCATTATCTTGCACACACTAAGGAAGTTATGCATTTTCTTTGAAATGTTGGTCGAAAATCAAGATCGATTCACACTATCATCAAGTTAAGAGGAATGTTAGGAAAGTATGAACAACTTCGCCAACAATCATTAAGAGATTAGCCCCCGTAACACTTAGTACTCATGCACCTAGAATCTCTCCTGCCAAATCACAAGTAGCTAAGCGTGCTTCCTTCTCTTGAAGCGGGAATAGTTGAGCCTTTTCCAAAGCGTCCGCACTTCACGTACCTAAGAGCACTCAATCAAAGAATAGGAAGTTGCGACCTAAGAAAAGATCAATCAAGAATGCTAAAGTAGAAGAACACCCTAGGACTATGAATAAGACTCACGTTGCCTCCACTATAGATATTGCGTTCGGCAAATGTAATAGAAATAGTGATGTAACGAATGCTAAACCATTAAGTACTTTTGATATTGGTCGATGCACCTTGTGTTATTTGTCGTAAAAGTATGAATTTTGATTGCCATGATAAATGTGTTGCTAAAGCTATAATCTCTCGTTTAAGGAATCTAAGAACCGGAATACCTCTAGGCCCACTAATCTTTCTAAGTCTGTGCTTGGTAGACCGCCATCTTTAGATTCTAAGAAGCGCATTCTTTGTCCACTGTAGCTCGGTTTCACCTCCTAGGAATGTAGTACCACCTAGTGAATTCACTAAGACTAAAGCAAATAGTAGTTATAGATGGGAGAAATGGATATATAACACACTAGGATTTAAGTGGATACCTAAAGCTATTGATGTTTGTATATCTACTATAAGCGCTATGGAACCCTCTAACATTTGGGTTCCACATCTACTTCTATTCCATCTGTATTAGATGCATTGTGTAATGCGGTGATCTGAGATCATTCTGGATTGTTGATAGCGGATGTTCCCGACACATGACGGCAATCTTAAAGCTGTTATCAAACTTTATTGCAAAGTTCATTGGCCTTTGTCGGGTTAGGGAATGATCACTTGCTATCATGGGCTCTGGAGACTATGTCAATGGGAACATCGAAATTAGCGGGGTTTACTATGTGGAAGGCCTCGGTCACAATCTGTTTTCGAGAGGTCAATTTTGTGATGGAGATTTGGAGGTTGCTTTGGGAGAAAACTTGTTTCATTAAGTGATCTACAAGGAAATGACCTTATATGTCGGCTCGCGTAATTCTAGTCTCTACACTATCTCTATGCAAGACATGGTTGCTTCCTCTCCCATTTGCTTACTTTCTAAGGCAACATCAACAAAATCCTGGCTATGGCACCGCGTCTCTCACATCTAAACTTTCAAACCATCACCAACCTTGCTCGACACAAACTAGTTGAAGGACTCCCACGATTCCGGTATTCAAAAGATCACCTTTGCTCGGCTTGTGAACAAGGGAAAAGCACTCGTGCTCATTTTCCTTCAAAGGTGGAACACGACTCTCAACATGTGCTTCATCTTCTTCACATGGATTTGTGTGGCCCGATGCGTGTGCAAGCGATCAATGGCAACGCTACATCTTAGTAATTGTTGATGACTACTTCACGATGGACTTGGGTCTACTTTCTTCGTAGCAAAGACCAAGCTCCACAAATGATCATCACTTTTCTCACAAAAATACGAGTTGACTCCGCAACACGTCGAGAATCATCGAAACAGACAAAGGCTGAATTTGTTAACAAAACCCTTCGAGAATTCTATGAGAAAGTGGTAATTCAGCATCAAACATCTATTGCCGCATACACGAACAAAGCGGAGTTGTTGAAGAGCGAAACCGAGCGTTAGTGGAAGCCTGCAAGAACAATGTTAATCAATGCTAAACTTCAGTTACTTATGGGCAAGGCGTATCTCGCATGCTATACTCAAAACCGTTCTATGATCACAAAACGCCACAACAAAACACCTTTCGAGCTTGTCCACAACTATAAACCGAATCTCAAACACTTTCATGTATTTGGATCCTCTTTGCTATCGAATAATGATCGTGATGACTTTGGAAAGCTCAAAGCCAAAGCTGACATTGGAGTCTTTATTGGATCTTGTGATAATTCTAAAGGTTTCGAATGGAATCGTCGAACAAAGGAGGTTATGGAAACGATTCATGCTCAGTTTGATGAACTCACGGAAATGGCTTACGAGTATAACGACTTAGAACCGGTCACAACCGTTTAAACTTCCCTCAACCCCCATCATCGGTGAAGAAAGCCCTCGGCTAACTCGTCAACAAATGGAAAGGTTATTTGCTCCTACGTTGCGTGGCGATATTGATGAGCGTGCTCGGGTGTATCCATTTGTTTCCATTTGCACAACACGATAATATTCCTATACGATACACACTACAACAACTCTTTGTTGAAGATGCACCTACACCGATTGACTCCAACACAAGCAGTTGAACACACGCTTCCAACAATGATGAACCGGTGATGATATTACGAATGAAATACCCCCAACTGCAGATTTTGATCCAAATGCGTTCTTCAACCCGTTTGCTAATGAGAGGCCGCACGGATGTCGCGGAATCTTCAACAAACCATTTGAATCCTCAGAATCTGCACAATGTATACCAACATCAACCCTCACACATAGATGGACGAAAGACCATCCTCTGGAAAACATTATTGGCAACCCGAATCAACCTGTCGTTACGAGACAAGCGTCTTCACGAGGCGGTGAACATTGCATTTATGCACTCAGCATGCCTGCCAATCAGAACCTAAAACATCAAAGCGCAATGACAAAAGACAACTGGATTGAATCCATGCAAGAAGAACTCAACCAGTTCATACGTCTTGAAGTATGAGGGCTGGTTGAAAGACCAACAGGGTCTCGTCATTGGTCTAAAATGGATTTGGAAAAACAAATTGGATCTTTGAAGGCGTTATCGAAACAAGTCCGCGTCTAGTGCTAAGGGTTATCGTCGGGAAGAGGGAATAGACTTTGAAGAATCTTTTGCTTCGGTTGCTCGTCTTGAGGTTTGTTGGATATTTCTGCGTTCGGCTCATATGAATATGGCGGTCTATCGGATGGATGTCAAAGCTGCGTTTCTCAATGGACAACTTAAAAAAGCGGTTTATGTCGACCAACGGATGGATTCGTTGATCGAGTTTCGAACCATGTTCTACAAAGCGAACAAAGCTCTTTATGGTCTCAAACAAGCCCCTCGGGCATGGTGCGATAAGCTATCATCTTTCCTCATTGCCAATAATTTCACCAAAGGTTCGGTTGACCCAACTCTTTTTATACAATATCACGGGGCACATATCTTAATTGTTCAAATTTACGTGGATGACATCATTTTGGGTCTACACATAAAAAGTTTTCAATCGCTTTTGCAAAACTAATGAAGAAAAATTTTGAAATGTCCATGATGGGTGAACTTACGTTCTTTCTAGGACTACAAGTTCATCAATCACCCGTGGTATTTTCTTGAGTCGGTCCAAATATGCCCTTGAATTGTTAAACAAATTTGGAATGAAAACTTGTGACACCTATGCCACACCAGTGGCTCATACCAAGAAATTAGAGCTTTGATTTACATGGGAAATTGGTGGACCCTACCAAATACCGTCGTATCATTGGGTCTCTCATGTATCTAACAGACTAGCGGACGATATTGTCTTTGCCGTTTATCTATGCTCCGTTATCGATCGCGACCAATGAAACCCACCTCTCGAGGCTAAAAGAATCCTCCGATACATAAAGGGAACCATTAACTTGGGGATCCGGTATCCAGAAGGATTACGGTTTTGAACTAATCGCTTTTGGGACGCCGATCGCAGGATGCTTAGACTCAAGGAAAAGTACTTGAGGGAGCTTTACAATTTCTTGGTGATAAGCTGGTGTCTTGGCAATCAAAGAAGCGAGGATTGTACATGTTGTCATCAACGAAGCGAGAATATGTAGCCATGTCGGCGTGTTGTGCTCAAGTCATATAGATGAGAACACAACTCAAAGACTATGGTTACTTATTTGACAATCGATGTCTTGCGACAATCAGTGCCATTGCCATCTCGTGCAACTTCGGTTCGGCACTTTCGAAATCAAAGCACATCGATCTTCGATATCATTTCATCAAGGACCACGTGGAGCAGTGCCGTTGAATTATATTTTGTGGATGCTTGAATACCAATTGGCGGATCTTCTCACCAAAGCCTTGCCTTCCGCTAGGTTTAATGAGTTGGTCCACCGAATTGGTATGAGGTGTTTGACTCAAGAGAAATTAGATGACCTCTCAAAAGCAGATCTTAAAAACATCAAACACCAAAACATCTTTTGTAAATATCTTTTCAAAAACAAAATACAAAAATATAAAATCCGATAAAACAACAAAAATATTCTTCTAATCTATATTTCTTTCAACATTGCAAGTACATTTCTTCCGTCAACACTTTAATCTTTCAAAATTCATTATTTTTCCGATCAAGTGTTGAGGGGAAAAAATAATCTAATGCTTGCTTCAAAACATCGTGTACTTGCATGTTATCATATCTCGGTTGACTCTTTTACAAATGGTGGTACATTTTCTGGTTCAAAGACACTCCTCGGACTTAAATTAATAACCTTTCATTATTTTCTCAAGTCGAGGGGGAGTGTCGTCATGTTTCTTTCCAAAAATCTTTGATTGGTAACCCAAATGGAAGTTAAAAGGCTTTGTTTGAAAAAGGAAAAGGTGGAGGGACCAAAACTGTCTAAATGCTAAAGTTATTTTACTAAAACACCTCCCCACCTAACCTACTCTTCACATTTAATTCTAAACCTATACACATCCTACGCCTAAGATTCATTCAAGATTTTTGTGTTTTGGATCATCAATTTGTAAGTGGTTTTATGATCTTAACGTGTTTACAAACATAGGTTTTGATTCTTATACAAAACCAACGGTTAGATTTTGATCTATGCTTAATTTAGTGTTCTACGCATATGCGTATGAACACTCGATCAAGAATGGGTGTTTGTGGTTATAAACATTGTGTCAAAATGTTTCTTGTACATCAATATACACAATTTCATCACCTAAACATACCCATAATCACAAATTAAAGGTTTTTGAAAACTAGGGTTTATGTGTTGATTTGGGGATTTTCAAATGTGAAGTGCTTTGGTCAAAAAGATTGTTGTGTTATGCTTATGTGATGATGAATTGATAATATCCATGCCTTATAACCACCCGGAAACCTTAATTGATTCAGAATTAGGAATTAGGGTTTAATGTTCTAAAATTGGGTATTTTTGATTCACTGCATAATAAGTGTTAAAACTTGGTCTACATGCTCTCACAACATCTATGATATACTAGAAAAACTTTGGTGCATATTCCATGGCTAGGATCTCATACAGCGTAGATTTAGGGTTTAGACTACTGGCGTATGCAGTTCTACGCTGAATCTTGTTAAAAGCTGTGCAAATGTGTTTTGATTTGTCATAAAACGAATGTTATGTGTTTAACTTTGTTGATATGATGCTTTATTTCAGGCTTGCAACACGTAATATGCAGAATCAAGGTTGTTGTTAATCTACGCATAAGGATCACCTTACGGCGTAGCTTGTTATCGCGTAAGATTAGTCTTACGCGTAGCTTCTCGCATAAGGTTCTACATATGGGACTCGCGTATCACGTGAAGGATATGCGTGTGATGACCTCTACGCATAAGGTCAACTCTTACGAGTAGCCTTACGCGTAAGGTTAATATATGCCTACGCATAAGCTCTACGCATAAGGTCCTCTTTTCCTACGCGTAACACTTCTGGCGTAAGTTAAGACCCCTGGCGTAAGTTTACACGCATATATCATTCTGTCTACGCATAACTTTACCAATCCTGCATAAGCCGAGATCATACCTTCGTTATGAATTGTTACGTGTACAAACTTGTAAATAAACTAATCATATCATCACGAATCCTAAAATGTCACTAATAAACTGAAATCGTTTGATATGTTGTGAACAATAAGTGATAAAATAAACTTTAAAACTTAAAGTTAACTAACTCACAAAACATTTCTCGACGTTATTGGACTATTGAATATACAAGTGACTTAGGACTCGTAACATTCATTGACATTGTACATTCAATAACTAGACAATAAGACCATCGTTGACTAACATTATGTCTTTCGATATGTTGGTTCTTTTGGCTAATGTTATTTGAGATCCGCGACATGGTGAACAAATGAATATGGATGCACAGAAGTTCTCTCCATTCGATATCTACCTCATGGCTATCCAATGAAGATAGGAAAGAATAATCTCCGTGTTGACTTTGACACCCTCACTTGCTCTGAATCTTCTTGTTTAATTGCTATTGACATTAGAGGACTCATCCGTGTCGAACATGCTTTCACACTCTGCAAGCTGTTCACGAGATCTACATCCAACATTACGGAACACTATGGAAAGGGTCAAAGGACAAAGCTAGCGTGGCGGTGACTCTGAATCACAAACAAGTCACCATTACACTGCAGACTTAATTTGTTCTCCTAATTCGATGTCGATCCAACCAAACTATATGCCACCTGGCGAAGAGCTCACTCTCCAATTCTTAATCAATATCGGTTATGGCGAGGCTACGGAATAATCACCAAGCATTCTCACGTAGAGCTTAAGAGTATTCCTCAACCCTGGAGAACTCTCTATATGATTATCACCAAGTGTTTTCAGTGCGTGGCGGTGCTATGAGCACCCTAAGCTCATGGGCGCAAATATTGCGGGCATTGGTCAACAAGAAACATCGCTATCGAGCTCGATTTGGGATGACATGATGTCATTTCTCAACAAACTTGGCTCAAAGATTCCCTACATCGGATATACTAAATTGTTGATCCAGAGAGCACTTGGACTTCATCGACATTCCCAGAGGCTCAATGACCCGACAATCACGACATGTTGCGGAACCCATTCTATCTGTCAGAATCAAGGAAAGCGTCTACAAAGAAACAAGGTCTTGTCTTTGCCGGATTTCCTTCTAGCGAAGATGTCGGAAAGCTCGAATCGTACAAAAGGTATCTGGAAGCGGTCAGACAAGGCAAAGTTGGTCATCTCGACGAAAAATCTTACGGAACACTAAGGAGAGAACCGAGAAAAGGAAGTCTTTGGAAGTGTCACAAGTTCGGATAGTCGAGAATTTTCCAAAGAAGAAACCTATTCCAAAGCGGAAGCCTACCACTAAGAAAAAAGTTCCTTCTCGGGAAGCCACTCAAATCCTTTCACTGAACCGCAAAAGGCTTTCGAGGGGCGAGGACTCGATGCCGACGATACGGATGAAGAGATCACATACTCACGAAGCGCAAAGGATGAAAATCCCTCCGTGCAAAACCTCCAAGTCCTCAAACTAATAAAGGAAAAGGAAAGACTCACACTGTGCCACAAGATGAAAGCTCGAAGAAGATGAAGAGCAAGCTGGATCAATCATACAGGGGAAGAAGTTTCACATGCTTAGACATCTTCATAAGGTCGAAGAATTTGCTAAAGATCAAATGGGTGGCCCAGGAGGATCAAGTGGTGTTGCTCATTCCTCTCCGGATCTGATGCGGTTAATCAACCGATAAGGGATCCGGTGCCACCACTCTTGTGCAACAACAAAAGCCTATTGAGGACACTATTGAGTATGATTTTGGCGGAAGGCTGAGAAGAAAAGTCTAGAGATGACGAGGATGACTATACAAAGTTTCTTCTAGACAGTCCAACACCCTCAAAGGAGAAAACCTCAGAAACTCCTAAGGACATGAAGTCTCCTCATGTCTCCTCATCATCAGATTCTTCATCTCACTCATCACCACCACCATCTACAAAGTCAACCAGATCATCATCCAAATCCGTGAAGAAACAACCTAAATCTTGGATTTCTCTGTCCCATAAAAAGATTGTGAAAGGCTGTCCAACAAGTCGAAAGAAGGACATACTTCTAAAGCTGAATTGGTTTCTTTGCGACGATTCGATACATAAATGATGAGAAAGACAAGATGGAGAAAGAAAGGGAATTTGTTCAGAAGTTCATGAAGAAGCATCGTAAAAAGGAATGACGAAATGATCGAAGGTTACACTAACAAGTACCTTCGGATATCGTTCCTAAAGTCCAAAAAGGCGGAGAAAGGCAACAAGAGATCATACTCACAAGTTTCTTCTCAATCTGTCCCGGTGTGACTAGAGAAGTATTTTCCAGACAACTCACCCCTAACATCGTAGCATTGGTTAAACATGTTGGGATATGAAAGTGCTGAAGATATCAAAGCATCTTGAGATATCAAATCTTGTAAGTTACAAAGAACCATCTTGGAGAAGTTAAAGTTCGAAATCTTGTTAAAGACAAAGTCAAATCTTGCAATATGAAGTCAAGTACCAATGATGCAAAGAACAAAAGAATCTGTTATATTCATTTATGGAAAGAATTGTATTCTATGTTTAGATTACTTGTCATACAAGGTTATCAATTGTAAACCGACTAGGATATCCTTGAGCCTATAAAAGGACTCCTAGGTTGGCATTAGAGATATGACTTACGATTTCAGAATTAGAGTTTTAGAAAGTTGATTATCTTAGAGTTGTATTAGAAGTATCGCATAATAAGCAGTTAGAGTTTATAATAAAGGTTATTCTTCTTAGCTTTGTTAAGTAAATTCCGTGACTTAATAAAGATTACTTAGTGTTTCTTTGTTAATAATTTAGGATTTATCCGAGGTTATTAAACCTTAACAAGCTAGTTAAGTTAGTTTGATTAAAGTATATCGATCCAACAAAGTGGTATCAGAGCTTGTGTGGAAACTCTGACTAGGAAGAAACCCTACTTCAACTATATTCAAGATGTCATGAAGTGTTCCACCACCCTCCATCACCTCACTGATTCCAATAATCAAGAAGGAGAATATGATCTCTGGTGCATGAAGATGAGGCGTTACATTGCCATCACGAGACCATGCTCTTTGGAATGTTATTGTAAATGGGAATGAAGTTGTATGCTTGAGACCCATCGATATTCCTTGGACAACCAAAAGCACCTAAACCAAAGTATTACGGCGGCAACCTTAAGGAATCAAGAGAAGGCACTCAATATTCTCTTATCGCCATTCGGATGGTCATCTTCTCAAATTTCATGATGCTAAAGATGCTAGCGACTCTTGGTCACGCTCTCAAGAAAAATTTGAAAGAAGATGTTACAAAGAAGAAAGAATGCGTAGAAATCACTTGAAAAGATTATTTCAGATTAGAAGAAGTGCAAGTTCAAAGTCTTGGATATTCAAAGTCTTGAACATCAAAGATCTTCCGATGTTCAAGGATGCTGATGATCAAAGTGCTTGAACATCAAAATCTTGATTTTCATGATACATCTAGGCAAGAAGTGATAACTCCAAGGGTATTGAATTTTGAAGAAGAAGTTGGTCCTTCTACATTTGTTATAGAAGAAGAAGAGGAATTCACATTCATACCTATTCATTCCGCTAGTGATGATGAAGTAATTGCTACAATATTAGATTTATCACAACCAAGAGGAGGGATTACTATTAGAGATGTACAAGAAGAAGAACAACCAAGAGCTTCTCAACTGACCATTGATCCTAAAGACAAAGGGAAAGGTGTTACGGTTGGAAACAAAGAAAAAGAAACTCACTTTGGCAGAACTTAGAGCAATTGAAGTTGCTAGGAATGAAAATTTGCGACTAGAAAAGTTCAAGAAAGAGTTAGATGCTCAAGATAGAAAAAGAACAAGAAGCTCAGAGGCTCACAATAGAAAAGCGACTCAAGAGGTGCAAGATGAATTAGATCTTGAAACCTCTTGAACCTTACATGATCCCCTACACACCGTTAGATTTATGCCGAAGACCTAATTTAGCTAAGGGGGGAATGCTATGATGGCTTATCTGAAAAGTCAAGGGTATAAAGGATTACATAAGTTTAATTATCTTGAGATGAAAAGATTATATGATGCTGCTAGGGAGGATTATAAGAAGAATGTTGCTGGCATCAAAGATTTTAGAAGAAGCTACGAATTTGGCGAAAAGGAAGAAAAGTTTAAAGAGAAAAAGAAAAAGCTCAATGGATGTTCGGATTTCAAAGAAAGAAAAGGTAGAATTAAGATCCGAGACTAGTGATGAATTGAAGAATTATCTCAGAGTGGTAGATTTTGATTATTCAAAAGAAGATAATGACATGAAGATGAATAGATCAAAGATCAGTGTTTTTAAAGTTGTATAATCCAAGAATGGAGATTACATGATTTTTTATAAAGAAGATGAAAGCTTCAAAGTTTTCAAAAGGCTATGGGATTTCTTGCATATTATAGATAGAGTAGACCTATTCTACTTATATCATGTTGTGAAGGCTTACTTTGAAAATAATCCATTGGAAGGGATTGGTTTGGTTTTACATGGTGATCTTATAACTATATGGGAAAGCGATGAAGAGAGCTTTTCATGATATGGAAGAATCAAGAAATTTGGGAAATAGTTTCTTTGGAGATTCTTTGAAGAATCTGGAGTTCATGTTTTGGAGTTGGAAAATGGAACAATGATACACATGTTTGCAGAAAGAAGATATCCTCTCAGAGTTGAGCTCATGAGAAGAATGCTAGAGCATGGATTGGAAGTAGAAGAGGATAATGAAACTGCGTGCATGGTTATCAACTTGTTTATAAAGCTGGACTACCATTCTTTGAGGATGATCAATAAGCGGTATGAATTTTATTTGAATAAATACTTTTGATATATCGGTACTTTTATTCAAAGAAATCTTGCGATCAGGGTACTTTCATCAAAGTATTGTTTTCTTGAACTAAACCAGTTAAATAAATTTTAGAAGAAACCTTTTTGCTAAGTAATAAATATTTTGAACTAAAGGTTGAATAAATGGGTTTTGTGATGATAACATCAATAGGTTATCAATCCACCATGGTTACAAAAGGATTGACTAATCCATGAGCAAGCGGCTCGTGAAAGATATATCAAATCCGTTTTTAGTTGACAACTTGCTAATAAGTTGTATGGTAATCAACTCACCATATCAATGAATGTGAAGAGTTGGCTAGCCCACAAGAAAATGGCTTGTGGTAAAGGCCGTGGAAAAACCATTATTGGTAATTAGTTCACCATTAGATAAAAGAACTAACTAGTCCGAAGGTACGACTTTTGGTAAAGACAAAACAAATCAGTTGATAGGCGGTGGTTTGCTAAAAATCATATGGTTATCAATGTACCATGGTCTTACACACCAAAACATTTGGCTACTCCCGAGATAATGGCTTTGGTAAAGAGTTCTAAATCCATTATTTTTCAATGATTCACTTGAAAGTGATGAGAATAGTATGCAACTTAAAGTGAATTAAATGTACAAATTGTCATATGTTCTTTGTGTTCTTTGAAAAGATGGAGCTTCTTTGGATCTTCTTTGTAAAGAGAACAATTCTAAGAGATACTTTGACAAGAAAGCGGATGTTCTGAGATAAAAGCTTAAAGACTAAGAAACAATCCGTCTTTAAAAGATGAAAAGCTCTTAAAGATATATTCACAAAGGAACTTGAAGTCAAGCAAGTAGAATTCAAGTTAGGGGAGGTTTGTTGGGATATGAAATGTCTTGAAGATATCAAAGTCTTGAAGATATCAAAGAATCGTAAGTTGCAAAAGTCTTGGAAGAAGTTAAAGTTTCAAAGTAATCTTGTTAAAGACAAAGTCAAAGAAATCTTGCAATATGAAGTCAAAGTAATGCAAGAACAAAAGAACTGTTATATTCGTTTATGGAAAGAATTGTATTCTATGTTTAGATTATTTGTCATACAAGGTTATCAATTGTAAACCGACTAGGATATCCTTGAGCCTATAAAAGGACTCCTAGATTGGCATTAGAGATATGACTTACGATTTTAGAATTAGAGTTTTAGAGAAAGTTCGATTATCTTAGAGTTGTATTAGAGTATCTGCATAATAAGCAGATTTATAGTTTATAATAAAAGGTTATTCTTCTTAGCTTTGTTAAGTAAATTCCGCGTACTTAATAAAGATTACTCGGTGTTTCTTTGTTAATAATTTAGGATTTATCCGAGGTTATTAAACCTTAACAAGCTAGTTAAGTTAGTTTGATTAAAGTATATCGATCCAACAAAACATACAATGGCCAAAGAAGCTGATCTCTACGAATCCTGAAAGTTAATAAGCTAAACTTGTGATACAAATGTCAAAGCTGATCTGGGAACGCTTACGCGGATGAAGCTAAATTTTTAGAAAATCTACTTGATTTTCAACTCAGATCATCATGCAAGGAGTCACCGATCAACCAACGACCAAGAGATGACGATGATAAGGACAAGGACTCGCACCTAAGCGTCATAAGCAATGCGGGTAAATCTACTTCGATGCCACCTCCTCCACCACGGACTTCTTCTCAACAAAGGTCTCCTCCACCTCGGTCTTCTCTATCGATAAACCTCGGGGATCGATTCGAGTTACCACCCCGACTCATAAAAAAGCGGTGATTACTTTGAGTATACGAGTGGTGACGATGAAGAGGTCCTTGAGCCCCGACAACAACCCACCTCACCCAAACAAGTGCGAAACCGGTGATCATCATCAAGGCCTTCCAAAGAAGAAGAAGACGACTCGGCACGGAGTCGTCTCATGGCTAGATGACGATAAAACCGAAGAGTTTGAATGGTTCTCCACACTTATCAATCAAACTCCCTACCACGATGTAGGTCAAGAATTGGTAGACGGTTCTACATTGAGCACGCAAAACTTTTGCAAGAAAAGTTCCATGTGAAGAAAATGGCGAAATCACGAGTTGAGCGAATCAAGAATGAAGCATTTCAACTTCTAAAAACAGACTCGAAAGCCCTCGAGGTCGAATATCATCTTGAGAATATCGCTCGAGCTATGTCTAACAACATGGATTGGCTCAATCGGGAAGCAAACATTGACTTCACACAAAGGGACAACCCTCCATACTACAGGTGGACCAAACCCCTACCGACCATAGGCCAAACAGACGAACCACGGATTCCCTTCCGATACTTCTTTAACGAGAGACCGGATTTTCTCTTACACGGTAGCGATGGTTCGCGGTAAATAGCTACATCATGCGACTCTTCCATTCCATGCTATTTACTCAAACCGCATAGCTATCGAGGCGTGCAAATCACTTGTTTTCGACAGCGTGCAAAGCATATCGACCAAGATGCATTGTATGGGATTCATCATTGGCACGAGCGCAGAAGAATCTACGCTGGCTTGTTCGAAGTCTCAACATGCGGTGTATAGTTCTAAGGACATCGTGGCCATCAAACACATTGATCTCAAGTCTAAGTGGGACTACACATTCTTAAAGAATATCATAGTCAAGCGACAAGATGAACAGGACTATGGATTCTCGAGGTCGACTTTGAGAACTTGTCCCTCAACGACATCGAAGACATGTACCTTGCCAAAGTGCAGTGGTCGTATGAGACAATTCTCGACTGAAGTTCAACGTGAATTTATCAAGTCGGTTCTCATCTTCATTAGACGCATCGTGATCAAAGAACGTGTTGAAGATATCCAGATGGCTGTTGAATCTTATCGGTGGCGCTGGCAACCTCACTCCTCCAACGCTTACTCTTCCCGATCTCAACCGGCTATCTCAATATACACTCATCCCATGAAACCTTTCGTTGTTTACCATAGTGAACTTCAAAGAAACCGCTTAATGGCGTGTAGTGAGCTCCACAAATCGGAGATCATACCTTGAAGTACGGTTAGGGATGGTAGCGTCTGAGTTGAAGGATATACGCTTGAAAGTTGGGTCTCTAAGCTACCGGAATTCTCGGAAAGGCGGGATGTGAGAAGGATCATCACCATGATTGATGAGCGGTTGTTGAAGGGAGTTCGGACGCATTGGAGAGCTATGTTGGTGAGTGAGAAACATCACCGGCTTTCAATGCGCCTCACAGGAATATCACGCACTTCACGGTACCCCTTGAATTGTTTCCTTCATATAATTTTGGATGTGTGATTAAATATGTCTGTGGCTTGTGCACACATATGATTGTACAACCGTAATTGTCAATAAAGGACCATGTGGCGGCAGTTGCCACAATCCTTATAAAAGGAGCGAAAGCTTCTTACTTTTGAGTAAAACCTATCAAACCTTTCACTTTTCAAGGTTTTGCTCAAAAGAACAAGTATTTCCCCTTATGATTTTCAAAACCTCAACCGTTTATATCACTCGTTGAGGGGTAGTACTTGATTCAAAACTTTGTTCAAAATTGTTCTGGTCGCGTCTTCCCGCAACACTCGAAATGGTCATATTTATTCTCAAGCGTTTCAAAAATAACACTTTAATATGCCATTTTTGAGGGGAGAAAATTGTGTGATAAGAAATATGTTGTACAAAATGCAAATGAATCTGTGTACCTCAGACTTAACCAGCGAATTGACTACTAAACTGTTAGTAACTTCGAAAAGACTTGTCACGACGGTAATAATTTCAAGCTAGTTAAGCTAGTGATGTAAGCGTGTCTCAAGGACTTGTCTGCGAGTAGAATGTACCATTCGAGAAACTTTTGATAGACATGAACTCTGGCGGGTTTGACAACCTTCCAAGGTTTGTCTACACCTTCAAGGTAGTTATTAGAGCTAGTTGTCACCTAAAAGCTGACAATGTAACTCTTTAACTATGCAACGTAACCGTGTCTCATGGGGGATTGTCTATCTTCGGATCAATTCAAAAGTGCGCTCTTTCCTCCTTGTGCATTTAACCATTAAACTATTAAGCACATGTGGAGGGGTAGTATTTATGCAAAACATCATCTCTCACAATGGTTCAAACATGTTTTCATTAACAAACCCTTTGAGAGATATGTTATCATACTGATGGTTTTAATGGAAAACATAGGTTAGTCATGGAGTTATAAGGTGACTAAGGTTAGGAATAACCGTCCTATGATCCACTTGAGCGGAGGATCTACCCAAGGACACTACCATTAGTTAGTGTTAGAAGTCCTTAGGAATGATTATAAAAAAGGAGAAAATGAGAATCGGAGAAAGAAGGAGTTGAAGAATCAAAAGAAAATGTAAAGTAAAGGGTGAAAAGAAAACCCTCCAGACATTATTCAACTTAGGGCGGAACCGGGTTCAATTCATATACTCTTCTGGTTGTCACTTAGTAGTGGCCGGTATTGAAGATTAAAAGTCGTCATGGACCCAGTGACGCATGCACTAAACCTTCTTATCCACTCAAGTTTCTCTCAACAGAAGCTTGTTTCATTCTCACAGGGAACCCTACGTAAACTATCGGCTTTCTCCTAGAGATTGCTAGTATTGAAGAAGGAGACCCTCTCCCTAGTCTCCGCTCAGGAAAACCAAAACGCACTATTGAGTCTAGAGCCACGAGATTCATCAAAAGATCTCTTAGGAACACTTGACATTTAATCACTTGATGATCAACTAATAAGATCATCAGAGGTTCATATCGAGTCCTTTCTGGATCTTAGCAACTGCATCGAGAACATTTATGAGAGGTTCACATCTGTGATCCTCGGTGATTGAATGGAAACTCACGCGGTCAACATCAAGCGGCCACATGCGCCAGGTCGCTTCGGTAACTCCGTGGATTCGCTGAGTGTGTCTCAAACGGCTCATTTAAGTGAGGTGATGCTTGGTGTACCTCGGCGACTCATTCGAATAGATGTATTTTCGCACATCGCGTTATCTCACTTGTGGGACTCCAGCCGTCAGAGCGGCCTTTGTAAGAATTAGAGTTGTGTCCTCACACTATGCTGTTGACGCTCTCGAAGTTCAAACTTGTAAGTGCTGGAAACCGCTTATTACTAACCCTTGAAATGTTTTCTTCTTATGGAAGCTCGAGCGGGATGATGCGTCTTTGATTCTTCTCATGCTCACGCCAACATCATCACTAATGGAAGTTCTATCTCAATGCAACACAACGGTCAGAATGATTCTTCATCAATCAAAGAATCTACAAAGTCAAAGACTTACAAAACTTCATCAAGATATTGATTTCCAACGCCAAAGCGTGTGAGCATGTTGAAGAATGGCGTGGAGACACGGGAACAAAAAGGCACGGGCAATGACGTCATGGAACAACAACATACTATCACTTTCACCACAAAGAACAATGATCAAAGAACAAAGTTAAAGATGACGCCAAAGCATAACTGTTCAAAGATAACTATCTCTACACGCTGGGAGATTGTTGAATCAAGGCAATTCTTCTCACAAGAAGAAGAATGTCAAGACGCGTCAACTGCTACTATTACATCAATGCCTTCACCGTTTACATTCATATATACTTGAGGGGGGGATTGTTGGAATCACTCTAACAAGATTTCAAGTATTTATATTTCATATGTAATAGGTAGCTTTATTATGGCCTTTATGTTTGTTTAAGGTCAAGCTTATGTAGAAGGCCCAAGCCCAATAAGGAATAGGGAAGGAGAGGGAGTGTTGCCCTAGCTCCTTGCCTATATAAACCATGTAATAACCCTCACTTGAGGGTTGGTTGTTCAAGTTCTTTTCTTTCACATATGCCTCACGCCTAACCGTATACTATATTGTGTGTGTGTGTGTTTGATACTTGTTCAATCGCCTCATCTCCTTTCTATATAACTTGTGTTGTAAAACTAGTGACCTAACAGTCCACTAAACTGTCTTTCTATACCCTTAGACACACAGAACTGATTCATCACATCATTCTTAAACTCAGTTCCATTATCACATCTGATTACTTTGACCTTATGGTTTACTTGATTTTCTATTTTAGTAATGAAACTCTTGAGGATCTCACTAGTCTCACTCTTAGCAGCTAAAAAGTATACCCAAGAAAATCTACTATAATTATCAGTAATAACTAGGCAAATCTGCTTATGGTTCAAGCTTTTAACAAAGGTAGGTCCAAATAAGTCCATATGAAGCATAAAAGCTGGTTGTGTAAAGGTATTTACAGTTTTGGTCTTACAAGAGGCTCTATGTTGTTTTCCTTTCTGACGGGGCCACACAAAGTTGTTTACACTCAAAAACCTTAGAAGGTAACCCTCTCACTAAGTTTCCCTTTACCAGTTTATTGATTGTTTTGAAATTAAGGTGACCTAGCCTTCTATGCCACAATTTTTACTCATCAACTGATGCCTTAGCAAACAAACAAGTTAAGGACCTATTAGGAATGACATCTTTCATGTTAAAGCAATATATGTTTTCTTTCCTAGGTACTCTTAACTGAACATACTTTTCATCAGGCATCTTAAAATCAGGAGACAACACCACACACTCAGTTTCCCCAAAAAGTACCCAGTTTTTCTTATCACACATTTGAGAAACACTGAAAAGATTGTACTTTAGTCCCTGTACCAAATAAACCTTCTCAAAATCAAGCTTTCCTGTTCTGATAGTTCCTCTGCCAACAATCTTTCCTCCCTTAGGATCATTGCCAAAAGCTACATGTCCTCCATCATAAGCTTCAAAATCCTCAAGGTTGCTCCCATCCCATGTCATGTGCCCAGAGCAACCACTATCAAAAATTCCTTTGTCTTTTAGCTCATCTTGTAGATTGCCCTGCACATGATTTGAAACAAGTTAGTTCCTTTTGTGGACCCAAGCCAATACTGACTTGGGTCTGCCTTGTGCATCAACATATTCAAATTTCTTCAAGTCCATTGATGCACTGTTGACATGATCTAAGACTTTTGTCTTTGGTTTCCATTGCCAACATGCTGAGGCCTTCAAAGCATAAAAATGATTCCCAACCACTGTGTCAGTTATCACCTTTGGAATAGTTAAAACTTCTTTGTATCGGTGGTAATATTACTACTTGATTGGATAAATTTTGCTTAGCAGTGTTTACATTTTGCTTAGCAGTGGTTGGAAGCCATTTGGGTACAGCAGTGATTATAGTCTTTGTTTTGCCATTTTTCATTAGCATTGCTCTGGGAACCATATTTTTATTAGGATGAGGGATTGTTTTTGTAACACCTCCAATTTCATGATACGCAGCGGAATTCAAAGCGGTGTTACTTCATGGCACGACAGTCATAACAATAGAAAACGAACTCTAATGGAGTCGTTTAAAAAGGATTTATCATTCACATTATTCAAATATATCAGAGTTTACAAAATTGGTCCTAGTTGGTTCCATTGTTTACAAAATACATTAATATAAAGTCTTTGATGTTTTGTGAATGATAAAATATTTATAGCCTTCTTGATCTAGTCATTGCTCTTGCGCTTCCTTAGGCATTATGGACATCGAAATACATGCTTAAAACTGTTAACACAAAGGTTGAGTGAAATTCATAGAGTTTAGGAAATCAGTTGAACACATAATGTTTGTGTGGGTTACGTTGTTATACACCCATAATGTTGAAAACAAAAACAGATATTATTCACTAAGCATCATGCAATCAAAGGCGTTAACGTTGTTCCAAATTTAATTCGAAATTGATGCGTGCCCTAATAGCGAGGTAATATTGCCATTTTACCTAATGTACTCAAATATAGTGCATTTGTTTACGGACTGGTCAAACAAGCGGGATTCGATCAATCCCAATAGATCTATCCACAATATTACGCCACTTCACTCGTGATTAATGATTCGTGATTAGGGACTTAAGTTTGGCAAATGCGATAACTTAGTGCAAGTAAAATAATCAGATAAGTATACAGTTTGAAAGCAATGTGTTCGGTTTAAAATAAAGCATGTATTTCGCCCAAAGGTTTGTAAAACAATTAAGTAATAGAAAGTGGGGCTATGAACTCACCTCAATAAATGATATCACAACGCATAATGGAATCGATGGATAAGCACTGGAAGTCTCTGGCGCAACCTAGAATATGTGTTGTGTCTTAGGTTCTAAAATAACGATGTGAATGTATAAACATGCCTTATATAGTTATTACATCAATTATGCTTGGATACTTAACATTTGTGAAGTCGTATAAGTGTTTACGTTTCTTATATTTAAGTTTTCCCCGTATAAATCTACGTTACTTCTAAGCCGTAAATGATCCGCACTTCGGTTTTTATGTTCTCGGAAAGGTAATTGAATGTACTAAACAGATCAAGGCCCCTTGTCCTAGAAATTATTTAACTAATGTGAAATAACCAATTTACCCTTGGATGTACTAGTTATTTCAATCGCCAAAGAAGCTGTCTCATGGTTTTGGTCATAAGTCGAGTTCTACAACTCGTTTAAGCGTACGCCACGTTCAGAGTTAGGTGTTAGCTACACCTTTTATTCTTTGACCAACAGTTGGTTATATGCAAGTTTTATGAGTACCCGGTTTGAAATCATTTACTCAGATTTGGACACGTCTAGCCGTTTTGGCTCTAGTTTATTCATCGGGATGAGTTACGGCACGAGCCACCGTGAAGCGACCTGAAATCGATCTATAATCCTATGTTATTACCTAAGTTTCTCAGTCCACGAATTTTACCCAGTAATTACGTTTACAGCCCCTGTTCAGTTTCTGTGTTGCAATATAAGTCCTTACGATGTTTCTAGTGTTTTAGTCCGATTATGTGACAACCCGTACTTTCAGGTCATTTCTCGAAACGATTTATGCTTCACTATTTCAACATTTATCGTAAACTTGGTTTACGTGTTCCAAATTCGCGTAACCTTAAAGGTTTAGCGGCGAATTCATGATCATAACATCACGTACATTTCATATGGACTAAGATTAGTCTACATTTCATTCACATCATTTGCATCACATTAGTTCTTTCACGACATTTCATTTCACTTGTATCGCGTAATTTTTATATTAAATAAACGTTATCGCGTGAGTTATTATTTTGAATATTTAAACCGTTACTTTCAAAAATGATCCCGATGTATTTTTAAACTTACATTTAGTTTATAAAAACTATATTTTTAGTTTTCCTAGTGTTTCAAATTTATTTGGTACATAAATCGTTAAAGTTAAATTATTACGACGTGTTCTCAAAAATTTTACGATAAATATTTATTCACTCAAATCTTTCAAGAAATGTATTTTTACAATTTTTATGACCTCAATATATTTTACTTTGATCCATTAAAAATTTCTTTTAGCCAATACTACCCTAATTACTCAAGTGTATATAAAGGTTACAAGTTACCTCAACTTATATTTATATTACTTACACCTTTTTACTTACCTATCTATATAAAAAAATAAAAATTTTGTTGAAAAACACTCCCCAAAAACCGGCCAAGGGGAGGGTGAATGCATTAATGAGATTGATAAATTTTCTTACATATATCTACACTCAATCTTACATCCATTCATCTCATTCATGCATCTCAATAATTCACAAGTAGCAAAGATATCTTTTCTCTCTTGTTCCTCTTCAAAAACCGGTCAAGCTATAAGGAGAAGAAGAAAACATCAAATTTTTCAAGATCAAGTTTTAAACAATCTAGAATTACACTCTTATTAAGGTTTTGAAATAAAAACCTAGGGTGTTTAGGTTAATCCTTGGTTCTAATCACCTCATCATATCACTAGTAAGCATCTCATGTTTATTTTCATCTTACATATTCATTTCATACTCATCTTATCATTTTTGAGCAAAAACATGCAAGACTTGTGTTGTTTATACCATTTTTACTTTGATTTTTAGTGTTTTATACATATAAAGTCATCCTATAATTATTCCCTTGGTATATATTGGTCTTGATGATGTCTAGGAACCCATGACACCCTAAGAAGGTGTATGGTAGGATTAGATTAGCTTTGGAGTTGATTTGAAGGGATTGGAATAGGTTTAGTACGATAAAAACTATTTTCGACAAGTATATAAAAGTGTTCTGTCCTTATTTTGTTTTTCTGGAAAATCCGACAGTAGGCACGAAATTTTGGCCTTGATATTTAGAAAATATACTTAAAAACGAATCCGTGGCGCATTGAACGGATTAAAACGGAGTTATAACGAAGAAGTTATGAATTTTTCAAGTTTGACGACGAAATATATATTTTCTGAAATTTCAGCAACCTATTTTTACTTTGTAATGCGAGTCAAAAAGCGAGTCCTAAGCTTTACAAATTATTTCGACTTATCAAAAATATATTAGTATACTTTGATACAAAGCTAAGGACATATAATACGAGAAAGCGGTTTGAAACGACTAAGATATTCACGTTTTCATAAAATTGCGTAACTATTATTTTTAGAAAAACTATATTATTTTTACGAGATAAGTGTTACGGTAACTAAAACGACCATATTGAAGGCTGTATTTAACGATGATGTAGAACTTTTTGTAACGAGATGTCTTCTAATAAAATCAAGATCACCAAGCATATTTTTTCAAAACAACCAACTGTTTGTATAGCGGAGTTGTAGTAAATTATTTGATTGCTTAAACTTTGCCAAAACTCACTTTTTACACAACAATTCGACTAAATCACCATCTTTAACCTTTATTATCTTTATGTTCGAGACCTTTATGTCGAAAACTCTGACTGAAACTTCTAGATTTCGATACAAACTTTCCAAAACCGTCGAGTTTGTTCTCTAACGATCGACGTACACCATTTTACGACTAGTTTTTCGGACCCATTTTTGTTACTTTTATAAATTTTCCGACGACATTGTTTTACGACGAAAAGTGAAAATTTCACAATAAATCATTACGAAACTATTGTAGGATGACATTTTGACGTAAATACTTGTAAAGTGATTTAAGAATGGTCAAGACGTCAAAACAGTATTTTTCGACGATAAGTATTATTTTCAAAACTCGCAAATGGTATAAATAACATCTGAAATGCATGCATAACATTACATTGCAACTCATTACATATCATATCATCCATAATAGGTCATTTTTCGAGATTCACGCTATATTTCAGTGTACCCACTTTTGTCATCGAATCATTGCAAATGCGGTGAGTTTCATAGCCCACGCTTTTAATTGTTTTCATAAGCGTTTTGGGGAGATACATGCTCAAACTATTTTCATTTACTTTCATAGTTACTTTAAACATTTAAGGATTACCGTGAGTTCATAGCCCCACTTTTACTCTTTTAAGCTTTTACAAACTCTTGGGGAGATACATGCTACATTTTAACCGAACACAAATGCTTTGAACTCAGATGCTATATCCGATGTTTTATTGTCACTAAGTATTTGCCATGTTCGAAGTCCCTACATCATGAACCATGAGTCACTTGCGGGTGGCCGAGTATAGTGAATAGGCCTATTGGAATTAACTCCCGCCCTATTGACCCATTTAGGGAAATCGGCGCACTATATTTGAATCATTAAGGTAAATTGGCAAATTACCTATTGGGCGGCGATGAAACGATGATTACCAATTTTTATTGGTGCGATGTTTACGCTTTGGTGTCATGAACTTAGTGAAATAAATACGATGTTGTTTTTAACGATGAGTGTGAAACAATTTAACTCACACTACGATGATTGTGTTCAAACGAATTAATCAAACCTATGGTTTTACACGATGAGTTAGGTACTATTGTGAATTCATTTGACGATTTCTGTTTGAACATTAACTCTACATATTGTGGGTTGTGAACACACAGGTTGCAAGTTTTGTATGGGCGGGACTTGGCACTGAGTGGATTTACAATGCCTTTGCTACATAAACGATTTTGGAAGTCTTTACATTTCAACGATTTACAAGGCCTTTCTTTGCATAAACGATTTTGAAAGGCTTTACATTTCAACATAAACTCTATGAACTCACTCAACCTTTGTGTTGACACTTTTAGCATGTTTTATCTCCGGTATCTAAGGCATACACTTCATGGCATGCATTTGGACACCTCATGGAGTCGTGGTGACGACGCGTCTCACTTGGGTTTTACATACTTTAAAACATCGTTTGAATTGTAACAACTTATTTCCGCACAAGATGATTTTCAATTGGGACCTATCTTTGTAAACTCTGATTGTTTTATTAAATCAAACGATGTATTTTCCAAACGACACTTTAGGTCGTTCAATATAACTGTAAATGTGATGCTATGACAGATCAATCCCGGAATTCCATTCACGCAAAAAGTGTAAATTGGGGGTGTGACAGATTGGTATCAGAGCTTCGGTTATAGAGAACTAGGTTGCATCATTGACCCTAGACTATAACTACATTATCATAGCATCTCATCATTTCATCATAGGTGCATGTTCACTCTACATGCGGTTTATACGTACATTTTTCGAGTTATTTACTTTCATTTCATATCGACTGTCACATGGATGCCCTTAAATACCCATCCCATTATCCTTTCCTCATACTCTAATGTGGAGAATTCCTTGTTATTCCCTATCACAATCTTTACATCAATTGACTCATCACCGATAACGCCGAATGCCGAGATAAACCCTTAAGTAGGGCAAGGTCACTCTCACTCCTTTGTTTCATCACTAACATGTCGAGTTATACGTTACTAACACATTAAGTCACTAAACCATTATACACTTGAAGCACTTACGACACCTCATAACCCATCTTTTCAGAACCCGTCGATTATTTTGAAAAATAACCTCAAACTTACCATTTCTTATCACATCTCTTTGGAGTGTTTATTATTAACATCGGATTTTGCTACGTCTCACATTTCCTCTTATTTTGAAGAAGATATGGCAATCAAGAAAGCTACAGTTGAAATGACCCAAGCAGCTATTCAAAAGTTAGTGAATGATAGCATAGTTGATGCTTTAAGAGTCGAAAGGGAAGCAGGGCGCTACTGGCGCTGGGGCGCTGCTTCGAAGCCGCTAGGCTAGCTAGTCTGCTCGAAATGCCGGAGGATCCGGAGTTAAGAGATGTTCGTACAAGGATTTAAAAAGTGGTGAGCCCACGAGTTTAGGGGATGAAGGAGCCACGGCCATGGTACGATGGTTTGAAAAGTTGGAATCCGTGGTTTTGCTTTGTAATTGCCCGGATGATAGTAAGGTCAAATTTGCTACAAGTACATTACTCGATGGGGCGTTGTCGTGGTGGAATTCATATGCTCAACCGATTGGAATGGAGAATGCTTTCAAGCTTACTTGGGAGCAATTTAAGGGTTTGGTGACTCAGAAGTTTTGTCCTCGCATCGGAAGTGAAAAGTTGGAGACGGAGTTCTATGAACTAGTAACGATTGGGTACGATATTGACACATACATTCGGAGATTTCAGGAATTGGCCGCGTTATGCCCGTCGATGGTACCGGATAACGAGAAGTTGCTAGAGGCTTTTATCGGGGGACTTCTCGAAGTTATTCAAGGAAATGTGACTTCGTTTGATCCACAAACAATCGAGGAAGCTATTAGGGTGACTAAAAAGCTCATGGCCCGGTAGTGAAGAGGTAAGTACACCAACACCAACCAAAACAACAACAACCCCAACAACCGCTTAACTACAACAATAACCAAAACAACAACAACGACGATAACCAAATCAACAACAACAAAAGGAAATGGGAAAACGACCAAGGAGATGATAACAACAACAACCAAAACCGCAACACTAACCGTCATCAACAACAAAATAGAAGGCAAGAAACGGGAATGGTTTATGTCAGCCGCACCAATGAGAGGTAGAGGGTATCTTTGGAACACACCCACTATGTAATCGATGTAATTTTCATCACTCGTGTCCTTGCCCTGCCAAGTGCCACAAATGCAAAACACCGGGACATCTAGCCAGGGATTGTAAAGGTAAAGCCGTAGTCACATGCTTCGGATGTGGGGAACTAGGACACTATCGGAATCAATGTCCTCAAAACCAAGGTCAACCAGTTGAAGGTGCTCATGGGAATGTATATATGTTGGAAGGAGGAGGAGGAGCGCGTCAAGGTATCAACGCGCTGAAGACCTGAAGAAGTTCGGAAACTAACTGTCTTATTTCTCCTTATGTACTATGTCGTACTAAGTTTATGTTTTCCATCATATCCGGATCTTTATAACCTAAGATGTATTTACGTTTGATAAACCACTTGTTGTAAAATATTCTCATCTATCGTACTTTATTTTCTTTTCGATTTGTTATCATTTACGAGGATTTCAATTCTTTTTACTTTAACTATCATTTTAACAACACTTCTCTATGTCTTCTCTCCTCGATGTTCATCACAATTTTAACATCAGTTGACTCAACACCAAACAACATATGAGTCGATTAGTCCAAGCATTGCATAGTTACTCCTAAATTATACATAGCCTGATCACCTATGTCTAATTCAGGAAGAATCATGCAATGAAGGGAGTAGTAGGCTTATATGTGTAAGCAATTCCGTAATCGAGCCAAATTTTCAAAAGATTTCTTCAAACCACTTGTTTCCAGTTTGATCCGCGTGACACTTCTTGTTTGACGAGTTGCAAAGATCGAGCTAGAAACAAGTTGTTACCTAAACCGATTTAGCCTAATCGTATGACAGTTCTTGTTTGATGAGTTGTGGGATTAAGTAAAATCGGTTACCAAAAAGTCTTTTGAGGGTTTTGCTCGAGAATGGGAAGGCTTGCCTCATCAAACCCTAAACCCGTTAGACCTAACAACGATTGAATTCAGTGACTGAATTCCTTTTTGGATGGGTGAATGTGACAACCCGTACTTTCAGGTCATTTCTCGAAACGATTTATGCTTCACTATTTCAACATTTATCGTAAACTTGGTTTACGTGTTCCAAATTCGCGTAACCTTAAAGGTTTAGCGGCGAATTCATGATCATAACATCACGTACATTTCATATGGACTAAGATTAGTCTACATTTCATTCACATCATTTGCATCACATTAGTTCTTTCACGACATTTCATTTCACTTGTATCGCGTAATTTTTATATTAAATAAACGTTATCGCGTGAGTTATTATTTTGAATATTTAACCCGTTACTTTCAAAAATGATCCCGATGTATTTTTAAACTTACATTTAGTTTATAAAAACTATATTTTTAGTTTTCCTAGTGTTTCAAATTTATTTGGTACATAAATCGTTAAAGTTAAATTATTACGACGTGTTCTCAAAAATTTTACGATAAATATTTATTCACTCAAATCTTTCAAGAAATGTATTTTTACAATTTTTATGACCTCAATATATTTTACTTTGATCCATTAAAAATTTCTTTTAGCCAATACTACCCTAATTACTCAAGTGTATATAAAGGTTACAAGTTACCTCAACTTATATTTATATTACTTACACCTTTTTACTTACCTATCTATATAAAAAATAAAAATTTTGTTGAAAAACACTCCCCAAAAACCGGCCAAGGGGAGGGTGAATGCATTAATGAGATTGATAAATTTTCTTACATATATCTACACTCAATCTTACATCCATTCATCTCATTCATGCATCTCAATAATTCACAAGTAGCAAAGATATCTTTTCTCTCTTGTTCCTCTTCAAAAACCGGTCAAGCTATAAGGAGAAGAAGAAAACATCAAATTTTTCAAGATTAAGTTTTAAACAATCTAGAATTACACTCTTATTAAGGTTTTGAAATAAAACCTAGGGTGTTTAGGTTAATCCTTGGTTCTAATCACCTCATCATATCACTAGTAAGCATCTCATGTTTATTTTCATCTTACATATTCATTTCATACTCATCTTATCATTTTTGAGCAAAAACATGCAAGACTTGTGTTGTTTATACCATTTTTACTTTGATTTTTAGTGTTTTATACATATAAAGTCATCCTATAATTATTCCCTTGGTATATATTGGTCTTGATGATGTCTAGGAACCCATGACACCCTAAGAAGGTGTATGGTAGGATTAGATTAGCTTTGGAGTTGATTTGAAGGGATTGGAATAGGTTTAGTACGATAAAAACTATTTTCGACAAGTATATAAAAGTGTTCTGTCCTTATTTTGTTTTTCTGGAAAATCCGACAGTAGGCACGAAATTTTGGCCTTGATATTTAGAAAATATACTTTAAAACGAATCCGTGGCCGCTTGAACGGATTAAAACGGAGTTATAACGAAGAAGTTATGAATTTTTCAAGTTTGACGACGAAATATATATTTTCTGAAATTTCAGCAACCTATTTTTACTTTGTACGAGTCACAAACGAGTCCTAAGCTTTACAAATTATTTCGACTTATCAAAAATATATTAGTATACTTTGATACGAAGCTAAGGACATATAATACGTAGAAAACGGATTTGAAACGACTAAGATATTCACGTTTTCATAAAATTGCCGTAACTATTATTTTTAGAAAAACTATATTATTTTTACGAGATAAGTGTTACGGTAACTAAAACGACCATATTGAAGGCTGTATTTAACGATGATGTAGAACTTTTTGTAACGAGATGTCTTCTAATAAAATCAAGATCACCAAGCATATTTTTCAAAACAACCAACTGTTTTGTATAAGCGGAGTTGTAGTAAATTATTTTACGGTTGCTTAAACTTTGCGAAACTCACTTTTACACAACAATTCGACAAAATCACCATCTTTAACCTTTATTATCTTTATGTTCGAGACCTTTATGATGAAAACTCCTGAACTGAAACTTCTAGATTTCGATACAAACTTTCCAAAACCGTCGAGTTCGTTTCTCTAACGATCGGACGTACACCATTTTACGACTAGTTTTTCGGACCCATTTTTGTTACTTTTATAAATTTTCGGCGACATTGTTTTACGACGAAAAGTTAAAATTTCACAATAAATCATTATGAAACTATTGTAGGATGACATTTTGACGTAAATACTTGTAAAGTGATTTAAGAATGGTCAAGACGTCAAAACAGTATTTTTCGACGAAAAGTATTATTTTTCCAAAAACTCGCAAATGGTATAAATAACATACGAAATGCATGCATAACATTACATTGCAACTCATTACATATCATATCATCCATAATAGGTCATTTTCGAGATTCACGCTATATTTCAGTGTATCCACTTTTGTCATCGTAATCATTGCAACAGGTGAGTTTCATGGCCCCTACTTTTAATTGTTTTCATAACTGTTTTGGGGGAGATACATGCTCAAACTATTTTCATTTACTTTCATAGTTACTTTAAACATTTAAGGATTACCGTGAGTTCATAGCCCCACTTTTACTCTTTTAACTGTTTTACAAACTCTTGGGGAAGATACATGCTACATTTTTAATCGAACACAAATGCTTTGAACCGTATGCTATATCCGATGTTTTATTGTCACTAAGTATTTGCCATGTTCGAAGTCCCTACATCATGAACCATTAGTCACTTGCGGGTGGGCGCGAGTATAGTGAATAGGCCTATTGGAATTAACACTCCCGCTCTTATTGACCCATTTAGGGAAATCGGCACTATATTGAATCATTAAGGTAAATTGGCAAATTACCTATTAGGGCGGCGATGAAACGATGATTACCAATTTTTATTGGTGCGATGTTTACGCTTTGGTGTCATGAACTTAGTGAAATAAATACGATGTTGTTTTTAACGATGAGTGTGAAACAATTTAACTCACACTACGATGATTGTGTTCAAACGAATTAATTAAACCTATGGTTTTACGTCGAGTTAGGTACTATTGTGAATTCATTTGACGATTTCTGTTTGAACATTAACTCTACATATTCTGGCAGTGGGTTGTGAACACACAGGTTGCAAGTTTTGTATGGGCGGGACTTGGAACTGAGTGGATTTACAATGCCTTTGCTACATAAACGATTTTGGAAGTCTTTACATTTCAACGATTTACAAGGCCTTTGCTGCATAAACGATTTTGAAAGGCTTTACATTTCAACATAAACTCTATGAACTCACTCAACCTTTGTGTTGACACTTTTAGCATGTTTTATCTCAGGTATCTAAGGCATACACTTCATGGCATGCATTTGGACACCTCATGGAGTCGTGGTGACGACGCGTCTCACTTGGGTTTTACATACTTTAAAACATCGTTTGAATTGTAACAACTTATTTCCGCACAAGATGATTTTCAATTGGGACCTATCTTTGTAAACTCTGATTGTTTTATTAAATCAAACGATGTATTTTCCAAACGACACTTTAGGTCGTTCAATATAACTGTGATTGTGATGCTATGACAGTCAATCCCCAGGAATTCCATTCCGCTGCAAAACAGGTAAATTGGGGGTGTGACAGATTATCCAAGCGTAATCAAGTATAATAAGTATATAGAACATATTAAATACATGTAATACCAATATTTACAGAAATCAAAGGTAAATATAGTAGTTTGCTTACAAGCCTTGTGATGAAAGAAATCAAGAACCAAGAAGTAGGACACTAAAACCTAAACCCTTTCAATATGAACCCGATCTTCCAAATCCTTAACACATCATGCTAACCCTTGGTAGGTTTGATCTAAACTTGTAAGAACACTTCTACCTCAGCCCTTAGACCCTTGTGTAGCTCTTAATTCATCCATGGAATCACCAAACAAACTCTTGAATCATGTAGGGAATAACTAGGCCTTGAACTTTGATATATAATTTGTAGTTTGAAGATTAAAGAATCATGGTGCTAGGGATTTATTGAGGTTCAGTTATGGAGGATGAAACAAAGGAAAATGGATGAGTTTCTTATGAGTTATCAAGTCTTGGATGAAGTCTTATAGGATATTTCCTAAGACTTAAGTCTTAAGTTTAGGACTTAAGAACTAAGTAACTAGCACATGTATATGACTAATAAATTCAAGACTTATCACCAAAATTTCGTTCATTCTCTATCTAGGATGACTAGATATGAGTTGCCTGGTATTATCTTGTTTACGGAGTGAGTTTTGGACCTGTTAATTGCTAACTGTAAGCCGTAAAGTCACAAAACTTAAAATCGGGTATTCAAATAAAATGAATCTTATAAATATCTTAAAACTTATCAATATACTCTATATAAGCATATTAGATTAGTGATACATTCTATCGGGTTGCTTAAACGCTGCTAACACTGAAAACGTAGACTAAATACGTGAAAAATGCAATTTATCATAAAAGAACGAGATTTCAGGGAAAAGACCGTGAATTTATTTAGAGTAGAATAAAATTAGTCTAAAAGTGATATGAGATGTCAAAATGTGGTTTTCGTCGTACGTGGGATAACTTAACAGTTATACGTGAAGTCTAAAAGTTACGCGATTTAATCAAAAATGTAGAACGTACAAGGTTAATTTCTTTATGGTCAATGGAGGAGGAAAATATGTTTGACTTTTCCAAAAATGTAAAAGTGTCTAAACATCTTAGAAAATACAATGCAGGAATGGTTAAGTCTGGGTCTACGTAGAATTGTTTAAAACGTAAGTTTAGTCTCGTACACCGCATGGTTTATTTCGTAACATTTAAAAGAAATCTTAAAAATTCTCAAATTAATTATGGGTGATCTAAAAATTAATCTGATGTGAGGAAAATTGTCGGAGTTGATTTTTGTTATGTGCGTGATGTCTAAATGGTGTTCCGACCATAACGAAATTTTAAAACAATGTTTTCTTAATAACTTTTGCGAAAATGATCTAACGATTGTCAAACTCTCAGGTCATTACTAAAATAATTTATCTTACGAGAATGTGAAATAAAAATTTAACGGGATGAATAGTGAAAGTGAATAGTAAAAGTGAATAGTAATTTTTCAAAAAAATGAAAAGTAACCCGAAAATGAGGGTTCTTACAGTTTTCTTTGAAAAGTTTTGATGATTTACCCTCCTCCAATGGTTCCAAACTTGTGGTTGGTTTTTATAACAATTTCTCTGTAGATGCTCAAAACTACCACATTTAAAACAAGCCTTCTTAACACATTGAAACTCATCTCCTAATCTGTTTGAAATTAGGCCATTGAAGTTTCTCTGATTTCCCCTAGGTATTTATCTTTTCATCTGTTCCCTAGGTATCTCATTGTAGTCTACCACCTTCCTAGAGATTGGTGCTCCGAATCTAGGCATAAGGTTGGCTTGTCTAGAATCAACAGGCTTAACATTTTCTAACTTCTTAGACTGTGTTGATTCAGATCTATCTTCCTCAGAATTTGATTCCCAATCTTCAATAATTGGACCATCAGATGATTTATCAGAACCTATCTAAGGTGATTCAGTCTTGCTAATCTCTCCTACAGGTTTGTTGAAACTGAATTCACTGCTAAATGACAGTTCCTTAGTTGGTGGTGCATGTTTCATAAGAGGAGGTGGTGGCATATCATTGTAACCTAAGCCAGTACCATCTTTGAATAATTTTTGTCCAATTGTCTTATTTACTAAATCAGAAGCATATTGTGTTTTAGCCACCCTAACAACATGTTTTTCTTTTTCTACTATAGCTTCTTGTTTTACACTCTCTGCTTCTTCTAGTTTTAGTTTAAGCATTTTAATTTCTCTGTCCTTCAGATCAATTTCACCACCTAATATATTAATCTTATCTACATACTCAAACTCACATTTAATACAGAAATTAAGTTTCTCTTCAACACTTTCAAGACCAACTTTATAGCCTAAGTTATCTAGTGAAAGTCTTTCTACTTCTTTTCTTAGACTCTCATTAATTGCTTTAAGAGATTCTAAATTATCTTGACATGATTTAAAAGAGCAAGTAGAATTTTTAGAATCATTAGATACCTCAGAATCTGAACCAGAGGATGAAGCATAGGCCATAAGAGCAAAGTTATGCTCTTTTGAAGCTTCACTAGCAAGAAAAGCTGCATTGGGACCTTCTTCAATCTGATCACTCCAGTCATAATCACCAATACCATCTTGAGCAACCAATGCTGAAGAAGAAACAGGCTCTTCAGTGGTCTTCTTGAGGCCTTCACCAATCCTCTTGGGAGCTCTACATTCTCTAGCAAAGTGTCCCTTCTTCTTGCAGTTGAAACACTCCATCTTGCTCTTGTCAAACCCAGCTCTCCTTTGACCATCATACTTAACTTGCCTGCCTGTTCTCCTCAAAAACTTTCTTGCTTGCAGAGTCAACATTGCCATCTGCCATTGAAGATTGATCTCTTCAAGGTCATCAGGATCAATTTGATCCAGATCTTGATTTAACACAGTGACACTAGTTGTTAAATCAGCCAGAAAAGCACAAATGGCTCCATCACTAACATTATCACTAACAATGGTATTGTTAGCAATGGCAGTGGGTATCCCATAAGCAGCAGTAGATACATCCTGAGAACTTTTGTGGTTTTTGGAAACAAAAGCAATGTTTTGAGTAGTTGAAGATGCAATAGCAATGTTGTTTTCAGACTCATAAACCTTCAAGTTGTTGTAAAGATTGTCCAGAGTCATCTTCTCAAAGTCATCCTTGTTTCTTCACACAACTGTATGCACAGCCCATTCAGGTGATAAACTTCTGATGAACTTCAAATTGATATATTCTTGAGCAACTTTGTAGCCCACCAACTTCAGATGACTGATTAGCTTCTACAATCTGTTATAAGTGCCATCTAGTTTTTCTCCACTGAGAGCAGTGAAGTTTTCAAGCTGATGCTTGAGCATGTTCTTTCTGGATTTCTTGGTAGCTTCATTACCAGCAAATCTTGTTTCAATGGCATCCAATAACTCCTTAGCTGTCTCATACTGCTCAAAGTCCAATGCATACTCATTAGGTATTCCCATACTGAGAATACTATGAGCTTTAATCTCCAGCTTCCTTCTAGCCTTGTCAAACTCACTAACAATGCTTATTTCCTTACCATCATCACCCTTTTTAGGAAGAGTATCACCATTCTCAACAACATCCCAGATGGTGTAATCGATCATACGAATGTATTGCCTCATTCGCATTCTCCATACCTGATACTCACCCTGCTTGAGCATGGGCACCTTTGATGCAGTAACCATGTGAGTTTCGTCAGACATCTTAACTTTCTTGAATAAAGCTTAACTAGACTTCTTCTTGGTTTCAGTTTCTAGATCACAAGCTCTGATACCACTTGTTGATCCAAGTTGAGCAAACGATCCTTATAGAAACTGACTTAACAATAACTTGTTAAATATTATGCGGAATTTAATACTTAACCTTAAGAAGAAGAACAATAATAATAATAACTCTTAAACACCTCAATTATATTAATAACGAATATTCTAACCAGTATTAGGGTTTTACAACCTTGAAGTGTATCGACCTTAGATATAAAACACACGTATATCTAATCTAACCTAGGACCTCCTTTTATAGGCTAAGGAGTCCTTTACAATATATAATACGTATCCTACAAGATAAATATCTTTTCCATATTTATCTAATACAAAACATTAAATCGACTAGAACAAACTAGCAGTGTTTATAATACAATAGCAGTGGTTCTACTTTACTACTAGCCGCGGTTTAACTCCAGCAGTGGATTCCTTTACTCTAGCAGTGGTTTCATTAGCTCTGGCAGTGGTTCCAATACTTAGAATAATTCCTGATCTGAGGAACCTAAAACCCAACAGTAACTTTCTGACTTAGGCGTAGAAGCTTATACGTAAAACTAGGGGTTTGTTAGGCGTAAAAAGTAGAAAATTTAACCAAGCTTGATTTTTATGCACTAAACATTTTGGAAACTTGATTTTAAGGATAAAACAGCTTCAAAATCATCAAAATAGCAAGAAAGTTTGAAACTTGATGATCCAAAGTAACTTTTTACCTTACGCGTAAACTAATGACACGAAATACAACCAAGATCAATAACTTATCTAAACACGTAAAGTTTGAAACTTTTTGCAAAAAACAGAAACTTTAACACTAAATAAATGTTAACCCATAAGAATCTTGAGGTTACAAGTGAAAAAATGAAAGTTTTAAGCGTGATAAAAGAAACCTTACGCGTACGAGTATAACTTCAAAAACAAATTATGTTTCACCCAACTAGATGGCGTATGATACCACTTTTAGGTCACCATAATTTAACACAAGCATGAAAATGATAGAAATAAGGTTAAGAAGGAAGGTTGAACACATGAATCACACACTAATATGGAAAGGTTATGTGTAGATTATGATAAGGTGAACAACACTCTCAAATGAGAGTATACATGAGTATTTATAGGGGAAGGGAGCTAGGGCAACATATCTAGTCCCTTCCTATAGCTCATGGGCCTTAGCATGGGCTTATGGGCTTTCTACATAAGCCATACCTTAATAACTAACATAAAAGCCATATAAATGCAACCTATTACATATAAATGACTAAAACATCATAATAATGTTTAGGATCATTTCCAACAATCAACTAATTCTGTTGGTGCATCAAGATTGACTGGTTCAGTTCCTTGTTGTTGATCATCACTACCACCCAAATCCTCAAAATTTCCCCCCAAATCATCAAAATCAAATCTCCCCCCTGAGTTTTTGAATCAGTTTTCCTCCCTTGTATAGGAGAATCTCCCAAATCATCATTAGAGGAATTACTATCAGGTAAATCAGAAGATACTCTGCTCTTGGCCTTCAATTTCTTAACCTTGCCCTACAACTTCTTTACCTTCAAGACTAATTTTTTATAAACCTGGGCATAGAGTTTTTTGGTGTCTCTGAGGTCTTTCTCCAGAGTATCTACCTTTTTTGACAATTTGGTATAAAGTTTCATCAATTCTTTAAATTACACAGTGCCTTTAGCAATTCTAGATGTGTGACCTTCTGGGAGAGGTGCATCATGAGTCATAGACTCAATCTTATTCCTAGGTGGACTAGGAATATCAAATGAGCCACCTATATTTTCCATGTGGCTTGGGATTCCATCACATGTTTCAAGCCCAGAAGGACTTAGCACATTAGATGTTGCCATGGTTGAGATCTTAATGATGTTGACACTGTCCTGCCCAACTTCTAAGCCTGTGACAGCAGTGCTAGTGTCTTCCACTCTACCTGAGGCAGTCTTATTTGCTACATGGGTCTGAGTAAGAGCACTGGGCTGAGATACCACAGTGTCCTGTCTGTTTTTTCCTCCTATATGTGTGTGAAACTGTTGGTATGTTAGATGAAGATGAAACAACAAGGGGGTGTGTGCTGGGACTCAGCTAGGATTGCTGATCCTTCGCCTTGAACAGCTTGAATCTTATCCAACATCTCATTAAAAAGAGGTACTTCAACCCCATTAAACAATTTTGAAGTCAGCCATATTACTGAAAAGTTTTGAGGTAAGGCTACGTGTTGTATAAATTATTTTGTGAGTTTTGAGTTCCTCATTTCTTTTATTCAAAATCAGTTGGATAAATCTTGGATACATAAGAAATTTAGTTTTACTTTTGACATTCTTCACCATACTCTCAAAAACCAGTTTTGAAAAATTGAAAGTCATATTTGTTAACAAGCATATGAGAGCAATAGCAATATTGCTACTGAATTGCTCCCATGAAGTTTTCTTTGGACTTAAACAATGAAGTAAAGTATGAATGAAGAGCCTCTATTGTGGGGAGAAACATATTTTATGAAAAGTGAGTTTAAGATCAGATGTATCATACCCCATTCTGGCAAGTCCTTGCCAAATGTCAGTATTAGGCATGTCACTAATACCTTCAGAGTCTGCTAGTTGAAGATGTCTTCTAACATACCCTTCAGTAATAGTAAATTGAATGCCATCTACTGTTGCAATTAACTCTGTGTCTCCATGTTTACTAGTTTTGACAATTGCATTTTGCCAAAACTGTGTAATGTGAGAGACATAGATAGTAGGACTGATGGTTAAAGCATACCTTATATGGGTTTTGTTTAGAAAGTCCACTATCTGATGAAAGGTTCGACCTTCACCTTCCTCTGTTTTCTCCAAGAGTGCTACCCTATTGTGTTTATCAACGAACTCAAGATTTTCCATTAGAATTTTGGTCAGAAACAAATTAGCACGCTGAGATTTTATCGAAAGTATATGATGGTATGTTTGGTGAAGCCAATTGGGTTTTTATAGATTGAAACTAGGGTTTTGATATGACCGAGTTTAAAAAGTAGTTTATTTAAAGAGAAGAAAACGGTTAAACTAGATAAGGAATGTGAATGTTATTTAGTACCCCTATAAGTATGGTAACTACCAATTTTACCCAACGGCTAAAAATTAATTAACCACCAAACAGTACCAACGGCTATCCAACAATACTTATATTTTGTGCTAGCAGTACAAATTATGCCTAGCAGTACAAACTTTTTCCAAAATTTTTACTTAGCAGTATAAACTCAATTTGCATTTAAAACATACTGCTCATATATTGTTGAAGGGATTAAGTGTGGAGAAAGACACTTAATCAAATTTCGGTCTCATATGACCTCTGGTTGTGTGAGAACCAATGTATTCAGCATAAATTCTACTTGTGATAAGATATATTCATTCAAAAAGCATTCTTGACAGGGTTTCCAGCTCATGGCAGTTGTTGCCTTTAACACATAAGTGTTAGATTCACTTTTGCTTGTTTTTCTCAATACCAAAACTCCTTGGAGTAACACATGATACAAATAAAAGTATAAAATGGTAGAGAGTGAGTTAGTTCAGTTACTATCTGACTAACTATGCCATCAATTCATGTTCAAGACTATATCATAATGAGATTTCAAGAAAGAGATTTTAAAAAACCTCCCAACTTAGGTGTTAGCCTTTGTCAAAGGATCCCCAAATTCTGTCCATCATCAATCCATTGTGTCTGCAATCAATCCACTACTTAAGCTTTTCTAACACCAAGTTAGCACCTGCCAATGTTAGTCCAAAACCAAGAAAAACACAATGCAAAGCATTTGCTTTATAATAGTACAAAGTATGACTAATAGGACAAAAACAACATACATAATTTTCACTAGCAGTACAAATTATACTTAGCAATACTAAATGACACAACTAGCAGTAAATATCCTTTTCAGTTACAAAAACACTAAGAAATAAAAACATTTAAGGGTTGAGCATCCCAATACCTGTTACCAAGTATTGAAACCTCCCCACATCAAAAGCTTTAGTTAATAAATCAGCAAAGTTGTTTTCAAAGCACTTGACTGCAACATAGTCAAGTAGCTGGTTCTGAGTCCAAAGCACTTGACTGCAACAGCTAGCGGCATCCACGTATTCAGCTTCAGTTGTAGAAGTGGCCACTATAGTCTGTTTCTTACATTTCCAAGATATCAATCTTCTCCCTAGGAATTAACAACCTCCTATTGTTGATTTCCTATCCAAACTAGCACCAGCATAATCACTGTCTGAATATGCCACTAGATCAAAAGATGATTCTCTAGGATACCATAGACCTAAATTAGGTTGACCTTTAAGGTACCTAAAGATTCTCTTCACATCTGTAAGATGAGAGACCTTGGGAGTAACCTGAAACCTTTCACAGACACACATAGCAAACGTAATATCTGGTCTTGATGATGTAAGGTACATCAGACACCCAATTAAACAATTACTTCTTCATGATTTCTTTCTTCATATACATCAATAAGAAATCATTGTTAATCTGCATTCTGAATTTATTTTCTAGTTTTAACACCAGACTGCACATCTCCAATCACATTACCTAGAGGATGATTCTTATGTATTGTTGTTTGAGGAGTAGAGAGAACATCATATGTGAGAGGAATGTTGTTGAAGTCAGCTTCAAACTTATCAAAAAGATCAGTCTGTGGAGCAGTACTAACTGTTGGTTCAGTAGTATTAGTATTTTGCCAAGCAGTACTATCTTTTGGCATAGCAATACCATCTCCATTTGTACTGGTTTTAGGAGACTCTTTGTTCTAAGTGTCTAAATCATCTCTATTGATCACACCAGCATCATTTTCCTTTGAAACATCACTAGGAGATGGTGGATCATCATTCTTTGAAGAAGAATCAATCTCAGAACTGTCCTTCAAATCTTGCACCATAATATGATCATGATCTGATTCTTCCTCCATGCTTTGTTCATCTGTATCGACATACTCTTCTAAACCTGCAAAATCATTAGTACCTTTACCTGCATTCACTGGTACATAGTTCATAGATTGTGTTAGAGAATCAAGATCAAACAACCACTTTGGACCTTCTCCTACAACATTATCCTTATTCTCCAAAAACTTTACATGTAGGGTTTCCTCTACCTTCCTAATTCTAAGATTATATACTCTAAAAGCTTTACTAACCATAGAGTACCCAACAAAGAAACCCTCATCATATTTTCCATCAAATTTAACCAAATAATCTAAGGTATTGAGAATAGTGACATGAAATCCAAATGGTCTCATGAAATCTAAGGTAGGAGATCTACCTCTAAATAACTCATAAGAAGTCTTGTTTTGAGAATGAACTGCTAAAACCCTGTTTTGCACATAACAAGAAGTATTAACTACTTCTGCTCAAAAAGTCATGGGAAGCTTTGAATCGGTTAACATAGTTCTAGCACCTTCTATCAAAGTCCTATTTCTCCTCTCAGCAACCCCATTTTGTTGAGGAGTTCTAGCCACACTAAACTCTCTCTTAAGACCTTTTTCTTTGCAAAAGTCATCCTGTTAGCCTTAATAGTTTTTATTAGAAGTGATGGTCATTCACGTTTAGGAACTTTGTAACGCGTGTTAGATATCGTGATAGAATAGTCAACGGGCTCGTGGATTGGGCTAAGCTAATTGGGCATAAGTTATGTTAAGCTAGCCTTGTCTAGTTCGTGAAACCCAAGCCCAATCCAAGTCCATCTCAAGGCCCATGGCCAAGCCTTAGGGCATCTTCTACTTGTACTATAAATACCCCTCAAGTATGTCATTTGAGGGGTGTGCTTGAGTGTGTGTGTGTGTGTGTTTTCCTTTGAAGCAATATACATCTTATTGTTTCATCTTTCTTCTCTCTACCTCTCTAAACATACATACGAATTATACATCAAGTCACCAAGTTCTTATCTTAATCTTTGTTTCTTATACGCCTACTGTTTGTATAACGTGGGTGTTTGTGTGGTAAAGGTTGCTATTTGTGATAAGGTATACGTGATAAAGGGACTTTACAATTGGTATCAATCGCCTAACAATGGTTTAGGAGTGTTTGTGTTTGTTTTGAAGCTTGGTATTGTACGCGTAAAGGCTCACGTTTTTCATAGTTGTCAAGCTTAAAGCTTTAATTTTTGCACTTAAAAATTCAAGATTCTTGTGGTTTAAGGTTTATTTAGTGCTAAAGTTTCAGTTTTTTGCAAAAAGTTAGAAGCTTTACGTGTTTTTCTTCACTTTTGAACTCGTATTTGGTTTATTGTCATTTCTACTCGTAACTTTTCTAGCAACTTTGGGTGAAAAAGGTCAACATTTTTGGGTTATTCGAGTGTTTTTAAGGCTATCTGGGTAAATGAAATCATTTGAATCGTTGGAAATTTCTTATGAGTAGAAGTCAAAAAGTCAAAACCCTAGTTTTCTACTCGTAACTTTTTGGTGAAGAATCTTCATGCTATAACTGTTACTCAGTGCTTCCCTCACTTGGATAAGTGTGTGGAACACTTCGACTTGTGGATATCCCTTACACTGTGATAGTGTAAAGGATTTTTGGATTCTACGCGTAAGCCATTCCTACGCGTAAGCCATTCCTACGCGTAAGCTATTCCTACGCGTAAGCACTCTTGCTACGCGTAAGTTGGGTTCTACGCATAAGAATTTCCTACGCCTAAGGATTCCTACGCCTAAGCATCCTACGCCTAAGGATTCCTACGCCTAAGCATCCTACGCATAAGATCCTACGCATAAGCACCAGATCCTACGCCTAAGCCATCCTACTCGTAACTACATCCTACTCGTAACCATATCCTACTCGTAACTTCTTTGGTCTACGCCTAAGCTCTTTCTACGCATAAAGGTTAAAAAAAAATTAAATTTTTGAGGAGACTAAACGTTCAATTTTTACGCGAGATTCAAATTTTGGTTTAACTGTGAAAATTTTGGTCAAAAATTCAAATTTTTGGGCCTAAATTCAAATTTTTCGGGTCAAATTTGGCGTCAAAATTGTCATAACTCAAATTTTTCATACGACCTTAGAATTGATTTTTATAGTGAATTTCAAATTTTGGGCGAAAATTTTTTGAACCAAGGTTACGTGTACGACTTTCAGAAACACCTCAACCGAGCTTAATCGTCATCAACCACAACTCCTTTATCGTTGAATCGATCCTACATCAACTTTATCATCACATACCTTCATCAATGGCAACTCTGGCAGATCGTCTCATAACTGCTTTCTTAAAAGGATTCTTCAATGAAGAAAACATTAGTCATATGGGTCAAGAAGGACAAATGGTTGATGTTATTGGGAATCAGAATGGATTTGCTACGGGTATACAAATGGGGAATCAGATGCAATATGCAGGGCAGTTGGTTGGACATCAAGGGGTCGATTATGAATCGAATATGGGATATCAACATGGGAATAAGCGTTATATGACTTCGGTTCAGAATGCTACCTCCGAACCTCAAAGCCAAAATTCAGGTTATTTTAGTTCAGAATCTAGTGTCAAACGACTGACGAAGCTTGAAAGGCTCCAGTACATGTTGATGTTAGCACAGAAAGAAGAGTCAGGAATTGAATTGACTGATGCAGAATACGCATTCATGAATCCAAAACGGGCAGATAAAGCAAAAAATACTGCAACCTCCAGTCATAGAATCAATCCGCAGGACACAACATCAAGCGGTACTTTTGATACACCTCCCGTCTATGACACAGATCCACTCAATGAGGTACCAAATTATAGTAATGTTTCTAGTCAGTTTACTCATGATGAACAAGCATTCGTGACATCAGCACCTACTTATGATACATACCTGGACAATCCGAGTTGTAGCAATACGAACTCTGAAACTCCAGATGTGGATCCTAATGGAGGCTGTGTGGCACAAAATACTGAGACTGATGAGGAAACCCGTGCTTATTTTGAAAAATTAATTAATAATTGTGGTATTGAAATCGAGAAAGTTAAAAAGGTCAATCGCGATGTTAAGGCCGCGAATGCTAAATTGACCGCTGAGCTTGAGAGTTACAAGGAGAACGCAAAAGCTTTTGAATTTCAGAAAAACAAAGAATCAGAATTAGAAATTGGTTATCGAAATTTGGTTTCTAAAGAAAAAGAATTGCAAATCAAGTATAACACACTTGATGTGAATTCGAACTTGAAAATTAAATCTCTAAACAAGGAAATTTCTGATTTAAATAACCAACTTTCTAAACAAAAAGAAATGTTTTCTAATCTTGAAAAAGAAAAGAAGCAGTTGATTACTGATTTTTCAAAACGAGAAGATTCTCTTGTTGATGAAATTCTGGATAAAAATGAGAAAATTAAAGCTTTGGACAATTTGCTTCTCACAACGGGTCATTCAGATAAAACAAACAAGATGCTTTCAAACCAAGTAAATCAGCGTTTTCATACTTCACATAAAATGGCACTTGGTAACGACCCTTCTTCGTTCCTCAAGAAAGCTCAGAAATCTCAGAATGTGTTAAACAATGGAAAAGCTTTACATGAACCCATTATTGTTCGTGATTCTCTTGAAACGTTAGAACTATCTGAGGAGAGTAGATCAAAAATGAAACAAAAGAATCCGGAAATCAAACCAATTGATTATAACAAATGGAACAAAATTAACGGAATTACTTTTGTTAATCAAAAAGAAAAGTCAAAGTTCTCCATCACACCAAGTGTTTCAAACAAAGAGTCAACACCTGTTTCAAAATCTGTTTCAAAACCAGTCGTTGTCTCAAAATCTCTTTCGAACATTGAACAAATGTCTTCAAACAATCCTTTTAACTCAAGTGATGCGAGAAGTATTTTAGACAATGTGAAAACGAGAATTGTGGATCTTCAAGACACTGTTAAAACTAAAACCACCATTACACCTAACAACTGGTTCTCTAGTTTTGACATCGAACAAAGAAAGTTTTTTGAAACACAAATTGCCCCTCAGTGATGGCATCAGTGCGAGGGTAATTCATTCGAACAAGCGTTTTGAAAGAAACAGCTAACTTTGTCAAGGACCATAAATCCCTGGTAAAGCAAGCTAATGAAAGTGTTGAACACATCAAAGTTTTGGAAACTTTAAATGACTCTCTCTTCGAAGATGTTCTGACTACTGATATTATGTCCATTATTTTGCAAACATATTCTGTTGAAGATCATGAAAGACTCCAGTCTGAGACCTCCGCAATTGTTTCAAAATATGAAAAAGCTCTTGAAAAACTTGAAAAAGAAAACGTGTCCTATTTTAAACAGCTTGATCGAAAATCTGAGGAATGCAAGTATGACAAACTGTCGTATGAGCGTGCCTACAAGGACATGAAAGAGCAAAATGATCTTTTGAGAGCTCAGTTGGAAAGTCAAAAAGGAAAGGTTGTGGATACTAAGTTTGCAAAACCATTGACTGAGGAGAAAACAAATGTTCCCAAACCGGTTTTCAAACCAAAAATGTCTATTTCTATGCCTCCTCCAAAAGTCAATGAGAAAAATGATTTGTCAAAAACAGTCACTCCACAGTCCCTGCCTATTAAAAAGAGAATTATCAAAGATTTTGAAAAACCTGTTTTTGAGAAAGAAAAAGTGTTTACACCTGGCATCTCTAGGAATATTACACGGAATGTGACCAAAAATCCTGTTAAAGAATCTGTCGGTTCTAACGACATGGTCAACAATCACTATCTAGAAGAAGCTAGGAAAAAGGCACAGACTCGAAAAGACGGAATTTTAGGTGCAACATCTAGGGTGACGAATTCTACAAGATTTCATGGCACTGCTAGTAGTAGTAAACCATTACCTAGGAACACTCTACAAAAGACTAGGGATTGGCTTGCATCTAAGAGTAGTTGCGCAAAAGAAAATGCTATGCCCTTAGAAAACAACACTAGGAATTCTAAGTCTTTTTCGAACAAGAATCAATTTCCAAAAAACAGTAGTGACAAAGATAAAGCTGCTGTTTTAAACAAGAATATTGAATTTGTCTGTACTACATGTAAAAAATGTATCTTTTCAACTAATCATGATGCATGTGCCTTACAATATCTCAAGAAAGATAATTCTCGTGCCAAGGCACAATCCACTAAGACACCAAATAGAAACAAACCCGTTGACAAGATGAACATCAAAAGGAAACCTAATAGGTGGATCTCTTCAGGACGTATTTTTTCAAAAAATGAGTCTTCCGCTGTATCTGATGAGAAAACAACTCCTAGATCTTACCTTAGGTGGATTCCCACGGGCAAAGTTTTCAGCACAATAGGTCTTAGATGGATTCCCACAGGAAAGATTTTTGATACTCGCTCCAACACAGATAATAGTGAAACTCATCATGTTAAGGAAGTCGAATCCACTACAACCGTTGATAGTGATCACCCTCGCCGTGAGGAAACATGTACTTCTAACACTGTTATTTGTGAAAATTCTTCTTCTGTGGATGCAGGTACTTGTAAAAGTGTTGAAGATTCTTATACCCCGTGTGGTAAAGAAGAATTTTATGCCAATTTCGCATATGGAAATCCTTTTCTAGTTCCACTCTTAACTCCACTTTTACTTGGCCAAACTTAATCTTCTTTCTTCAAATCTTCTTTGTAAATATTTTTGAAAAACAAAATACAAAATTTGAAAAACCAACAAAAGCAAAATATAAAAATATAAAACTTTCAAAAAAAAAAAAAATACAAAAACATTAGAAAATTTCAAAAATCCAAAAATATTCTTCTCACGACATGTCTCTCGTATAATCGATATTCTGTACGTTTCTAGAAATGTCATTCAACAATGATACGGGCATGTACAGATGCTTGAGCGAGAGTTCTTTAATTGTTTCCTAAAACATGTCGTTTCTTAAAATTTCTTAAATAATGGCTTTCGTATACTTCAGTACGAAACCCGGACTTCAAAATAATGGCTTTCGTATACTTCAGTACGAAACCCGGACTTCAAAATAATGGCTTCTGAACACATCAGTTCAGGACCCGCGCTTCAAAGAAAGGAAAGTGCTTAACCAAATCAAAGGTTTTAAATATTTTTAAAGCACTATTCCTAAAAACATAATGGCTTGTAAGTATTTCAGCTTGCAACCCGATCTTTAAAGAAAGGAAAGTGCTATGCAAAATCGATTTTCATAAATATCGAGCACTTATCCTAAAACAAATGAAGATAATTTTTTCTCTAAATATCTTCAAAAGATTTTCAAAATCTTCTTTTCATCTTGCGTACCATTAATTTGAAATTTTTCAAAAAGATTTTTCTAAATCTCTCACATTTGGTACCAAGATAACTCCCTCTAAACCCTTAATTGATTCTAAATTTTCTGTATGAAAAATATGCTTTCGTTAAGGGGGAGTATAAAACCAAAATTGTTCCAAAATTCATGCTAAATCAGTTTCTCTCCAAATGCTTTCCGAAAAACATATCTTTTAATCATTTTGTTTCAAAAACATCATTGATATGCTATTTTTGAGGGGGAGAAACGTGATTAAAATGTGATCAAAATGTTTTATGATCAGTGTTTGAATCTCAAAAGAGCTCGACTCAGTCGAAACCAATGAATTGACGAGTAATCATGTACCATCTCGAGAAACTTTCTATGGACTTGACCAGGACGGGTAATAATTTCAAGCTAGTTCTCTAGTGATGTAAACGTGTCTCGAATCGGTCTAGTTCATTTAAAGTCGATCAATTCAAAAAGTGCGAACTCTGCCCTCTATGTGCAGATTTCTGTCAAAACTTATAAGCACATGTGAAGGGGGAGTGTTTCTGAAAATATAAAACTCTCGAAGTGTTCCAAACATGTTTTCATCATAAACACGTTGAGAGATTTTCAAGAAAAATGGTTTTATGGCAACAATAGGACAGTCATGGAGTTATAAGGTGACTAAGGATAGGAAAATCCGTCCTATGATCCGCCAGAGCCGGAGGGATCTACCCAAGGACATTTCAAATAGTTAGTATTAGAAGTCCTTAGGTATGATTGAAAAAAGGAGTAATGTGAGAAAGGAGAAAGAAGAGGTTGAAGAATTAAAAAGAAAATTAAAAGAAAGGGTGAAAAGAAATAGCCCTCCATAATCAACCTTAGGGCAGAAACCGGGTTCAACTCATCTGCTACTAGTTGTCACTAGATGACACTGGTATTGAAGACAAAGACGTCATGGACCCAGTGACGCACTGCACTAAACCTTCTAGCCACTCAATTCCTCTTAAAAGGATTTGTTTCATTCTCACTGGGAACCCTACATAATCTATCGACCTTCTCTTAGAGATCGTTGATATTGAAGAAGGAGACCCTCTCCCTAGTCTCCGCTCAGGAAAACCAAAATGCACTAATTGAGTCTAGAGCCACGAGATTCATCAAAAGATCTCATAGGAACACTTGACATGACATCGCTTGTTGTTCATCAATAAGGACACAAGTGATATATTCTAGAGTCCTACGCAGGTCTTAGCAATCTGCCAGAACATTTATGAGAAGTTTCACTTATGTGATCTTTAGTGATTGAATGGAAACTCTGCCGGTCAACATCAAGCAGCACCGGCAGCAGGTCACTTCGGTAATTCTCCGTGGATTACGCTTAGTGTGTCTCAAACGGTCTACAGTCGTGGGGTGATGCTTCGGTGTACCTCAGCGACTCATCTGAACTGTAGATGTACTTCGGTATATCGCGTTATCTCACTTGTGGGACTCCAGTTCAGGAACGGCCTCTGTAAGAATTAGAGACGTGTTTTCACACTATGCTGTTAACACCCTCGAAATTCAAACTTGTAAGTGCCGGAATCCGCTTATTACTAACTGTTTTTATGTTTTCTTCTTATGGAAGCTCCGGAGCGGATGGATCGTGCAGACTCGCCACATGCTCATACCAACAACACATGAAAGTTCTCATCACAATCAAAGGCTACTCAATGTTAAAGATGATTCTTCGTCAATGTCAAAGAATCTACAAAGTGTAAAGACTCGAGAACTTCATAATTGGTAACTCAAAGTCAAATAGAAGTGTGAGCATGGTGGAGAAAGACGTGGAGATACCTATCCAACGAAGTTGACAACGGCAGACAACCACGTTATCTGATCACAAAGCATGAAGGAACAAAGAATTAAGACTATTCTATATCTACACACAAAGTTCGAGCTCAAGAAAAGTAAAGACCTAATCAAGTGGAGCATCATTTGAATGACCACCCCTTAGGGGGAGATTGTTAGCCTTAATAGTTTTTATTAGAAGTGATGGTCATTCACGTTTAGGAACTTTGTAACGCGTGTTAGATATCGTGATAGAATAGTCAACGGGCTCGTGGATTGGGCTAAGCTAATTGGGCATAAGTTATGTTAAGCTAGCCTTGTCTAGTTCGTGAAACCCAAGCCCAATCCAAGTCCATCTCAAGGCCCATGGCCAAGCCTTAGGGCATCTTCTACTTGTACTATAAATACCCCTCAAGTATGTCATTTGAGGGGTGTGCTTGAGTGTGTGTGTGTGTGTGTTTTCCTTTGAAGCAATATACATCTTATTGTTTCATCTTTCTTCTCTCTACCTCTCTAAACATACATACGAATTATACATCAAGTCACCAAGTTCTTATCTTAATCTTTGTTTCTTATACGCCTACTGTTTGTATAACGTGGGTGTTTGTGTGGTAAAGGTTGCTATTTGTGATAAGGTATACGTGATAAAGGGACTTTACACATCCATAACTGTATTTTAAATTTTTTCCCATTATCACACCTGATGATCTTCACCTTCTTATCAATTAGGTTTTCTACTTCTGTAATGAAAGTCTTAAGAATGCTGGAAATCTCATCCTTAGCTCCTAGAAAGAAAATCCATGTAAACCTGCTATAATCATCAGTAATAACAAGACAATATTTCTTATGTTGTATACTACTCACAAATGTAGGACCAAACAAGTCCATATGAAGCATGTATAAGAGTTGAGAAACAGAGTTTTAGGTCTTGGACTTACAAGAAGCTTTGTGTTGCTTATCTTTAAGGCAAGCTACACAGGTTTGGTCATTTGTAAAATGTTTTTGAGGCAATCCTCTAACCAGACCATCTTTCACAATCTTATTAATGGTTTTAAAGTTAATATGACCAAGTCTCCTATGCCATAACATGGACTCATCTAATGATGCTTTTGCAACCAAACAAGTAAGATTCTCCTTAGGAACTATGTTTTTCATATCAACACTGTATAGATTGCCTTTCCTAGGAATTCTAAGGAACACCTCATTGTTATCAGGAAACTTAAAGTCTGAGGTTAGTATAAGACATTCAGTGTGAGTAAATAGCACAAAGTTCTTTTTGTCACACATTTGTGAGACACTAAAGAGATTAAATTTTAGCTCCTTCACATAATATAAATCTTCAAAATCAAGATTACCTGTCTTGATTGTACCAGTACCAGTAATCCTTCCACCTATACCACCACTAAAAGAAACATATCCTCCATCCAAAGGTGTAAAGTCTAAAAGGTAGGACATATTCCCAGTCATTTTGGTGAGTATCCTTGATCTTCTTCATAATTTGAATGTCCCTGCACACAAAAGAGAGGAAATTAGTTTCCTTTGGGTAACCCAAGCCATCACTGACTTAGATCTGCCTTGTGCATCAATGTAATCATATCTGTTCATAGTGATTGATGCACCATAGAATTTGGTAGGTCTCCATATCCAGCATGCTGAGGCCTTAACAACATTAACCCTATTTTTCTTGATAGTGCCCGCAGACCTAGCAGTACTAACTACTGGCCTAGTAGTATAAACTGTTGGATTAGTAGCTCTTACTTTTTGTCTCCAAACCTTATTTTTAAACACAGTTCTCTTATTAAAAGACCAATCAATACCATGTGCTTATTTGTAAAAACATGAAGTTGGTTTAGAAATTGAGACTATTTGTTTTGAGTAAGCAGTCTGATTTGGTGTAGCAGTATTTAAAGGTTTGATGCCAGACTTCATAAAGACTGCTATGGGAATCATATTACTGTTTACATTAGGGAGAGTATTTCTTGAAAAATTGTTTGTTTTCACCCTAGAATTGGTATACCCATTCACCTTTGAATTCACATTTACCATTCTTTTCCCTTGATGATAATTACACTCAGCCTGCAAATGGTCAAAACTATCATAAACATAGCAAGCTTTATTACACATAACAAACTCATTGCCTAGTTGTTGGGACTTGAGATTATTACAGTTTCTCTGATTTCCCCTAGGCTGTGGAGACCTACTAGTTGTCCTATACAACTTTGCATATCTAACTGTTGGCCTATCTTGTTTTACTTCCTTCTTATTTCTAACAGTTTCAACTTTAGGCTTAGCAGTTTCTTTTTAAGCACTAGCAGTTCTAACTACTTCCTCATTTACTTTTACCACAGACTCATTTTCCTCAACCAATGAGGTATCACTAGCACTTTCAAAATATTCATTGGCCTCAGACTTTTCTAGACTCACATTTTCTTTAGTCCTAGGTCCATATTCAAATGTTGGCTCTTTAAACTCTTCCAAACCAGTGTGTTCTAAGTCAATACTTGGAGGTGAAGGAACACCTCTAAATGGAGGTGGAACAGATTTGTAACCTACTCCAGACTTAGCTTTATTGAAAATTTGACACTCAAGCATTTTAGAAACCCCTTTAGATGTATATTCTAAAATTTCTACACTGATTTGAATGTTTTCTTTAGCTTTCTTTATCTTTTCCAATTCTTCTTTAAGCATACTTAGCTCAACATATTTATAAGAAATTTCTCTTTTAAGCACAACAATATTTTCAGATAAACAAGACTCATTTTGTTTGTAATGCACTATTTGCTCCTCTAATACAATTAAACCTCTTTTATGATTTTCTAGATTAAAACTGGTTAGATTTAGCTTTATTCTCTGATTGTCATATTGTTGTTTAAGAGATTCATATTCTTTTAAGGCAGAACATGATTTTGAACAACTTTTAATTGAATGTACCTCAGAGTCAGAGAAAGCCATAAGTGCCATCTCATTAGCCACCATAGTTGTCTCTGTTGATGGTTCCTCTTTATCAGCCATGAAGCTCCAGTCATAGCCAAGACCATCAATAGCCACCATAGCCTTTGAAGAAGGCTCCTCCTCAGATATCTTATTTCCACTATCCTTCTGACTCTTATTCCATCTGCTTTTGTTGTCCTGTTGCTTTGGCCGTCTACACTCCCTAGCAAAATGCCCCATCTTGTGACAGTTGAAGCATTCCACCTTTAATTTGTCGAATCCAGCTGTATCATCACCATTGATGGTGATCTTCATCCCTATTCTCTGCCAAAAATTCTTTGCCCTCTTGCTTAGAAGAGCAACATTCCACTTAATGTCCATCTCTTCTAGGTTATCATCATCAACTTGCTCAAGATATTCAGATCCATTTGCTTGACTTGATAGAAAAGCATAGAAGGTTGTATCACCAATACCAGCAGGACTAGTTTGTGAACTAGTAGTACTAAACTTAGGGTTAGCAATACTAACTCCTGATGCCACATTAACATCTTCAGGACTTGTATTGCTGTAAGCAAATACAAAATCCATGTTCCCAGAACTAGAACTTGTGCCTCCAGACTTCTTAACTTCCTGTTCAACAATTCTAAAATTATTGTACAAGTCATTAAGAGTCATGGTATCAATCTCTGGTTTGTTCTTCCAGACAACTACGTGTGTGTACCATTCAGTAGGCAAACTCCTTAGAAACTTGTAGTTGAGGTCTTCTTGAGGAATATTGACACCCAATACAGTCAGTTGGCTGACTAACTTCTGCAATCTATTGAGCATATGATCAAGAGATTCATTGCTTGTTGAAGTGAAATTCTCAAAATTTTGCTTCAATAAAGTCTTTTGAGTTTTCTTGGTAGCTTCATTACCACCAAACCTTGTGACAATAGCCTCAAACAGAGTTTTAGCAGTCTTGTATTGACTGGAATCCAGTACTTTTTCGCATAAGCAGTAATAGGAACCGTGTTAAGAGTAATAACAACCTTGCCTTCATTAGTTGTTTCAGTGGTAGAAGGCTGGAATGAGTCTCTATTTTCTATAATCTCCCAGAGATTATAATCCAGCACCAAAACAAATTGCTCAATCCTGAGCCTCCACATCTCAAACTCATTCTGTTTGAGCATGGGTAACTTTGCAGCAGCATTGTTTTTGTGAAGTCTCCATGTCCATTAACTTGATGGGAAAACAGAGTGATTAAGTAAGGATTTTCTAAATAAAAGTATCAGAAACCAAGGCTCTGATACCACTTGTGAGGATCTAAACACTTGAGACTTGTGTTGAAGATACTTTGAGTGTATACCAAATAGTATGCGAAGTATACTATTTGATACTTTAGAAGATTAGAATGAATGAAACAGTAAACAATGTTGTGAACAATTATATAACCAAAAGCTCCAATATTATTGATTATAATACGAGTGATCTCAACTATCACTATGGTTTACTGCCTTCAAGCTTAACCAAAGATACGTACTTAAATATCTAACCTAGGACCTCCTTTTATAGCACAAGGAGTCCTGTACAAGATAAATATCAATCTATTCGTATAAGATATACATAATATTTATTCTATAAATACAAAAAGCGTACATATCTCATAGGCAGTATAAACTATTTATACTTGCAGTACTAAGTCATTTAGTACTGTTAGTGTAATATTCAGCAGTCCTTGTCTGTAAGCTTGGCAGTACTAAGTCAGTTAGTAGTTGTGCATTTAATTCCCAACATCTTCCACTCACAACTACATGCAACAACAATACATTCCACAACAACAAACTGATGCCGTTACACAACAACAACAACAAGTTATTCCACAACAACGATACCAAGCACTTGAGAACACTGATTACGAATAGGATGAAGGTACTGCTACTTTTTCAGATGCTTTTGCTATGTTATCTAAGGCATTCAACTTCCTTTACTCCAAACCAACTAACAACAACAAAAGGATTTTATCAATACTCGCAATAGGCAGATTTCTCTGCTGGATTTGAATATGGATCAATAAGGACAAATGGTTGAAGTTACTAGGAATCATCAAGAATATGCTCAGGGAATACAAACGGGGAATCAGATGCAGAATTCAGGGTAGGTGGGAATTAGAGGGGTCAGAATGTCAGGAATCAACACGTGGTTAATCAAAGTGTGAATGTTACAGCTTTATTAGTTGGGACTTATGGAAATGTGAATCAGGGTAATCCGCTAAAGTGTTACAACTGTCATGAACTTGGTCATATTGCGAAGAACTGCACTGTTAAGCCAAAAAAGAGGGATGCAACATATTTTCAGGAAGCTTTGTTGTTGGCACAGAAGGAAAAAGCAGGGATTCAGTTGACTGCTGAAGAACATGATTTTATGGCTTATATGGATGACATGGAGGATTCAAACTTTCAAAGTATATCAATGCGAATTGCATATTTATGGCAAATCTTTAGGAGGCTAAGTCAACAGTGATTCTGACACACCTCATTTCTATGACACAAATGCACTTTCTGAGGTACCTATACTCAATCCATGCGATAATAATGATATATTCGATATGTCTACTCATTAGGAACAACATTCTGAGACTCCAGCACCCACTTATGATACATACTTGGATGAGCCGAGTAGTAGCAATATTAATTATGTAACTCCAGATGTGGATCCTAGTGGAGGCTCAGTTATGCAGAATGCTGTGACTGATGATGAAACACGTGCTTTTTGAATCGTCACTTAATAGTTGTAGCATTGTAATTGAGAAAGTGAAAATGGTCAATCACGAAGTTAAGGCCGCGAATGAGAAACTGACCGTTGAGCTTGAGAGGTACAAGGAACACGAAAAAGTTTTAGAGTTCAATAAAAAAACGAGAGTCAGAATTAGAAGCTGGTTATCAAAATTACGTTTTTATAGAAAAACAATTGCAAATTAAGAATGACACACTTGATGTAAATTTAAGCATGAAAATAAAATCCTTAAAAGAGAAAATTTCTGATCTTAAAAACCAACTTTCTAAACAAAACACAACTTGTGCTGATATAGAAAAAGAGAAGAAACAATTCAAGTCAAACAATTCATATGCTTACTAGTAATATAGATCCCTTTTACCATACAACACAAAAAATGGATCTCGGTAACAAAAATCCTTGTATTCTTAAGAAAGCTTAGAAAGAACAAAATGTTTTGTATAATGAAAATGTTTTGTTAGCTAAGCATGATCCTCTCATTGTTCATGATTATGAGAAAATGATAGAACTTGCTGAAGAGAGTAGAACAAAGATGAAACAAAAGAACTTATAAATAAAACCAATAGATTATAACAAGCTTAACAAACTTTCAGGTTGTTTTCGTTCCACAAAAACAAAACTCAAATTTTTCCAAAAAGCCAAGTGTTACAAAACAAGTTTCAAAACCAATAGTTGTTTCCAAATCTCTTTCGAACATGGAATAGATGTCTTCAAACAATACTTTTAGTACAAGTGTTGCAAGAGGATTTCTAAATGACATTAAAACTAAAATTGAGCAACTTCAAAGGAATGTTGAATCTAAAACCACTCTCACTGTTAACACTTGAAAAAGGTGTTTGAAACTGAAATTGCTACTCCTCTAAGTAACATCAATGCGAGGGAAATTCATTTTGAACGAGAATTTTTAAAGGAAATAATTGACTTTATCAAGGACCACAAATCCCTGGGAAAGAAAGCTAATGAATGTCGTGAAAATATCAAAGTTTTGGAAAACCTAAACGATTCCCTCTTCGAAGCAGTTATGTCTACCGATATTATGTCTGTTATCTTACAAACATATTCTATTGAAGATCATGAAAGACTCCAGTATGAGACCTCCAAAATTGTTTCAAAATATGAAAATGCTCTTATTAAACTTGAAAAAGAAAATGTGTCCTACTTTAAACAACTTGATCGACAAACTGAGGAATGCAAGTATGAAAATTTATCGTATGAGCGTGCCTACAAGGACATGAAAGAGCAAAATGATATTTTGAGAGCTCAGCTGGAAAGTAAAATAGGAAAGAGTGTGAATACTAAGTTATCAAAATCATTGACTGTGGAAAAACCAAATGCTTCAAAACTGGTTGAAAATCCAAAAATGTCTATTTCTCAAGTCGCTCCAAAAGTTAACGAGAAAAATGATTTAACAAAACCAGTCACTCCACAACGCGTGCCCAAACAAAAAGAAAATAAAAAGACCATTAAAAAAACAATTGAAAAATTGATTGTCGAGAAATCAAAAGTTATAGCACCTGGCCTTTATAGGATTAGTACAAACACTGCATTTTACCTCCACATCTAAACCTTATAGGACAAACAACATGAGCTTAAAAAATAATCCTTAAGAATATAAGAAAGCTTAAACCAATTCTAATGACAAAAATGTGAATCATAATGTGTGTGCCTTACCTTCTACAAGACTAGAAAGCACCTCTAGGAGCAGGAGACAACGACTTAGGAGCAATACAAGGAACAATAGAGTATCGCATGTCTCTAAGAGTAGATGCAAGAATAAATTTGAAGAATTAGAAGAACACCCTGGGACTTTACCTGTTACGCCCCATTCCCGATTTGACCAAAAATTTAAACTTTTACGCGGAAAACACTCATCTATACCGAACCTTCTTTTACACTTTAACAACTTGACACAAATCTATAACAAATCAACCTTTTCAAGTATTTTTAAATGAAACTAGACTCAATTATCTTTGAAATGACGGGTGGCACGACTTTTAACGACTTACGGTTTAAAAGATATAATTTTTCAAACATGACCCTTTTTCTGCACTACTTGCTGTCCCAAACACCCCTTTTTTCGCATATCCTTTTTATCCACTTTTGACCCATTTTCCAGAAAACAACTTCTATAACATGACATAACAATAAAACTTCCAGAATCATTTAATATAACATAATAGATCATTTCTATAAATATTTGTGGTCTAAACGACTTGTGAACTCATACCTTACAGGGTTTGCCAACATCCGTTTTGACCTACTTTCAAACACCATAACACTTTACTAAAATAATTAACTTGCACAATTTTACTTTGACAACCACAACACTTTGACAAACCATAATATAACATATTACATGACTATAACTTGTTTGACCCCAAAATGAGTATAAATAAACTATAATACCCCTGTAAGCCATTACATACACTTTAATCATTTCTATAACAATCCATTTGACCACCAAAATACTTGAATGACCAATACACATACTATGACACTCGAAAACACATAAACAACCATTAAAAGACCAACGGCGCTTCAGCCTTGACTTTGATCTCGGTAACTACAACTAAGCTCTAACATAACCAATAACCTTCTAGCATCCATACTTACGGTAAATGCTGCAAAAATCGCGAATCAATAGTCGGGCGGTCGACCACTCTGCAGCGTTTAATCGGTCAAGGCGGGATTAATCGGTGATTAATTGGATTCACATTTCCTTCAAGTTTTGGGCATTTTTGGAGACTAAACTAAAGATCTTAACTGATTCCAAACATACTATATTTCTAAACCTTAATAAAAGGCTCAAATTCTGATTATAAGTGGAATCAACGATCCCCAAATTAAGTAGAATTCCTAAATTATTATTTTTCTTAAAAGTTGATTGATTAGTCCGATTTGGCCGATTAGTCCGATGTTTGACCTATTAGTCCGATTTTTGACCAATTCGGCCGATTTTTGACTGATTAGTGGTCGATTTTTTCCTAGGCCGATTTTTTCCACCGATTTTCAAAATTCAACAAGGTATAAGGCCGATTATCGATTAATCGGCCGCCTAGGCTGATTTTTGCAACATTTCTTACGGTCCTTAAGCTTAATCCATTCCATAGCACTTCCACAATATACTACAAGACATTGAAAAACTATAACGTAAGCTTTTTCTTAGTAAGCAACTAGATTATCATGTCAATAATACTTCAATTCACAAGTATGCATGATGAACACAATAAGCCATTACAACCTCATAACCATCACTATAGAAATACCATAATCTATAACATATAACAATCACAAACATACCTTAATCCTTCCATATCATGATTTATCCCTTGAATAGTCTCACTAGTCAAGCCTTCTATGACACTAAGCTTACTAATCCAAAGTTTTATCTTACAACTCATTCATAATCACATAACATGAGAATATTCATATAAATCACATAATAATCATAGTTACTTACCTTTGATTCCAAAGCTAAGTATCAAGAACATCATCATCATCATCAACAACAACATCATCTTTACTTGCATCTAAGTCAAATTATACAAACACAACACTTAATCAAGTTACTATAACAATGATTATACAACCATAGCTCACCTCTTAACACCTCTAATTATCATATAATCATATATTGATCATATAATAATTAACCCATAAATTACTAACTTTAACCCAGTATAAATAATCTCATAATCACTATAACTCTTTAATTTAACTTAAAACATGATTTACCTACTTTCCCCAAATTAGGGTACATGAACCCTCACTCTTCAATCATTATATAACATAAATAAGATTAATTATTTGATGGGTGTTCTTTGCTTTGACCTCAATTCTTGATATGAGATACTAATCTTCTTTTTAGATCATCAAGTAGTTATGGTTTCCCTCCTCTTTGCTCCTCTAAAACCAACTTTCATCACACACATACAAAATAGGATACTTTGGAGAAGGGTAGAAAGTCCTGGGATTTATCCTAAGACATGCTTCACCATGAAGCTATTTCATCTTTGGTCTTGTGGCAACTGTAGTCCTTCAACTGCTATAACAATTTGGTTTTGGTACTAAAACAAGGTGGTTCTAGTGTCAATTATGAGATTTTGGCAAGAATAGTCCCTGATGGGAGAATCCTTTCACATTAATTCCAAACAGGCTAAAACAAGGTTGTTCCCTAGTACTAGTTTAGGATTATGGCAGGAATGGTCACTGCAGGCTATAACAAGATGGTTCGAGTATTAAAACAAGTTGGTTCTAGTACTAGTTTGGCCATTTGGCATCTTAGGTCCCTCAAGTCCATTTTCTTTCTACTTTGGTAACATTAACTTTATAAAACATTTACCATTTGACAACTTTAGTCCTTATGTCTATAAATATTATATTTGAGACATGTTAATCTTTCTATAACCATATTACATCTTCTTTGACTATTAGATTGACTATCAGGTTTGATTAGCCAATCTCATAACACCTACAACTTAACATCTGTTGACTAACTAATCATATCGAGTCTCATGACTTATAAAAGTCTTAGTCAATTTCATCTAGAGTCATACTTGTTTGAAAACGGGTTTTGGGTGTAACATTACCGCTTTGTAATAAGAAAGGCATTATCATCTGTCTGTAATGAATCTATCAATTTGTTAAGTTTAATGAATGTGTTGAATTTGTTTGTTTTACATGCAAGAAATTTTTAATCAATGGTGCTCATGATAGTTGTGTTTCTAAGTATGTGAATGATGATCGTTAACAGAAGAGTAATGTTCCAAAAGGAACACGTGCTAAACCAAAAGAAAGTCTAGTTGCATTATCTAGGTCACCCCGTAGTGATAAGACGCCTAGTACTTACCTTAAATGGGAACCAACTTGTAAAATCTTTACAGTATGAGATGTAGATGAAAAAGGATTGCAATTAGTACTAAACCAGTAGAGCAATTCTATGACTGTAAAGATGCTTTCAAAAAACTAACCACACGAAACTAAAATCCAAACGGTTTCCAAAAACAAATTTTTTTGTTCTTAGCAGGTTATCGAAATATGTCTTTGGATCGTTGACTCAGGTTGCTTCAAGCACATGGCCAGGAATCTAATGCTGCTGATCAATTTTGTTTGGAAGTTCATGGGAAGTGTAAGCTTTGGAAATGATCATGTAGCAGCTATTCTAGGATTCAGTTCAAGAATTGTTTGATCACTCGAGTTTACTATGTCTAAGGGTTGGAACACAACTTGTTTTTAGTCAGGTAGTTTTGAGATGTAGATTTAGAGGTTGCATTTAGGAGAAATATGTGCTTCATTCAAAACATGGAAGGCGATGATCTCATGACGGGGAATCGTGGCAACAACTTGTATGCTATCGACATTAACCAAATGGCCTCTACATCACCAATTTGTCTTATGATAGCAGCAACTGAAACTAAGTCCTGGTTGTGGCATAGACGTTTATTCCATCTCAATTTTGGCACCATTAACAAACTCACCAGAGACAACATCGTCGCTAGACTTCCCAAGTTCAAATACAACAAAGATCACTTATGTCCATCTTATGAGCTAGGCAAAAGCAAGAAGGCATCATATAAACCCAAAATCGTACCTAGTTCGGTTGAATTTACATATGTTGCATATGGGATTATGTGGCCCAATGAGAGTTGAAAGCATAAACGGGAATAAGTATATTCTTGTCATCGTTGATGACTATTAAAGATATACTTGGGTTAAATTTCTAAGATCAAAAGACGAAGCACCAGGCATCATCATTACCTTTTTAAAGCGTATTCAAGTCCTTCTCAAAGCTCAAGTCAGGAATGTGAGGACATACAAAGGCACAAAATTCACAAATCTGGAGTTACTAGCTTATTTTGAAGATGTTGGTTTAACACATCATACACCACTGGTTAGAACTCCACAACAGAATGGTGTAGTTGAAAGAAGAAATAACACTCTTATGGAAGCCGCTCGCATAATTCTGATTTTTTCTAGTGCACCATTATTTTCATGGGCTGATGCTGCAACCACTGCTTGTTTCACTCAGAACCGTTCCCTAATCCACCCAAGATTCAATAAAACCCCATATGAGCTAGTAAACAATAGGAAACTGGTATCTCTCTTACCTTTACATGTTTGGCGTTTTGTGATATCCAACAAACGAAAGAGAAGATCTAGGGAAGATAAAAGCTAAAGGTGATATTAGCATCTTCATTGGAGACTCAAATAACTTGAGGGCTTTCAGGGTGTATAATAGAAGAACTAAAAGCATAATGGAGACGATGAATGTAAAGTTTGATGAAATCTCACAAATGGTTTCTGAGAGACTCGTTCTAGAACCCGCGGTTAACCCAATGGCTTATAATCATCTCAGATTAGGACTCGCACCAAACCCTCAAACTTTTGGACACATATATTCAGGTCTCGTACCTCAAGAATCTACATGAACAACCATTGAAAAACCTTCATAACAAGAACTCGAAAATTTCTTCTAGTTAAAGTTTGATGAATACTATAGTGGACCTTTGATAAATGCTTCACAACATCATTCCGTTGCACCCGCTCAAAACAATCAACCACCACCACCAACAGAAGATGCATCTACAACAGTCGAAGCGAACACACCACTCCATCAACCTCATCTACATCAACTCAAGCAACTCCAATTCTTGAAATCACTCTACCAAGAGTTGATGAGCAGAACACATCATTTCAAGAAGAACCAACACAACAACATCAAATATATTTGCATAATAGATATCTATTAATAAATCGATTTTTCTAATTAACACCTCATACGTTTACTCAAAGTTTCTCACGACTAGGACACTCATAATTTTTCATGCATCGTTAATACAAAGTAAACACAACTTTTCCATGCATCATTTCATATGTCTCTTGAATGTTATAGGGAATTCATAACTAATATGTATTTTTGGGTACATTCAAACATAGCAACATCAAATAAAGGAGTGTTTAGGTATCACTTTTATATACATATATTTTTCACTTCTACTTTTCTTGTCACTTTTTGGGTCAAGATAACTACACCGCAACATAGTTTGCATATAGACACATACTATATTTTACATTTTTGATGTCTGATTTTATTCCACACAGTCGGATCCCTGCGATTAGGCATGGTAAATCCCTTTTTCAAGGGATCCGGAAGATCCGGGCCATCAAACAAGTTAAAAACGATTTTCTTTTTCAAAATTTACTTTTTACTCATCCTTAATTCATTAATTACTGATCGTTTCACAATCATTCACTTAGGGTTTGACCTTGTGGCTAAGATTTGCATTTTTTCACATCTCATCATTAGATTTTTGCCTTCTTTGGAAAAATTAGCATTAAATTTCTTGCATGACATTGACCTATAAATAGATGTCCTTAATACTTGTATACATCACCTTTCTCGCCATCAAACCTTCACATTTCTGCACTTACAATCAACCATGGCTCCTAAAAGAATCTCTAGTAGAGAAGAAATTGTTCAAGAAATAAATAAACTCCAAGAACTTTCTAACCTTATTGAAGCATAAATACAAACTGTGTCAAACCTCCAAAACTCTATGTCTCCTTTACTAGGACCATCACCACCACCTTCACCTCCAAAAAGAAGGACCACAAGCATTAGTGTTCTACATTTTTGTTTCAACAATCCACTTTCCACCAACTCTTCGCCTCTTAGGAATTTTTCTCCACCAAGTGACTACAACATGGCTCCTCCATCATCCCTCATAGACTCACCATCTACTACATCCTTATCTCCACGGGTTACCTCTCTGAGAGAGCTCTTGACAACTCCCAAAGTCACAACACCACCACTTACCACACCACCACCGGCTCCAACCCAACCATCCAGACATACACTCCCACTCACACTCAACCTACAACCACAAGATCTTATCTTCCCCACACCACCTTCCTCTCCGCATGCATACTTTGCTGACCTAGAAGATCTACCACCTAGGACAAACAATCCACCATGTTGCCATCATTTGACTCTATTGAATGTTTGGCTCATCAACCACCACCTATTCCCGACATCATAGATGTTGGTCCCATTGTACCACCTCTTTCATCAACTCTCCCTCCACCTAGTAAGCCCGTATGGTTCAATACCCCTCAACCACCCATTCCCCACGCTATTCTTTGTGAGCATTGTCACCACTCACAAACCATAGCATATGAAACGCGAGATGAAATGCGCTTTATCCTTAATCATGTCTTTGAACGCCTAAATGGCCTCGCCCATCAAAACTATCCATAGGAGATCGGTGGGGGATATACAAACGCTTAGGACTTTATTAAGATTATTTTCAATTGTATTTTTTTTACTTGTTATAAGAACTATCCTTTTTCTTATTTTTACATTCATGCGTAGTTTAATACCACTTCATTTGATGTGTTTTATTAAAATGATAAATGTTCTATTACTGTTGTCTTGTGTGCATTACCCGATCTTCTGTATACATCATCTCTTAGCATTAATCATTTTTTTTAGGTTCATATTCATGAGATCACCATATCTTCACATCGCTAACAATTTGTCTTGTAGATTTACTTGACGCCCTAATTAAAGGGGAGCTATCGCCAAGTCGGAGCAAAGTTATTTTTCCTCCGCTCTTTTTGTTTCGACAAAAGGGTGAAAAGAGAGTAAAATTAAACTTATTGATCTCAATTTGTACTTAGTCTCTATTTTTACCTACAATAATTTTACGTTTTATCATCAACAAAAAAGGAAAGATTGTTAATACAAATAAGTCGTAAAAACATTTATTTCTATTTTATGATCTTCTTATGTTTTGTTGATAACAATCATAAAATCATTGTAAGTAAAATAATAGAATACAAAACTTTTCATATAAACAAATTCATTAAAAATGATCACAAGTCTCTTAATTTAGACATTTTTAAGTGCTAGTTATTTATATGTTATTAAAATACACTAACGTATAAAAGAAGTGTAAATTTGTTTTTACTTCATGCATGACATTACTCAAAGAGCTGACCTTGGTGTATTTTCAAATCAATTCTTGAAAAATTACACAAGAATTCACAAGATTTTTTGGTTTAATAAATAAAAAATCCAGATTTCTGTGCTAGAGGGCCTGATCCCTTTTGGGAGGGATCCGGCGAATCAAGATGAACAGTGGATTTAAAGCCTATAAATACCAAGCCAATTCTCTTCATTTCTACCCTATCTCTTACATAATCTTTCTTATATTCTTATATCATCTATTTAATCTCTGATCACAGATCATTCTTGTAGTTTACGTTGTTTTTGGTGATTCTTTTTAAGCTCTTCATAAAATACGAGTTCACAATTTTACATACAAGACTTGCAAGCTTCAAGAGAAGTGTTGTTAGCCTTAACCATTATTACAAGACCACTGATTTGGTTCTTTTATTACATTCATCACATTGTACCATAAACTTGTAGTGTTAGTTTATGTTGTTGGGTTGGTTCTTTCGTTGTAAAGAACCCAATATTTAGCTGTGTACCGGATAAAGTGTAAGCGACGTTGTGAGGCTTCTCTGCCGGATAAGGAGCTTGTTGACATAGTGTTTAAAAACTCTCAAAAAGGTTTCACATATACTTGATCTAACTATTTTGAAACTAAATTTTAATCGGTAAAACTATTCAACCCCCTTCTAGTTTTTCAAAAGGTTTTAATAAGTAAAACTATTCAACCCTTTCTTGCTTTCCAAAAGGTTTCAATACCTCACTATCTAAAAGGCTTCACATATACTTGATCTAACTATTTTTAAATTAAATTTTAATCGGTAAAATTATTCAACGTTCCTTTTAGTTTTCCACATCTTCATTACATGTAGGGCCATGAAACCTCTCCCACTCCACCCAGACAAACTACTTTAAGCATGAAAGTCATTGATGGTCTATAAAAGCATTGCTTTCATTGTGAATTAAGTACTTATAACAGCGTCTCTTATCAAGACTTCAGTTTCCCATAAAGTCTTTAGGTCATCAATCAAAGGCCTCAAGTAAACATCAATGTCCTTCCCAAGTGATTTAGGGCCATGAATTAGCAATGTCAACATAAAAGAACTCTATTTCATACATATCCACCGAGGCATATTTTATGTTTTTTACTATGACCGACCACATGTTGTATGCCTGACTAAGGTTGACGTACGTATTGAAACCATCAACATCCAACCCTAATCGGACGTTTCTTTTTTTCTTTGACAAATTGTGGATTGCGGGTGTCAAATTATTTCATTCTTGACAATCAACCGGGTGTTGCATGTTACCATTTTCACTAGGCTTTCCAGTATCATGCTAAGTAATATGCTTTGCAGTGTGTTTAGACTTGTACATACAATGTAGTATAGGAATCAAAGGAAATAACGTGAAACCTTGTTAGGAACTTTCTTCCCCGGTGTGTTCTTGTCTTTCCATCTACTCGCGTTGCAGATTGGATAATTCTCCTAATCTTTGGGTTATGTTTTTTTTTTGTATTTGAAGATCGAAAGTCGACAAAGGGTTCTTGGTTTTTTTGTTTATCAAGGTCATCGACAGAGAAAGTTCTAGAGTTTACTAGGTGGTTTTGGTTTCTTGTTGTCGCATTACAGAGACAAAGGATAAAGAAGACCATGTGGTTAAATATTTTAGTTCATACATCAAAGGGTAATTTTATAATCGAAATTATATTTTAGCGGGAAAGAAAAGTCAAAGATTTTATATATTCGATTTCTTTTTCTTTAGTATAAAAGGAAAAAATATATTACTTTGAAGGGTTTTGCACAAGGTTTTTTATTTGATTCGATGTTGTGAGATTTATATCACAAGGATTAGAATAAATAAAGGGTTAAAGAATAATATCAGGTACCAAGTTTGACGTGAAAGTCGACGAAAGTAGGGATCTTGCACTGTAGAAAATAAAGATGAAAGCTTTATTAGCTCAGCATATATGACTCTGCGTTGTTGACTATGAAGCCTGCGGGGGTCGCAGACACGACATATGATGAGATGCTAAAGAGTGCCTATAATGCATTGATCTTGTGTTTGGGTGATTGGGTCCAAAGGGAGGTCAACAAGGAGACGACTTCAGCGGGGATATGGACAAAGGTTGAGACTTTATACTTGACGAAGTCTTTAGCTATTCTTGTGTACTTTAAGAAGAAGCTATGCACCTTTTATATGTATTCGGGTAAGGAACAGTCTGAATATAATGATGACTTTCACAAGTTGATCGATGACTTAGTGATGAGGATCAAGCGTTATTGTTACTCACGTCTTTGCCATTATCTTACGAGAATCTCGGGGGACTTTGTTGTATGGTTGGGATACTTTGAAGCTGGAAGACATGTTGGCCACACTTAATTCTATGGAACTTCAGAAGATGACAGAAGCAAAGGGTAACGGTGGTGAAGGGTTTGTACATGAGGGGTAGATCTGATCAAGGGGATATGACGCACGGAAGAGGTAGTGTGCGGTCAAAGTTACGAGGTAGAAGCAGTAAACTTAGGTGTTATATATGTCAATCTAAGGAGCGTTTGAAAAAGGATTATCTCAAGTATAATCACAAGAAATGTCAGAGGTTTTGTTAGGAATGAAGATCAAGTATCCGTTTCTAGAGCTGATAGGTATGACAGTTGTTACGTATGGTACGTAAATCAAGGATTTAGGGTTAAATCAAAGGTGTGATATGAGGTGAGTGATGATCGTATTTTCGGTTTCCCGTGTTCGGTAAAGAACCCGAGATAATAAATTACCATCTTGAACCGGGATAACACTCACATACGATAAGGTTGTAATGTGTATTTTTTGTATGTTAAATGTGGAGAAGATAGCTTGGTTCTTATCACCGAATGAATTTAATAGGAATCCATTTAGGGTTGTGTGGGACACGTGGATGTAATCCAGTGGTCGTAGATGATTCAACGGTCCTAGATCATATAAGTGTTGGGCATCCTATGGAAGAGACAAGAATGACATGGTCGTGACATAATTGGCTCAGGTGGTTATGGGATCTTCGACAAAATCCGCACGTACTAGGAAAATACCCGCAACACATACTACCACTGCATGAATGAGGTAGCTACACATGGCATAAACACATAACGGTTTTGTGGATAAGATCTCAGGCCTGTTCTTCACCTAGAGTTGGTTCTCCAAGCAACAATGCTTGTATCCGGCTGATGTTTTCCTAGGAAGCTTATTTCAATACAGTTAGCTATATTGTAAACACGTTAACATTTCAGTAATTACCATTTACAATACTTATTGTAAAATCATTGTTAGGGTTAGTATCAATATTATCAACTTGTATCCAAGTTTGAGTCAATTTCCTTTTCTTCCTTTACTTAGTCTAGTAGTTAGTTGGTTTAGGACTATGATCACCCCTCATACTCCATAAATAGAGATGAGGAGGTGAGGCAATGAGGCATATGTACATTATTATTTTCATACTTAATCAGTAAACGTTTGGTTAAGGGTATTATCTTGTGCGGTTTTACTTTTATGTCGACATATACATAATAATGCTTGCTAGTTCGTCTTCGGGTTATTGAGTGAACCATACCGTGATACCACAAGGGTTCATATTCTGCATGAATTAGATATCATTACATATAATGTAACCAAATGAGTTGTTTTCTGTAGATTTAAAATGGTACATCGCTAGTCAGGGCCACCCTGGGGCTGGCGACTAAAATATATAGAGGGCATCAATTTCTGGTGTCATGAATTGGTTTTATTTGATAAAAATGCGGTTGTCATAATAAATGATGCATGATAGAATTAACATGGGCAGTTTTAGTATACTAAAACATAATTCAACCCTAAAGATGATGAAGGTTATAGCAACCTGGTGGAAATATATATAAGCTTAAATTTTCCAACGAGATGGGCATTTCTTGGGAAGATGAATTGGATAAATATGGTCAGATAGTACGAAGACTTTTTGTTTTGTTTCTTGAAAGACTTTTTCTTTGGTCACGTGGGTATTTTATAAAAAATAGAGTAAACTACAAAAATCATCCCTGTGGTTTATTGTTTTTGGCACATATCATCCATATCTCATACTATTGGCACTAATTATCCCTATGTGGTCAAACCATCACCACCAATCAATCCTGAGCACTAACGTTAGTTTTACCGTTAAATACCTCACGTGCATATCACGTGAGCGATGATTAGTGCCAAAACATAAACCAGAGGGATGATTTTTGCAATTTAAAAAAAAATAAACCTATTATTATTATTATTATTATTATTATTATTATTATTATTACTATTATATAAAACATCACTTTATTAGAAACTTAAAGGATTTACAAGAAGTTAGTGGGAAGCCGAGATACTAACTGGGCTCCCACTCCTCTAGCTATAGAAAAGCTAATCCTACTAAAGATATGAGAAGCAGCATGTGTTTCAATGTCTTGGGTCATCGAGAACTTTCGGATTCGCTTCAGTAAGGTCACAACATCCTTCTCAAGTTCCCCAAAACAAGAGAATGAGAAGGAGAGAAACCCATATCCAATATCCGTGCACTTGGCCTCATACTTGACGCGTTTACGTTGTGCGGCCACAGACACCGCACGACCAGGCACAAAATCAACCATGCCAGTTTGCGTCAGGGGCGAAGACCCAGTCAAATCAACACATACATCAAGCCCTCCGTTTATAACTTATTTATTTATTAATTTTTTATTTTTTATTTTTATTTTTTTTAATTTTTTTATTTTAATAACCGAATCTATGTATTTCTTTTAACTTTTTAATTTATATAAAAAAAATCTATGTAAATTTTTAATTTTTAATTTTTAAATTTTTTTCTATAAATTCCCACCTAAACACCCATTTATCTCTATTTTCTTCGAAAAATAGAACACCCAAATCCAAACACCTTCTCACCCCATCTTCCTTCTTTTATCAAGTATCAACGACTTCATTTTCTTTCAACCATATTATTCAATTATCTCAAAGCACTCATATATTTTAAAAAAAACATGATGAATTGTGGTATATGTGAAAACATATACTTTTTCTTAATCAAAACCGGACCAAAAAGAGCAAAAACTAACCTCTAAAGCCATAAAAAGCTGTGTTTTTGTGTTTATGTATGTGCTTGATACGGATATCATCAAAAAAATGGAAAGGAAAAAGACAAAACAGCGGAAAACGAGCATGAGATTTGGAAAAGTGCAAAAGCGAGGTCGGGGAAGGAATTTGCAAGTTTGGATCATCTTTTCTCAAGTTGTCAAGATCAGTCTCTAAAGAATCAAAGTTGGCAGAACAAGCCCTTGGAATTTTTGAAGTTGTCAAAAGTGGTCCTTGAAGATAAATTCTCTCGATTTGGTCCTTGAAGTTTATAAAAATGACAAGAAAGGCCCTTGGGATTACTTATCCAAAATTACACAAAAAGTCCTTGCATTTCACCAATTTTACATAATCTACCCTTAAACCTTAAAATCTAAATAACTTAAAAATCCTAAAATTGTCCACTACTAATCCGGATCCTATATACTACCCAATACCCAAGCCCAACATCCCTAGCCCAAGTCAATCCTCTTAATACCCGGTCAACACCCAATTTATCCCTTTACCCCGTCTGACCCAGGCCACAACTACACTTGAACCCCCTGATGTGAACTCCCCTTCCACCCTTAACATTAAATCCCAGTCAAACATAGAGTCAAACGCACCTTTTTCCCACCCATTTATTACTGTTTATTTTTGTTGGGTTCAGTAAATACCCAAACCCCTTAATCTAGGATTTGAATAGAAAATAGCCCAAGTGTCTAGTCCAGTAAACACTAACAGGTCACTGAGTGTATAGTCTCTCAGTGAGCCATCTTCAGGATACTCAGTACGAGGCAACAAGATAGTCTCTCCACTCCGCAAGGCGGAACTTAAAGGGTGAAGACTGAGTCAAGAAGAAGATGGTGGATTCAGTGAGTGATGACAATAACTCACTAAATCCCTAAGACTCCTCTCCAACTACTTACACTGAAGAAAAATTGAAGTAGAAGACTGAAGGATATGAAGACTGAAGAATGAGCGGGACAAGGCGGAATAAGTTTGAATCAGATAAGACGAAGTCCTTATCAACCAAAGTCAACTTTCCCTGAATGGCAAAAGATCAGGCTCAGTGTTATCAACACGACCTTAGGAAAGTAGTCTTGTCCCTTACCTAGAAAAGTCTTTGTAAACAGAGACAAAATACATCAGATTTTGTCTTCTCGTATGATGTCAGTTTGTCACTTAGGAAAGAGTTAAAACTCATACATGTATAAATAACATAAGAGATGGAGTAAAAAGGTTAAGCTTGTGAATAGTAAAAACACACATACATGCAAGCCATCTTTTCACTCCTCCAAATACAACTTAGTTCCTGAGATAGCTCAGTGAGCTCTAAGAGTTGTGCTCAGACTTAGCCTGAGCTTAGAGAGGAGTCACCAAACTTTGTTATTTCAATCCCAAGTACTATTCCGCAAGTACTTGGGTAACGTATTCTTTTTGATTAATTTCTAATAAAGAATATGATGTTGAAAATTATTGTGTGTTTTACTTATGTTAATTTCAGTCATTGTTCACTATTAACTTGTTTTTTATTCTTAAACTGTTTTAAATGATAGTGAACGAGGAACAACAAGTGGTATCAGAGACAGGCTAATCATAAAAATCTTTTTAGGCCGCTCTAAAAGTTTTTAAATTAGGATCCTAAATGGCTGAAATTGATGTACCCCAACTAGTCGTTAAAAAGGGTGGAGCTTATTCAGCTGTTGCCCCTAGACTTGAAGTTGGCAAATTCAACAAATGGAAAAGCGAATGCTTTGCTATTTGATTGGGATGGAACCTTATTATATCAAGTGTATAAATGAAGGTACATTTGTCCCAAAGAATCTTTGAAGGTTTGCTATACCGAAGCTCAGTGGACCCAGGATGAAAGGAGAGTGGTCAACCGGGACCAAAGACTCAAAAGTATCATAATATCTTGTCTTCCTGACGATATTATGGAGTCTGTAATAAGCTGTAGTACAGTCTAAAAACCTGGGATGACCTAGTTCATAGTCATGAAGGCCCATCTGATACCAAGGAAAACAGGATAATGGACCTGAAACTTGAATATAACACCTTCAGGGGCTAAGGACTCGAAACACTCTCTCAAACTTACACTCGGTACAAAAACTCTTTTAAATGAACTATCAAATGATGGTGTTAAGTTGTCCAAACATGAAATCAATTTTGGTTTTGTCAACAGGTCCCCGAGAAGTAGTTGAATTTCTCTCAGGGACTTAGGAATGCTAATCATATCAAGAATCTTGAGCTTCCTGAAATTTATGGGAAATTTGTCTATGAGAAAAACCATCAATCGGACGATACCCTGACTTAAAGAAGTCTCAGGAAGTCAAGAAGTCCCTGACCACCACCTCATCACCAATATCAACTGCTTTTTATTCTAACAATATTGTTCAAGATTTTCGGAAAAATTCGATGATGAGTTTGATGAGATATCAAATGAAGAGTACCTAAATGACCTGAACACTGAATTTCAGGAAAGGGCACTCCTTGCTAACTCTCGAAGGTTTATAAAAAGAAACAAAGGTTTTACAAATGCCAAAGTAAATGAGGACACTGAATGCTTTAAGTGTCACAAAAGAGATCATTTTGCCAAAGACTGTTTTTCGAAAACAATTTCTGAACCCTCTTATAAACCATTAGGGTCAAATCAGTCCTCAGGCTTTAGCAAATTTCAACCAAAATCTATCAGTCTCATCAAAACTTTCAAACCAAATCTGATCAAAACAAAACTGTTGATTTTGAAGCTAAGTATAAGAAATTCAAAGCTAAGCTTGCATTGCTCGAGGCCAGTCCCTCAGAAACAACAAAATGTGTTCAATCTGTGCTGAGGGTAAAACAAAGGCCTTGTTGCTGAGACCTTCGACCGGATGAAGATCCAGTGTCATCGATGATGAAATGGTGCATGTCAGTGCACTGATGGCCCTCTCAGAAGAGGACAAGCTAGCTGTTGGAAAGAATCATGCCAGGAATGAAGAATGGGTCAATATCACAATGAAGAAGGTAAATATTCTACTTTCTTTGGATGATGACTCTGATTGGCAGTCTTACATGAATTATCTTAATATTGACCTTAAGTTCGTAGAGGAGCAAAGACTAAATCTTTTTTTCAAAATACAACAAGCTAAGTTTTGAATTAAACAAGTGTAGGGATGAACTGCTTCTTTTAAAACAAGCTAAGCTTGAGGCTGTCACTTTGCAAATTCAAAACACTGAACTAGTTAAAAGGAATCAGGCTCTTCAAGACGAACTCAAAAAGGTTCAAGATATTCTTGATAGTTTGACTGCCAAGAATCCCAGGGTTTTTGATGTTGTAGGAGCCCTAGTAGCAAAAAGAGAGTCTTAGGTGAAGATCATCTTTCTGACTCTCTCAACAAAGATCAGGGTCCTAAGCCATTTGTGTCTGGTGGTATGATTACCAATATGTTGACTACTACCAACCCGAGTGATTGGATTGAAAGGATCAATCCAGAGTAAGCTTCCAAATTTCGATTCTGGAAGGATTCTAGAGCCTGAAAGTCAAGCTCTAAAGAGCATGCTTGTACTCCCTGATGTGCCCAGTAGTACTGAACACATCTCTGAGTTCTGAGCAGAATCTCAAGCACCGCTTCCACCACTGAAACCTCTTTAGGGTGCTGCACCAAACTCTGAGCTTACTCCATTACAATTCAATCCTCACTCACCAAAAGAAAGGTCCGGACTTGGTAGAACCATCCTGAAAAGACCAACAAAACCAACTCAACAAGAGTCGACTCCTACTGAGACTTCAACATCCTCTGTTCCCACTGAAGCTGACCAAATTCAGCAACTAACTGAGCTTGTGAGGAAGCTGACTGAAAAGATGGAATCCATCGAAAAAACTCCTGATTGAATCAAGGAAACTAAGTCAGCCTCATCTAGCTCATCAAAGTCAAAATCCACAAACAAACCCAATCAGAAGTGTGAGCTGTGTCATTACACCAGCCATACCACTGACAACTGCTATAGAATCCTTTTTTGCATGATCTGCAAAAGGATGACCACAAACTCGAGACCAACCTACAGTATGTCGGTCAAGCAAACTATACCAAAGTTGGTCATTAGTATGCTTCAACCTCCAAAACTGCTCCCAAGAATAAAGCAAAACCTTTTCCTCATTGCCTCCTGTGGGTTTAATGATCATCATCAGGATGATTGTCTCATGTACACATGCTGTGATATATGCGGTAATCCAGCTCATGAGACATCCGAACATGACAGTGTCATTCATGCAAGGAGAGGTACAAAACAACCCAAAATCACTGACTCATCCTCAGTCTCTAAATGCAAAACCTGTGGTAGCACAATGCACTCAACCACTGACCATGAGTCAATTACCAAATTCAAAGAGACCTTGAGAACCAAGCCCACTAGTAAGTGGGTCACTAAGAGAAACTAATTCAGTTTACTACTTGTGTAGAGACACCCAGTGAGCCTATTTGGCATCTAGACAGTGGATGCTCAAGAAGCATGACTGGTGTGAAGGAGTATCTGCACAAGTATGTAGAGGAACCAGGACCCAAGGTAGTATTTGGTGATAACTCATCATGTCCCACTGAAGGTTATGGTTCAGTAAACTGCAATGGAATAGTTTTCTCTAGAATAGCTTATGTCAATGGTCTTAAATACAATCTCATCAGTGTCAGTCAACTATGTGATGCTAAGTATATTGTGCAATTCAATGACAAACAAGGTACCATCTTCAATGCCAACAAGGAAGTTGTGTTGATAGCTCCTAGGAGAGATGATGTTTACGTTTTAGTAATGTCAACACTCTCCCAAGATGGAACTTGTCTCTTTGCTAAAGCCACTGAAACTATCAATTGGCTGTGGCATAAGAGACTCTCACACTTAAACTTCAAAAACCTCAACAACTTGGCAAAACAAAACAAGGTCCTTGGCTTACCATCACCGGTTTTTGCAAAAGATAAACCATGCTCTTCCCGTGAAAAGGTAAACACCACAGAGCATCATTCAAAACCAAATAAAAATTTTCCATCAAAAGTCGCCTTCACCTCCTCGCACATGGATCTCATTGGACCCTGTCAGTCCAGATCAATCCGGCATGAGAAGTATACACTTGTCATTGTTGATGAGTTCTCAAGATACACTTGGGTAAACTTTCTTTCCAAAAGAGTCGTAGTCTGATACAATAATGTCATTCATCGTGAAGATTGAAAACCGTAATGACATTATCAAGTTAAACAAATTAGAACCGACAATGGTACTGAAGTTCAGAAATCAAGAGCTTGAGAGTTTCCGTGATGAAAAAGGAATTTCTCAAAATTTCTCATCTCCTTATACCCCTGAACAAAATGGGGTCAGCCGAAAGGAAAACAGAACTCTCATTGAGGTCGCTAGAACCATGCTAAATGGCTCAAACCCTCTCAAAGCATTTATGGATGAAGGCAGTCAAAACCGCCTGTTACACTCAAAACAAGTCAATCATTGTCAAAAGACATAATAAAACCCCATATGAGATCTTCAAAGGTAGACTTCCTGAAATCAGCTATTTTCATGTATTTGGATGTCCTGTGTTTATTCATAACCATAAGGATCATCTAGGCAAGTTTGATGCAAAAGCTGATGATGGATATTTCTTAGGCTACTCACTGATCTCCAAAGCCTTTAGGGTTTTTAACACAAGGAGACAACAAGTTGAAGAAACCTTTCATGTCACCTTTGATGAAAGTGCTGAAAGCATCAGGCTCACCAACACCTCAGTGGAGGAAATAGGAATTGATGACTCATCAAGATATCCTCCTGATGAGTACAACACTGAATTCAATTCCTCATATCAAGCCGATGCGACATCTCATTTATGTCTTGCCTCACAACCTTCCCCAACCAACGCATCGCTGAATTCATTGATGATCACTTAGTCCCTACTGGGATAGGTAATATCTTGGACCAAATGTTCAAGAACCTCGTGAATCAAGAAACCCAACCTGAACAAGACATCTCAACAGATGTTCTTAATGATTCTGTGGCTCAAGCACTAGAACTCACTCACGAGTCTCCAGTGACCACTTCAAGCTCGATCCTATACCACAATGTAAGTGGACAAAATCTCGGGACATTGAGCTTGTAAACATCATTGGTGAACCCACTGAGGGCATGCTCACTAGAAGCATGGTCGCTAACTTAACGGCAGCTTTCACCAATGAATGTCTATATGCTGATTACCTATCAGAAATAGAACCCAAAAGTGTCACTAGGGCTCTAAAGCACCCAAGCCGGGTTCGGGCTATGCAAAAAGAACTGCAACAGTTTGATAAAAACAAAGTCATGACCTTGATCAAATGTCCTCAGGATGTCGTTGTCATAGGAATGAAGTGGGTTTTTCAAACAAAACTGATGAAAACGACATCATCATTAAAACAAAGCCGACTTGTAGCCAAAGGTTACAGCCAACAAGAAGGCATTGACTATGATGAGACATTTGCTCATGTTGCAAGAATGGAAGCAATGGGATCTTCCTTGCATATGCAACATACATAAACTTCGTGTTCTACCAAATGGATGTCAAAAGTGCATTCTTAAATGGTGATCTAAAGGAAGATGTGTATGTGACAAAGAACCTCGCTTTGAGAGTAGTGAATTCCCTGACTATGCCTGTAAGCTTGACAAAGCCCTTTATGGACTTAAACAAGCTCCAGTGGCATGGTATGAAACTCTCTCACCTTCCCGATACAAAACAAGTTTGTTAGAGGAAAGATAGACAACACACTATTTGTCTATAGAACACAACGGATGTGATATCTTGGTCCAAGTGTATGTTGATGACATCATCTTTGGCTCAACAAACTACAAACTTTGCAAACAGTTTGAAAACTGATGACTAAGAAGTTTGAAATGAGCATGATGGGTGAACTCACATACTTTCTTGGACTACAAATCAGGCAAACCGATAAAGGAATCTCCATCAGTCAAGAGAAATACACAAGAAATCTCTTGAAGAAATATGAGATATCGCGATCGTGCCTCGTAAAGACACCAATGGTCCTTCCCAACAACCTTGACCCGATCTCACTGGGAAATCACCAATCAAACCCATTTCAGAGGGATTGTTGGCTCAGATGTATCTAATCGCTACTAGACCCGACATACATTCATTCGTTCGATAGCAAGATATCACGGTCCAATCCCAAAGAATCTCACCTCATGCGCAGCCTAGAAAGAATACTTCGTGTACTTGAAGGGAACCCCAAACCTTGGACTCTATTATCTAAAGTGCTCAGGGTTTGACCTCAAAGGTTACTCGACTCTGATTATGCCTGCAACATGGACGTAAAAGTACCTCGGTCCCGTCAATTTCTTGGAGGAAAACTGGTTTGTTGGAGTGCTAAAAAGCAACAATCAGTGGCTATGTCCTCACCGGTTTGAATATGTAGCTACAGCAGATGTTGTGCCAATGTATTATGGATGAAAAGTCAACTCGGTGACTATGACATCCATTACAAAATGGTGCCCATCTTCTGTGATAACACCAGTGCTATTGCAATCTACAACAACCCCCGTCCTCCACCAAAGAACCAAACACATTGATATCAGATATCACTTCATCAGGGATCACATAATGAAAGGAGATATAGAACTTCATTTCATCCCTATCAATATCAACTGGCCGATATCTTCACCAAACCCTTGGATGAACCTACCTTCAGGAGACTGAAAGCTGAATTGGGAATGCTTGACATTGAAAGTCAGGTATTTCAAAACCAATCTCATAAGTTCTCTAAAATGGTTCATCCTCCCCTGAACACCCAAAATAAAACCCCTCACCTGAATGAGTAAGAGTCATTCAGGGACCCTAACAGTTAATATTAAGCATTAAATGAGTAACTAAATGATCCAAGTATCAGTTACTTAAATGTCCTAGGTTGGTAACTATGCCAATTTAATATTTGAATATATGTCTCTTTGTCTTCATCACAACCACATCAAAGGTCCCTCACAAACTTACCTCACCCCCCACTTGGCATTAAATGCCTCCTCTCACATAAAATATCCTATGGATATTTTATTACTGCAAAAGTGCACTTTTACCGCGCACTGCAATCGCATTCCCTTGAAATACGGGATTTTACTCGCTGGTAGTGGTAGGTGGCATTAAATGTGGAATTTCAAACGTTTTCAAAAACCGTCTTTACATATCCACGTTTATCCAAAAACCACCCCTCTCACCACTCTATAAATACCCTCTCATAAACATTAAAACACACACAATTGATTTCTGCAAACAAAACTCTGTCAAAATTTCTTTCAAATCCAGAAATCATTGTGTTCTTCAAACCTCTTTCAGAAAAACCTTCATTGTAAACATTTACAAAAGATTTTTCATCAAAACTCAAGAGATTCAAACCTTTGATTGTTCTTGTCAAGAAGTCTTTTTTTCAAAACCCTAAAATCTTTTCATGGAAATGGCAAGAACTCAATCTCTTCAGTTCGCTTCACAGTGGGTAGGTGATCTTAGCAATGTTGAGTTTAAAACAAATAATGTCATAGGCAATTTTGAATATCCTCAAAATTTCCCAACCTATAAGGACATTATGAAATTTCTTTATAACTGCCCACTGAAAACGGCCTTTGTTCAGTCTCCCTCTACTCTGTACCAAAACCTCCTCAGGGAGTTTTGGGCTACAGCCAAGGCCTTTTACCCGACACCTTCTACTGATGAGAACAACCTTAGACCTCTCAGGGGAATATCTCATCGGTTCAATCTCAACGGGGAGCAACAATTCACCTTGGATTATAAAACGTTTTGCACATCCACAGGGTTAGATTACAACAAAGGGGTATATGTAGCCCATCCTGAACCCTCCACAGTGAAGGATGGGTTAAAACAAATTGTTTTATATCCAACATTTTTGGACAAGACCCCAGACACCAAGAGTTCATTTCCCGTGGCTTGGAGGATCCTATTCACATTTGTGATTTAGGTCCTTGGCAGGAACCACTCATCCACTGAACAAATTAACTCTATTCAATTGATGATGGCATACTGCTTGATGAATGGGGTCTGTTAGGTTCCCAAATATGCAACACAAGTATCAATAGAAGAGATAAGATGAAGAAGAGATCGGTTGAACAATATCCAAACACACACACACGTTAATATGAAAGGTTAGGCGTAAGGTATGAGTGAAAGAAATAAATTGAACAACCAACCCTCAAGTGAGGGTTTACATGAGGTATTTATAGGAGGGAAGCTAGGGCAACACTCCTAGTTCCCATCCTTTTCCTTATTGGGCTAGGCCTAGGCTTATGGGCCTTCTACATAAGCCTAAGGCTAATAACAAACATAAAGGCCATAATTAAGCTAACTATTACATGTGAATCACTAACACTTGATTAAGGTTTAGGAGTGATTCCAACAATCTCCCCCTAAGCATTAGTGATGAATGAATATGAACGGTGAAGGCGTTGATGTAATAGTAGCTTTGACGCCTTCGACATTCTTCTTTCTTGTGAGAAGAATTGCCTTGATTCGAACAATCTCCCTAGTGTAGAGAAATTGTCTTCTTTGAACATTCGCTTTTGACGCCATAATTAATCTTAGTTCTTTGATCATTGTTCTTTGTGATGGTAGTGATAGTATGTTGTTGTTGTTCGCATCAAGTCCGCCTCGGATCCGGTTTGTCGCTCCGGTGTTCCACGCCATTCTTCAACACGCTTCATACGCTTTTGATGTTGGATTTCAGTACTGATGATGTTCTTTAAGTCTTTAACTTTGTAGATTCTTTGGTTTGACGAAGAATCATTCCGACTTTTGTGTTGCTTTTAGATAGAACTTCCATTAGTGATGATGTTGGCATGAGCATGTGAAGAACCTGCACGATCATTCCGCTTCCGTGAGCTTCCATAAGAGGCAAACATGAAAACGATTAGTAATAAGCGGGACTTACAAGTTTGAACTTCGAGAGTGTTAACAGCATAGTGTGAAAACACAACTCTAATTATCACAAAGGTCGTTCTCACCGGAGTCCCACAAGTGAGATAACACGATGTAAAGTACATCTACGGTTCGAGATGAGTCAGCCGAGGTACACCGAAGCATCACCTCACGATCATCATAGACCGCTTTGAGACACACCAAGTGTAATCCACGGGAGTTACCGAGTGACTACCGCCGTGGTGTTTGATGTTGACCCGGCAGAGTTTCCATTCAACCACCGAGGATCACAATTGTGAACCTTTCATAAATGTTCTCGCATTGCTAAGATCTGTGAAGGACTCGATAACGCATCACCAATGATGTTCTTATTGTTGAACACCAAGTGATGAAATGTCAAGTGTACCTAAGAGATCTTTTGATGAATCTCGTGGCTCTAGACTCAATAGTGCGCTTTTGGTTTCCCCGAGCTGAGACTAGGGAGAAGGTCTCCTTCTTCAATACTAGCAATCTCTAAGAGAAAGCCGATAGTTTACGTAGGGTTCCCTGTGAGAATGAAACAAGCTTCTGTTGAGAGAAACTTGAGTGGCTAAGAAGGTTTAGTGCATGCGCCACCGGGTCCATGACGACTTTTAATCTTCAATACCGGTGTCATCTAGTGACAACCAATAGTATATGAATTGAACCCTGCTGTTAATCGCCCTAAGTTGAATAATTTGGAGGGCTATTTCTTTTCACCCTTTTCTTTGCATTTCTTTTTAATTTTTCAACTCCTTCTTTCTCCGATTCTCATTTTCTCCTTTTTACAATCATACCTAAGGACTTCTAAATTCTAACTATTGGTAGTGTCCTTGGGGAGATCCCTCCGGCTCTGGCGGATCATAGGACGGTTATTCCTAACCTTAATCTCCTTATAACTCCATTGCCATAAAACCATTTTCATGAAAATCTCTCAAAGTGTTTGTAAATTAAAACATGTTTGAACACTTCAAGAGTTTTAGATTTTCAGAATTACTCCCCCTCCACATGTGCTTAAGAGTTTTGACAGAAATCTGCACAGTGAGGGAAGATCGCGCACTTTTGAATTGATCGACTCAAGATAGACATTCCCCGCCGCAGACACTTGAGTTACGTGGTATAGTTAAAGAGTTACATTGTCACCTTTTAGGTGACAACTAGCTCTAGTAACTACCTTGAAGGTGTGGACAACCCTGAAAGGTTGTCAAACCCGTCAAAGATCATGTCTACCAGGAGTTTCTCGAATGGCACATTCCACTCGACAAGTCCTTTGCGAGACACGTTTACATCACTAGCGAACTAGCTTGAAATTATTACCCATCCTAGACAAGTCTTTTCGAAGTTACTAATAGTTAAGATCTCACAATTCTTGGTTAAAGTCTATTCTCATGAGATTCATTTGCATTTACACAACATATTTCTTATCACATAAATTTTCTCCCCCTAAAAAATGGCATATAAATGTTATTTTTGAAGAAATGTTGAGAATAAATATGACAATTTTGAGTTTTGTGGGAAGATGACCACTGTGAACAATTTGTGAACAAAGATTTTGTTGGAATTACTCCTAAACCTTAATTCAAGTGTTAGCTTCTCATATGTAATAGGTAGCTTATTATGGCCTTTATGTTTGTTTAAGGTCAAGCTTATGTAGAAGGCCCATAAGCTTAGGCCCATGTCCAATAAGGAAAAGGGAAGGAGTAGGAGTGTTGCCCTAGCTCCTTGCCTATAAATACTATCTAATAACCCTCACTTGAGGGTTGGTTGTTCAAGTTATTCTCTCATTCACATCTCTACGCCTAACGGTGCTACTCATACGTGTGTGTGTGTTTGGTTTACTTGTTCAATCGCCTTTATCTCTTTCTTGTAAGCTTGTGTTGTAAACCTAGTGACCTAACAGTGGTATCAATCGCCTACTAGTTGGGTGAAACGTTTTGTTTTTGAAATTTTTTCTTGGTCTTACGCGTAAACGTGATTGATACTTTGGTTCGCTTAAAAACGTGTTTTTTACACTTTTGAATCCAAGATTCTTGTACTTTCAACGTTTTAAGGTGTTAAAATACGTGTTTTTGGCAAAAAGTTTCAAACTTTATGCGTGGATTGTGGTTTTTAAACTAGT
>OU343224.1:250616946-250725839 GCA_910596185.1 Chrysanthemum makinoi | reverse complement strand
TTTTCTGATAAGCTCATAGATAAGCTCCAAGTAGGGTCCCTGTTACTGTCTTCTGTGCATCAGCAATCTGTCCCATAATGGTCAGTTAGATTTTGGCCTGTAACTTCTTCATTAAAGGTCTTCATTAGCTGAAATTTTGGAAAGATGATCTCTGGTAGGTGGTCTTGAGAGCCATGCTTTTAGTTTTCACCTTAGCTTATTGGTTAAGCTTATAGAACTGCTTAAACAGTGGGGCCACTGTTGAAATTTCAGTTGGCTCAATCCTTGGTAAAATGCTCATTAGTGGTTAGGAGTAGATTTAATTGGTTGTCTTAGAGTTTTTTTAGCATACATTAGCTTATATAAACAGTTGGTTCAATTTGGTGCTCATTAGCTTATTCCAAGAGCTTATTGATAAGCCCTTTGCTCTTCAGTTTCAAATCCTTCCACATAACCCCATGATTTTCCATTTTTCTTATATTCCTAATATTATTTTAGACTTTTCCTGAAATTTTCAGATTTTTCTAAGTTGATTTGCTATTTTTCTTGATTTTAATTGTTTTTAAGCACTTTTAAATAGCATTTAATACAAATAATTAAGAAAAGCCTCAAAAAAATAATTTTTCAATTTCCTTAAGTTTAGATAAATATAAAAAGCCAAAAACATATTTTTCCATATTTTTCTTAGTTAAATTTGTATTTTTAAATGTTTTAATTAGTTTTTAATAGTTTAAAATTCATAATAAATAGAAAAATAATCAGAAAATTACAAAAATAGTTTTGAAAATTCTAGTTTATTATTTAAGACTTTTCTAAGTCTTAATTTTATTTTTCTAGCTTTGTTTCCTAATTTCTTGTATTTTAAGTAATTATTTAATAGTTAAAAATAGTTTTTAATTAATAATAATTAGATAATTAGTTATAAAAATAATTTTCTTTTTTCCAAATATTTTATTTTATCATTAGGATTGTAAAAATGTCATTTTCATATTTTTAGGACTTTTATTTCTTAGATTTCACTTTTTATTTTGTACGTTTACGTAATTTTTTTTTAAACGTAAGTTTTAAGTTTTAAACGTTCATCATTTTAAATATAGTGATAGCGTTTATTTAATAGTTTTTATCTTTTTAATTCTCTTTAATTTGCATTTAAGCCGTTGTTATTTGTTGGCTTTTCCTGTAGTTATAATAATTCCATATCCTTTTCCCGTTCAAATCTCTCGATCACTATACGTTGGGTGATCCATTGCAGCTCTCGGCTGGACATAACGCCCGGGAGACCCTATACTCCTCGTGATCTTCATTGATTTCGTGCTTAAGCATTTAAACGTTACGGCCCGGCCATTCACAAGTGGCGGGCTTGTGGATTTAGCTTGACTGTTTGGCACGCATCAAATTTCTTGCCGCCGCGGAGTGTGTGTGCTGATTATTATCTCAGCTAGATTAGTGATTTGGATATTCACTCTTTGTTTATACCATCTATATGTTTATATTTTCTTTTAAAAATCAAAACCCAAAAAGATTTTCATTCTTTGTTTTTACATCATGTTTTTCAAAAATACCAAAAATATTCCTCTTTACCCTCTTACCTTTTTGATTCTTTATCCCTTTACCCTCTATCCATTTGATTCTAACTTCTTCTATTCCGATGGAATCATCGATTCCTTGTGCCGGTTGTGGAGAAGCCGCTTTTTCGTTTCCGGTCGTTGGTGTACGCGGCGAACGAGCGGTAATGACATTCATAACGGTTGTTTTGTTTTTGTTCGGGAATTCATGTTCTTATGATCAAAAATTTTTCAATGAGCCGAAAAATTTCTCCGACTACCCACCCCAACCCCAAAATTTTTCGTTCAATCAGCAGTATTGCTATGGTTGTGGGGATCCGTTAGTTGATTTTCGATGTCAACGATGTTTTGCGAGAGGTGGAAATGATCTTACGGATGGATTTTGTTCGTGTTGTGCTTCGGAAGCTGAAAACTCATGCACTTACCCAACTTTTCCAATTATCCTCAAACGATTTTAGCCACCCTCCTCAAGATTCATTGAGCAAGAACCGTACTATCAAAGTTTTAATGACACATCGTTTCAGAATGTACCGAATTGTTCTTGCACAAATTGTGGAGGTCCTCTTCAATGTCAACCGTGGAATCAAAATTACTATACTTCCGGTTTTGACAATTTCCAACTCCACGCACCATTACGGTTCAAACTCCACCGAGCCGTTGTCTCAAGAAATCTCCCATGATTTTGAAACCTAATGAAAACACTTGAGGATATGATGATTAACTTTAAGAATCCAAGTGTGGTGAAAAACCATGGGAGAATTGCTAGCCGAAGAGCGAGAGGCCCGCCAATCAAGGGAAGAATTATTAGCCCTAGAGCATGCAGCTCTAAGGCGTTCCCAATTTCTTAAGGCAGCTCTATATGATGATGACGAGGAGGGTTTTTATCCTTTTAGAAATAATATTTCTCAACCTCCTCGGTCAGTTGATATCCCAGCAGTTGAGATTCCATCTCAAACAAGCGCTATCACACTGATATTCACCACCTCCTCAACATGGGGACGAGCATCTTGACACTGCTCTAAAGGAATCGACGACTTCATAAAGTCTAGTGTTGAGAACCTTGTCCCAATCCCGAGAGAGTCACAGGAACTCGAGCATATGTGTGATTCTCTTTCCCCTCTTGAGTGTTCAAAATGATCTTTGGAAACTTTCTCCGATTTTAGCGATGATTGTGCTTCCCATGGAGACATTGAGTATGTTGAGGCATCACTCCCAACTGATCCCTTCTTGAGGAGTTCTCCGGTGAACTCACTCACATCAATCCACTCTTTGATTTCGAAGCCATCTGGAGAGACTGAAAGTCTCATTGATAATGATCGTACACTCACTTCTTATCCCAACAATCCAATAGAGAATGTTGATCACTTTGTTCCCAAAACATTCAAAACTACTTTCACCAATCCTCTATTTGAATTCGACTCTGAACTTCTAAATTCGAGAATCCACTCTTTAATACTCAGATTGAGGATAGTGATGAGCCCACAATGGAACAAGAGTTCACTATTTCACATCATGTGAATGATTCTCTTCATGAGGAGTTCGCCGGTGAACTCACTCATATCATGACTACGCCGGAGTATGATTGCTTGGATGGCAAAAATCATGATCGGGGGGAAAAGTTCTCAATCATGAGAGTTTGTATTTCTATGACAAATTTTCCAACCTTCCCTCCCGAGATGCTTTCCAAGCCAAAGAGCTCAACCGATAAAATCCAAACGAGTGCAACTGACTTGATTGAGGAAGAAGATCTTATCATGATCGTCATCATGATTTTCCTTCTTTTCTTCACCTACCTGTTGACTTCCTCTCTTCTTCACTGCTCGAGTGAGACACTATCTTTGACCCCGGCATTTTCAGTTATCATTTTTGAGCCGGTTCTATGTATATCTCATCGGTGTGGAACTTTCGCGTGCTTCAATGTTTATCCAAACATCTTGAATGAAAGTCCGATGGAGATTGTCTTCCACTTACTTCCCCATGAACAAATTAATTCGGGGTCGAGTCAAGCTAGCGACTGAATCAAAAATAGTAGCACACCATATGGGTTTTCACCCATATTTCTGACTTCTTTCTATTTTCTACCACCTAGTGTGGGGGTTGCACCAAATAACATGTTTAAAAAAAAAAAAAAAAAAAAATCTTCTTTCTAAATAATGGTAGTAGTATTTCCTTTTACGTTCTTTGTTTCGGCATAACCGCCGGTACTTTGAATATTGAGGGCAATATTCATTTCTAAGTGTGGGGGAATTCTCACGAATTTTAATATGTATTATCCGCCTAATTCCCGTTTTTTGGCCAAAATTTTTTTTTTTTTGAGTAAGTGTTCTACACTTTCTCATTTGGTTATCAGTCCGCCTTGTCTAATAAACAAAAGGATTGGCTAATCCAGGAGCAAACGGCTCTTGGTAAAGATTTCTCAACTCCGTTTATATGGCTTGCAATTTGCCCAAAATTGTATGGTTCTCAACTCACCATATCCTAAAAAGTGAAGAGTTGGCTAGCCCGCAAGTTTATGGCTTGTGGTAAAGGCAGTGGAAAATCCATAATTGGTAATCAGCTCACCAAAGATAATATTGATAATTTATCTAAGAGTTGGCTAGTCCAGAAGGGTACGGCTTCTGGTAAAGACAAATCAAATCCGTTGGAAGGCGGTGGTTGCTCAAAATCACACATGGTTGCTCGGTGTACCATGGTTCTTGCTTGAAGCTGAAACATTTGGCTACTCGAGTAATGGCTTTTGGTAAAGAGATTCAAATCCATTAGTTTTTCTCAAATCATTGCTAGGGACTAGCAATATACCGATCAAGGGGATTGATGAGTGTGTAAATACTCATCATTTTGTACAAAATAAACCGCAAAATCATCACGAAAATACTTTCGAAACACATCAAAATGATCAAAATATCACAAATCAGTGTTTTATGTGTTTTAAATTCAAAAAATATCAAAATCAGATGAAAAACATATCAAATTTGCAAAAATTGCAGTTTTAGTCCCCCAAGTTTCAAAAAATTGTCAAAAATAGTCCCTGAGCCAAAATTTCAAAAGAAAAGTCACCAAAGGTCTCTTTAAAATCACAAATTGTCATATTTGGTCCCAGTCCTTTGGTGAAAAATCTAAAAGTTTTGAGAAAATTACAGTTTAGTCCCTGAAAATCCAAAATTGGTCAAATCTAGTCCTTGGGAATTTCAAAAGTGTCAAAAATTAACCCTTGGATTAGTAAAGTTGGCAAGTCCAGCCCTTTGACTACTTTTCATAATTTACATGTTTGGTCCCTTGAATTTCAAGTTTTACATATTTGGTCCTTGGAGTTATTAATTCTACAAACCAAACCGGACCTAAATAATTCCCCAAGCCCAAAACAAACAACCCCGGCCCAAACTCTTTACCCAGTCCAAACCCTTAACCCGACCAACCCAATTACCCATTATTTAAATAAACAAACCCGCCCCCTACACACCCTGTCATCCCCGACATTGTTGTCTGTCTTCCCCCCTCCTCCAGCCACCTACCAGTTCACCCTATCACCTCAACTTGTCTCCCCCCACCTCACCTAACATCCCACCACAATAAATGCATCCTCTTTCCCTGTACAAGATATGGAAACTCATTTTCCCGCCAAAAACAAACTCAATGGCCAAGATCAAATTTGAGACATCCAAAGGTCAAAAATGGAAGTGGGATTTGCAGAGAGAGAGAGAAAAAGCAACTTGGAGCTATAAAAGAAAAGAAAGAAGCAAGTTTGAGGGGGTAGCTAGTTTTATTTATTTTCTTTAAAATGTCGTTTTATTTAAAAATGTCTTAGCTTTAGTGATAATGTTGTAATCTTTGTTTTAATGTATTAAACTAAGTTATTTTACAAGTGCAATCTAGTTTTAATTGGTAATTCAAGGTTTAGTGCCATTTCATGTTACTTAGTTCACTGTTGCAATTTTAAGTTTCAATGGTTTATGTTCAAATCTTCACCAGCTCACTTATAAGCTCAGATAAGCTTATATAAGTTTATAATTGCTTTTTGTAAGCTTTGCATTTAAAGTTAATGCAAGTTTGATTCAGTCAACAAAAGTCAACAGGGAGCTCAATTGGTATGGAAGCCGATGGAGGGTGTTGCAGAGGTTGACTTAGGTTGGAATAGACTAGGATTAGAGTAGGTGTGGTTTGGTTCCCTTTTTGTGGCACCACCGGATACACTTGTGAGTTAATTTCCTCATTTTCAATTTTTAAGTCATATTGTAGCTTTTGCTTATCTGTATATCTGTGGTCACAATTGTTTTATATATGTTTATATAGTTGTAATCTGGTCATGTAAGCTTAATTTGATCCTCATTACAAGTTGGTTTAAGTGTTTAGACAATTTGAATCCAAAACAGTTAGATTAAGGTGTGTTTGGATTGTATATGTATGTGGCTAGAGGTTTATACATTGGTTAAAATCATTGGATCATGCTTGTGTTGTTCATTTGAGCTTATTTGAGTCATAAAATTGAGTCTGCAACCACCTATAGTCAAAATTGCCTCCATATCTGTCTTAATATGCTCACTGTTGTGTATTTGAAAAATCCAAGTCTTATTTTGTGTTTGAAATCCATAGAACTAGGTTGATTTAGTCTTATTTCATCTTATTTCATCTTTATCTGTCAATCATTTGATCTTTAATCTCAAGAATGTCAACTTTGTCATTGCTTTAAAAAAGGTCAAAACTGTCCAACAAATCTGGTTTTTGCAGAAAGTGCAGATCATGCACAAGGTTCATTTCAAATAGTTTAGGTTTCATTTTTGGTCTATAAGTAGTCAGCTAGGTGATCTTTAAGACTGAAATTTTGCTTTTCACATTTGCTTTTCTGATAAGCTCATAGATAAGCTCCAAGTAGGGTCCTATTCTGCTATCGTCTTCTCATGCATCGCTGTCAATCTGTCCCCATAATGGTCGGCTTAGATTTTGGCCGTAAATTCTTCATTAAAGGTCTTCATTAGGCTGAAATTTTTGGAAAGATGATCTCGGTAGGTGGTCTTGAGAGCCATGCTTTTAGTTTTTCACCTTAGCTTATTGGTTAAGCTTATAGAGCTGCTTAACCAGGTGGGGGTCAAGCCCATTTGTTTTTGTTGAAATTTCAGTTGGCTCAAAATCCTTGGTAAATGCTCATTAGTGGTTAGAGGTAGATTTAATTGGTTGTCTTAGAGTTGTTTTATACATTAGCTTATATAAACAGTTGGTTCAATTTGGTGCTCATTAGCTTATTCCAAGAGCTTATTGATAAGCCCTTTGCTCTTGATTTCAAATCCTTCCACATAACCCCATGATTTTCCATTTTTCTTATATTCCTAATATTATTTTAGACTTTTCCTGAAATTTTCAGATTTTTCTAAGTTGATTTGCTATTTTTCTTGATTTTAATTGTTTTTAAGCACTTTTAAATAGCATTTAATACAAATAATTAAGAAAAGCCTCAAAAAAATAATTTTTCAATTTCCTTAAGTTTAGATAAATATAAAAAGCCAAAAACATATTTTTCCATATTTTTCTTAGTTAAATTTGTATTTTTAAATGTTTTAATTAGTTTTAATAGTTTTAAAATTCATAATAAATAGAAAAATAATGGGAAAATTACAAAAATAGTTTTGAAAATTCTAGTTTATTATTTAAGATTTTTCTAAGTCTTAATTTTATTTTTCTAGCTTTGTTTCCTAATTTCTTGTATTTTAAGTAATTATTTAATAGTTAAAAATAGTTTTTAATTAATAATAATTAGATAATTAGTTATAAAAATAATTTTCTTTTTTCCAAATATTTTATTTTATCATTAGGATTGTAAAAATGTCATTTTCATATTTTTAGGACTTTTATTTCTTAGATTTCACTTTTTTTTATTTTTTATGCGTTTACGTAATTTTATTTCAGCGTAAGTTTTAATTTTTAAGCACGTTCATCATTTAAATATAGTGATAAGCGTTTATTTAATAGTTTTATCTTTTTAATTCTCTTTTAATTTGCATTTAAGCCGTTGTTATTTGTTGGCTTTTCAAGTAGTTATAATAATTCCATATCCTTTTCGTTCAAATCTACCGATCACTATCGTTGGGTGATCCATTGCCACATTTTGCTTGGGACATAACGACGGGGAGACCTATACTCTCGGATCTTCATTGGTTTCGTCTTATGCTGGTTTTAAAGAGTTCACGGTTCTTGTTGTTATCGCATTGGCGATGGAACATTTCTTAAGCAGTTTTTAGCGCGCATGTAAACTCTTGAGATCGACATTCTTCAGGTAGGGAGTGTTGTTAACAAGAGTAGCAAACCATTCAAATTCCTTTGTTTTATCGTCATCTAGCCATGATACGACGGACCGTGCCTTCTTCTTCTTCTTTTTGAAGGCCTAGATGATGATTCGGTTTCGAACTTGTTTGGGAGAGGAGGGTTGTTGTAGGGGCTCAAGGACCTCTTCATCGTCACCACCCGTATACTCAAAGTGATCATCGGTTTTAGTCGGGTGGTAACTTCGAATCGATCCCCGAGGTTTTTCAAGAGAAGAACGAGGAGGAGATTTTTGTTGAACAGAGGCCGCTGTAGAGGAGGTTGCATCATAGAAGATTCACCGCATCGCTTCTCGACGCGTTTAGGTGCGAGTCTTTATCCTTATCCTTGTCTTCATCGTCTCTAGGACGCGTTAGACTTTTCGTTCGAATCTACAAGCTTCTTGAAGTTGGTAGTCCAAGAATGCTTGAAACAGCTTTCCTTCATCGAAGTAAATGTCCCGATCATGCGAGAATTTGTGTAACAAGCTTGACCACCAATTCATTATCCGAGAAAACTACCGGATCGGTTGGATTGATTGTGACGGTTAAGGGTGTTGATCGAATAGTTTGCTTGGCGACCTGCATAAGATTTGGATAAAGTTGTTTGGTGAACAACTCCTTTGTGACTTTAAGGAACGTATCTCGGAAGGTACTTTTCGTGTAGCCTTCATCATTTCGTTCGCCTCTTGACGGTGATTTTTCATGAATTTCTGAACAAACTTCCTTTCTCCTTTCATCTTTTCATGCTCGTCATACATATGTCTTTGTATGTGATCGGCAAAGAAATTCACTTTTGTTGAGCACGTTTTTCTTTCGACTTGTTTGAAGCTTTGGTAATCCATTCATGAGCTTGAGAAATCCAAGATTTAGATGGTTTCTTCACGGATTTGGATGATGATTTGGTTGATCTTTTTGATGGTGGTGGCGAGGTGAGAAGACGAATCTGATGATGAAGAGATATGAGGAGACTCTACATCCTTCGGAGGTTCAGAGGTTTCTTCCTTTGATCGCGCAGGACTATCTAGAAGAAACGTATCATAATCAACATCTTTATCTTTTCGACTTCTCGGTTTCGGTTCCTTGAACTCATATTCAATAGTATCCTCCACAAGCTTTTGTTGTTGCATAAGAGTGGTGGCACCAGCTCCCTTATCGGGTTGATTAACCGCATCGGGAGATGGTTCAGAGTGGGCGACACCACTTGATCCTCCTGGGACCACCCATTTGGTCTTTAGCAAATTCTTGACTTTGTGTTGGTGTCTAAGGAATTTGATCTTCTTCTTGTAAACATTTTCCGGTGGCTCTTTATCACTCTCCGAGCTTTCATCATAAGGTACAAGTACGTGAGTCTTCCTTTTTCTTTGTCACCGGCGGACTTGGAGGTTTAGGCGAAGGAGGTGTTACGGTTGCGGTTCGAGTAGGTAATCTCTTCATCTGTGCGATTACTTTCGAGCTTTCGTCCACAAGCTTTCTTTGCGGTTCAGGTGTGGGAATAGGTTCACCTTCCTTTACGGGAACAATCCTTTTACGAGGAGGATTCCTTTTGGGAAGCTTCCTATAAATATCTGTACTTGTGACACTTCCAAGATCGCCTCTTACGGTCCTCCGAGTAGGTGTACCGTAAGATTTTTCATCAAGATGACCAACTTTGCCTTTTTTACGGCTAACCGATACCTTTTATATGTTTCAAGCTTTTTGATTTCGGTAGTTAGAAGGTGATCGTGTAATACCGCACTGTTTCTTTGTTGACGATTCTTTGATTCGATAGATAATATGGGTTCGATCCAATATGTCGTGATTATCGGGTCATTGAGCCTCATGGGGATGTCGATGAAGTCCAAGTGCTCTCTGGATCAACAGTTTGGTGTATCAGACATAGGGAATCTTGGAGCCAAGCTTCTTGTGAAATAGCATCATGTCCTCCCATATCGCTTCCGATTTCAATGTCCTTCTTGTTGATCAACGACAGAAAATTTGTAGTTCCATGAGCTTGGGATGCTCATAGCCACCGCCACCGAGACCGATTTGGTGATGATCATGTAGAGTGTTCTCCATGGTTGAGGAATATACTTGACTCACGTGAGAGTGCTTAGTAATAATTCCTGAAGCTTCATCATAGCCAATATCTATCAAGAATTTCAAACTGTCTCTTCAAGTAGGGGTAGCAAAGAAGTCGGTTGGGCGATGTCGGGAATGATGAGAACAGCCCGTAAGTCACCAGGAGTGATAGTGACTTGTTTGTGATTAAGTGTCACATTCACTTTGCACTTTGACCGTGATCCTCTGCATAGAATCCCGAGAATTGTTGAATGTAGACCTCGAGGCGTGGCGAGTGTGAGAGCATGTTCGGTAGGGATGATTCCCGAGAATATCCACGCAATGAGACAAGAAGATTTTGAGCATGTGAGGGTGTCAAAGTCAACCCTAAGGTTGTTCTTTCCAATCTTTCTCGGATAACCATTTGGGAAGATATCAGCAATTGTAAGAACTTCGATGCATCCACATTCATTTGTTCACCATGTCGTGATCGAAATAACATTAGCCAAAAGAACCAACATATCGAAAGACATAGTGTTAGTCAACGGAAGGTCTTATTGTCTAGTTATTGAATGTACAGAGTCAATGATTGTTACGAGTCCTAAGTCACTTGTTTGTCCAATAGTTCAATGACGTCGTGAAATGTTTCGTGAGTTAGTTAACTTTAAGTTTTAAAGTTTATGTTATCACTTATTGTTCACAACATATCAAACGCTTAAGTTTATTAGTGACATTATTGGATTCGTGACGATATGATTAGTTTATTTACAAGTTTGTACACGTAACAATTCATTATGAAGGTCAATCCAGGCTTAAGCGTAGTTTTGGCAAAGTTAAGCGTGAAGAGATGATATACAGCGTAGACGAAAAGCTTACGCGTAGGATCTTAACTTACGCGTAAGAAATGTTACGCGTAGGAAAAAAGGGACCTTATGCGTAGGGCTTACGCGTAGGCGTATATATATACCTTACGCGTAAGGCTTACTCGTAAGAGTAGACCTTATCGCGTAGAGGTCATCAAGCACGCATATCCTTCACGGATACGGCGTAGTCCCATTGTACAACCTTACGCGTAATGGTTATGCGTAGAATTATTCTTACGCATAACTTGACTACGCGTAGGGTAATCCTTATGCGTAGAGTTTCAAATGACCTTGATTCGGAATATTATGCGTAGCAAGACACCGAAATAAGTTCATCAAATCATTAATATTAACACAAAACATCATTTTATCAACAAGTTATGGCATGAACATTCATAACATTACGTAGAAAGTCATACGCAGTAGGTCAAAACCCTAAGGTTTAAGAATTACGCGTATGATTTCTAGCCATGGGATTTGCACCAAACAAATTCTGGTAGGTCTAGAGTGTTGTTAGAGTCTTTAGGCCAAGTATTAACATCTAATTAGTTGTAATCAAAATTACCCAAAGTTATGAACTTTAAACCCTAACTTCAAATTGTCAAACAATTAGTGTTTCTGGGTGGTTAACAACCATGGAAATCATCAATTCAACATCATATGACCATAACCCAACAATCTTTTAGACCAAAACACTTCACATTTGGAAAACCCAAATCGACTCATAAACCCTAATTTTCAAAAATCATTAATAAGTGTTTCTGGGTGGGTTTTGATGGTTAAAATGGTGTACTTGATGTATAAGAAACGTTTTGACACTATCCATTTAACCAAAAACACACACATAATGATTATGTGTTCATACGCTTATGCGTAGAACACATAATCACGCGTAACACACTTTTAGCCGTTGGATTTGCATGAGATTAAAACCTTAGCTTAAGAACATGTTAAGATCATTAAAACACTTACAAAATGATGATCAAAACAACGGATTTCTTGGTTCAATCTTATGCGTAGGATGAATATGGTTGTGTGTATTAAATGTGAAGTAAAAAGTAGGTGGGAGGTGTTTTATTAAAAATAACTTTAACATTTTGACAGTTTTAGTCCCTCCACCTTTTCCTTTTTCAAACAAAGCCATTTAACTTCCATTTTGGTTACCAAACAAAGTTTTTAGGAAAGAAACTTTGACGACACTCCCCCTCGACTTAAGAAATAATGAAAGGTTATAAATTTAGTCCGAGGAGTGTCATTGTACCGGAAAATTTACCACCATTTGTTAAAAGAAACAACCGAGATATGATAACATGCAAGTACACAGATGTTTTGAAGCAGTTAAAGTTATAATTTTCTCCCCCTCAACACTTGATCGTAAAAAATATTGAATTTTGAAAGATTATAGTGTTGAAGGAAGAAATGTACTTGCCATGTTGAAAGAAAATAGATTAGAAGAATATTTTTGTTGTTTTATCAGGTTTTATATTTTTGTATTTTGTTTTGAAAAATTATTTACAAAAGAGATTTTGGTGTTTGACAGGTTTTAAGACTGTTTTAGGAGGTCATCCAATTCCTCTTGAGTCAAACACCTCATACCAATCCGGTGGACCAACTCATTAAACCTAGCGGGAGGCAAGGCTTTGGTGAGAAGATCACGCCAATTGGTATTCGTACCCACAAAATATAATTCAACAGTACCCACGTGATCCTTGATGAAATGATATCGAAGATCGATGTGCTTTGATTTCGAGTCTCGAGTTGCACGAGATTGCAATGGCACTCCGATTGTCGCAAAGACATCGGGATTCTATCTAATACGTAACCATAGTCTTTGAGTTGTGTTCTCATCCAGATGACTTGAGCACAACACGCGACATGGCTACATATTCTGCCGGTTGAGGACACGATGTACAATCCTCGCTTCTTCGATTGCCATGACACCGGTTTATCACCAAGAAATTGTAAAGCTCCTGAAGTACTTTTCCGTGAGTCTAAGCATCCTGCGTGGTCGCGTCAAAAGCGATTAGTTCAAAACCGTAATCCTTCGGATACCAGATCACCAAGTTAATGGTTCCCTTGATGTATCGGAGGATTCTTTTAGCCTCAGAGAGGTGGGTTTCAGATTGGTCGCGACCGATAGCGGGAGCATAGATAAACGGCAAAGACAATATCAGTCGCTAGGTTGTTAGATACATGAATGACCCAATAATACTACGGTATTTTGTAGGGTCCACCAATTTCCCATGTAAATCAGGGTCTAGCTTCTTGGTATGAGCCATTGGTGTGGCATAGGTGTCACATGTTTTCATTCCAAATTTGTTTAACAATTCAAGGGCATATTTGGATTGACTCAAGAAAATACCACGGGTTGATTGATGAACTTGTAGTCCTAGAAAGAACGTGAGTTCACCCATCATGGACATTTCAAAATTTTTCTTCATTAGTTTTGCAAAAGCGATTGAAAACTTTTTATGTGTAGACCCAAAAATGATGTCATCCACGTAAATTTGAACAATTAAGATATGTGCCCCGTGATATTGTATAAAAAGAGTTGGGTCAACCGAACCTTTGGTGAAATTATTAGCAATGAGGAAGGATGATAGCTTATCGTACCATGCCCGAGGAGCTTGTTTGAGACCATACAGAGCTTTGTTCGGTTTGTAGACGTGATTCGAAACTTCGGGATCAACGAATCCATTTGTTTGGCTGACATAAACCGTTTCTTTAAGTTGTCCATTGAGAAACGCAGGTTTTGACATCCATCGATAGACCGTCATATTCATATGAGCCGCTAACGCTAGAAATATCGAACGACCTCAAGGCGAGCAACCGGAGCAAAAGATTCTTCAAAGTCAATACCCTCTTCCTGACGATAACCCTTAGCCACCGGACGTGACTTATTTCGGATAACATTTCCTTCAAAGATCATCAATTTGTTTTTCCAAATCCATTTGAGACCAATGGCGTAGACCCCTGTTGGTCTTTCAACCAGTTCCCATACTTCAAGACGTTTGAATTGGTTGAGTTCTTCTTGCATGGATTCAATCCAGTTGTCTTTTGTCATTGCGTCTTTGATGTTTTAGGTTCGATTGGCAGACGGTGAGTGCATAAATGCAATGTTCACCGTCTGTGTGAAGACGTTGTCTCGTAACGACCGGTTGATTCGGGTTGCCAATAATGTTTTCCAGAGGATGGTCTTTTGTCCATCTATGTGTGGAGGGTTGATGTTGGTATACATTGTGCGATTCTGAGGATTCAAATGGTTTGTTGAAGATTCCGCGACATCCGTGCGCAGCGATCTCATTAGCAAACGGGTTAAAGAACACATTTGGATCAAAATTTGCAGGTGGGGGTACTTCATTGAAACATCATCGGCCAATTCATCATTGTTGGAAGCGGTTTGTTCAAGCTTTGTGTTGGAGTCAATTGGTGTAGGTGCATCTTCAACGTAGTTGTTGTAGCGTGTATCGTATAAGAGTATTATCGGGTTGAGCAAGCGGAAACAGCGGATACACACGAGCACGCATCAATATCGTCAGCCGAACAAATGAGCAAATAACCTTTCCATTTGTTGACGAGTAAGTCGGGGCTTTGTTCACCGGTGATGATGGGGTTTGGGGAAGTTTAAGCGGTTGTGTCCGGTTCCAAGTCAGTTATACTCGAAGCCATTTCCGTAAGTTCATCAAAATGAGCATGAATCGCTTCCATCACCTCGCTTTGTACGACGATTCCGATTCGGAAACCTTTGAATTATCACAATATTCAATAAAGACTCCAATGTCAGCTTTGGCTTTGAGCTTTCCAAAGTCATCACGATCATTATTCGGATAGCAAAGAGATCCAAATACATGAAAGTGTTTTAGATTCGGTTTTCTGTTATGGACAAGCTCGAAAGGTGTTTTGTTGTGGTGTTTTGTAATCATAGAACGGTTTTGAGTATAGCATGCAGAGATACACTTACGCCCATAAGTAATCTGGAAGTTTAGCATTGATTAACATTGTTCTTGCGGCTTCCACTAACGCGTCGGTTTCGTCTTTCGACAACTCCGTTTTGTTCGTGTATGCGTGCAATAGATGTTTGATCTTTGAATTCCCCTTTCTCATAGAATTCACGAAGAGTTTGATTAACAAATTCAGGCCTCTATCTGCTCGATTATCGAACGGTGTTTCAGAGCAGAACTTGTATTTTCGTGAGAAAGGTGATGATCATCTGTGGAGCTTGATCTTTGCTTCAAAGAAAGTAGACCCAAGTCCAACGTGAATAGTCATCAACAATTACTAAGATGTAGCGTTTGCCATTGATCGTTTGCACGCATCGGGCCACACAAATCCATGTGAAGAAGATGAAGCACATGCTGAGAGTCGTGTTCCACCTTTGAAGGAAAATGAGCACGAGTGCTTTTGCCTTGTTCACAAGCCGAGCAAAGGTGATCTTTAGAATACCGAAACCGTGGAGTCCTTCAACTAGTTTGTGTCGAGCAAGGTTGGTGATGGTTTGAAAGTTTAGATGTGAGAGACGACGGTGCCATAGCCAGGATTTTGTTGATGTTGCCTTTGAAAGTAAACATATGGGAGATGAAGCAACCATGTCTTTCATAGAGATAGTGTAGAGACTAGAATTACGCGATCCGGACATAAGGTCATTTCCTTGTAGATCACTTAATGAAACAAGTTTTCTCCTGAAAGCAACCTCCAAATCTCCATCACAAAGACCTCCATCAAAAAGATTATGACCGAGGCCTTCCACATAGTAAACCTGCTAATTTCGATGTTCCCATTGACATAGTCTCCGTAGCCCATGATAGGTGCGAAGTGATCATTCCCTAACGACAATGCCAATGAACTTTGAAAAAAAGTTTGATAACAGTTTAAGATTGCTTGTCATGTGTCGGGAACATCCGCTATCAACAATCCAGAGAATGATCGTATCACTGCATTACACACAGACGACACAGATGGAATAGAAGTAGATGTGGAACCCGAAATGTTAGAGGGTTCCATAGCGCTTATAGTAGATATACAAACATCAATAGCTTTAGGTATCCATTTAAATCCTAGTGTGTTATATATCCATTTATGCCATCTCCAACTAGTATTTGCTTTAGTCTTAGTGAATGCACTAGGTGGTACTACATTCCTAGGAGGTGAAACTGGAGCTACAGGGACAAAAATGCGTTTCTTAGAATCTAAAGATGGCGGTCTACCAAGCACTGACTTAGAAAGATTAGTGGGCCTAGAGGTATTCCGGTTCTTAGGATTCCTTAAACGAGAGATGATAGCTTTAGCAACACATTTATCATGACAATCGGAATTCATACTTTTACCACAAATAACACAAGGTGCATCGATCAATATCAAAAGTACTTAACGGTTTAGCATTCGTTACATCACTATTTCTATTACATTTGCCGGGCCTTAATATCTATAGTGGATGCAACGTGAGTCTTATTCATAGTCCTAGGGTGTTCTTCTACTTTAGCATTCTTGATTGATCTTTTCTTAGGTCGCAACTTCCTATTCTTCGATTGAGTGCTCCTAGGCGGTGAAGTGCGGACGTTTGGAAAAGGCTCAACTATTCTGTTTCAAGAGAAGGAAGCACGTTAGCTACTTGTGATTTGGCAGTAGAGATTCTAGGTTCATGAGTACTAAGTGTTACTTGGGCTAATCTCTTAATGATGGTTGGCGGAAGTTGTTCATACTTTCCTAACATTTCTCTTAACTTGAGGATAGTGTGAATCGGATCTTGATTTTCGGACCGAACATTTCGGCAAAGAAAATGCATAACTTCTTTAATGTGTGCAAGATAATGATCAAGTTCATTTGATGCTTCATCACGAGTCTTTTTGAGTAAATCAAATATGACACCATATTCCTTTTAACTTTTACAAGTTCTTGTTCATATTTTGAGATTTGACACTTAAAAGACACGCTTTGATCATCCAGTTGCTCAATTTTAGGATCGAAGATTTTGCATGCAAGCTCGGGCGATTTTGTGTTGAAAAGCAAGTTGTTGATCGTGAATATCTTTTGACACCAATTAAGACGACGTATTGCATTTGAAAGTTCGTTTGACAATCGCTTGTTTTCAACTTTTAAGGACTCGACCAAGCACATTATCGGTGTTCTCAACATTTATCCACGAATCAACAAGATCGCCAGAGGTATGATCAAATGCATATGACAAAGAATTCAATAGCACAACATTATGGACATCGGCACAGATGACATCTTCCAAGAGTCGATCAACATCTTTTCTCAACATTTTCTTTTTACGCTTAGTGTTAGAAATAGATGTTTCGTTTTCTAAAACGACCTTCATCAATCCAAGTTCCTTATGAAAATCCTTTTCCCAAGCTAATGCACAATTTTTCAAATTTTTAACATTAGGTAAAAGATTTTTCAGAAAAATGTCTCTTTGTTCTCGCTAGAGCGATTGAAAATGATAAATTTTTATTTCAGAACGATATTCTATCTCATGTTGTAAAATTTTGAGGTCACCATGAAAATGTCAAAATATCTAAGAATTTTTCGATTTTCAGGTTTTGAGTTTACTTCACTGATGGAAGGTAAAGGACCATAAATTTGTGCATAATCCGGTTGGGGATTAACATTAGAAGACTCAGGTGTTTTGATGATAACCCTTGGTGTGTTAGAAGAATCCGTTGGTGTGACGAAAGTGACCGCTTTTGAATAGTTAAAAGGTTTGTTGTAAACAACTTTTTCTAATTTTGATCGACTCTCGTCCTCTGCATCTAATTCCTCTTGACGATGATATTCAACAACACTCATAACAGAATTATCAACTTTATATTCTCGCCTTTGAAACTTCGAGGATTTGGTTTGAATATTTTTGTTGAAAGCTTAGGTTTGTAATCAGCAAGATTCGGTCCATATCCATTTGGATTGGGTTTTAAAGTAAACTTTTCAATGGCTGTGACCGACTCGCCATGTTTGTAAACAACAGTTTTAAACTCTTTAAGTTTGTTTTGCAAGCCGATGATTTCTTCAAGATGATCATCTATTCGTTTCGTTGAATGCTTTTTGTATGCAGAGAACTGTTTTTGACAAGTTAACAACTCGGCCTTAGCTTTTTGATTTTCCAAGGTGAGAGCGTTAATTTGCTTTTTATGTTCATGTTTCAGCTTGTTCTATTTCGCATAACAAAGCATTCTTGAAGCGGCTAGATCACGATCTGCTTCTAAATATTTTTCATTTTGATGAGATTTGGCAAAGGCTGCTTCAAAACCTTTTTCACGCTTTTCTTGAGTTTTGAAAAAGTTGAGTTGCTTTTGTAAACATTCAAAATCCTTGGTTAACAATGCATTTTTGCATTTCAAGTCCTGATTAATGGCATGACATTTTTCCACTATGGTTTGTTGGTCTTGTATTAAACGAGCAAAATGTGGATGAGGCAAAAGTTCGGCGTGTTCAACGTGAGTCTCAACATGATCATTACTTAGATCCTCAAGTATAACCACGGAGTCAATTTGATTATCAAGGGAAACCGTTTGGTCATCTTGATCGTCCAAATATAACTACGGTGTCTAGTTGAAAATCGTCGGAATGAGATGTGGATGACTCATTTTGAACATTCCGAGCCTTGCCGGATTCGATGTTGGCGGAGATATAGATCGAGAGATAAATATGGTTTGTTCGGTGCACTGAGACAAGCCATCGCTGTCATACACTGGGCATGTTTCACTCATGTGTAACTCATGCATATTAGCCATCAACATAACAACTGCATTGGCCTGCAAGTCCTCCATATCATCATCGAGTCGCATTTGCCATAAAGATATGTTCTTTGTCTGTGAGAGTTCCACCAGCTTCATCCTTAAGAGCCAAAAGAAGAGCCTCTTTGAAATAAGCACGGCCCCTAGTCCTTGGCTTTGGGCATGCATTAGCAGTGTCCCTTCTCATTGCGGTTGTAGCATCGAAGACCATTCAACCCATTCTCGAGCATTTCCTGTTCCACCACTTGAGCTCAATTGTTATTCCTACCCACAACATTAAACCCTTGACCACCGCCCATCTGACGACCATAACCACGATTCGAACTTCAACTCGTCCCATTGTTCACAAAGCTTGATTCCTTGTAATTGATGAGGAACGAATACGGTTGTTGGATTTGTTGGTATAACGGCTAAAGGCATTAGCAATCATAGCAAATCCTTGTTGCAATGCTTCGAACGGATCGATGTCCTCATTAGCTTCAGCTGGAGCATTGTTGTTGTTGTATGGAACCAATTGAGTTTGTTGAGATGGAGGTTGTGAAGGATCATGTGGTGTGATTGTAGCAGTTGGTTGAGTTGCTGGTTGAGGAGAATAAGCTTTTGAGCATATAAGGCAAGTTGTTGAGTTTTCGGATGTGTCGGTGGAGCAATTTGAGCACGGAGAATCCTTTCCCTATCAACTTCCTTTTCATGAGGCTTCAAGTAATCGTACAACAATCCGTAGGTAGACTGATGCATGTTTTTCGCTTGACGGAGAAAAATGACATACTTCTCCCATTCAGGACCAAGACTACTTAGGAACTTAGTATTCACGGCAATTCTTGGCATGATGATGTTGTGTTTATCCAAATCATTGATGATGTCCGAAAATCGGTGATGATAGGACTCGAGTGTCTCTCCGGGTTCAATCATGAAGTGTTCATAAGCCAAGTAAATTTTGGATTCCAAATCTTCCCGATTGAGTACAGATCCTTCCATAAGAAGACGAATATGATCCCACATTTTCTTTGCGCCTTTTGAGCATCAACACTATGAAAAATTAGGTTTGGTAATCCTAAGAGGATATATTCCATTGCAAGCTCATCCGCTTCATAGTGTAGAAGTTCTTGAGGATTCAAGTCTGCATGCAATGTTCGTTTGTTCATCTCTTGGTGGAATGGCATTTGGATCTACGGGTACAATGACAGTAGGCATCTCAAATGGACCTTCCAAGATAACCTTCTTTAAGAACTTTCCATGTGGCTTCTTTAGATCACAAAACCTAAAGAACCTTATCACCCATTGATCGTAGTTTCCCGGAGTGAGCATTGGAGGTCTATCAAGTGATCCAGCCTCATGAATTGATTGTTGGTTGCTTAAAGTTTCAAACATCTTTGCAAACCAAGTGGGTTCCTTCATAGTGATCCTTGATGGATGTTGATTAAAGTCATTTGTGTACGGTTGAGCTTGAATACTTTGTGGTGGTTGAACCATTTGAGGTTGTGGATTTGCAGCAAGTTGTGGAGTATGTTGTTGGTTAAATTGTTGTTGATAAATTGCTTGTTGTTGATTCCATTGTTGATGTTGTGGAGTTAGTTGTTGTTGTCGTTGAGGATAAGTGTAAGGGAAATAGTTAGAGTATGGTGGTTGTGACATGTTGATAAACTTGTGTTGGTAAAATGGATCTTTGTAGTCGAATGAACCTTTGTTGATGAAGTGTCCTTAGGCGTAGAAAAGACAAGAACCAAGTAGCACTTATGCGTAAAACACCAAAGTTACGCGTAACAATAAGGAGTTACGCGTAGGATTTAGCTTACGCGTAAGTAGGGAAAAGCACTAAAGTTAGGCGTAGACAAAAGTTAGGCGTAGAAAGTTAGGCGTAGGATTTTTTATGCGTAAGACTAGGCTTAGGCGTAGGAAAGATCTTAGGCGTAGGATTTCTACGCGTAAGCTTATGCTTATGCGTAATTTTAGGGTTTTTGCCCAAATGATCTTTTACACTATCACAATGCAAAAGATATCCAAAGTCGACGTATTTTCAGACTTATCCAAGTAAGAAAACACGGAATAAACCACGAAAATGAAGATCAAACCAAGGAGGCACTTACGCGTAGTTTTAGGGTTTTACTACGGCGTAGAAATACTCAGAATTTGATTTTGCCAAAAGTGTTTCTAACCCAGTTTTTGTGTGATAAAATAGCTTCAATAACACCAAAATACACAAAAGTGTGAAACTTGATGATCCAAAGCCCTTAAAAGCGTTATGTAGAACTACACCCACCTAATAAAAACTAGCTCAACAACAATGATCCACGCATAAAGTTTGAAACTTTTTGCCAAAAACAAGTATTTTAACACCTTAAAACGTTGAAAGTACAAGAATCTTGGATTAAAAGTGTAAAAACAAGTTTTTAAGCGAACCAAAGAATACGTTAACTTTACGCGTAAGACCAAAAAAAAAACTTTAAAAACAAACTTGTTCACCCAACTATTTGGCGATTGATACCACTGTTAGGTCACAAGGTTTACCTCACAAGTTTATAAGAAAGAGATAAGGCGATTGAACAAGTAAACAAACACACACACACGATAATAGTAATACGGTTACGCGTAGGTGATATGTGAAAGGAATAATTTGAACAACCAACCTTCAAATGAAGGTTTACATAAGGTATTTATAGGAGGGAAGCTAGGGCAACACTCCTAGTTTCCTTCCATTCTCCTATGGGCTTGGGCCTAAGCTCATGGGCCTTCTACATAAGCTTAAGGCTAATAACAAACATAAAGGCCAAAATAAGCTAACTATTACATATGAGTAACTAACACTTGAATAAGGTTTAGGAGTGATTCCAACACAATGTATACCAACATCAACCCTCTACACATCGTTGGACAAAAGACCATCCTCTAGAGAATATTATTGGCAACCCGAATCAACCCGGTCGATTACGAGACAACGCTTTCACACGATGGTGAACATTGCATTTATACACTCACCGCATGCAGCTTGTCTAAAAACATTAAAGACGCAATGACAAAGGACAATCGGATTGAATCAATGCAAGAAGAACTCAACCAAGTCAAACGCCTTGAAGTATGAGAACTGCTGAAAGACCAACAGGGTCTACATCATTGGTCTCAAATGGATTTGGAAGAACAAATTGATGTGAAGGGAACGTGAATCGTAAAACAAGTCACGCCCGTGGCTAAGGGTTATGTAAACGGAAGATGGTATTGACTTTGAAGAATCATTTGCTCGGGTTGTCGTCTTGAGGTCATTTCGATCTTTCGCGTCAAGCGCTCATATGAATATAACGGTCTTTCGGATGGATCAAAGCCGCTTAAATGGTCAACCTAAAGAAAAGCGGTTTATGAGGCCACCAAGGATTCGTTGATCCCGCATTCCTAACCATGTCTACAAACCGAACAAAGCTCTTTATGGACTCAAACAAGCTCACCGCAGGAATGCGATAAGTTATCCTCTTTCCTCATTGCCAATAATTTTACCAAAGGTTCGATCGAATCCAACTCTTTTCATACAATATCACGGGGCACATATCTTAATTGTTCAAATTTAAAAGAATGACATCATTTTTGGGTCAACACATAAAAAGTACTTAATCGCTTTTGCAAAACTAATGAAGAAACATTTTGAAATGTCCATGATGGGTGAACTACGTTCTTTCTAGGACTACAAGTTCATCAATCACCCCGTGGTATTTTCTTAAGTCAGTCCAAATATGCCCTTGAAATTCTTAACAAATTTGAATGCAAACCTCAGGACACCTATGCCACACAAATGGCTCATACCAAGAAGCTAGACGCTGATTTACATGGGAAATTGGTGGACCCTACCAAATAATCAGTAGTATCATTGGTCTCTCATGTATCTAATGTACCAGCGTATGATATTGTTTTTGCCATATATCTCGCCCGTTATCGATTTGAGACCAACCGAAATCCACCTCAGGCTAAAAGAATCCTCCTCATACATTAAGGGAACCATTAACTTGGGGATCGGTATTCGGGATTCGGTTTTGAACTAATAGCCTTTTCGACGCCAGTCAATGCAGATGCTTAGATTCACTCGAAAAGTACTTCGTGAGCATTACAATTTCTTGGTGACAAACTGGTGTCATGGCAATCGAAGAAGCATGATTGTACATCGCTATCATCAACTGTAAGGGTAATATGTAGCCATGGGTTAGCTAAAGTCATTTGGATGAGAACATAACTCAAAGACTATGGTTACGTATTTGACAAAATCCCGATGCTTCGTGACAATCGGAGTGCTATTGCGATCTCGTGCAATTCGGTTCAACATTCGAAATCAAAGCACATCGATCTTCGATATCATTTCATCAAGGACCACGTGAACAGTCTTGTTGAATTATACTTGGTACGATCAATACCAATGGCATATCTCCTCACCAAAGCCTTAGCTCCTGCTAGGTTTAATGAGTTGGTCCACGGATTGGTATGCGGTGTTTGACTCAAGAGGAATTGGATGAACTCTTAAAACATTCTTAAAACCAGTCAAACACCAAAACCTCTTTTGTAAATATTTTCCAAAAACAAAATACAAAATTATAAAATAAAAAAAATTAAAAAAAAAACAACAACAAAAATATTCTTCTCTCTATTGTTCTTTTAACATGGCAAGTTCAAATTCTTCCGTCAACACTCAAATCTTTCAAAATTCAGTATTTTTTTCGATCAAGTGTTGAGGGGGAGAAAGCAAATATTTTTCAGTTTCATAAAACCTTGTACTTGCATGTTACTTTATCCCGGTTGTTTCTTTAAATGGTGGTCACTTTTCTGGTTTACTGACACTCCTCGGACTAAAATTTATAAAATTTTATTATTTCTTAAGTCAAGGGGGAGTGTCGTCAAAGTTCTTTCCTAATATCCTTCGTTTGGTAACCAAAATGGAAGTTATGGACATGAGATGTAAATGGTTAAAGTGGAGGGACTAAAGATGTCAAATGTTCAAACTAATTTTAAACAAAAACACCTCCACCAACTACTCATTCACATTAACTCTTCACATTTAATTCTCATAACTACCACGCGTAAAAATCAACCCTTTAATCCGTGTTTTTGATCATCAAACTGTAAAGTGTTTTTACGTTTCTAACATGATTATAAACAAAGGTTTTGGATATCATAAACATCCAACGGTTAAATCTCGTGTTTTAGTAAGATTTGTGTTCTACGCGTAACATATGAACACAAATTCTTCATTTGAGTGTTTGTGGTAAGAATGGTTATGTCAAAACGTTTATATAATCACAATGAAACCATTCCTATCTTTAAAACTCACCCAGAAACACTTCTCCTTTCTTACATCTTATACGTGTGTGTGTGTGTTATTGTTCATCTGATCACTTCTCCTCTATTTTTTATATTGATGCTTGTGTTACTAATATGGGAACCTAACACTTGGTAATCAAAGGGTTTCTGCAACTTCAACCCACAAGGCTGTAAGATCTGAGCAATGATTTCTGGATGATTATTCAGATTTGGATAATCAGTTTCTACACACATATGAATAACCTCTCCAGAAACACATAGTACATGAACTCCACAAGACTGATACAAATACCAACTTGAAACCTTGCCCTGATAAAGTCCTTTCCATTTAGTTTCATCATGAGTAGGTTCAAAAATCATCTTCAAATTATAATAAACAATCCTCTCATGATAGTCAGCTGGTGCCACATCTCCAAATCTATCTTTATATAACCTCCAGATAACCATCAAATCATCTCTTTCCAAATAATACAGCATTTGTGAAAATTTGATACAACCAAAACTCTCACCATTGGCTCTTTCAAATCTCCCAAAATCCTCCATTCATATTAAGCTCAAATGTATAAGAAATTATCTGATGATGACTTGTAAGAGATATTGTACCACTAACCTCTGGTTCTGTTTCTTTTGACAATTTAGTGAGAACCATCAGTCTTTTCTTGCTTTCTTCAATCTACTCAGATGTAAAATCCACGGCTTTAGACATATCAGCCTTCCTCTTCAGTCTTCCTTTAGGTTTAGCCTTGATAGCCAAAGGCCCTTGTATGTCTGCAATCTTCTCTATCTTTTGAAACAGTGGATCAATGATAGGATGTGTCTCCTTTGTTCCTCTTGAAGTAAGTTTAGCCTCCAACATTTGTCTTGCCACATTCTTTGATAAAGGATAATCCTTATCAACAAACATGAAGAACTTCTCCTTTGTAGTGCATGAAAGCATGAACCTTGCAATATGAATATAACAACCATTCAACCACCTCACAATTATCCCAATGTTCAGATTAAGATCGAGGTTGAAACATGTTCTTTATAGCGACCATACAAACTTTGCTAACTCTCTGTTGGACCAAACTTCCCATGTCAATTCCATTACTTTCCACAAGCTCCAAATCACTCTTAGTCAAACAATCCAATAATAAGCCAAAGTTTAAATAAGTACTTTTACTTCCATCCCTTCTTGTTATTTCAACTACTTCTCTATTCCTTTCTACAACTATTTGCCAATCCTCAATAGGATGAATAGCTCTAACTGGAATGGGATTAATAGGTGCACTCTCTAGAAGATACTTTTCAGTTCTTTCTTTCTTTTCTACCTCTTCATCCACCTTTTGTCTTTTAGAACTAGATTCCTTCTTTAAATCAGCTCTTCTCTTTAACCATTCCTCTTCCTTTTCAGAATTCATAGGGTTAAAATCTTCATTTATTCTCATACACCTCTGATAAATCTCTTGAACCCTCTCAAATGAACATTTACTTAGATTTTCAGTAATATGTATGCATGTTTCCTTAATGATCTTCATCATAGTATTTCTCATCTCACCTTTTGTAGGGGGGTTCTTTCTTTTAACTTGCTTCTTCTCTTTACTAATCCTTCTAGCCCATTCACCCAAGATTCTAGCTCTTTCATCAATGGATAACAATGCCCATTCTTGAGTAGTGTATTCATTCTTTATATCATTTTTAGCTTGAAGATAGGATTGTGTATCATTCCATTCAGCTAACCATCTCTGAGTAGCTTCCTCATCTTCTAGCTTTTTCCTTTCTATTGCTGCTTTTTCTTCAGCTATCAATCTTTCACCAAACTCATGATAATAAGCAATCTGTTCTTCTCTGTTCCTAAACTTTATCTCAGGTTCAGCAATACCTTTTCCCTTTCCTATATCTGGTAGAGCCACATTCTTCTTCAAAGGCTCACCAATAGTCAAACTTTTACTCAAGGGTTTAGGTCCATTTGGTTTAAGGAATAATGGAGCAGGTGCAATGGTAGGTGTTAGGTTGGATGAAGTTTTGCTTAAGTTTATCAGTGTACTAGCAGCTTCCTTCTCTACTTCTTTTGGTTTGGGTGTAGATAAAGCAGTTGTTGTGACAATTGTAGAAGTGGTTAATACAGCAGTGGTTGAGATTAAAGTGGGAGTGGTTGTGATCACCTCATTTGAAGTTGTAGCAGTGGGTTCTGAAAAACTAGCCGTGGTTACAGACACACTAGAAGTGGATGTGTCCTGCACCACCTCCTTCTCTTTATCTTCTACTACAGTCTTCAAGGTTTCAAGTACAACTTCATTCCCACCTTTATCAGACACTACATAATGCTCTCCATGATCTATACTATCAACATCCTCATCCATATGCACACCAGCAGCCTCCCCTGAATCAAAGCCCTCACTCCTCCCCTGTTTGGGTACATCCTCCAAAATCACAGCTGGAGAGGAGCTCACCTTCTTTGTCTGCTTCCTTACCTTTCTAATAACAGCAATTCCAGATCTTCTCACCTTCTCCAACACAAACATCCTGTGCTTCAAACTCTTTATCTCTCTGCCCTGAAACACAGCAAGCTCCTGAAGACTTTAGATTGTTTCCTCCATTTTTGTACATTTAACCGTCAATTCATTTAATCGTTCAAGAATATCCTCCCCACTTCGACCTGTGTTAACTGGTCCACGAGGTGGTTCATTGGAAAAGTCATCATGTACTTGAGTATGATCCGTTGGTTGGTGCTAAACCGTCAAGTTTAATCACTCAAGCTAGCCACTTATGAATGGCTGACCGTAATAAACTTAAAACAGCTCAAACACCAAATGCAATTAAAATCAGAGGAATATAGGGAATTCCTGGGTCGTTAAGTCCCACGGAGGATGAATTGGTGTATAAACACTTGATCAGATGATAGAATAATCACTAAGGATAGTGATCAATAAGGATTTTGATGGATAATTATACCTAAAGAAAAGATTTGTAAATTACAAATGACTTAAATGCAAATGAAATGAAATTAAAAAGTTAAAATATATTAAATAAACGCTATCACTATTTTTACAATGATGTTTTTGTGATTTTATAAAACAAAATATCTTAAATAAACTATTTAAACTAAAACGTAAACTTAAATTATCTAAAAACGTGATTTAAAATGAAAACGTTCGTTAAGTCTAAAAATTACGCGAGTGCGCAAGTAAAAACGTAAAATTTATGAAATAAAAGTCCTACAAGTGTAAAAACAATTTTATTACGTACTATATGACAAAAGAAAATTTTAGAAAAAATATTTATATTTTTTAGACTTTTATATTTTTTATTATGAATTAAATAAGATTATACACTAATTAAATGTTTAAAAATACTAAAACTATTGAAAAAAAATCTGAAACTTCTTTATAAAATAATTAATACTAATACAAATTTATGAAAAATACAAAAGTTGCAAAAGCTATTTTAAATAAGCTCGAAATAAGCTAACTTAACAAAATAAGCTAAACGGGACAAAGAGGTGTTATGTATTAAATTGTGCACAAGATGACCAGTCAAAGACCCAAGGGCAACTGGTATCTAGGTACACTCTTAACACTCTCAAAGGTGGGAGGTCTCAGGTTCGAGCCTGCCTCCCCACCTTTTTGCAAAACATTTTATTTTTTGATTTTCTTTTTGCAACTTATTAAGCACCAGAAAATAAGCAATTTTTACAACTACTACTTTTTATGAAAATTACTAATAAGCTCGGTTTGAGCTTATTATCTTAACATTGGCTAGAAAATGGATTTAAGCACAAGATTTTAACCAAGTGGTTTAATAAGCTGATGAAATAAGCAAAAGTGAACTGAGAATAAGCTAAACAAATGTAATAAGCTAATTTGAAAACTGAAAAAGTTCAATTACTTGGAAATAAGCAGTACAAATCCAAATAAGCACTTAGATATTATCATTTTACACAGGACACTGTTTCGAATTACTAGGCACTTACAAGCTTAGATTTAAGCACTGAAATGATTTAGAAAATGAAAATAAGCACTTGGACTAACAAGTGTACCAGCTAGGCTTTCTAAAAATCTAAATTACAAAGTTTGGCTTAGGCTAATGAGCTTGTGAGAAGCTTATGAAGAAACTGAGAAACACTGATTGATTAGTGCTAAGAAAAATGGACAAAACTACAAGCTATAAGCAGGCTTATCAAATAAGCTAATAATGGAAAAATAAGCTTTGGATTAGAGAGACAGCTAGGTAAGCTACTTAAAAAGCTGAATTACACAGGCTTAGGAGTACTAGAGAGCTTATAACAAGCTTGTGAAAAAGCTTGTGGTTAATTGAGTTGCTTGGTTTACACAGACATGGGACAATTTAAAAGCTATATGCAGCCCTAGCTAACAAGCTAAAAAATGAAAAGCTAAAGTTGAAACCTTAAGATGATTATGTCAGCTATCCAAAGAACCAATAATCACAAGTTATGGTGCACTGGAGAGCTTTTTACAAGCCTATGAGAGTGACTAGCTCAACTGTGCACAGGGGACTCTTTTGACTTTTTAAGAAAATGAAGCAAAGTTGACTTTAATGAGATTTAAACTGATCCTATGGACTGATTAAGATGTATTAAGTTATATTAAGACTAGATTAAGCTATGTTAACAACTTTTGAACACAAAACCATGATCATAGAATATGAAATTCCAACAGTGAATGCACAAGATGTGATTAAAAGGATTTTTTGACTTTTGAGAGTTGCAGGCACACTTTTATGACAGATAAGGGTTCAAATGAACTACACAAGCATGAACCAACAAGTTCTAACCAATGAACAAGCCTCTAGCACAGTTTTGACAAAAATCCAAACACAGCTTTAAGTAAATTGTTTTGAAGTTTTTAAAGGATTTCACAGATTAGGATCATGAACTTGATTAAAGGCTTTATATTATCAAATAATAAGACTGAATAAGCATTAAACAACAGTGATATGAGCTTAAATCTTAAGATTAACTAATATGCTATAAAAATTGTAAAAATGAGATTTTAAAGTAACCACTAATTATGAATAACAAGTATACTGTTTTATTATAGAAATCCACTTAAATACTTCTTAGAAACATAAAAACACAGAGATTAAAGCTTATAAGCTACTTACGATAATATGCAAAAACACTTATAAAGGGCTTACAACTGATTTAAGTACAAACTGAGAACTGAGGGCTTATAAACACTTCCTAAAGCTTACCAATAAGGTCTATACCAAGGCCATCCAAAATCTACCTTGCTCTAGCTTTCTTGCATGTTTCACCATTGATTTTTATTTTTTCTTTATTTTCTTGGTATTTTTGTGAATTTTCTGTTTTTAATACTAAACAAAGTTTTAGAGTTACTAAAAGCTTGAATAAGCTTTATAGGAGCTTACATGGGCTATATCAGTCCATAATAACATCTACAAACAACCTTTGATCATTCATGAGATTTTTAAAATAAGGAAAATTTGCATAATCTGAGATATAACTTAATACTGGAATTAATGTTTCACAAATACTTTATTATAACATAAAAACTTGAAATACAGAGTTTTAAGATTAAAACATACACAGGAATTGAAATTTAAGCTAAAACGACTTAATAAAATGAAAATTACACTAGATCTTTCTTCACATAGCTTCCCACTTGTTATATAAAGATCTTATTCATCATGTCGACACCTCTGAGTATTTCCCACTTCAATCCAACCGTTGATTTAATCCAGATCACCAGTTTTGACAAATGGCGATTTTGGCGCCAATTTTCATTTGAGCGAGGTTAATCTGCATTAATGGGGTTTGGTTGTATGTAGAGGTGGAGGGACAGATGGGGAAGAGTGTATAAGGGTGGAAAGGTGGAAAATCAAATGGTGAAAACCACTGGTTTTTGGGATGCAGAGGTGGGAGAGACACTGCTACAGTGGAGGGCGGTTTTTAGTTTAAACATGGTTTTGGGTTTGGGCTTATATTGGGTGGGCTTAGGGTTTGTTTTTGGATAATATAACAAAAGGGTCCGTTTGGTTAAGTTAAACACACAAGGACCAAAACTGTAATTCAGCCAAAGTTGAAGGACCAATCTTGCCAATCTTCCAAAGTTCTTACAAGGACCATTCCTGCCATATATGAATAGTTCAAGGACCAATGATGATTATTTTCCATTTTTAAAATGTCCAATGACCATTTTTGACAATTTTCAAACTCCAGGGACCAAACTTGTAATTTTTCTCTAAACTTATCATAAAGGACCAATTATGCCACAATTGAATAGTACAAGGTGTAGTTTGAATAATTTCTATTTTTAAACTCACCAAGGACTGATTTTGACATTTTTCAAAGTTGAGGGACTAAAGTTGTAAATTGTGATTTTTGAACTTTAAAGGGTTTGTTTTGACAACTTTTGAATCTCATGGACCTTAAATGACATTTTACAAGTTTTTGAATTACCAGGGACTAATTTTGACAACTTTTGTAACTTGGGGGACTAAAACTGCCAATTATGCAAACTTGATACGTTTTCACCAGATTTTGATGTTTTTGCATTTAAAACATATAAAACACTTGTTTGTGATATTTTTATCATTTTGAAGAATTTCTGAGTGTTTTCAGATGTCTTTGGCATTCTAACAGTATAAAAATGATGAGTATTTAGACACTCATCAATCCCCACACTAAGATATTGCTAGTCCCTAGCAATGATTTGAGAAAAATTAATGGATTTCATCTCTTTACCAAAAGCCATTACTACGGAGTAGCCAATTATTTTGATTCAAGTAAGAACCTTGGTACAATGATAACCAAATGATTTTGAGCAAATCACCAGCTTTCAACGGATTTGATTTGTCTTTACGAAGCCGTTTACTACGGACTAGCCAACTCTTTGATAAATTATCAATATTATCTTTGGTGAGCCGATTACCAATTATGGATTTCCAACTGCCTTTACCACAAGCCATAAACTTCCGGGCTAGCCAACTTTTCACTAGTTTAAAGATATGGTGAGTTGAACACCATACAATTTTGGGCAAATTGCAAGCCATAAACGGATTTGAGATATCTTTACCAAGAGCCGTTTGCTCTTGGATTAGCCAATCCTTATGTGGGTTAGACATGGCGGACTGATTACCATTTGCTGAGTAAGTGAAAAACACTTACTCAAAAAAAAAATTTAGCCAAAAACGGGGGAATTGGGTGGAATAATTACATGATAAAATTCGTGAGAATTCCCCCCCACACTTAGAAATGAATATTGCCCTCAATATTCAAAGTACCGGCGGTTATGCCGAAACATAGAACATAGAAGGGAAATACTACGGCCATTATTTTGTTTTTGATATATACACATTTTTTTTTTTTGGAAGATTGATATATACAACAGCGGGGTGTTACTCCCCCACACTAGGGTGGTAGAAAAGGGGTAAGAAGACAGAAACATGGGTGAAAACCCATATGGTGTGTGCTACTGTTTTTGATTCCCGAGTCACTAGCTTGACTCGATCCCCGCATTCATTGGTTCATGGGGAATGTTTGTAGATCCGGGACAATCACGGGTGGAATGTCCTCTCCAAAGTAATGCTTTAATCGATGACCATTTACTTTAAAATTTGGACCATCAGGCTGAGATAACTCAATGGTACCATAAGGATAAACCTTAGTGATAGTAAATGGACCAGACCAACGGGACTTAAGCTTTCCCGAGAAAATCTTCAATCTTGAATTGAAAAGAAGGACTCGATCACCAACGTTGAAAACGCGGTTCTTGATTTTAGAGTCATGAATCTTCTTTGTCTTTTGTTTGTAGATCAAAGAGTTCTCGTATGCTTGATCACGGAGTTCATTTAGTTCATTCATTTGAACTTTTCTGTGATCACCAGGCTGAATATCGAAGTTTGCATGCTTCAAGGCCCAGAGCTTTGTGCTCTAGCTCAAGCGGAAGATGACATGCCTTTCCGTACACTAGCTTGTATGGAGTACACCCATTGGTGTTTTGTAAGCTGTACGAAAGGCCCGAGTGCGTCATCCAGGTTTATCCGACCGGATGCACGATTTTAAGCCTCTGTCCTTTCCAAAATTCTTTTAATACCACGGTTGGAGACTTTCACCTGCCCACTTGTTTGGGGGTGGTATGCAGTAGATAGACGGTGGGTAACACCATACTTTTGCATGACACGATCAAATTGGTCATTACAAAAATGTGTACCACGATCACTGATTATAGCTCTCGGAGTTCCAAACCTGGCAAAAAGAGATTTCAAAAATTTCACAACTACTCGGGCATCATTGGTAGGTAAAGCTTTTGCTTCAACCCATTTTGACAAATAGTCAACAGCCACGAGTATGTATTTGTTACCTCGAGAAGATGGAAATGGCCCCATAAAGTCAATACCCCAGATGTCAAATATCTCACAAACTTGAATGGCATTTTGTGGCATTTCATTTCTTTGAGAGATATTGACGTGACGTTGACAAGCGTCACAAGCTTTGACAAATTCATGGGCATCCTTATAGATAGTGGGCCAATAAAACCCGGAATCAAACACCTTTTTGGCGGTGTAGTTTGGACTATGATGGCCCCCGGTGGGTCCAGCATGGCAAGCTTTGAGAATGTCAAGAGCTTCTTGTCCATAAACACACCGTCGGATGACTTGATCCGCACAGATTTTGAATAAGTAGGGGTCGTCCCAGAAATAATGTTTAACATCCTTGAAGAATTTGTTTTTCTGTTGGGTCGACATCCCTTTCACAATGAAGTTACCCGCATGGTAATTTGCGAAGTCAGCAAACCATGGGGTAGAAGAGTTTCCACGAAAAGAAACCGCATTGAGTGTCTCGAGAGGAAATGTTTCATTTATTTCCTTTTTCTCGAAAACATCTTGGTGAGGGTTTTCTAATCGGACAGATGATCGCGGGTTCTCAGCTCCTTTTTTTATCACGTATTATGATATCAAATTCCTGGAGGAGGAGAACCCAACGGAGCAATCTCGGCTTTGCATCTTGTTTTGCAAAGAGATATTTGAGAGCCGAGTGATCCGTATACACTACACATTTGGTCAAGATTAAGTATGGCCGAAATTTCTCAAATGCATACACCACGGCTAATAGCTCTTTTTCTGTGGTGGTGTAATGAGTTTGAGCTTCAGTCATAGTCTTACTTGCATAGTGTATATGCTGAAAATGCTTAGCTCTACGTTGCCCTAGGACTGCACCGATAGCAAAATCACTTGCATCGCACATGAGCTCAAAAGGCAAGTCCCAGTCAGGAGCAACGAGAATGGGTGCTTCAGTAAGCTTTTTCTTTAATGTTTCAAAAGCTTTGATGCACTCGGGTGAAAAGATAAAAGGAGCATCCTTTTCAAGAAGATGGGTCATAGGCCGGGCGATTTTAGAGAAATCTTGTATAAATCTACGATAGAAACCGGCATGACCTAAAAAACTCCTAATACCTTTGACGGTAGTAGGATGAGGTAATTTAGCAATAACATCGACTTTTGCTCTATCTACCTCAATCCCGTTTTTTGAAATCTTATGGCCAAGGACTATGCCTTCTTTGACCATAAAGTGGCTTTTCTCCCAGTTTAGACAAAGATTGGTGTCTTCACACCGTTTGAGCATTTTATCTAAATGGGAGAGACATGTTTGAAATGAATCCCCAATGACCGAGAAGTCATCCATAAACACCTCCATTGTTTCCCCGATCATGTCGTGGAAAATGGCCATCATACATCGTTGGAACGTGCCAGGAGCATTACATAAGCCAAAAGGCATACGTCTGTAGGCAAAAGTTCCGTATGGGTAGGTGAATGTAGTTTTATCTTGATCCTTTGGATCAATGGGGATCTGAAAATACCCCGAGAAACCATCAAGGAAACAATAGTATTCATTCCCTGCTAATCTCTCAAGCATTTGGTCCATAAAGGGTAGAGGAAAATGGTCTTTACGGGTGGCGTCATTCAACTTTCGATAGTCAATGCAAACACGCCATCCCGTAACCAATTGAGTTGGAATTAACTCGTTATCTTCATTTGTGACAACAGTTATGCCACCCTTTTACGGAACACAATGAATTGGGCTAACCCAAGGACTATCTGAGATCGGGTAAATCAATCCTGCATCAAGAAGTTTGATAACCTCTCGTTTGATAACATCATGGATTTTTGGATTTACTCTTCTCGATGTTGAGCTGCTGCTTGAAGTCATCCTTCATTAAGATTTTGTGAGTACAAAATTCAGGGTTGATACCCTTAATGTCGGAGAGTTTCCAAGCAATTGCTTGCTTGTGTGACTTCAAGATCTTTATGAGAGCAGCTTTTTCATCTTTACTCAAATCTCGAGCAATAATGACTGGTAATTTATCATCACCTTCAAGAAATGCATACTCGAGATGAGGTGGTAAGTCCTTAAGTTCGACTTCATGAAATTCTTCAGTTTTCTCAACTGACTTGACTTCCTTGTTATGAAGTTCGACGGGAGGGAGTGGAGGAGAAATGTCATGATTTAACAACTTCTCAAGAAGAATATCTCCCTCCAGATTAATCTCATTTTGATTAATCTCATCAGGAATTGAATCACTAGTGTGAGGGGCTGATGATGGATCATCATTAAGCAACTTCTCAATGAGAAGTATGTCCCCCTCAATGTCAATTGGAGCGTGATCAATTTCCCATGGAATAGAATCACTAGCCAAGTATGCTTCAATCTCTTCCAAGATGAAGTTGCTTCCCTCAAATGGAGTGAGAGAAGGAGTATAATTGGCTATGATAGGTTGAGAAGATGTAGTGGGATCCCCACTCACAGAATTATGAGAATAACCAAGAACTTCTTGAGAGTACTCTTCGGAAGCAACATCAATGATATCTATTCGGTTAACCGACTCAGAATCATAGTTTGCGGAGTACCTCGAAGTTTGATCAAGGTTAAAGGTGACGGCTTCATTACCAACACGTAATGTGATTTCTTGCTCAAATACATCAATGAGAGCACGCCCGTTCTCGGAATCCTCGACCAACAATTAGAGGAACCCGATGATCGGCATCAAAATCAACAACCACGAAGTCAGCTGGAAAATGGAACTTTCCTACTTTCACAAATACGTCCTCGGCAATGCCAAGAGGACGGGATATTGTACGATCTGCAAGCTCGAGAGTCATGCATGTAGGAGTAAGTTCCGGAAGAGAAAGTTTCTTCCATACTTGAATAAGGCATCGATTGATGCTTGCACCAAGATTGGCTAAGGCAAAGCATTCAACCATTGGAAATACACAAGGTAAGAGAAATTTTCCAGGATCTCCAAGCTTTTCGGGAAGCTTCTTCAGGATAGCTGCTGAGCGTTCTCATTAAGAGGAGTTTTAGCCATTTCAAACAGCTTTTCCTTATTGCTTAACATGTGTTTGAGAGTTGATGCAAACTTGGGCATCAGCATGATAGCATCCGCAAAGCTTATGTCAAAATGTAATTCTTGGAAAATTTGAAAGAATTTGTCCATTTGATGACTGGCTTTTTCACGGAGCTTTTGCTCATTCAAACGTGATGGGTAAGGAATAGAAGATTTGGATTTGGTATTTTCAACGGGAGCTACAGGTGGTTCAAAAACAACTCCTGGATTAGACTTGGGTTTCTGGACAACTTGAGGTTGGACATCATTGGTTCCTCCGTTATTAACAGGAAGTTCCTTATCCTTTGTAGCCTCATGTTCACTTTCCACTACCTTCGGGAGAGAAGAAGAAGAGGTAGTAGGAATAGCGGGTCCATTGTATGAAACACCACTTCTGGTTGTGATCGCCTTAGCATCGCCCCTCGGGTTAGCGATCGTGTTGCTCGGAAGTTTTCCTGAGCCCGAGGGTTGATCATTTAAAGACTTCTTGAGATCAGTGATCTGACTGACCAACAACCTGTTCATTTCATCTTGGGATTTCATGAATTGTTTTAATAACTCATCAGATGATGGTACTGGAGGATGTGGAGGGAAATTCTGAGGTCGGATGTTTTGATTATGACCTTGTTGTTGAAAATTCCCTTGATTAGGATTCACATTCCTATGAAATTGATTCCCTCGATTGAAATTGTTTTGATTAAGGTTCCCTTGATTTTGGAAACCTTGATTGGGTCCAGGATAGAAATTACCTTGGTTTTGATAACCTTGGTTCATTCTAGGTTGATTCGATTCCGCTTCGTATGTTGGATTCGGTTAAAACCGGGTGGTACCTGATAAGTGTTAGCACGGTAGTTTGGTTCATTCTGAGGACGGTATTGATTACCTCCTTGATTTGAAGTACCGGCTATAGCATTGGCTTCAAACGGACTACCATCGGTGGCAGTGCAGTTGTAGTATGCATGAGGACCACCACAAGTAACACAAACTTCAACTTTCTTCACTTCACCATGTGATGGTGTCTGAGTGAAAGTGACTTTCTTTTGGTTAGCAAGAACCAAAGCCTGAACAATATCCGTGAGTTTGTCAATCTTAGCATCGGTGCTAGATGTACTCACGGGTTTAGAAGTAGAAGGTCCAAAGATTAGACTGAGATTGATATGTCTTTGTGCGGAAAGGGCGGAGCTGGGACTTGTTTTCAATGATTTGCAAGGCTTCTTTTGTGGTCTTGCTCAGGAAATTACCTCCGCGGAGGCATTTAAAGAGTCTTGGTCACCTTGGTGCAGACCATTGTAGAAAGTATCCATTTGCATTAACTCGGTAAAACCATGATGCGGACACTTGCGGAGCAATTCTTTGTAACGATCCCATGCCTCCCTGAATGATTCATCAAATCTCTGAGAAAATTTCATTATCTCATTCTTAAGACTTGTAGTTCGGGATGGAGGATAGAATTCGTTAACGAACTTGGTAACTAGATCCTCCCATGTCTCAATGGAACGAGGGGGTTGTTTCTCAAGCCAATTTCGGGCTTGTCCCTCTAGAGAAAATGGGAACAGAAGAAGCTTGATAGCTTCATGTGGGACATTCTTGTACTTGATGGTAGATGCAATCTTGTTAAACAATCGAATGTGTGCATGAGGATCATCCCGCTCAAAACCATAGAATTGGCTTTGGGTTACTAGATTAAGCAACCCGGTTTTGAGCTCAAAGGTATCAGCCACAATGGCTGGGACAACAATAGCATCTCCGTAACCCTCGATGGGTGCTTGGAGAAGCTCATTCATAGGCTTGTCTTCTGCCATTTCGACAGGGGTGGTGGTGGTAGACGCCTCACCACGGCGAAGGAGCGAACGTCCTCTACGTCTACGAGGAATCTTGCCAAGCTCTGAAAGTGGACTTGTAGAACTGGAAGAACGAGTGCGCATGCACTAAGTATAAAAATCAATTTTCAAAACAAATGTGAGGCAAAACGACAAGTGAACTTAACCAATAATCACAAATGAAATGGCTTCTTTGAAAAAGGTACACCAAATCACAAGGACACAAAGGCAAGTTTTAAATCTGATGTTCGGGAACTTATTATGGTCACACCCCCAGTTAGTAGGTGTACTGCCTTGATTTGCGGTGGTTGATTTTTATGTATAATTTAAGTACCACTGAAAAGACGTAGGTATGGATATATGCTGATGGTTTAAAAACTTTTGGACAATATTTTTGGTATCGTCTCGTTTAACCAAATCGTATTTCTTTAAGAATCCCCGGCAGCGGCGCCAAAATTTGGTTGGTTTATATTGTTTTTGGTGTTTTTAACACTTTAGGAAAAGTGTTAATGAACTTTTTTATTTATATTTAACTTTACAGAAAACTTTTTACAAACTGTGGTATATGTGCAAGTACGGGTCTGGAAATGCTTAAAACACGCTTATACCTCCCGCGCTAAAATTTGGTTGGTGCTAAACCGTCAAGTTTAATCACTCAAGCTAGCCACTTGTGAATGGCTGACCGTAATAAACTTAAAACAGCTCAAACACCAAATGCAATTAAGATCAGAGGAATATAGGGAATTCCTGGGTCGTTAAGTCCCACGGAGGATGAATTGGTGTATAAACACTTGATCAGATGATAGAATAATCACTAAGGATAGTGATCAATAAGGATTTTGATGGATAATTATACCTAAAGAAAAGATTTGTAAATTACAAATGACTTAAATGCAAATTAAAAGAAATTAAAAAGTTAAAATATATTAAATAAACGCTATCACTATTTTTACAATGATGTTTTTGTGATTTTATAAAACAAAATATCTTAAATAAACTATTTTAACTAAAACGTAAACTTAAATTATCTAAAAACGTGATTTAAAATGAAAACGTTCGTTAAGTCTAAAAATTACGCGAGTGCGCAAGTAAAAACGTAAAATTTATGAAATAAAAGTCCTACAAGTGTAAAAACAATTTTATTACGACTATATGACAAAATAAAATTTTAGAAAAAAGATTTATATTTTTTAGACTTTTATATTTTTTATTATGAATTAAATAAGATTATACACTAATTAAATGTTTAAAAATACTAAAACTATTGAAAAAAAATCTGAAACTTTTTTATAAAATACTTAATACTAATACAAATTTATGAAAAATACAAAAGTTGCAAAAGCTATTTTAAATAAGCTCGAAATAAGCTAACTTAACAAAATAAGCTAAACGGGACAAAGAGGTGTTATGTATTAAATTGTGCACAAGATGACTAGTCAAAGACCCAGGGCAACGGTATCCAGGTACACTCTTAACACTCAAAGGTGGGAGGTCTCAGGTTCGAGCCTCCCCACCTTTTTTCAAAACATTTTATTTTTTTTTATTTTCTTTTTGCAACTTATTAAGCACCAGAAAATAAGCAATTTTTACAACTACTACTTTTTATGAAAATGACTAATAAGCTCAGTTTTGAGCTTATTATCTTAACGGTGGCTAGAAAATGGATTTAAGCACAAGATTTTAACCAAGTGGTTTAATAAGTCGATGAAATAAGCAAAAGTGAACTGAGAATAAGCTAAACAAATGTAATAAGCTAATTTGAAAACTGAAAAAGTTCAATTACTTGGAAATAAGCAGTACAAATCCAAATAAGCACTTAGATATTATCTGTTTTACACAGGACACTGTTTCGAATTACTAGGCCCTTACAAGCTTAGATTTAAGCACTGAAATGATTTAGAAAATGAAAATAAGCACTTGGACTAACAAGTGCACCAGCTAGGCTTTCTAAAAATCTAAATTACAAAGTTTGGCTTAGGCTAATGAGCTTGTGAGAAGCTTATGAAGAAACTGAGAAACACTGATTGATTAGTGCTAAGAAAAATGGACAAAACTACAAGCCATAAGCAGGCTTATCAAATAAGCTAATAATGGAAAAATAAGCTTTGGATTAGAGAGACAGCTAGGTAAGCTACTTGAAAAGCTGAATTACACAGGCTTAGGAGTACTAGAGAGCTTATAACAAGCTTGTGAAAAGCTTGTGGTTAACGAGTTGCTTGGTTTACACAGACATGGGACAATTTAAAAGCTATATGCAACCCTAGCTAACAAGCTAAAAAATGAAAAGCTAAAGTTGAAACCTTAAGATGATTATGTCAGCTATCCAAAGAACCAATAATCACAAGTGATGGTGCACGGAGAGTTTTTACAAGCCTATGAGAGTGACTAGCTCAACCGTGCATTACAGGGGACTCTTTGACTTTTAAGAAAATGAAGCAAAGTTGACTTTAATGAGATTTAAACTGATTCTATGGACTGATTAAGATGTATTAAGTTATATTAAGACTAGATTAAGCTATGTTAACAACTTTTGAACACAAAACCATGATCATAGAATATGAAGTTCCAACAGTGAATGCACAAGATGTGATTAAAAGGATTTTTTGACTTTTGAGAGTTGCAGGCACACTTTTATGACAGATAAGGGTTCAAATGAACTACACAAGCATGAACCAACAGGTTCTAACCAATGAACAAGCCTCTAGCACGTTTTGACAAAGAAATCCAAACACAGCTTTAAGTAAACTGTTTTGAAGTTTTTAAAGGATTTCACAGATTAGGATCATGAACTTGATTAAAGGCTTTATATTATCAAATAATAAGACTGAATAAGCATTAAACAACAGTGATATGAGCTTAAATCTTAAGATTAACTAATATGCTATAAAAATTGTAAAAATGAGATTTTAAAGTAACCACTAATTATGAATAACAAGTATACTGTTTTATTATAGAAATCCACTTAAATACTTCTTAGAAACATAAAAACACAGAGATTAAAGCTTATAAGCTACTTACACAGTAATATGCAAAAAACACTTATAAAGGGCTTACAACTGATTTAAGTACAAACTGAGAACTGAGGGCTTATAAACACTTCCTAAAGCTTACCAATAAGGTCTATACCAAGGCCATCCAAAATCTACCTTGCTCCAGCTTTCTTGCATGTTTCACCATTGATTTTTATTTTTTCTTTATTTTCTTGGTATTTTTGTGAATTTTCTGTTTTTAATACTAAACAAAGTTTTAGAGTTACTAAAAGCTTGAATAAGCTTTATAGGAGCTTACATGGGCTATATCAGTCCATAATAACATCTACAAACAACCTTTGATCATTCATGAGATTTTTAAAATAAGGAAAATTTGCATAATCTGAGATATAACTTAATACTGGAATTAATGTTTCACAAATACTTTATTATAACATAAAAACTTGAAATACAGAGTTTTAAGATTAAAACATACACAGGAATTGAAATTTAAGCTAAAACGACTTAATAAAATGAAAATTACACTAGATCTTTCTTCACATAGCTTCCCACTTGTTATATAAAGATCTTATTCATCATGTCGACACCTCTGAGTATTTCCCACTTCAATCCAACCGTTGATTTAATCCAGATCACCAGTTTTGACAAATGGCGATTTTGGCGCCAATTTTCATTTGAGCAGGTTAACTGCATTAATGGGGTTTGGTTGTATGTAGAGGTGGAGGGACAGCTGGGGAAGAATGTATAAGGGTGGAAAGGTGGAAAATCAAGTGGTGAAAACCACGGTTTTGGGATGCAGAGGTGGGAGAGACACTACTACACGATTGGAGGCGGTTTTTAGTTTAAACATTGGTTTTGGGTTTGGGCTTATATTGGACTGGGCTTGGGGTTTGTTTTTGGATAATATAACAAAAGGGTCCGTTTGGTTAAGTTAAACACACAAGGACCAAAACTGTAATTCTGCCAAAGTTGAAGGACCAATCTTGCCAATCTTCCAAAGTTCTTACAAGGACCATTCCTGCCATATATGAATAGTTCAAGGACCAATGATGATTATTTTCCATTTTTAAAATGTCCAATGACCATTTTTGACAATTTTCAAACTCCAGGGACCAAACTTGTAATTTTTCTCTAAACTTATCATAAAGGACCAATTATGCCACAATTGAATAGTACAAGGTGTAGTTTGAATAATTTCTATTTTTAAACTCACCAAGGACTGATTTTGACATTTTTCAAAATTGAGGGACTAAAGTTGTAAATTGTGATTTTGAACTTTAAAGGGTTTGTTTTGACAACTTTTGAATCTCATGGACCTTAAATGACATTTTACAAGTTTTTGAATTACCAGGGACTAATTTTGACAACTTTTGTAACTTGGGGACTAAAAGCGCCAATTATGCAAACTTGATACGATTTTCACCAGATTTTGATGTTTTTGCATTTAAAACATATAAAACACTTGTTTGTGATATTTTTATCATTTTGAAGCATTTCGAAAGTGTTTTCAGATGTTTTTTGGCATTCTAACAGTATAAAAATGATGAGTATTTAGACACTCATCATCCGTCAATTCAATATCATGTTCCAAACTACCTTCATCACTTCGAGCTGTGTAACCTGCTCCGAGAGGTAAATCCTTAGGTAAAGAAAACATAGCAGCAGACCTTGGCTGAACATCTATGCACCCTGATTTAGCCATTTGGCTAGGGATTCCTCCACCTGTGTTGAGTTCCAAGGAACTCTCCACATTAGAAGTTTCCAAAGGTTGGGTCTTAGGTATGATTCCACTGGCCTGACCAGCATCTAAGCATGAATCAGTAGTGGAAGCCCTTCCAATCATGTCACCTCCACGCCTTTTGACAGCCTCATGATCTACACCACTAACACCAGTCTGAGGTAACATGGTGCTCTTCCTTCTCCTCCTAGTGAACAAAATCCTAGTTGGTTTAGCAGTGGGTTCAGGTTGGGCATCAATAGTGACAGTTGTTATAGCAGTGGGTTCAGCTAACGTAGCAGAGGGTTCAGTTTGCATAGCAGTGGGTTCAAGTTCAGTGAATTGGGGTTCATGTACAACATCAAACTCAGGAATGGCAGGTAAATGTATCATATTAGGGAACAATGGAACAACTCTAATTTGGAAATTAGGATTTTGATGTCTCATATGGGCAAATACCTTAGGAAGCATATAATGCACCTCATACTGCCTATTATGTTAAACAAGTGCTTCTATTTGACTATCCACAATAAGTTGAACAAACCTAGGATACAAGTAATATGTACCCTTCTTCCTAATATTCTGCACAAGCCCTTTAAAAATCATCCTAGACCAATTGAATTCTCTCCCTTCAGATAGACAGATTAAAGCAGTTGCAACTTTTGAGGGAAATTCATCAAACCCAATGGTCTTATTACTCACACGCATCAACAAGGTGTGAATCAAAAACTTCCATTGTTGAGAAAACATACCTTTCAAAAACTTTACCCTGTCTCCCCTTCTGGTATAACCTAACCTTCCTAAACCTTCAAATATAGCATCATCAGAAAGGTTAACTACACCATCAGCATCATCCAGCTTCAAAACACCTCTAATGACCTCCTCATCAACCAAAATCTCATTCTCATCCACAACAGTCCTAAAAACCTCCAATCCATCTCTCTCCTAGATCTCAGCATTACTCCAAAATTGATGTACATATGCTTTTAAGATGGTGGGTGCTACAGTTAATGCAAAGTGGATAGAACTATGGTTAAGGAAATCAATTATTTCATGAAAACTGTCTGATTGATTGTTTTTCAACAAGTAAGCAACTAGGTTATGGGTTTTTGAATACTGCGACGGCATTGTGATGTGTGATGTGAGATGACGTGGGATTGGGAAATAAGCAGTTTATGTGAGCGTAGGGTTTATGTTGAGCGCCAATTGGAAGTGATTTGAAGATTAATTAAATTATCTGGCAGTGATTTGGGGAAAGAAATACGTTTGCCAAATTTACAGAACAGCCCCTCAAGTATCCATCATCAGCAATATACTAGCAGTGGATTGAAAACTAATAGCAGTGGTTTGAAACACTCTAGCAGTGGATACAACAACAACCTCCAATATTTTGACTAAAATTACAGCAACCAAATCTAAGGCAAAAATAGTGATATCAAGCATTAATATGAAGGATTACAAAAGATTTACAAAATGCTCCAAAAAAACTCCAATGTATACAAATAATCCTTCATACCTGCATATCACAAACATAAACCAAACACTGGAAAGATTGTTAAGGTTAGCAGTGGTTAGAAAATAACTAGAAGTGGATTCAAAAATTATGCTGACAGTGGTTAGACCAGTACTTAACCACTCAGTCAACATGTCAACTTCAAGTCATTAATCTGGCCACCTAAGTCAAAGACTTCATTTACTCCTCAACAACTTATACCTTCCACACATTTACTTACTGATTCCTTCTTAACTTCTATTTAAGAGCCTATAACTCACAAACCACCCATATCACACATACCCCAAAAAGTTTCTCTCACAAAAACTTACTTTTCTCCAAAAATTACCATGAGTCATTCAAACCCTATCAATCTCTCCTCTGACAGCTCCTTTTCAGATAGTGCTTGGGATGAGTTTGTTATGAACAATCTAGGTAGAGTTGAGAAAGAGGAGTTTGAAGAGGTTGCTTATAGAAAGAGAACTCATTCAGGATCTTTAGTGAAGACAAACCCTGCAGTTGCTGGTCCTTCTGCAATTCAACCAAGACCTCAAGAAGCTATTATCAAAGAATCCAGCTCAGAACTCAACTCCATGCCAAGCTATGTGTCTGCATATGAAGAGTCTGATGATGATACTTCTTCTAGAGTCCTAATTATTCCTCCCCTTGCTGCAGTACTTCCACCAGAAGAGCTTCAAGGACCACCTTCTCAAGCATTTTTGACTGCACCACCACCAGAGGGTCCTTCATCATCATCACCACCTATCAGAGGAAAAGTGATTGGGCTAGCATGCCCCAAAGTGTGGATGGTGATTGAAGGTCGAAGGGCGCCGAAAGTGATGCCTGAGTGGCCCTTGGGTAAGAAGCCCTAGGTGGTGTTGGGGTAGGTTGTGAAGCTTGTGTCTTGTTGGTAGTGTAATCTGTTGATGTACTCTTTGCTGGTTGTGTACTCCATGGTTGTAATCATCTACATCTCTGAATGCAGTTTTATCTAATGAATAATAGTACCATGTCTTTTGCTTTTAAGTCCATTGTATCATACTGGTTGTGATTTACTTCTTTGATCTGCAAAACAGTTAGTGGAAACACAAAGAAACAAGCAGTGGATAGAATAACACTAGCAGTACTAAGACTTACTAATAACAGTACAAACTTTTACAAAACAACTTTGAGACTTAGAGATTTATCATTCCAATACTAACTACAAGATACTGAAACCTCCCCACATCAAAAGCTTTAGTGAGAAGATCAGCAACATTGAAATCAGTATGGATTTTTACTATTTGAATTAACCTTTTCTCATTACAATCTCTAATAAAATGATGCCTTATCTCAATATGTTTAGTTCTAGAATGCAAAACAGGATTTTTAATTATGCATATTGTACTGTTATTATCAATATAAATCTTAGTATGCATAAAATTGTACCCAAAATCCAGTAGTTGATTCTGAATCCAAAGCACTTGACTACAGTAACTAGCAGCAACCACATACTCTACTTCAGTGGTGGAATTAGCCATAATGGTTTGCTTTTTGCACTTCCATGAGATCAATCTGCTTCCCAAAAACTGACATCCACCAGTAGTAGACTTCCTATCCAAACTAGCACCGCAGATAATCATTGCGTATAGGCCACCAAATCAAATGCTAAATCCTTAGAATACCAAAGGCCCATTTTAGGATGACCCTTTAGGTATCTAAAAATTCTCTTCACAACATTCATATGTGTTGTGTTTGGTGTGACTTGAAATCTTGCACACACACATACTAAGAACATAATATCTGGCCTAGATGCAGTGAGATACATACAACAAAGATCCATGGATCTATACAGCTTCAAATCAACCTTGGGACTTCCATCATCTGGTAGCAGTGGTTTCTGAGTCTCCATATGTGTACTAGCACTCTTTACATCCTGAAACCCAAACTTCTTCAAAACATCTGCTACATACTTGTCTTGACAAATGAAAATACCATCAGTCCTCTGTTGAACTTGCAGCCCCAAAAAGAAAGTGAGTTCACCCATGGAACTCATCTGAAACTTATCATGCATAAGTTTCTCAAAGTCTTTGCATAGCTCCTTATTGGTTGAGCCAAAGATGAGTCATGTATCATCTAAACCTGAACTAGCAATATATCATCCTTTAACCTCCTTATGAACAAAGTCTTGTCAATCAGTCCTCTTTTGAAACCATTGTCATCATCAAGAGTAGAAAGGCACTCATACCATGCCCTGGAGCTTGATGCAAACCATACATAGCCCTTTAACCCCTGTCGGACCGGACCTTATGATGAAGAGCAGGATCTTCAAAACTAGAGGTTGGACAAACATAAACCTCCTCATCAATAGTACCATACGGAAAGGCACTTTTAAAATCATCCATCCGTACACAACAAAGTTTTTGTATGAAGCCCGATGCCGAAAAACAATCTTATAGCTTCAATCCTAGAAACAGGGCAAACACTTTATCATAATCCAAACCTTCAGTTGTGTGTATCCTTGAGAAAACAAACTTGTTTATTCCTTATCACAATAGCTCTTTCATCCTTTATTTCTGAAAACCCATTTAGTCCCAATAGCCCTTTTTCCATTTGGAAGGTCAACCAATGTCCACACTTCTTGAATCTTAAACTGCAACAGCTCCTCTTGCATTGATTCAACCCATCCTTCTTCAGATAAAGCTTCTTCAACTCTCTTTGGCTCCTTTTGAGACAGAAAACAAGCAAACAAGCAATTTTGCAGATCTTTATGCGTTCCTTTTGTGAAGTGATCTGGCAAACAAACCTTGTTCAGGAAAGGTTTTATTCTTCAATGCTCTGCTTCTTGTTTGAACTGGAGTATTCAGATCTTCAAGAATTTGCTCTTTGGGATGATTCTTATGAACCCTGATGGTAGGAATTGGACTCTCTGTGATGACTGTCTCTAGATTAGTAAAATCAACATCATTGAAGTAGTCATCCAAGTTTTCATCATCAGTAGGAGTATCCCTTTCTTCCAACCCAGGCATATCAGGATCAGTTGGATACTCATCTTCACCAAATAGTGGCTTGGCAGCGATTCCAAAGTAAGAATCATCATCTGTACTTGTAGCAGTGTTTTCACTTGTACTTGCAGTGGTAGAATTTTTCTTAGAAGTGGTTTTATTAAGCTTAGCAGTGCTTTCATTTGGCTTAGCAGTGCTTTCAGAATGCTTATTTTTTCTTTTAATTTCTTCTACCGACACTAAGTTATCTTTCAACAACTCTTCCTTATCTTGATGATGATCAACTTTGCTTCCAGAATTCAAAACATCATCATCAGTGGGACCCTGCTTTTCAATGATGGGTGAGACAGAACCAGCTTTCCACTTCTCAACTAAGTAGAACTCTTTTGGAGAATCAGCTTCATTAGAAATTGTTTCTGCATCAGAATCCTTTTGTGTACCTGCATCAACATTAGTGGAAGTTCCTGCAATGATAGGCTTATAATTCATAGATTTGGTTAGCATATCAATGTTAAACAACCATTCTGGTCCATTGGTCTCAACACTAGGAGTCTCTTCACTGAAGTTAACATGTAAGTTTTCTTCTACAATTTTGGTCCTCCTATTGTATACTCTAAAGGCTTTCCTATTGGAAGAATAGCCAAGAACGTATCCATCATCTGCTTTTTCTTGAAACTTTCCTAGATAGTCTATGGTATTTAAGATAGTAACAGGACACCCAAAAGGTTTTAGGAATGCTATCAAAGGCTTCCTATCATTTAACAGCTCATAGGGGGTCTTGTTATGAGGCTTCACTACATTGCTTCTATTCTGCACATAACATGCAGTTCCTACAGCTTCAGTATCAAAAAGGTAGTTGGTAACTTAGACTCGGACAACATTGTTCTAGCAGCCTCAATTAGTGTTCTGTTTTTCCTTTCAGTACACACCATTCTTCTTGGGTGTCCTAGCAACACTAAACTGTCTTCTATACCCTTAGACACGTAACCTGACGTTCATCAACAGCATTCTTAAACTCAGTTCCATTATCACATCTGATTACTTTGACCTTATGGTTTACTTGATTTTCTATCTTAGTAATGAAACTCTTGAGGATCTCACTAGTCTCACTCTTAGCAGCTAAAAGTATACCAAGAAACTCTACTATAATCATCAGTAATACACCTAGGCATAGTACTGCTATGGTTCAAACTTTTTTCAAAGGTAGGTCCAAATAAGTCCATATGAAGTATAACAAAGTGGTGTGTAATGGTGTTTACAGTCTTGGTCTTACAAGAGGCTCTATGTTGTTTTCCTTTCTGACAGGCCACACAAAGTTCTTTACACTCAAAAACCTTAGAAGGTAACCCTCTCACTAAGTTGCCTTTTACCAGTTTATTGATTGTTTTGAAATTAAGGTGACCTAGCCTTCTATACCACAATTTTGACTCATCAACTGATGCCTTAGCAAACAAACAAGTTAAGGACCTATTAGGAATGAAATCTTGCATGTTAAAGCAATATATGTTTTCTTTCTTAGGTACTCTTAACTGAACATACTTTTCATCAGGCATCTTAAAATCAGGAGACAACACGACACACTCAGTTTCTCCAAAAAGTACCCAGTTTTTCTTATCAAACATTTGAGAAACACTGAAAAGATTTTACTTTAGTCCCTGTACCAAATAAACCTTCTCAAAATCAAGCTTTCATGTTCTGATAGTTCCTCTGCCAACAATCTTTCCTCCCTTAGGATCATTGCCAAAAGCCACATTTCCTCCATCATAAGCTTCAAAATCTTCAAGGTTGCTCCCATCCCATGTCATGTGCCCAAAGCAACCACTATCAAAATTTCTTTTGTCTCTTAGCTCATCTTGTAGATTGCCCTGCACATGAATTTAAACAAGTTAGTTCCTTTTGTGGACCCAAGCCAATACTGACTTGGGTCTGCCTTGTGCATCAACATATTCAAATTTCTTCAAATCCATTGATGCACTGTTGACATCATCTAAGACTTTTGTCTTTGGTTTCCATTGCCAACATGCTGAGGCCTTTACAGCATAAAAATGATTCCCAACCACTGTGTCAGTTATCACTTTAGGAATAGTTAAAACTTCTTTTGTGTCAGTGGTGATATTCTGCTTAGCAGTGGATAAATTTTGCTTAGCAGTGTTTACATTTTGCTTAGCAGTGGTTGGAACCCATTTGGGTGCAGCAGTGATTATATTCTTTGTTTTGCCATTTTTCATTAGCACTGCTCTGGGAACCATATTTTTATTAGGATGAGGGATTATTTTCTTTGAAAAGTTTTGATGATTTACCCTTCTCCAATGGTTCCAAACTTGTGGTTGGTTTTTATAACAATTTCTCTGTAGATGCTCAAAACTACCACATTTAAAACAAGCCTTCTTAACACATTGAAACTCATCTCCTAATCTGTTTGAAATTAGGCCATTAAAGTTTCTCTGATTGCCCCTAGGTATGTATCTTTTCATCTGTTTCCTAGGTACCTCTCGATAATCTACCACTTTCCTAGAAATTGGTGCTCCAAATCTAGGCATGAGATTGGCTTGCTTAGAATCAACAGACTTAGCATTTTCTAACTTTTCAGACTTTGTTGATTCAGGGCTATCTTCCTCAGAATCTGATTCCCATTCCTCAATTATGGGAGCATCAGATGACTTATCAGAACCTGTCTTAGGTGATTCATACTTACAAATCTCTCCTACAGGTTTATTAAAACTAAATTCACTGCTAAATAACAGTTTTTTAGTTGGTGGAGCATGTTTCATAAGAGGGGGTGGTGGCATATCATTGTAACCTAAGCCAGTGCCATCTTTGAATAATTTTTGTCCGATTGGCTTATTTACTAAATCAGAAGCATATTGTGTTTTTGCCACTCTAACAACATGTTTTTCCTTTTCTTCTAGAGCCTTTTGTTTAACACTCTCTGCTTCCTCTAGTTACTGCTTAAGTACTTTAATTTCTCTCTCCTTAAGATCAATCTCACCACCTAGTATGTTAATCTTATCTACATACTCAAACTCACATTTAATGCAGTAGTTAAGTTTCTCTTCTACACTCTCTAGACCAACTTTATAACCTAGGTTATCTAATGCAAGTCTTTCTACTTCTTTTCTTAGACTCTTATTAATTGCTTTAAGAGATTCTAAATTATCTTGACATGATTTAAAAGAGCAAGTAGATTTTTTTGAATCATTAGATACCTCAGAGTCTGAACCAGAAGAGGATGCATATGCCATAAGAGCAAAGTTATGCTCTTTAGAAGCTTCACTGGCAAGAAAAGCTGCATTGGGACCTTCTTCAATCTGATCACTCCAGTCATAATCTCCCAATCCATCCTGAGCAACCAATGCTGAAGAAGGCTTTGGATATTCAGTAGCCTTCTTGTAGTCTTCACCAATCCTCTTGGGAGCTCTACATACCCTAGCAAATGTCCCTTCTTTTTGCAGTTATAACACTCCATCTTGCTCTTGTCAAACCCAGCTCTCCTTTGTCCATCATAATTGACATGCCTTCCTGTTCTCCTTAGAAATCTCCTAGCTTGCAATGTCAACATTTCCATCTGCTACTGAAGATTGATTTCATCAAGATCATCAGGATCAATTTGACCCAAATCTTGATTTAACACAGTGACACTAGTTGTTAAATCAGCCAGAAAAGTACATATAGCTCCATCACTGACATTATCACTAACAGTGGTTTGGTTAGCAATAGCAGTGGATACTTCATAAGCAGCTGTGGTAACATCCTGAGAGTTTTTGTGTCCTGTAGACACAAAAGCAATGTTCTGGGTTGATGAGGATGAGTCAGCTATGCTCTTTTTAGACTCCTAAACTTTCAAGTTGTTGTAGAGATTGTCCAGAGTCATCTTTTCAAAATCATCCTTGTTCCTCCACACAACAGTATGCACAGCCAATTCAGGTGAAAAACTTCTGATGAACTTGAGATTTATATCTTCTTGAGCAACCTTGTAGTCCACCAATTTAAGTTGGCTGATCATTTTTTGCAATATGTTATAAGTGCCATCAAGTTTTTCTCCACTGAGAGCAGTGAAGTTTTCAAGCTGATGCTTGAGCATGTTTTTCCTGGATTTCTTAGTAGCCTTCATTACCAGAATCGTGTTCAATGGCATCCATTAATTCCTTAGTTGTCTCATACTGCTCAAAGTCCAATGCATACTCATTAGGTATTCCCATATTGAGAATACTATGAGCTTTAATCTCCAACTTTCTCTGAGCCTTGTATGTTTCACTCTTAATTCCAACAGGTTTTCCATTAGGACCCATAGTTGGAAGCTTATCACCCTGCTCAACAACATCCCAGATGTTGTAATCAATCATGCGAATATATTGCCTCATTCGCATTCTCCAGACTTGTTACTCACCCTGCTTCAGCATGGGCACCTTTGATGCAGTAACCATGTGGGTTTCGTCATACATCTTAACTTTACTTTTAATAGAACTTAACTTGACTTCTTCTTGATTACAGTTTCTAGATCACAAGCTCTGATACCACTTGTTGATCCCAGTTGAGCAAACGATCCTTATAGAAACTAACTTAACAATAACTTGTTAAATACTACGCGGAATATAATATTTAACCTTAAAAAGAAGAACAATAGTAATAACTCTTAAACACCTCAATTATATTAATAACGAATACTCTAACCAGTATTAGGGTTTTACAACCTTGAAGTGTATCGACCTTAGATATAAAACACACACACGTATATCTAATCTAACCTAGGACCTCCTTTTATAGACTAAGGAGTCCTTTACATAATACAATACGTAAGCTACAAGATAAATATCTTTTCCATATTTATCTAATACAAAACATTAAACCAACTATATACAACTAGCAGTGTTTATAATACAATAACAGTGGTTCTACTTTACTACTAGCCGCGGTTTAACTCCAGCAGTGGATTCCTTTACTCTAGCAGTGGTTTCATTAATCTGGCAGTGGTTCCAATACTTAGAATAATTCCTGGTCTGAGGAACCTAAAACCCAACAAGAAAGCTTCCTACTAATAACAAGAATAATAACAACATCACCCAAAACCACAATAACACCATTTGTACTTTTCAACGTGTATAAATCTTATTAGAAATGAATCAAAAAGATTTACAGTGGAATAACTCTCAATAAAACTATTCCGGTTGAGCAACAAATGTAACACTCCTATTAGAACGACTAGTGGCACCTAGCTTTTCTTAGTTTGTTCCTAGGAGAGGGTATCCTATCAACCGTAATGCTAACTATTACTTTATGTGTATGTTTAAAATCCTACTTATCTCCGTTACAAAGTTTCGTTTAAATAGGCAAATGAAATATTGTGGATGCACACGGGTATAGTAGTTCGCCGTCCTTGGAATAGATAGCACGTACCTAGTATACTTGGTGGAGCATGCTTTGGTTTTCCATAGCTGACAACTTTTTGTATCCAAGATTGTTGGGTCCCTTCGTCCTAGGTCGAAACCACGAACATAATGAACAACAACTTCCTCATGTGAGGGTGGCTGATGAGCATCAATAACATGAAAGTGATAGGGTTTGCTTTGAAATGACACATACTTGCTTATAACACCATTCATATTTTTTCAACGTTTTATAAATATTATTAGAAATTAATCAAAGATTTATAAGGAATAGCCCACGGAAAACTATCCCTGTTGATGAAAAATACTCTCCAAACTCGTACCACAAGAGGCAGCTAGCCTTGAATTGTTGTCCTTTGGAGAGGAGGATTCTAACTAATAACTTGTGCTATTTTTTATGTTAAATCATCTACTTAATCTGTTTACAACCTTTATATTTATAGGGAGGGAATTAGGGTTTGCATTTGGGTTGAATAGTAAGTTTTCGACATTACTATAGATAGGCACGTACCTAGTAAGCTAGTCTGAAGCTTACTCTCGGTGTTTCCCGATTTTACAACTTAGAGTCTCAATGCATGTTTCACGCGTATCGATAAGTACTTGATCTTATATTCTTGAGGAAGTTTCTCGCCCATGCTTTCAGTTGGTTGAGGTTGTAATTTAAACTAAGTCTTCAGAGTCCTAGAGACACTTGTCAGATCCTAGAACTTCTGGTATTGCTTCTAGTTCCTTGTAATATAACTCCATGACACCGCATCAGTTTGTGACATTGTTTTATTCAGATGGTCTTCGACGTCCCTGAAGCCAACCGGCGTTTGAGCTTTCTACAATACTCACTGACATCAGTGAGTCCGTCTTCTGAATAATAATCAGAGAGTCAAGCTCTCTGATAACCATCAGAGAGTATGTCACAAGACATTTATCAGAATCACTTAGATAGTCTATCCGGTGACATGCCTTCTGACCTTTATCAGAGGGTTTGGTTCTTTTTTACCTTCAGAAGCCGTATTAGGTTATTTTATGTTTAAATATTTGTTAGAGACAATTGGGTCGGTTTGTCAGACCCAAAAACCTCCCCCTATTAAAATATACAAATAGGCTAATTTATCAGAAGTAAGTGAGCATAACGGCTTCGTCTTACTCCTGATATTACATCAAAGAATATAAAAGATTTTAAATTTGACACTTTGATTCTTCGATGTTCCTGATGCACTAAGAGAGATAACTCTGTAGTTATCTTCTGAATCCTTAGCGCAGTCTGAACATATCATTGCCTCTCTGAGTCTGGATCTTTTCTTTGTCGGAGATCCTTTCACATCTTGTTCATATATTTAGTATTGTAACTGGCTATCAGAATCTGCAAAAGACTGACGGATTGAGAGTTATATCCCTCAATCTTTTGTTTCTTTATTTTATTTCCTAGGATAGACAGTAATCACTTAGTTGTAAGTGAGAAAAAGGCTTCTTCTTACAACTAACTCTTACAACAAAGGAGAAGAAAGGGAAAAATCTTTGAAGAATGATCCTTTGTTGTAACTGTCTTCAGCTGTGATAGTTTTGGAACGGAAATTGCTTGAGTCTTGTGAACCTTATCCATTTCACGCTAGTTGAACGTGAGCTGAAGTCCTATCATTCATCCCCTCATTCTCCTCCTCAGTAACAGCCTCAGATAACTAGTTAGTAGTTTCTGATATTCACACAGACCAATCTTGGTTACTACTGAGAGTCACCATTTATCATCTATCATAACCTTCTCATCTCAGTTAGTATGATACATACTTTCACATTTTTTCAAATGCCTTTGAACAAGAAGTTCAGGATTCACAGGATGCTATGAATAAGTGAACATTTGTTCTTGAATAAAGGGATTTGTAAAAATGTGGGGCTGAAGAGAAGATGGTTAGTATAGATGAAGATTCTGCAGATGAAGCTTCCATTTTATACAATATCATTGTAATATTACTCGATTTTGTAGAAATGTGGAAGGGCTTTTTGTATGGAGGGTCAGTTTAGGTGAGGATTTGAATGATGGTTTTGATATGATGTTATTAGCCGTCATTCAAGAACGGCTAAATATTATTAGCGGTCAATCAAGAACGGATCTGGATTAAGAAAAACCCACCCGCTATGATACCAAATGTTGGATCCTTTCGTCCTAGGGCGCAAACCACGAACATAATGAACAATAGCTTCCTCATGTGATGGTGCCTGATGAGCATCAATAACATGAAAGTGATATGGTTTGCTTTGAAATGGCACATACTTGCTAATAACACCATTTGTATTTTTTCAACGTTTTATAAATCTTATAGAAATAAGTCAAAGATTTACAAGGAATAGCCCACATAAAACTATCCTTGTTGATGAAAAATACTTTCCAAACTCGTACAACAAGAGGCAACTAGCTTTGCGTTGTTGTCCTTTGAAGAGGAGGATTCTAACTAATAACTTTAACTATTTTTTGTGTTGAATCATCTACTTAATTTATTTAGAACCTTTCATATTTATAAGGAGGGAATTAGGGTTTACATTTGGGTTGAATAGTAAGTTGTCGACATTACTATTGATAGGCATAGATAGGCACGTGCCTAGTAGCCTAGTCGGAAGCTTACTTTTGGCATTTTCTGATTTGACAATCAAAGTCCAAATGCCTGCTTTACGCATATCGATAAGACTTGATCTTATCTTCTTGAGGAAGTTTTCCGCCCATGCTTTCTGTTGGTTGAGGTTGTAATTCAAACTAAGTCTTCAGAGTCCTAAAGACACTTATCAGATCCTAGAACTTCTGGTGTTGCTTCAAGCTCCTTGTAATATCCCTCCCTGACACCGCATCAGTTTGTGACATTTTTTCTTTAGATGGTCTTAGACGTCCCTGAAGCCAACCGGCATTTGAGCTTTATACAACACTCACTGACATCAGTGAGTCCGTCTTCTGAATAATAATCAGAGAGTCAAGTTCTCTGATAACCATTAGAGAGTATGTCACAAGACATCTATCATAATCACTTAGATAGTCTATCCGGTGACATACCTTCTGACTCTTATCAGAGACTTGGTTCTTTCTAACATTCAGAAGCCGTATTAGGCTATTTTATATTTAAATATTTGTCAGAGACAATTGGGTCAGTTTGTCAGACCGAACAAATATCTTACTTTATCGTCTTTTGATAAGACCTTATGCTTATCTTCCCAACACGTTTCCCGCACATTCATCAGAGACTAAGTCCCTTTTAGAGATAAGTCTTCAGGGTCACTGAGCTATATGTCAGTTCTCTGTGCCTCTGGTGTTTCTTGTAGCTCCTTATACTTTATTCCCTGATACCGCATCAGTTTGTAAAGTGTTTCTTCAGTTGTTCTTTAACTTCCCTGAAGCTTGACAGCTGATTGAGCTTTATACAACTCTCACTGATTTCTTATATAAGTGAGTTTATGTCCACTGATGATCCTTAGGAGGTACATATCACTCATAACCAACAGCGTGTACTCTCTGATAACTATCAGGGAGTAACACTTTCTGATAATTATCAGAGAGTAAGACCTTTAATTTTCATAAGAGGGTGACTTACTCTCTGATCCTTATCAGTGAGTGATGTTCTCGCTGATCCTCATCAAAGACTTAATAAACTAGGCTATTTTATGTTTAAATACATGTTATAGACAGTTGGGTTGAAAATAAGACCCAACACAAGATAAGGTCCGAAATGTCATACGGAGTATTATTTAGGGGTTATTTGTTTATTATGAGGTTTTGAATCTGAATCTGATTCGCACATTTGAATATGAATTTAAGGTGTAAATGTCTGAATTTGAAAGAAATTATATTGTTTGTCTTTTTGTAAAAGAATGTCCGAATGATATAAATTTATAGCAGTTTCATTCTTACGATACATCAATGTTTATAAATATTAAATAGAAAGATCGAGTCATAAAATTAACACAACCTATCAACGTGGAAATAAATGCGTTAACACAAAACATTCAAGGACATTGTATCGTAGTTTGATCTCGTAAATTGTTGATATGTGATAGTCGCACATCTTTAAACATCTTCACCATTTTGTAAACTGCCACTATCAATGAATTTACGATTATAAGATTTGGAAAAAAAAGTAAAATATTTTATAATATACTTAGTATTGTCATTTGCCAATTAAAAATATTTTGAATAAAATATTCATGTTCATGCTCAAAATACACATGCCAAAATTTATTTTTTAAAACTAATTATTTATTTTTGTTGCTTATCTTGTGTTTGAGCATTTTCGTCATCATCATATTATTATCTTTCACATTTATTTAGTGAGAACAGTAACGACGTAATTCTCTTTAAATGTATTATTATTACTAAAAGAAAAGTAAAAAAAAAAAAAAAAAAAAAAAACATATAACATGCAATGAAAAAAAAGAACCAAAGAAAAAGAAAATAAAAAAAAATGTTAAAAACCATTAAAAGGTAGTAAGATACCTCTTCCGCATCTTGCTAGTTAAGAGGTTTGAAACTCTGGCCGTCTCTGAACGAAAGTAAAATACAAATGCATTTAATGACCAAAATATCTGATCGTGTCTAAATGCGTCAGATTAAAATGGTGTTAAAAAGTATTTTTAAAAAACGAACACCACATTAGTTTACGAGATTTAGATGCATAGGATGGGATGTTTATAAATTACCTTTAGACAAATATAAATTGACCAAAAAATATATATAAGATTTAACAATAAGAGTAGGGATTTAGTGAGAAGAAAACTTAAAATAAGAAATATGAGAAATAACTATAACTCCACATTTGAGATGCATCAACTTGAATTAAATTCATTCTAAGTAGTTTTGAAAGTGATTTTGAAGTAAAAATGATGCAAAGTAGTACTATCAACAAATTTAACCTGAAGAAGACGAAAAGTACATATGGTTTGTCTAAGTTGATGAAATGCATCTAATATATGTATATACATCTGAATTTTAGCTAGAAAATATATTATGTGACACCTAAAAGATTAAGGATGCATTTAATTCAAGTCGATTTATCTTTAATATGTAATTATAGTTATTTCTCATCATTCTCATTTTAATATTTTTTATCGTCTGATCATAAGTCTTAACTATAGAGGTAAACCCAAGAAATGATAAGGTACAACCAATGTTGTAAAAATCTCTAGGCGCTATTGAAGCGGTTGGGTAGGGCCTAGCGATTAATCGGTTAGGCGGGGATTAATCGGATTAGAATTTTTATGCACAAAATTGTAATTTTAGACATTGTATTATATTATATGTATGAGATAAGCATAGTGCATCAAATTTCAAATATTTCAAGTGTTCAAATATAAATATAATAAATAACTATTCAATGTTCAAAGTCAAACATAGATATTACTCGGTTTGTTGACCATTTTTAAGCGAGCTTTGACCGATTTTGTTCGATTAATTGGTTTGTTGACAGATTTTTAAGCGGTTTTGTCTGATTTTTTTAAGCGATTTTGTTGACCGATTTTAAGTGATTTTGTCTTATTAGACTAATTTTGTTCGATTTTGTCCGATTAATCGGTTTGTTGACCGATTTTTAAGCGATCTTTGATCAAACTGATTAAATAAACCGATTATGATAAATCAAGGCGCTTACTGAGTGATCAACGATTATGCGGGGATTAATCGGCCGCCTGGGCCGATTTTTACAACAGAGGGTACAACAATATTTATCTTGTGTTTGACTTGAAAAGAATTAATGTAAAAGCTTTAGAAGAGTATATCATTGTGAAACAAATGTTTATAATCTTGAAATTTTCAGTTATTTCTTTAAGGATTAAAAGTAAAAACAATAAAGTTAATCTATATTACATAAAAAAAATGTCAAACTTTGAACAGTGAACTATTGAAAAAAGTTAAAGATGAGATAAATGTATTGTATAATTAATACTTTTATTAAAACACTACATTACTTAAAAGTACAATAATTTATTTACGTTGTACAATCAATTAAAAGCATATATACCAAATTAAAAAACAACAAATTAAAACACCCGTTATTAAAAAGTACAATAAAATTTTTACAATTTACAATTTAAACAAATTACAACATAATCCAAAATATAAAATAATTAAACACACAAATTAATGTTATTTTTAAAACACCCTAAAATGAAAAGTATATGTTATTATACAAATTAATAAAACACACAAAACTTCATACAAGCTAACAAATTGATGTTACATATAGTTTTGAAAATCGAACCGGACCAACGGGTTCAACCGGGAACTGGTGTCACCACCGGTTCGGCTAACCAATAAAAGCCATCCGAAAATGAACCAGAGAGGACTCGTTGACACCGATACAAACTGGTGAATCAGGTCTTATCGAGATCTATTTATCCGGTTAATCGTCACAGGGTACCCGCCGTAGCAACGCGCGGGTACCCTGCTATACTATATATTAAGGAAAAACTCAAAATTAAAAAGTGAAAAGTTGAAACTAAAAAAAGGAAATGTTAAAAACATATATTTCAAAATGAAACTATTAATACATATCGAAAATCAGATTGACTCGGGACGCTTCAAACTCGGTAGGTTGATCCGGTTTAAGTTGACCCGTTTTTGACCTAACCCGTCAGGTTGACTCGGTTTAAATCGACCTGTTTTTTGATCGGAACGGTTCAACCGGTTGAACCACCGGGTCGAACAGGGTTTTAAAATATTATGTTTAAACCTCCAAATTTTCAAACTTTTATTATTTTTCGTTTATAACCTATAAACTTTTTTTAACACAAATAATCTATCGCTATAAAATTTCATTCTTGTATGCACATGTACTCGTCTAATCTAATTAAAAGAACCAATATATTTTGTCAACTATTTCAACTGTACCATAAAAATATCTTGTTCACCAATGGAGGTTGGCTAAGTTTGATTTATATATTTATCTACCAAGATTCGGTTAATGTATGAGGAAAACTGGAATTTTGTCAATTGGAGATTGGACATATCTTCAAACTCCCCCCACCCCATTAAGTAACCAACTAGTTTTCTCTCTTTTTTTTGCTTTATATGCAATGTTCCTTTCCGATATCTAAGAACGTTATCACAATCAGGAAACCAGATTATTAGTATTAAAAAATGATACACTTGTATACCAACCTTTATATGAGAATTGAAGTTGTTAGTTGCTTTATGGGTAGTTAGATAATTGAAAAGTGATTGAGAATTTACAAATTAGTGTCTCATATTGTTAAAGTTGATAAATTTGAGCCGAGTATTTTATAAGTCTGAAGTTGTAAATTAAAGCGCTATAAACTCTAGTTCTATCTGAGTGTCATCGGTTTACTGCTATATCACGTACTCATGATTTTACAGTTTTATGCCTTTGTGCAATAGCTTGATTGTGCCTTTATCGATTTGCTCTTGATTTTCGAAATATTTGTCATGGGCTTTTATGGATATTTTTTATTATTTCTTGGATGATACATATAGGATAGAGTAAAGTCTAAAATACATCTACGTGGTTTTCATTCAATATGCTTTATATCCCTAAAACTTTTTAGTATCACTCCGTTAGTAAAGTTGGCACAAATACATCCGTTAATAGCTCCGGTTAATAAGGACTAACGATGCAAATTTTCTCCGTTATCTCATAACAGAAGAGAAATGTTTGTTCATGAAATCCTTAGGCTGCTGATCAATAAAATAAATTGTATCGTTAGTCCTAAGGACTAACGTGCACTCCACCGTTAGCTACCACCCCGCCGCCACCCACGCAACCCTCCACGCCACCACCCTCCACCTCCGGCCACCACCGCCCGCCCTTCCACCACCACCACCCCAACGCCACCTCCACCCACGCCACCCCCCACTCACGGCCCACCACGCCTACACTGACATCCACTACCACCCGCCCAACGCCACTTCACCCACCCACCACCAACGCCACCTCTACCGCCACTAACACCTCGCGCTCCACACACCCAGCCGCCTACCCGCCCCACCCCTTTGCGCCATTACCTCCCACCCAGCGCCACTTATTTACCGTAGCCACCGCTGGCCGCTTGCGCCACCCCTGCCACCCTTCGCCCCACCACTCTCCCCGCTCCCACGCGCGCCGCCACCACCACCAACGCCACCTCCACCCACCCACCGCCGCCACTGCCGCTGGCTACACCACCGCTTTCGCACCACATGCCACCCTACACCACCACTACCAACCACCACACTATTTTTGTTGATGGTGGTGGTGGTGGTAGCGTGATGGTGGGTGGCGATGATATTGTGGCGGTGGTGGTTGGTATTGGCGATTATGGCGGTATATAACGATGGTGAAGGTGGTGGTTGGGTGGTGGTGGATGGAAAATGGCGTTAAGTGGTGGTGGGTGGCGTTGAGGAAGTGGGGTGGTGGCGTTGGGTGGTAGTGAAGGTGGCGTTAGTGGTGGTGCGTGAATGTTGAATGGCAATGTTGAGTGGTGCTGAGTGGGGGTAGTGGCGTTGGTGGGGTGGCGGTGGGTGGTGGATGAACTGGAGTTAGCGATGGAAGATGGCGGTGGAGTGGCGGTAGGTGCGATGGAGTGCACGTTAGTCCTTAGGACTAACGATGCAAATTTTATTGCATCGTTAGTCCTAAGGACTAACGGTGCAAATATTTTCTCTTCAGTTAGGAGATAACGGAGAAAGTTTTGCACCGTTAGTCCTTATTAACTGAATTTGCTAACAGTGGGATGTATTTGTGCCAACTTTACTAACGGAGGGATGATTTTGTGCTAAAAAAGGAAGTAAAGCGAGATAAAGGGCAAACCACAGGGATGTATTTTGGACTTTACTCTATAGGATATAATGGCTTTTGTTCCGGGTTACATGTGGTTAGGTTAAGGCCTAAGTCATTCTTCAAGACAGTTTCCCATTTCGGATACAATATGAAGCAAATAAATTAAAATCTTCAAGGAAAGTAAACTTGACTAAATCAAGATCGAGAAAGAAAGTATACGGGAAATGTTGAAAACCAACATTGTGAAAGTTACTTTTGGCTTTACCATTACTCCTTCACTATATAATTAATTGGAAAACGACTTCCAACATACAATACAAATTTATCTTATAATATTAGAAAGATGGAAATCTTGTTTTCTATAGGTTTGAAAATATATGTATAGCCTTGAAAGATGCCCGACAAAGATAGAACTAGGGACGTTAACTATTAACAGTTTACATATCTATAGCAAGAATTTTGTCATTTTAGTGTTTAGTTATTTCAGCGTCCAACAGTCTATAAAATGGATTTAAATATAAAATAGCACAAGTATAACATAGTAGCTAAGTAGATACTCAGAATAACTCCTTTGTTCTTGAAGACGAATACTCTTTACTTCAATACTAATGCGATTCAATGACTGAAGTAATTTTTTTTAAAGAATGTGTTCAATTCAGTGAGGCTTGACAATACCTAACAAAATGATGTCTGATCTCCTCATAACCCAAGATACCGAGAAAAAAATCTCAAGTATTTAGAAAGTCAAAGACGTAAAACTACAAAAGCAAAAAGGGATAAGCAAGTCTTCAGATGATTCTAGACATTTCCATAGTTGGTAAAAAGTGGAACAATTGTTAATATTGTTTTTAAAGAAGAGTATATCCCTTACAGCACACCTTACCTACCTATTGAATGCTCAACACGTGTAAAGTAAAAATCTTTGAAAACCCTACTTCTCTAGTATAAACGAGAATATTTGTAATTGATTAAATGATAACTCTTATAATTAATGTGAAACACATTCAAGAGCATTTACTCCTTGAACTTAACTTAGGTCGTTGAACTTTTCAATGATTAAGTATAAGTTCATACTTAAACCACAACTTAGTTTTTGTGTTTAAGTTAGATATGAGACCACCTCAATTTTCATTTAACTAAGATTGTTATTTCACAAAAACTTTTTCAAATTATTTGATTCATTTCTAATAAGAATTTTTTGAACGTTGAAAACATCTTGTGTTAATCTTCTTAAAATTGTTTATTGCTTGTTATTCACAAAACTGTTTAAAATTCACACGTGTTAACATGGAGAGTGATTATATAACTCAGTTATTAATTATAATCATTCTAAAGGGAGCAACAAGTGGTATCAGAGCGGTTTGATTTATAAAATCTCATAAATAAGTTGTTTAAAGATTTTTAAAATCAAGATCCTACCATTATCAACATTTGATTTGCTTCAACTTCTAGACTCAAAGAGTAATTGTTATTTATATAATGCTCCCAAACTAGAAGTTGACAAATATACCAAATGGAAGAAATGGTTTTTATGTCATATTGCTATTATGGAACCACACCTCAATAAATATCTTAATGATTGTTCATATGTTCCTAAAACCACAACAAATCTTGAAAAATCCTAAAGCTCAATGGATAAATAAGGGGAGAAGGGTGGTCAATCAAGACCGACACCTCAAAAGTATCATCATATAATGCATTCCAGATGATGAGATGGAATCAGTCATTGGATGTCCAACTGAAACAAGCTTGGACAGACTTGATTCTAAACTTTAAGGGACCCTCTAAAGTAAAGGAAAATCTCATGGACCTTAAACTTGCTTACAACACTTTCAAACGTCTCGAAGATACAAATTTCTCCTGAATGAACTTGTTAATGGAGGTGTCATCCTTTCCAATCATGAAATAAATGTTGGTTTCTTCAACAGTCTTTCAAAAGAAATGGATAAATTTTAACCAAGGCCTAAGAAATTTTAAACATGTTAGTGACCTTGACCTGGCCGCCCTCTTTGGAAATTACAACTATTAAGAAAAATTGATTACCAAAATCTATGCACAAGAGACTAAGAAAGCCATAACCATTATCACCCTTTATCAACTGTTATTTTCTCTAACTCTAATGTTCAAGGCTTCCAAGATGATCCCACTGATGAAGATGACGCAAGGAGTAGAAAAGAGTACATAGATGATCTTAATGAAGAATTTCAAAAAGGGCTTTTTTAGCCAATTCAAAGAGATTCTTATCCATCCAGGTTTAGTGGTTAAAAATCTTTTGACAAAATTAAAGAAAAATGTTTTCATGTGGTAAAACTGGTCATTTCTTGAAGATTGCTTTGCAAAAATAACCACACCATCTTATCCATTTCCTCATCAAAATAGATTTTTCAAATAAAACAATATTTCATCCAAAACTCATCACTTCAAATCAAAAATTTTAGACAGTGAAACTGAACCAAGAGTTCAGAAAGACTACAGAGCTGAATACAGAAAGGCTAAAGCCAAACTGGTATTCCTAAACTCTAGTGGTTCAACCTCCCAGCCTTCTTGATCATCCTAAGTAAGATACAAAGGTCTTGTAGCTGGATCATATGACTGGGATGAAGAAGAAGTATTATCTGATGACGATGAAATTGTAATTGTTAAGGTACTCATGGCCTTAGCTAATGATTAAAAAGTTGTTGTTGGAAGAAAACAGGCCAGAAAATGGTTTTGACATCACAATAAAAAAGGTACACACACTTATACAAATGGAAGATAACGATGATAAAAAAGTGTTTCTTGATTATGAATTTGTAGATCTTAAGTTTGTAAAAGAACAAAGATAGATTTTGATGTCAAAATATAGGAATCGTGTTTTAGAACGGATCACTTGAAAGGATGAATAGCTAGAACTGAAACAAGATAAATTTACCGCCCTTACATTTCAGCATGCTAATACTAGAAACTGAAAGAAAATTTAGCCCTTACGAAGGAACTTAATGAAGTAAGTATGTCCCTAAGTCTTGGTTTAATACCTCAAATAGGGTTAGTCAATGCATCAATGAGCAAATTCCAAATCAAAAACTAGTTTCCATTTCGGTTGTAAGTGTAACCAACCCGCTATTAAAGATATGGCAGAAATAAATAATAGAATGCTATGAGCTGATCAACTCACTGAAAGTTAATCCAAAAAGGAATCAAGTGCATTAGTCTTTGTAAGATCACACACAAGACATGATCATGAAATTGGGACCCCTATTTTAAAGAACTAGATTAATAGAAATGATCCTAACAAAATGCCAAATTGGAACACTAGAAGAATCTTGGTCCCTGAATTCCAATCACCTAACTCTAATGTCACTGAAAGTCTAAAACCTTCAGTAGCTGACGTTGATTCTGAATTTGCGGATGAATCAGATTCATTGGAGAAAACCCCACTTCATTCACTAAACAAGCTTCAGGGAGCTGAACCAAGCTCTGGGTCGAATACCAAATCGATCCTAAAGCCTGACACATAAAAAAAGTCTACCAACTCCAAAAACAGCATCATTGATGAGACAAACATCACACTATCCAAACCTTCAGTTCCTATTAAAATGGCAAAGAAGTCTCAATTAAAGCTGAAACTGATAATCCATTTTTAATGAACGGAAATTCAGCTTCTAAATAGAAATTTTGAGTCACTCGCTTCTCTTTCAACAAAGGATAAAGAGATTCCATCCAAAAATATCAAAACCTCAACTGGATCTTTAAAATCCATCAAATCAAAACCAAGGAAATTCAAACCATGTGAACTTTGTGGTTATACCAATCATCTTTCAAATGACTGCTACAGAGTTTTCCTTTGCAAAATTTGAAAAGAAACTAATCACATGACCTCTGAGCACACATTTGACGTTGCTATAATGAGAAATGTCTTCAAATACAAAGCCCGATTCTCTCATGGTGAATGATCAAGAAACCTCATACTAAACCAAAACCTTTCACACCTTGCATTCACTGTCGTTGTTGAAGCTAAAAGAAGAAATAAGAAGAATCCCCTTAAGCCAGTCAGAATCCTACCATCCTTGAATAAATAAATAAGTGTAGTCATTTGATAATTTTTGTGTACTTGTAATCTCTAAATGAATATCAAATGAACTTTTGTTAATCTATTTTATTGTTTTATTTAATTTTATCAATAAGTAAGGAGAAGTTGTTGGCTCACAACCATTTAATTAACTTATGTTATTTGTATACCCAAATAGGAGGGGGTATTGTTGGGCTATTTCAGCGTTCAGCAGTCTTTGAATAACTTTGAACATAAAATAGCATAAGTATAATATAGTCGATGAGTAAATACTTAGTATAACTCCTTCTGAGTTTTTGAAGACAAAGAGTATTCACTTCGGTGTCGGTGCAGTTCAGACACTTAAGTACAAGTTCCAAAGATGGTGTTCAATTATGTGAGGCTTGACAATACCTCACTGAATGATGTCTGATCTCCTCATAATCCAGAATAGTGAGAAAAGAATCTCAAGTATCTAGAATATCAAAGGCGGGAAACCTAAAAAAAGCAAAAAGTGATATTGCAAGTCTTTATAGAATTCAACACCTTTATAGAGTTGATAAAAAGGTGCAACAGTAGTCAACATTGTTCTTTAAAGATGAGTATATCCCGTACCTAAAGTAGAATCATTTAATGCACACATTACTTAATCATTAAATGCTCAACACATGTAAAGTGAAAACTTTTGGAAACCCTAATTCTCTGCTATTGAAGATAATGTTTATAGTGGAGTAAATGTTATCTCTTACAATTAAGGTGTAACACATTTAAGAGTATTTTGCTCCTTGAGTTGAACTTAGGCCGTTGAACTTTTCAGCGAGTAGTATACGTTCATACTGGCGCAACTTAGGTATTGTGTCTATGTTACAAAGGAGATCACCTCAATTGTCATTTAACTAAAATTGTTATTCCGCAAACAATCTTTCACAATTTTTTTTGATTCATTTATAATAAGAATTTTAAACGGTGAAAACATTTTGTATAAATCTTCTTAAAACTATTTTTTGCTTGTTCTTCACAAAACTACTTTAAATTCACATATGTTAAATCGAGAGTGATTCTATAACTTAGTTATTGATCATAAAAGGAAAAACATATAGAAACTGTAATATTATGTTCTAATAATCCTCATTTAACATAAAAATATATCAAAATGAAACAATCAAATCAGTTAAATGAAACCGGTTATTGACGACACGGCCGAATCAAGTTCTTGAACTATTTTCTATATATATTATTTAGAGATATACATGAAATGCATAGCTATGTTTAAGCGAACCTTTATAAAAAGTGAATCTCAATGTGTTTTGTACGTGCATGAACACGTGATAATTGTGGCTGGTTCAAATTCTATGGATTAGTCGATCAAAAGATCGAAAACCATGATTACCACCACGTGATAACTGTGGCAGCAACATTATCACACCATATAAGAGTGGGGATGAAACGTTTGATTTAGACTGATGCATCAACTGACAAATTAAAAGTTGACTGCAAAATCCTCTTATAATTAAAATTAATTTCCATTATATATATATATATCTATATATATATATATATATATATATATATATATATATATATATATATCATTCCAAACTAAAAACATGAGCATTACGACACTTACTTATCAATCAGTTGCCCTATCTTATATATTATTGATAGAGTAAGGATCAAATGAGAAATAAAATAAAAATGAGAAGAATGAGATGAAAATACAATCATATTCTAGTTTTAGAAAATAAGGAGTTTAATTAGTTACACTAAAAGTTCATCCTACGTAAAAATGCATCAAAATGTTCTACAAATGAACATAAAGTAGTCAAAAAGCATGTACGAAAATTATATTCAAAACGATCGTAAAAAATGTTCTCTAGAATAATCAGGGTTAGATTAAAAAGACTACATCTTCCACATTACAACTTTTGAAGCAAAAGATTTTAAAAGGTTTGGTTCAAAAAATACATGAGAACGATATAACAGAATTTCTTGCATAAAGTCTAGTTATTCTAAATTAGTGGGTATTTCAATTCAAACAAATCAAATATTGTAAGTTTCTTTCGGGGGAATAATCCAAATTAAAAGCATAAAAATAGTCCCTTGCAGCAAAAAAAAAAATGCCATTTGGATGGACAAACAAGCTTATACCCTTCACTAAGATAGATATCCATTTTATTTGTTCATTAAGACTGCATTTATTGTTTTCTGTTTTCATTTAAGAATATCAGTTTGAAACTTATTCTAAATTCCATATCATTTAAGAATTTGAGTTAAATATGAAGCTAAAAAATAACTTTTTTAGACATTCAAGTTGACATTTTTTGTCTTTCTTTAAGTATTATGACCATATTATGACCATTTTACCCTTTCTAAATTTTTTTCAAAATACCTTTTTTTTTGAAATTTTTTTTCCAATATTTTTTTGAATTTTTTTTTCGAAATACTTTTTTTTTGAAATTTCTGAAATTTATTTTCGAATTTCTTTTTTCTTGAAATATTTTTCGAAGGGTAAAATGGTCATAATATGATCATAATACTTAAAGAAAGACAAAAATGTCAACTTTAATTTAAAGAGATTTTTTTAATTACGTTGAAAAGCTGCATTTTTAATATAGTCTTTAAAGGTTATTAGCCTATTTAGAATATAGCATAGAGAGTGTCAGTTTGTCACACGTATCAAACACTTACAAACAAAATGAGACGTTTCCAACATGATGTCTAAACTTACTAAGTCGACATAAGACATAGGCTATTACAAAAATTGCTACGATATGGTAATTTCATGACAACCAGATTGAGGTCATTCTATGCAAGATCCAGTGGTCTTGCAAGTCATGGCGTAAGGCTAGTGAATCTCAAAAGGCGGAAATTTTAGCCTTAGAAACTCTAGATGAGGTTATTTCAACCTCTTTCATATGTATTAAAAAGCGATACAATATCTTCAACTTTTCTAGATGAATTAGTGTTGTAATCCGGGTATCGCTTGCATCTTGTTGTAATGTTTTTTCTTCCCCATGCCAGCGCTAGTTTCTAGCTTAATTAGCTTATCGTCGTAATAAATTCAGTGCCGTTGAAAAAGCATACAAAAAAAATTGCTACATAAGTGTGTAACAGATAGGAATTGAGAATATGAGGACAATATAATATACGAGCTAGCTAGGTTATCTTAGGCAGATTTCACAATCCTCATTTAATGTGTATTTCTTCTGAGAAATGTTTTTGAATATCTTAAAGTTGAATTATCAAATCTTATGGAAGTGTTTGAGGTTGATTGTGATGCGCTCAGTGTCGAGGGTGAAGCCAATTCCATGTTAAAAAATGAAGAACGTTGCATGACTATATGAAGTTGAATGGCCTGGTTTACGTTTAAATACAGTAATTGCCACAAAGAGTTCCATGTGCAGTGTCTGCTTGATCGATCGAGGAGTTTAATACCTTCCCATATGAGGCACTGAAGCACTGCAAATCAGTTAGAGTTTATTACTGAAGCTAATTTGCAAAAACACACCAAACAGGCAAATATATGAAGTTTATTCCATCCTTTAACTTCTTTTGCCAATACTGATCAATCAGGAGCTTATGGCACACGTAATACGTACTATATATGGGTGGTTATAAATTAAAGCCCCTTTTCTTAATGGATGGTGATAGAACTTTATTAGAAAGAACACCCTAGAGCTAGCAAAACAAAGTTACATCTCGATCGTTTCTATAAGAGGGACTCAAATTCATTCATATTCCTACGAGGAATTCACGAATGTGAGATTTTGATCTCATTAGTTATCCTTCGTTGGAGGTTATAAAAGCACTGTGAGCCTAATTTAATATGCGTCTTTGTATGATGAATTTGCTTGAGATCGAGCGTGCATGTATAAATTGCTAAGATAAGCAGCAGAGAAAAGCTGTTTTACAGGAAGGTAAACCAGTTTGCATATATTTTCACCATGTTCTTCACAATACGCATGACTAGTGTTAAGAAGTTGTCACCACGTGCCAATAGCCATTTCAATATGATAAATACAACAAATAAAATAAGAACTTCTACAAATTGGAGCTACATACACATGCTGATCTTGTGGGTAGCACATGAGCTATTGTGACACTGATGATGACTATTCATTTCCACGTACATACGAATGACACAACGACATAGTTAATGGTTTGGAGTATCATCATTGTTCGACTTTTATAGATTTCGTTACGGTTTAAGTACTTATATATAAGTCATTTATGTCATCACTATCTAATCTGGTAAAGCAATATATGGTTTCTACAATTCGCGTACACACAGACGACATGCACATGTTACATGTTTTCGAAAGAATAAGGCTTAAAGCTTCAGAATTTTGAACATGGGGAAATTCATCAGTTACATATCCTTATACAGTATTTCTTAGAGCAACAGGTATGGACTTGGGGTCAGGGAGAGGGTCGGCATCAGTGCATCACCACACGGTCCACACCGGTCGAAGCTGGTGTCAATACTCGATATATATGATTAACAACAGTGTTACCTTTTGGTCTTGGTCAAACAAGAATTTCCCTCCGAGAAGAAAGCTTCCAATCAAACCCTTTGCGACGACATTGTAGTCGCTATAGATTTAAATTAATAGAAAATGATTCAAAAATACAAAATATTTTAACTAATTTATATATATTAATAATAAAAATATAGTCTCATTAGTGATGACACTTGTTTAGGAAGATGACGTGCGTGTCTTTGACTTATGTAGTTCAAAAGATATTAATCCGAACGTGCGTTTTCGATACATTCAATGAAATGTAAATTATTCCACTCGATTGAATAGCAAGAGGCACTTCATTCCACATGAAACACCAATATAGTATTGTATATGATAACGCTTACTTAGTTAGACGATACGTTCATATTTGGCTTACGTAGTTCAAAAGATGATGATCCGTATGTGCGCTATAAATACAATCAATGAAATGCAATAATTCCTCTATATCGAATAGCTAGCATGACACTTCATTCCATATGAAACGATGGTATAGTATCGTATATGATAACACTTATTTAATTTGACAATACTTTCATATTTAACTTACTTAGTTTAAAAGATATTAATTCGTATGTGCGTTCTCGATACAATATCTGAAATGCAATGATGCAATAATTTCTCTAGATGAAATAGCAAGCAACACACTTTGTTTGATATGAATCACTTCGATGGTCTCAATATATTTAAGTTCAGCACATGTGGATGTAGAGACATTCACTTTTTGCTACAACTTGATAGGATTTGAATAGAAAGGGAAAAACAAGGAATATAAAGATGATAAGGAAATGTGTAATAGATGAATACGAATACCGCGGTATGGGTGAAGCAACTAGAGTTATGCAACATAAATGATGCTTTAAAACAACCAATAATGGAATGAAGAAAATTTGAGCGGACCTAGATAATAAGTTAGGTATGCATACAAATATCTTGAAAAAAGTATTTGTAGTATTAAAGTCATGTTTTAAAGAATGTAAAATACAAATATATTCCCCTTATGTAGATTATCATTTTAAACGTTGCTATGTACTTCGAATTTCCATTTTGTTAGTTCTTGAGTTTATAAAATTGCAGTTATGTTTGTACTTTTTCTCGCTAGAACGCAAAAACAATGTTATTTATCAATCCTTGATTCGCTAGTACATAAACATAATTACTTAAGACACACTATATATAATACAAATAGTTCTACTTTTTTTTTTTGGAAAGGTGAATTTCTTATAAGGTCTTACGTTAATAAGCGATTCGACGTGGAGGTCTGAAGCTACGTTATGCTTAGGATTGCTTATTTAGAATCCCCTATCTGATGGAATTTGAATGTATTTGAGAAGCAATGACATACCATATGATATGATAGTAGAGAATATGATACCTCTCTAAATAATCAATAGGACATTCAATTCTCTGTCACCAACATACATGAATGGATCAAAGTTCTATGCTTCTGTAATCATAATACCCTGAGTGCTAACCCCATTTCAAGTTATAATAAATCAATGGTTCTCCTTCAATGCTTAGTCAACCCTTTGATTGAGGAGCCAACTTATCACTACAATACAAATCAAATTTGTTTTATAAAAGTGTTAAAACATTTCGAAATATATACACATGTAAAGCTAAGAGCTTAGGAATGAGAAAAAAATAACGATGTTAATAAAATTGTATGATGGTTCAAAGATTGTAACCGAAATTAATATCGCCAACTAGTCTTATGATCAAAGAGATATTAAAAGTTATCAATCCTCAATGCAACATAAATCCTTAATAGATTGAAAACTCAAGTTGACAAGTTGAACACATTTGACTTTGGTTTGTTTTATTGTAATGCATACCATATTAATATTTTGTGTAGCAAAAGTCACAAGTTTCAAAGTGATATACTCATATGAAGTAGCAAAGATAATAAGAGAATTAATACTAAACTCTAATTAGAGTAAACATGCGGTTTTCCTCAGCTCTTTAACTCCCCATATCCTAGTTGAAAAATATAAATCATATGGTCTATGAAAAATGGTTTTATTAAGAACTGATAAGTTATAAAATTGCACCATCATTCTGCATCCAAAGAATTATTCTATTCCATCAACAAAGGATGGACGAGAACTGCTCAACAATTAATAGGTTCTTATGTAAAGAAACACACCCAAAAATAATAGGTAAATTTTCAAAATCGATATCAAAGAACACATTTATTTCTACCTTGATTCAACTTTGTAGCATATTAGTAAAACTAGAACATCGTATTACGTTTTGCCGAGTTGCCCTTATGCACCCATTATACACTTATTTCACACATAGCTATTATTTTATTTAAGAGTTAATTACATAATTGGTCCTTGTGGTTTGTCGGATCTTGCAGAAAATGTCCATGTGTTTTTTTTTTACGGGTCATGTCCTCGTGGTATGCAAAAGTTACGGGTTTGGTCTTTTGACGGTTCATCTTGTTAGTTGGCTTAACTTGGCAACCACAAGACATTTATGTAACTAACCAAAATAATAATAATAAAAACAAAAATAAAAATAAAAATTTAAAAAAACTAAAAAGCGATTTAAAAAAACATAGGGACATTTTCGCAAGATTCCCAAACTACAAGGACCAATTATGTAATTAACTCAAAAATTTATTAAAACTTAAAAAATTTATTAATAGTTTTTATCGTTTAAAAAAATTATCTTGCTAATAAAAGTTATAAAAACAGAATGGCGTATTTTGTCTGATTTTTGTATATTTTAAATCGATTTTATCACGTTTTAAATTTGTTTTATAAGTTTTATCGTTTTTTATTAAATATGTTTTTAAGTATTAACTAAAATTTTAAGTATTATAAAAAACTTTTTTTTAATATATAATTTTTAATATAAAAAGCTGTTTAATAAATTTTTACGTTTTAATAAATTTTTGAGTTAATTACATAATTGGTCCTTGTGGTTTGTGGGATCTTTTTAAGAAAATGTCACGTGTGTGTTTTTTTTTTTTTTTTTTTAATCAGTTTTAGTTTTTTTTTCATAGTTTTATTTTTATTTTTTATTATTATTTTTTTGTTGGATTACATAAATCGTCCTTGTGGTTTTAATTAACGGTCAACTAACGACATGACCGTCAAAGGACCAAACCCGTAACTTTTGCATACCGAGGACATGACCCTAAATTTTTGAGGGACATTTTCCGCAGGTCCGACAAACCACAAGGACCAATTATGTAATTAACTCTTTATTTAATAACCTACTACTTTTTGCGTCATAAAGCCAAAATCATATCCTCTGCATGCACACTTTCTTTCTTCACGGAAATATCTGTCTTCTTCGCCATCTCATACCGATCATGACACCCATTTCCTCCGTTTTCGTTATTAGATTTCAACCAGGTTGAAATCAAAGGTGATGCAATCTAGTTGCAAAGTGAGGGTCACGTGACGAACAAACAGGACCCGTTGTCACTCATCGGTTTTTATGTTGCGACAAACTACAATACGATTAAGATTGGTTTAACATAACTACATGGGCCCCATGACATTTGACAATGGTGGACTTCCTTTTTCTCATAAAAACAATAAATTGTAAGTTATAATTTAAAAATACACATTGTGAATTAGCTATAATTATGTACTCATCCAGTTTCAAATATTTTTACAGCCAGATCTCGCCCTCTCACCATGTCATTACAATGGATCATGTCTCACCACATAAATATGCTCAACAATCATAAAATGTTGAAATTTTTTTTATCAAAAGTTAACAACGGAATTCAAAGGGCCCATAAGGATTTTGATGAACATGAATTATGTCCATCATTTTCTACATGGGTTTCGCATAGATGCTTGTGCTTACCTAACTTCTTATGGGAGTTGCAGCAACACAAAAGTACTTTATTTTTGGCGCACCAGTTTAGAACAAGGAGTTGGTTGTTCACAAGTGAAACAATACCTCTTTTCAGTTCTGACGCTTCTTTAATGGTGGTTTTGGAAAGACGTGAACGGTTTAGGATGTTAAAGATGATGCTCAAGATATCATAGTAATTGTTTTTTTATTTTAATCAATCCGTACTGCGAATGAAATGCGAACCCAATGTGAATGTGTTGTAGATGTATTTAATCTATGTACATTTGGAAATCGGTCCCTCTTATTGTAATTATTATTACCATTTATTAATATATTTAATTTTTTTCTTCATTTTATTTTCGAATGTACGAAGGTGAATAACTGCATACATATCCTTGGTATAAATATGCAATGCACTCGTACAATAGTTTTTACTTTTTATGCATGTTTTAGATGTGTGCAATTTTGCATCTTTGAAGGGGTATATATGCAACTACCTCCAATTTTTTCCAATTTAATTACCAGTGCGTTATGAAGTTGTTACGAAGGTGTATCGTTCCCCAAGAAATAGCTTCATACCAATATGCTTTTCATATAATTGTAATGTCCCTTTCATCGTGCTTTTAATATAACCGTACCATCACCTCCACACTCATTCATTTTCTTACCAAAAAAATTACTGCAACCTCTTCTTCATCCCCTTCATACTCTCCATTTCCACTGCTTCCACCCAATATCTAGAAAAAGTACATGAGTGACACGACGCATAGACTCGTTTAGTTTCATATTAGTCGAATTAACAAACTAAAAAGCAGTATAGAAGTTCTACTTCAAGACTATCGATTCAAGACTATCGATTGCGTATGGTTGAAATTGATAAAAAGAGGAAACAACTCCAAATTGCTGAAGATGAACGTGAGAAAGTTTTGCAGAATATTAAAAGTAATCAAAGAAGAATTTAGAGCATAAGGAACATATAAAATATTTTAGGAAAAATTAGTATTTTGTTTGTGGTATCTTCTTTTGTAGGAACCCCGTTATTGTAGTTATAATGGATGGCATTAACGTTTGTGGTATCTTTTTTGTATGACCCCTATTTTGTTTATACACATTTCGATCTAAAATTTACAACAATTTTATACTGTTGCTAAACTTAACTAGCATGACAGTTAGCACTCTAAAAGTCATTTTTTTGTATCATAAAAGGCATGAGGGTTCATATAAGTACTAATAAAATATCGCAATACATTCGTAGGAAGTCATAGAAAATTGCCTCGGTTTGTATGAAAAGCAACTTGCTTTGACGTTTGTGGGGTCGTTGTAGTTACTTGGCTATAATTCAAAGGTAGGGAAATGAAATGGGGTTATATTTGAGAAACTTGATTTTTCATATCTTCTGTAATCATTAATTTTTGTACAAAATGACATCTTCAAGAAATCCAACCAAAATACCATCAACCATAATCTTTTTAGACAAGTAAATGGAATAACTGAAGAGTGGAACACATCGAAAGGTTGTACGAGCAAGCTGGAAATCTACAAGGTTTGATCGAATATAAAAACTATCACAAAAGAATTACCTGAAGAGTCTCAACAAACGGTTGTGAACATCATTTTCAGCTCATCAACTTCTTATTTGAGGACATTGAGAGAGATTTAGAGTTTCTAGGCAGCTACGTTCGAAATATGAAGAAGTTTGAAGAGATTATACGGTCAAAAAAATATGTCAAAATTTATGCTTATAGAGTATGGCAACGAGGCTCTGTTGTCTTTAGGTGGCTGTTAATGAAACTTTCATATTATAATATTAAGGGAAAATTAGCAAAATATACCATTCGCCCTACGCTTTATCACTTTCTAGACCTAAAATTTTCAAAAGTCCAAAATAGACCAAAAGATACTCATTTTTGGGGCAACTCGTGTCTGCATTTGCCACGTGTCCTTAAAAAATCGAAAAAAGATTAATTCACATATCACATGTGGACAATTTTTGACTAATGGTTGAGTTGTACAAGTTTCCCAGTCGCCTTGTCTATTTTAGACTTTTGAAAATTTTAGGTATAGAAAGTGATAAGTCGTAGAGCGACTGATCTATTTTGGTAATTACCCTAATATTAAATTCTAAGTTTAACTGGTTGTACTTATTCACAATAAATCGTACACAAACAAATGCTACTACTGCATGTGTTTTTCCATAAACTTTACATCTATAAATAAAGGGATAAGTATAACCTAAACATAGCATCCCTTTCCAATGCATACTTTTGTATACAATCTGCAAAAAACTAAGCATGGTTCTTAAAATTTAAATTACCACAAAAGTTAACGACAGAGTTCAAGACAAACCACAGAGATCAATGACATTGTTCGTGTTTGACGTTGATCTAAATTGTGGTTCGAGTGCGATGTCGGTGGCCAGCTTGACCTAGTATGGTCTAACAATGAGGGTTATACCTGCAGTAGAAAGTTCAAACATAGTGCTTGTCATTACTTTTTATTTTCTAGCTTAGCAACAACAAGACATTTTGAAATAATGCCTTCGGTAGTGTTTATGTATGTTATGTAAAACAAGGATTATGGTAAGTTTATAGTGAGAGATTAGGCTAATCGTATGTTCGATTTCATTTAAGTGGTAAGAACCCAGAGATAAGAGTGTGTATCTAAAGCCGGGGTAACACTCACAAATAACTAGGTTTAGCGCGTATAAAATGTGGAGATAATGAAATTAGTTCTTCTCATAAAAATGCGTGTGTATCTATGGGGATGCATTTAGGGATGTGTCTTATCCGCGGATGTGATTTGACGGCTCTAGATGACCTATGTGGGGGTCATACTTTTGCACCAATGAGGTATCTGCATGTAGTAATAGTAAAATGACAGCCTGGAGTACAAATCGTCATGTAAGTTTTTGTCTAGAGTTTGATTCTCAAGGAAAGGCTTATTAGGACTTTGGTTAGTATTTTCCTGGAAATTGATATTGCGTGTGAAATGTATTAGGCCTAGCCTTGTGGGCCTGTTTTGGGGCTACTATGGTCATATTGGATTTTGCTGGGTCTGAAAAAAAACTGACCCAATTGTCTCTGACAAGTATTTAAACATAAAATAGCCTAATACACCTTCTAAAGGTCAGTGAGCATAAAGTATCTAATAAAGATCAAAGAGAATGTCACTTTATAACTATCATTGTGAACCTGATAGTTATTAGAGAACATGTCTCCCTGATTATTATTCAGGAAAGTGTTACTCACTGATAAAGAAATTAGTGAGTGTTGTATAAAGCTCAAACACCTGTATGGCTTCAGGGACGTCAAAGACCAACTAAATAAAATATTTCACAAACTAATGCGGTGTCGTCAGTGATTCACAAGGAGCTAAAAACAACCAGGGTCACTGGAATCTGACAAATCTCTCTATGACTCTGAAGACTTGATTCAATTTCACAACCTCAACCTCTGAATGCATGGGCGGGAAACTTCCTTAAGAAGATAAGATCAAGTGTTTATTGATATATGAGAAACAAACATTGGAACTATAGAAAGTACGCTCCAGACTAGCCTACTAGGTACGTGCCTAGCTATAGCAAGTGGACAATTTACTGTGGACCCATGTGCAACCACTGTTTCCCCCTTTATACAAACCAAATGTTGTAATTGAATTAAATAGATATTCAAACATAGAAAAATAATACAAAGTATTATAGTTAGTGTTAATACAAATAAACCGTAAATACATTTATTTATATTTCTTGATCTCAATATGGTTTGTTGATAATAATCATAAAATTATCTCAAGTAAAAATTCAAGATTACATGTTTACTTAATAGTCATCATATTTATTTTTACTAATTATATACATTTTTTAGTTTTGTATTTGTTGTAATACAATAAATATAAGTAAATGTGTTGGATAATCTATGACCCATAACCCAATACCCATGACCTATGACCCAAAACCCATGGCTTATGTGCATTACATCACGCATGACATCAATTTGGGTAAAATCTATGACCCATGACCCATGACCCAAAAGTATGTATTGTATCATGCATGATATCATGTTGGGTACCCATGATCCATAACCTAAAATCCGAAATTGTAACCCAAAATCTGAACTGGCTGATAGTTCTTTGGATCCTTTGGATTACACTGGCCGAATACCTTTTTCAAGGGATCCACCGGATCCGGCTATACAATGATCAGTTACACTATAAATAGTGAGCCATTTCTTCATTTTTCCTCACCCATTCTCAAATATATCTTCTCTCGTTCTTATATCTCTCTAACCTTAGATCTATAGATCATTCTTGTAAATATCTTCTTGCGTCTCCCAAGGTTCTTCTAAAAAGGCGAGTTCATTTTCTTTGCATACAAGTCTTCCAACTTCAAAGAGAAATGTTGCTAGGCTTCATCATCACTACAAGATCACTGAGTTATTTCTTGTATTTGATATATCATATTGTAATAATAAAGTTGTTGTGTTGGATTGATTTTTTCATTGTAAAGAACCCGATCTTTAGTTTTATACTAGAAAAAGTGTAAGCGACGTTGTGAGACTTCTCCTCCTGTTAAGGATCTTGTTGACATAGTACTTAAGAACTGTTGATTTGGGTACTCGGGGAGTAGAGTAGGGCAATAAAGGTGTCCTTGTATCCGAACCACTATAAATCATTGTGTCACGGTTCTAGCTCTTCCTCTCTTTTACTTTATCGTATTCATTTCCTTACTTAATATTTTGCATTGTCTATATCTCATCATCTAAAGGTTTCACATATAATCAATCTTGTGGAAAACTAGAAGGGGGGGTTGAATAGTTTTACCAATTAAAACTTCCTTTTAATCTATTTAGATCGACTTATGTCAATCTATTTGGATGTGTGTGTTGGATGTTGATAAACATGCATGTAAAGGTAAGTAATGAAAAGATAAGAGTAAGAAGCACAAAACCACGACGCAAGTGTTTATAGTGGTTCGGCTACAAGGTCACCTTCCTGCCTACTCCCTCCCAGTCACCTAGAGAGTTCAGAATCACTACACCAATCTCCTTATGGCAGGAGGCCTTCACAATCGCCTACTCTTTTTTAAACTAACCACCGGGTTTTTTTCACTCCAAGGTGAACCACACCTACACAACGTCGCCTACCCTTTATAAGGTACTAGGCTAAGTACCTAGTTCTTTCACACCTTAGGTGAACTACACCTTCACGACATCGCCTACCCTTTATTAGGTACTAGGCTAAGCACCTAGTTCCATTATGGAGGAACTACTACCACACTACACCAACGACTAATCCCAAAGGAGATCTACTCCTTTACAACATCATCAGGATATCAATATCCTTGGATCTAATACTAGTCTATCTTGTACATCGAAAACACACCATATCGAATGTACATCTAAGGCACCTTTCACTAATGCCTTTGACTAGATCTACAAGACACCTTTCACTAATGTCTTGTGTCTTCACTTGTAAGCACCTTTCACTAATGCTTCTTTGTCTTGACTTCTAAGCACCTTTCACTAATTCTTCTTAGTCTTGATTTCCAAGCACCTACCACAAGTGCTTTATCCTATAGGCGATAGATACCCTTCACTAATATCTTCGTCTTGACTCTTAAGACATCTTTCACTAATGTCTTCAACACTACACTTCTTTGAAGAAAGAAGGAATCATCAACAAGAAGACTTCAGTAGCCTTGATGATGAGGAAGCATGGCAACTCATGGACTTAAGCTGGACTTCAAATGATCTTGCGGAGGAACCTAAAAGATCACATACAGATCATTTCTATTAGATTAGGTAATTTCAGTAGGTCCTATTTACCGGAGATCGTTCCTTCTAGGGATCCGTGGTCATTCCCTCTTTGCCCATGGGGATTTTGGTTATGGGTCATGGGTCATGGGTCATGGGTTATGGGTTGATCCATGGTTTTCTTTCTAGATACAATGAACTTGGTTAAGTGGTATATATAAAACCATGGGTTGTGGGTCAAAACCATTTGCTAGTATATACCCATTTAGTATACACTTAGGTTTTACCCATTTTAGTATACTTAGTTTAAGTATATGTTTAACCCAATATGTAAACACTAGTTGTTGTACATATGTATCTAAATCATAAAATCACTTATACTTGTTTTAGTGTTTTATGTGAAAGCGTAAGTGTGTTAGAAAACTATTAACTCAAACTATTTACGTACTCTATTTGTTTCGTTAAAATGATTTTACTTTTGTTATCGACAAAACATTAGAAGATCGTAAAATATAAATAAACGTTTTTACGGCTTATTTGTATTAACAATTCTAAAAGTTTTTGAAACTAAAGGTTAAATCGGTAAAACTATTCAACCCCCCGTTCTAGTTTTCTACAGTTAGGATCCTCCGCTTCTAGGGGCAACAATGCAAAGCTAGATGCCTCTTATTGTTCGAGTTTGGAGAGTTAGTCTGTCGTCTACCGGGGTAGTTTTCTGTAGGCTATCCCTTGTAAATCTTAGATCCATTTCTAATAAGATTTATAAAGTTGAAGAGTAAAAATGGTGTTATTAACATGTCTGTGTCGTTTTCAAGCAAACCCAACCTCAACAATGTTGATGTTCATCAGTTTTCCTCACTTGCTGAAACTGTTATTCTTATCCTTCATGGTTTGCATGAACGTGTATGCTTAAAGCAACCCAACAAGTGGTATGAACGGGTGGGTTTTTATTAATCCAGATCCATTCTTAATTGACTTCTAATAATATATAGTTGTTCTTGAATGACGGCTAATAACAATAAACCAAAACCATCCTCTTCAAACCCCACCATAAAATACCCTCCACACTAACATCCCGTCCTCATTTCTACAATATCGGGTAATAACACAATGATCTTGTCTCTAATGAAGCTTCATCTGCCCAGTCACCAGCTCTTTTAACCACCTTCTCCTTAGAACTACATTTTTGCAAGTCGCTTCGTTCAGGAATAAAGGATCACTAGGATATAGCATCCTTTTCATCCTGAACTCTCTATTCAAAGGTACTTGGGAAAATGTGGGTGTGTTCATCTCACAAACTTAGAAGAGTGGTTATGATAGATGAAGAATGGTTACTCTCATTAGTAACCAAGATTGGGTTAGAATAAAATCAGGGGCTATTAATTAGCCATCTGAGGTTGTTGTTGAGGGGGAGCATCAGGTGATAGATGGTAGGTCTTCAGTCCGAGATTAATGGTTGAATCGAGGAATGGTCACTGAGTCATGCAGTTCATGTTCCCCAAGAAACTTGGCTTAATTGCAACAAAGGAACAACATTCAAAGATTTTTCCCTTTCTTCCTCTTTGTTGTAAAAGCTCAGATTATAAGGAGAATCCTTTATGCTCACTTACATCTGACTTAATTATGGCTTCCCCTGTATTTAAAGAGAAGACTATGAGGTAGAAAAGCTGACCCATGAGTCTTTTGCTAGTTTTAGATAGCCAGTTACAATACTAAAGCGTTGAACCTATGGTGACTGATAGTCTAGAAATTGAAGGTTTTTTTTGTTTTTTTTTAAATAAAAAACCAAGGACTACGAGTATAATCATGTTCAACAATAATAAGAGCTGAACCAATAGTGAATCAGACCACCAACTCTAATAGTTCAGGGTCTATGTCATGTTCAGCAACAATATGGAATTAGATTGTGCTTGTTATTTTTTCTTTGTTGTAACATCAGTAAGTAAGAAGAAGCCCTTATGCTCACTTACTACTGATAATTAGTCTATTTATATATTTAAATAGGGGGAGATTGTTGGGTCGGAAAAACCGACCCAATTGTCTCTAACAAGTATTAAAACATAAAATAGCCTAATACACATTTTGAAGGTCAGTGAGCATAAATTCTTTGATAACGATCAGAGACAATGTCACTTCATAACTATCAATGTGAACCTGATAGTTATCAGAAGTGAGATACTCCCTGATTATTATTCAGAAAGTGATACTCAATAATAAAGAAATTAGTGAGTGTTGTATAAAGCTCAAACACCTGTATGGCTTGAGGGACGTCAAAGACCAACTGAAGAAAACATTTCACAAACTGATGTGTGTAAAGGAATGATTTACAAGGATATAAAAACAACACCATGGTCACTGGGATCTGATAAATGTCTCTATGACTCTAAATACTTGATTTAGTTTTACAACCTCAACCTCTGAATACATGGGTGGGAAACTTCCTTAAGAAGATAAGATCAAGTGCTTATCGATGTACGAGAAACAGGCATTAGAACTATAAGTTGTCAAATCGAGAAAGCCGAAAGTACGCTTCAGACTAGCCTACTAGGCACGTGCCTATCTATAGCAAGTGGACAATTCTTGTGGACTCATGTGAAACCACTGTTTCCCCCTCTATATAAACCAACGTTTGTAATTGAATTAAGTAGAGATTCAAACAGAGAAAAATAATACAAAATATTATAGTTAGGATCCTCCTCTCCTAGGAGCAACAATGCAAGTAGCTAGCACTCTTGTTCGAGTTTGAAGAGTTAATCTATCATCAACCAGGGTAGTTTTACGTAGGCTATCCCTTGTAAATCTTAGATTCATTTCTAATAAGTTTTATAAACTTGAAAAGTACAAATGGTGTTATTATCATGTATGTGTCGTTCTCAAGCAAACCCAACCTCAACAATGTTGATGTTCATCAGTTTGTCTCATTTGCTGAAACTGTTTTTCTTATCCTTCATGGTTTGCATGAACGTGTGTTCTCAAAGCGGACCCAACAAGTGGTACCGTATGCCCTACCCATACAATATTTGGCTCAACTTAGATCTATATAAACAATGTACAACAACTTTCTTTAGCACCAGCTGAAAAATAATTACAAAAAATATGTCTTCCTTATTTTCACAAAAACAGCCTAATTCACCAAACGCACCGGATGACAACGATCCAGTTTTGCTAATTGAGCTCACGAAAAACACCGTTTCGTTATGTTCATCGTCTTTAAACGATCTCAGAACAAAACTGAGATTGCTTATGGAGGAAGTCCAACGTCTAAATAAGGAGATTGTATGAGAAGGAAAAATTGGATGTATTATATGTTAGAAAAGCCGAGACTTAGCGTATTTTTGTATACGACTTTGTTGTTATGTTTGTTTTCTTCGATTTAATAAAAGTTATTGAATAATCTTTGTAATTTTGTTGTTTGTGTGCTCTAGTAATTCGATCCACATCTGTTGTATCTGTGCTAAGAGTAATTAGATCCCCAGAAACCTTGTTGCTGGTATATATTGGCTAATTTTAATAAGAAAGCTCTATTTTTACTCATTCATATGTAGCAAACAAACATATTCATCCAGGTAATCAACACCAATCAACATCGACTGATCTGTCACATGCATACGTCATATGTATCGAATTCGTACTAGGTTTGTAACACGACCGCATTACATCGTATTCAACGTTTTTGCTTTGAAATTACATGAAAGATGAAAAGGGTTAGATTTGGTAACCTATGGGTAGTTGCAGAAGCTACAAACGTAACTGCAATTGGACATCAGATATTAAACAAACAAAAAAGACGTGTTTAATACATTAAACACATCAATGATAGGAGTAATCTCAAAATATTAAAATATATATATATATATATATATATATATATATATATATATATATATATATATATATATATATATATATATATATATATATATATATATATATATATATATATATATATATATATATATATATATATATATATATATATATATATATATATATATATATATCATAATTTTAGCAATATAACACAAAGTTAATTTAAGTTAGAAATAAGTATTTCAGATGTCACTTATGCAAATTTCCCTAATAATAGATGTTATGACAAACATCCCTATTATACACATTTGTTTTTACACGATTTTAAAAGTGTACATTATGATTGCATGTATGAACACGTATAAATAAACATAGAAAACAAACTGTGTGCACTTATAATCTTATACAAGCACGAGATTTATGTATAATTGATAAGTGTATAAAAGAACAATTTGTGAGAATAAGTTTCTAAGAGTGCGTTTAGTTGGAGAACAAATTCTTTTATTTTCTATCTCTAGTTTTGTAAAAATATGGAAGGAGAATTTATCTCCACAAAACACTTGAAAATATGAAAAACGCATTTAGTTGATGTTTCTATTTTCTATTTGAAGAAAGAGAGGGAGGGTTGTGGGTTCTGAAAGGAAAACAAGGAAAATAATTAAAATTTGGAAAATAACTAAAATTTGTTTTGTAATTTTCTTTGTTAAGTTAGGAAATAGGGGATTTGTGTTTTGCAAAACATTTTGTTGGAAAATGTTGGTTTGAACGCGATCTCTGTTTTCATTGTTTTCCGCAAAACATTTTGTGGAAAACAATGGTGTTTTCCCTCAACTAAACGCAACTTAAGTGTTTCACGCATAGAATAATCGGGGTTTGTTTTGTTTTTTGTTTTTTGTTTTTTCTTTTTTTTTTGTAACACTTTATATGATTAAGTAATTTGAAACGTTTTTATTAATAAGTTTTTCCGTATTGCTAAAATTAAACTTATACCTTGCGCCTCAAGTAAAATTGTTTCTTACTACCTCCGTCTCAAAATTATAGTCCCCTATTGACTTTTTCGGTCTTTCTTTTAACTTTGACCTAAATTTTTTGTTTGTATTATCTGATAGTTGATGAAAAACATACTTAATGAAAAATACATTTAAAACGTCATTAATATAATTCGATCAAATATTATATAGCATTACAAATATATTTAAGGTCAAAGTTGTAAAAGAAAGAACAAAAAAGTTAATAGGGTACTATAATTTTGGGACGGAGGGAGTAATAAATTTGATCTCCAAGTTTTGGTACAAATCTCATTTTTAATGTAATTCGAGTCTAAAACTAATACATTGGACCCTTACATTATTATATTGCTAAATACTTGTTATAGGAACATAAGTATAAATCCTTTTTGTTTATAAAAATCAACATTATTCTTCTTTAAGTTCTCAAATGTAGTATATATAGGAGGTGAATGTAGTTAACATTAATTTGTGAAACACACATATTGTTGGGTCGTCATTGAGTAGCCTGCTCTCTTACACCCATCATTGTGTTTTTCTCCTGAAATCTTTGCTAATATTAAGGTATATATTGATCTCATTAGTTACTCTATTAAGCATTTGTAACCTTGCTTCAATATGGTTTGTTAAATTGTGTGTTTCCTTATATATGCTGTAAATGTTTACATTAGTGGTTCGGTGAATTGGTTCCCATCCGAATCATGAGCCAAACTCGAGCATTGAAATTTAAGTATATAGCTTACCATATTAGCTAAACGATTTCGTCACATTCAAATGAACATGAAAAACCAAAGACTAGACTAGTGGAACATATTCCAGCACACTCTTGTCCAAACCTGTTTTTCTTAGATCAGTTTCTTGAATCAACGATTTGCACAAGTTTTAAATATCTTTTGAACTATTTCAAAAAGGTTTTGATTCTTTGTAAAATTAAGAGATTGGAAACGCAAAACAAAAACAAATATATATATATTTCTTAATTATTGATACCTACAATATACTAATGATCCGCAATCAAATAATTTGCAGCTATTTTAATAAAAAGAAACAAACAAACAAAACAAGTGTCAATCTGTTATTGATGACCAGGTGATTATAATTTTTGTTTAGCTGTTTTACTAGAAGCCAAATAGTTTTTGTATGTATTTAATCAAATTGACATTAGCCAATCTTGAAAAAGATATATCTTTGTTTTGGAAAAAAATTTATTTCACTTTGAATTCGGTACACTCTAACTTTTAGTAATTTTAAGAAATGTGTTTCGTTTTCTTATCTTGCTTATATAAGTTAGGAATGTCATTTGTTGAAACCTCAAATGTGCAAAACCAAAATGCTAATTTCGTATTAATAAAACCATCAAAAAAGTGATTTTTTTTTTTTTTTTTTATCATACTTTCTTTTTAACAGTTTTGGTTTTGAGTTGAAAATAAAAATACCATAAATTATCTGTTAGCAGTTTCTTACTAGTTATTGGGATCCAAAATAATACTTTTAGCCCAAGTAAGCGCTCAATACTAGAATACAGAACAAGTGTATTTGGTATTATTACATCATAATAAAGATATACAAATTGACCTTATAAAAAAGTATTTTCATTAAAAAAAAAAAGGGGAGTCGGCCATAGAGTGATAAGAGTCAAATTCTAGTTTTTTTATTTAATTCTATATATTCTTTACTACAACATTATTTGAAACACGTGAATACACTTTTAGGCCTAACCCCACCACGCACAACCGAACAAGTTTATATAAACCCCATCATTCGACCCTTAGTTTCACATCCCTCATCTCCATATTCAATTCTTAACTTCAAATAAGCATAGCTTACACGTATCAAAGTGTTGACAACTTAATCATAATATCACACTTTGAGACTTGTGTGTGCTTAAGAGTCATCGATCACCTTACTTCAATACTGCACAGAATTTCATATCTCTAGTATTAAAGTTGATATAACCTTAAATTCCTTAGAAACTTATATCTTTTTGGTCTTGGAAATAATTTGATAAGATGGGACAAGATACGACTACCGGGAAGTTGGAGATAGCAGGATTCGCTCCTCAAGAACCATCGAAATGCTTTGATGATGATGGACGTCTTAAGAGAAGAGGTAAAATATATTGCTAGCTAATGCGTTTAGTTGCGGAAAATTTTCGCGGTTTTCTTAGAAAACGAGAATAGTTTTCATTACGCAACTAAGTTCGTTCTTTCTAAATATAGACGAAATGTATTGCTGTTTACAGAAACGAAATTTTATGATATACTCCGTACTTGTTACTATAAATAAACATGTTTTCCTGTTTTACTGATTTTTTGACTTGTTATACTTTCGTTGCAATATAGGGACTGTATGGACTGCAAGTGCACATATAATAACTGCGGTTATAGGCTCGGGTGTGTTGTCATTAGCATGGGCAACGGCTCAGCTCGGTTGGGTCGCTGGACCAACCGTGCTCTTTCTCTTCTCGTTTGTGACGTACTATACTTCTTGCCTTCTTGCTGCGTGTTATAGGTGTGGTGATCAGGTTAAGGGGAAAAGGAATTATACTTATATGGAAGCTGTTCAGAACAATCTTGGTACATTTTTTTTATGATCAAAACTTGTTTACTCATATTATGATTTAAAGGGTGATATTGATATGTTTCTTGAATTTATTAGGTGGATTTCAAGTGAAGATATGTGGGTTCATTCAGTATTTCAATCTTGTTGGAGTAGCAATTGGATACACCATTGCAGCCTCTATTAGTGCCATGTAAGTACTTCTATAAGTTACTTTCTTTTTATAGAAATCTTAATGAAAAAGATCATGGGTAAATATATGTATCTAGAAAAGTAAATACATCATCAACTTGTATTAGTTGTGTCTATTAGAAACATGTTCAGAAGATATTCTATATTAAAATGGTAACCACCTTTAAATATTTAGGTGTAGTATAATATTATAAAGTTTTGTGACCGTTCAAGATATTCTATATTGTTTAACATATAATACATAGAATTATAGAAACAGAATAGAAAAAGTTGAAATTCGGATTCCTAAACTAAAATAATAAGAATTCAATGATTGAATATTTTTAAAAGACTAAAGATTCAATAAACATTCGATAAGAAAAAAATATAGAAATTTATAAAAAGTTTAATTGTCACCTTGTATGTAATTAATTTGCTCTTTCTTACTGGGGTCAAATTTAGCTATTAGCTAATGTGTTACTAATATTACATTCTCTTGATGATTTATGTATACAGAGCAATAAAAAGATCAAGCTGCTTCCATGAAAAAGGACATGACAACAAATGTGGAGTATCAGGAACACCATACATGGTTATGTTTGGTGTTGTAGAAATCCTATTCTCTCAAATCCCAGATTTTGACCAGATTTCATGGCTTTCAATGTTGGCTGCTGTTATGTCATTCACTTATTCCTCTATTGGTCTTGGCCTTGGGATTTCTAAAGTTATTGGTAAGTTTATATGTCAAAAGGTTATAAAGATTTTAATGTCTTTGGTTAGTCATAACCACTGGCTATTTTTAGTCAAATGAGCAAGTAGTTAATTTCAAAAGTTAAGACTAACACATGTTGGTTGTTGGTAAAACTTAAATAACAAAGTTAAAGTGTAAAAGACTTTTCAGAACATAAAGAAGTTGGAGCAAAAGTATAAGTTTTATGTTTAGTACTATTAATATAGGTGTTTTATTTCAACTTAGAAATTATTAGATGTGATACTTGAAAAGTCAAAAGTAATTAGCAAATAATTTGTTTAAGTCAATTAACAGTTAAGTTTTCTTTGTTTGGTTACAGAAAATAAAACAATTAAGGGAAGTCTCACTGGTATTAGCATTGGGATGGTGACTCAAAATGGGAAGGTGACTCAAACTCAGAAAATATGGAGGAGCTTTCAAGCACTTGGAGCCATTGCTTTTGCTTATTCTTATTCTCTCATTCTTATCGAAATCCAGGTAATTTTTATTTTTATTTTTTTAAGTTCCCGTCATCAAATAGTTGAAGTTCTAATATCTTTTCTGTAATAATATGCAGGATACAATCAAATCGCCACCAGCGGAGCACAAAACCATGAAGCGAGCAACTTTGATAAGCGTAGTGACAACAACAGTCTTCTACATGTTTTGTGGATGCTTTGGCTATGCTGCATTCGGTGACATGGCACCTGGAAACCTCCTTACTGGTTTTGGATTCTACAACCCTTACTGGCTTCTTGATATTGCTAATGCCGCTATTGTTATCCATCTTGTTGGAGCCTACCAAGTGTACTGCCAACCATTATTCGCCTTTGTTGAGAACACTGCTGCTAGATACTTCCCTGAAAGCAATTTCATCAACAACCATATCGAGATTCCAATCCCATTTGGCGGATACAAGCCCTACAAACTCAACTTGTTCAGATTGGTATGGAGAACTGCCTTCGTGTGCCTGACCACACTTGTAGCAATGTTGATGCCTTTCTTCAATGACGTTGTTGGTATCCTTGGAGCATTCGGGTTTTGGCCATTGACGGTTTATTTCCCCGTGGAAATGTACATAGTTCAAAAGAAGATCCCAAAATGGAGTACCCGATGGGTTTCACTACAAATATTGAGCGCCGCTTGTCTCATTATATCCGTTTGTGCTGCAGCGGGATCATTTGCGGGAGTGGTTATTGATCTAAAGGTCTACCAGCCCTTCAAGACAATTTATTGATTGAGGATTAAAGAATTGAACTTGAAAGATAACAATTTTAGGAACTCTAAGAAGATTTCAATACTTTTTCATGTTCTTGATAAAGCAATCCTAATTAAAGAGGGGTTGCATTTTACCTTTGTACTTTTTTGTTGTTTTTGGTCATTGTATGTATGTATTTTATGTATTGAAATCAAATCAATCCCAACAATTTGCATCTGTTGATCTCACTGTTATCGTCTTCTATCCATACCAAGTTGCCAACTCTACTGATGGTTTATGAGTATCTTTTCAAGTCATTAGTAGCATCTAAATGGTGATGAGGGACATGAAGCCATAGTGCCTTTACAGGATCAAATGACCAGCTACAAATGAACTGAAACTGACAGAATCGTTCATAATACACGAACGCATATGAACAAATTTGATGTTTGTTTAGTTAAATGAACAAAGTTTCGTTTGTCTGGTTAAACTTAAGCTAACATAAGTATTCATGTGTTCGGTTATGGATCATTTTAGAAACAATCATACTCAAACTTAACCCGTTTGACTGTCAAATGACTATATATATAGGACAACAACAACAACATACTCAATCCCGCCGGGGTGGGTATGGTTTAGGTAGAATATAGACAGATCCTACGCCTAGCCCATGATAATCTCGAGGATTAGAAGACTGCTTCCAGGAAGACCTCCGGCAAGTGTGGAAGGTCAAATGACTATCTAGAAGTTTTCCTTAAATTACTCCATTGTTTGGACTAAAATGCATAGGTGTTTTATAATCAGATTCCTCTAACCAGTGCAGGTCCCCGCATAGATGTGGTAGATGATTTTTTAACACAATAAAAACAATCAACAAGTTACATGAATAAAAAAAGAATTTGTCAATGTTATCAAATTCGAAACATACTTTGTATATTTTTATGTAGAAGATTATTTGTCTTTTCATGACTGTTGATCCTCCTAGCAACCCAAATGCAATGTAACCCTACTCCATTTCTGTTTTGATTGATAAAACAAAATGATACCGGGATTAATTGACAAAATAATGCAAACCATTATTTTTTTTCTCTATCAATTAATAGTTCTGTCTATGGATTAGTAAATAGTTTAATTACACTACAAATTTGTCCCTAAGAGCATAAGGCGTACCTTTTGTTAAGGTTTAATTCACTGTTACGTTAGTGTCACATCAACTTTAACTTTTCACCTTAACTAAAAAAAATACTCTTTATTATAACTCAATCTTAACTCACTTTAACTCAAATATTTTCAAATTTAACCCCTAAAGTAAAACTGATACTTCATTTATTAAAACATAACATTAATTCTTAAACATATTACAATACGAAATTAAAAAAAAAAAAAAAAAAAAAAAAAGTTGCAACGAAAAAAAATACAACAAACAAACTACAACATGAAAAATTACAAAATACAATTAAATCTAGTGACGAGGTTGCAAGTTATATTTTTTGATGATTCAGTCATTTTCTTCATTGATCCAAGCCACAACGTTTCGATCCTTGCCGTTAGTGTCAATCATCAAAAAATTCATCTCTTCCAACCTTGTTATCGTTCCATCTTTTACTTGGGCGCCTGATACGTCGTTTGGGCGGTTTCCCGTTTTATATGATACCCGCGTTTGAGTTATTTCATCCACCGAGGAGATTTAACAAAAAATCATCGTTGTTGTTGCCTCTCGACATTTTTTTAGCAAATGGAAGTATATGATAAATTAGATTGAGTTGTGGAAGTGTGAAAAAAAATTATGTGTTAATTGGGTATTTATAGTGGTGGAAAAATGGTTTTGAATTTTTTAAAAGCAAACTAGCCGTTAGTTTTGAGGGGTGTAAGTGATTTTTATTATTTTTTTCTTTTTTTAATTATTATTTTTTAATCCAACGGCTAGTATGCCCGTTTTAGGGGGCGTAAGTGATTTTTTTTTTATATATATATATATTTTTTTACGTTGCCTTACGTTAACGCTTTAATGCAGCTTGTTAATGCACCCTTAACGTGCACAAGCGGTGTGGTTAACGCACCCTAAACGCAGGAATGTTAAAGTTTAACTTGGGTGGTGCGTTATCACAGCGAGTGCTCTAACACGAGTTGAACTATCAACCTATTGCTTGACCTTTGAAGAAACCATTTGAAATAAAATCTTCTGACTGGGCAGAAATATGACATAGCATATGAAGAGATACTTGACCGATGTTGATAGCAAAGTAGAAAATGAGATAAAAATATTTACATGCTTTGCAGGAATCCCTTGTTTTGTCGTATGGAATCCAAATGCAGAAATAAAGAATTAGAATTAGACAATGATTAAGACTGTCATCCAAAACAAGGCCACTAAAATGATGGCTCTCTGTTAAAGGGTGGGTGATCATCAACTATTACGAAAGATGAAAACTAAGGGCCAGTTTGGTTGCCCGGTTTGACGGGATTTGAATGAAAGAAAATAAAAATCTTTTGTTTGTTTACTTATGGTGGGCCCACATTTGGGAATTAAGAATCAAAAGATCATTCCACGTTATCTTGGTGTCTTTTGGTTGAAGCCCTCTGACAAAAACATCACAGCCACACTTTCTTCCTTTTGTTTTTCTTTGATTTTTGTCTGGTTATTAAAGTTATTGACTATTTGATTATTGTTGGTTTAAAATAAATATATAAATTAAATAATTATTAATTTTCTCTCTCCTACTTTTCTTTCAAACCAATCCAAATCCAATTCTAAACCCACTTACAAACCAAACGGCCCATAAGTTTTCTAAGACGATAGAAGTGGTCATTACGATTTGGAAGCATGTAATATCCATGTCACCTCATTAAAATTAAAATGTCCATAGAATGGATTTGATATTAGTGGAATGTTTATGTCCATAAGATAAGTCTGTTAGACTACATAAAACCCCGTAGGTATAACTTTATTGATAACCATTATTTATAATGGTAAAACCTTAATTTTAAAATGGCAAAGGGCTTGGGTCTAAATATCCTCATTATCTCCATGATTCGGCGGTTGAAGTGAAAACGAGCTGGAGTACTAAACTAAGAAAACAAAATAAAACAATAACCAAAATAAATTAGGATAAAGTATCCCATTCTAATTTTTGTTTCGGGATAAAAAGTATCCGAAGGATAAACCAAAGTATCCCAAATAGTCGTCTCGGGAATAAGAACCCTAGATTTGACACCAACAAAAGTCGTCTCGGGAATAAAAACCCTAGATTCAACAGCGACAAAAGTCGTCTCGGGAATTAATACCCTCGATTCGACATAAAACAAAAACAAATAATTAAATAACTATAATTTTTTTCTTAACTATAAAACAAAAAGATAAATAAGCAGTCATCTTTGTAGAAACTTATAAAACCAAATCAATTTAACACAAGAACCAGATTTAATAGTGAACCCAGTCAATCACCCCTTGGCTCACTTTTATTATTAACAATGGCTAAAAAATAGCAGTTTTACAATACAAGTTAAAACGGATAAAAGATTTACACAAACTATGGTTTCTCTCAATCTCAGGGAACAAGAGAGAAGAGAGATCAGAAACTACACACAGTTGATTGAGAGAAAACTAAAAGATAAATGGCTTGACTTCAGCTTATATAGCACCAAGAATGAGATGTCCAGTTTAAGTCCTTGAACTTCCAGATTTGACAATAATAGTCCTTCTACTTCTTGAAATATTATAACTAATGCTTATCTTCAACACTCCCCCATAAGCATTAGCTTCCTGAAGCTTCCCCATCATCTTTTTCTTGATCTCCAGTATTGTCCTGAAACACATTAAACAAACCAAACACTTTGCAAAAAATGTTATGATCAGTAATGTTAAGACCCTTGGTAAACAGGTCTGCAACATTATCCTCAGACTTGACCTTCTTGGTTTAATAAAACCATCAGCAACTTTTTCCCTCAAAAAATAAAGGTCAATCTCAAAATGCTTGCTTCTTTCATGAAGCACAGGATTAACAGAAATCTGCATAGGAGAACTGTTATCACAAAACATATCCACATGCAACCTCACATTATCATGTAGATCAGCCATGATTTTAGTGATCCACATAAATTCACAACACACATTACACATTGCTCTGAACTCAGCCTCAGTATAGGATCTAGCAACAACAGCTTGTTTTTTACTTTTCCAGAAAACTAAATTATTTCCTAGAAAAACACTATAGCCTGTAACAGACCTCCTGGTCACTTTACACTTTGCCCAATCAAAATCAACAAACACTTTTATACTCTTAACATCACCTTCTTTAAAGGTTGTTAATACAAATAAACCGTAAAAACGTTTATTAATATTTTGCGATCTCTTTGTGTTTTGTTGATAACAAATGTAATGTTATCTTAAGTATAATTATAAGGATACATGTTATTTTTGTAAAGCATTTACATATAGCCATTTAAATACAAAAATGTAATAATTAAGCATTTGTTGTAATAGTTTATTAGGATGGGTAAAAAAACCATAACCCATGGACCATAACCCATGGATCATAACCCATACCCAAGTTGGCTAGATACAATGTATACTTAGATACATTGAATCTAAAAACCCATGGACAACCCTTATGACCCATAACCAAAAAACCCATAGGCAAAGAGGAGCGGACCACGGATCCCTAGGATTACACTAGCCGGATTGATGAGTGCTTATGCACTCATCATTTTTACCTATCTAAGACCACAAAAACGTCTAAAAACAGGAAAATTACAATTATTCTACGAGATATCCTTGGGTGTGTTTTATGTGTTTAGTACAAAGGATGAAAAGCAGGGCAAAAGCGGTAGAAATGAGCTCGGATTGGAAACGTGCTTTCTTGAGATGGGCCGAAGGCGGATTTTCTACATTTTGAGCAGGGATACACATTTGGGAGTGAGCTTGGGGAATGGATGGAAAACCTAACCCAAAACCCAAATTCCATTTCACCTTCAACAAACCCAAATGATCGTTTTACCCGTCAACAAAAAATCAAATTCATATTTCATTCCTCTAAACCTTATTTTTATTTAAAACCAATTATTTTTCAAAAACCAATTTTTATTGAAAATATTCTCTTAAAAAAAAAGTTTTAAAACCAAGCAGAAAATACAAAATTTAACTCTTTAAACTTAAAACCTTTTAATCCTAAGAACCCTTCCATTTCCCTCCTAAACTTGTCTGCAGCTTCCAAGTCCCTCTCAGCTCATGCATCACACCCACATGGGCTCGGTGACACCTTGGCAATCCCTACATATCTCATTGGGTGCTAAGAAAAGAACAAAGTTTGGATGGCTTGGATTAAAAGGAGTGGTGCCCAAGCTTATTTTGATGGATGAGATTTCTCCAAAGAAACACAAAGTGTCCAGGCTCTTTTCTCCACAAACAAAACACATGGGCATTTGAAGACCTCCTAGCTTTAGTATAAATAGAACTACTTGTAAGCCTTTGAGAGGCATTAGGATTTTAATAGAGTTTTTAGTTTAATTTATGTTTTAACTTAGTTGTAATGTTTTATTTTTATGAATGAAAAAAAGTTTTCCTACTTGTCTTATTTTTTGCTTATCGCTAATAAGCACTTGAGTGCTTATTAGCTTGTTATCACTTGTTTTCTTATCTATAGTCTCCTTATTATCGCTAATCAGTTTTGAAGAAAAAACAAACTTGAGTTTTTAAACTTCATTTTCAAAACAGTTAACCCACATACTGGTGTTAGGCTTAAGCTTATTTGAGTGTTCTAAAAGCAGTTTTCACCATTTGACTTTCATAGTCATAGTACTTTTGAGGTTTTAGAGTAGTTTGTATAAGTTGGAACCTGTATTATCAAGTTTTACAAGTTTTGATAACAAAAAAAAAAAAAAAAGTTTTCTGTCCTTTCTGTCGTGCTCACCAGAACAGCAGCTATAGCTGCTGTTCACAACCCTTTAACGACTTGTTTTCATCAAAACTTTTCAAATTTGCTTTTCTTGCATCTCTACACACCCATCTTTATATTTCCTTAGTTAATTTGCATTTAGTTTAGCTTTAGCCTAGTAAAATTTGCTCTTAAAATCTTTCCCATACTTACATCGGTTCTGTCATCTCATCCAAATGTTCCCATAGCCCTTTTAGTTTTGATTTTTAAATTCTTCATTATAAGGCTTTAGATCTTGAAATTTGGTACTCATAATCTAGGCTAGGTTGTGAAGTTATAATCGATTTTTATCGAATTTTAAGTACTCCCTTGGTAGCTTATTTATAAGCTTAAAGAGCACCCAGAATTTTGCCTCTTCGCCTTATCTAAAGCCCTTACTTCTTTTTAGCTTATTTCAATCCTCTTAGCTTATTAATAAAATATTTAGCTTAATCTAGTATCCTCAGTTGCTTATTAGATCCCATAGGTTAGATTGCTTATTAGTGCTTATTGCTTGCTTATTTTGTCCTTTGTATGTAGGTTCCCCAGTATAGCTCTATACAAAATGCTTATTTCTTTTTTTACCCTCTCTACTCAGTTGGTTTTAATGCCTTTAGCTTGTTTTAGTTCAATTTAAGCTTACATAGCATTCAAACTGCTTATTCACCTCTTAAACACCATCTGTTAAGTGGTGTTGGTTTGCTTCTATCAAGCTGTGGTGAATATAAGCAGTTCAACTGCTTATTACCAAGGTTGGGTAAAAAGTTCTTTTACAAAAATCAATGTTTTGGTCTTGCAAACAAGTTTCAAAAGAAAAAGTTGAAGAAAAATTTTATTTTCAAAAAAGTTTAAGCCTTCTAGCTTGTTTAGCTTTTTAAATAGCTTATTTCAAAAATCAGTACCCCATTTTTAAATTTTTATTAGGACCAGTAACACTTGAAGTATTTTTAGTAATTTCCTCATATTTTTATAAAATATTTTAGTATTTTTTATAATTAAATTAGATTAAATTAGTTTTTAATTCATAATAAATAATTTAAAAATCGAAAAAATACCCGGCTTTTTCCTAAAATTATTTTTGAATGTAGGAAAATTAGTTTCACATCCTTAGGCCTTAAATTGCATTATTTTCACTTTTGGAGCTCGGGATTAGCCCGGGTTTTCATGTTTTTGCATATTAGCACCCTAGGACTTAGTTTAGCTTAATTTTATTGTTCCGTATGCTTAGTAGTAGTTAGTTTGTCATTTATTTTGTTTCCCTAGCCTTAATTACTTTCCCGTTAATTAATTTGTAGAAACAGTAATCAAAACAAAATCTCGAACAATTCAAGCATTTTAATAACAAACCAAAACGACATCCTCAATTCACACCTCGTTGGGACCACGACCAGAATTCGAAACACCGGTATCACTTATATCATTCGTGAGTTTTGGCACGTTAACCCTTTTCCTAAAAGGTTGATTTGTCGATTCTCGTGTATCTTATATTTGATATATTTTCCTATACGAATCAATTTTTGCGCCCGCTGCGGGATTGTGTTGCGACAATATTGTTACGGTTTGACGATTAGTGACTTGAAGAACCTTCCTCGTGAAGTTATTGCTTTTTAAAAAAATTAAAAAACACAAAAATATTTTCCTTTTTATTTTGTATATATATATAAAAGATAAAAATACAAAAAGATTTTCCTTTTTGTTTTAAATAAAATAGAAGACACAATCAATATAACACTTCTCAACTTGAGTGTTATCATTATAAGTTCCGAACAAAGATTAAAAACTTGCTTTGTGCGTGATTTGGTTTACTTCTATCGGTTTAACAAACGTGTTGAGGGGTATAAGGTGGCTGACATTAAATTCTTGTTTGAAAAGGCGGGTTTTTAATAAGCCCGACCTACTAAGTCTGGCTCCTTTGTGCGTTTTACTTATAAAAGTGATCATTTCACGTGGGATTATTGGTTTAAGTTTCCTGTGTTTTGCCTCGGTCTTGTTTTAATTGAAAGTGTTTTTGGTAGTGCATGCGCACTCGTTCTTCTAATTCTTCTTGTCCCACTTGAACTGCGCCACAATTCCGCGAAGGCGAAATAGACGTCCCCGCCAATAGTCGAACCAGATTCGTTAATCCGACCCCATTCCCTAAATGGCGAGGATAACGTTCTATGTTGGAACAACTCCAACCCCACCGAGGGTTATGGAGAAGCTATCATCGTTCCACCAATCGTTGCCGACAATTTTGAGCTCAAACACGGATTGATTAACTTGGTATCGTCAAGCCAATTTTACGGATTTGAGAGAGCCGATCCTCACTCTCATATCCGCGGTTTAACAAGCTCCGTCACACAATCAAATATCGAAAAGCGTCCGGGAAGAAGCAATCAAACTACTTCTTTCCGTTCTCACTTGAGGGCAGCCCGGATTTGGCTCAGACAACCCAATCAATCACCACATGGGAAGATTTAGTTTCAAAATTCACTAACGAATTCTTCCCGCCACAAAAGACAACACACTTAAAAATGAAATCACAAAGTTTACACAAAAATTTGATGAATCATTTAGTGAAGCTTGGGATCGTTTCAAGGACTTACCGTCAATGTCCCCCATGGCTTTTCCGATTTACATCAACTCGATACTTTCTACAATGGTTTGAACGAAAACGATCAAGACTCTCTCCAATGCCGCCTTGTGGTAATCTCTTGACACACTCTACGAAAGATGTGTTGTCCATCATTGAGAACAAGTCTAAAGTCCGCACCTCAATGGCAAACCGTTGCTTCCCAGTGAGGGCTTCACCTTCTTCGAAGAATGTCTCTAGCACGGATGCTAAGATTGACAAGCTTACCGATGCTATCCAAGCATTGGTTCTCTCTCACAAATCTATTTCTTCTCCATCTCCAAATCCACCAGCTCAAGTCAAAGTGGTGGAAACTACTTGTACTACTTGTGGTGGGCCTCATGCTTACTACAATTGTACCGCTAAGGATGGTAATCCTTTTGAAGCAAATGCTTGTGGGCTTACAATCAAGGAGGTAATCAATACCGTCCTCAAGTTGACCGAGCTATCGTGCTAAATCAAGGACCACGGGTTTCCTCAACCTAACAATCAAAATAGGTTCAATCAAAATCAAGTGAAAGGGCAAAATGTTCCATATCAAGCCCTGATGAACCAATACCCTCCCCAAGGGGGTAATCTCAATCATGGTTATCAAGCTTCTAAATTACAAACCCCGTTGGACCTCTATTGAACTTTCCAACTACATTAAGTCAAATGAGGTTACAATTAGAGGTTTGCAAAGCCAAATCACTACTTTGAGAAATGATTTCCAAACTTCAATGTCAAAACAAGGTAATGAGTTAAAAAATGAATTGAACAAAACAAACAACAAATTGATCAAAATCAATACAAAATTGAAAATATGTTCAATAGTATCATGTGTCAAATGAATCAAGCTTCAACTTCTAAAACCCTTCCGGCTAATACGATTCCAAATCCGAAGGGAGAGTTGAATGCTATTGCCACCTGAAGTGGTAAGACATATGATGGACCTTGATGCCTACACCTCTCCGTGAGGGAGGTAGCACAAGAAGAGGTGACAAAGGACAAGGTGCATTCTACAAGCCACAAAGTACATCACGTCCAACCTCAGTGAGTCAAAATTTCCATTCGAACCCGATGTTCCGAAGACTAATCCTAAGCCTTCAATTCCTTATCCTTCAAGGCTTAATGACCAAAAGCTCCGTGACAAATCTAATCAACAAATGGAGAAGCTTATCCAAATCTTTCAAGATTTGCACCGAATTAGTTTCGCGGACACTCTCCTTCTAATGCCCAAGTTTGCTCCGACGATCAAAAGCTTGTTGAGCAACAAAGAAAAATTTCCGAGTTGGCTAAAAACTTCCTTGAGCGAGAATTGTTCGGTTATCCTTAAAAACTTCGAAAAGTTAGGAGACCGGAAAATTCCTAATCCGTGATTTTCAAGGGATAGTTCAATGCTCCGCTTTGGCGATCTTGGCCGAGCATTAACTTAATGCCATACTCTATGTGGAAAAAGCTTTCATTACCTCCTCTTACTCCTACATGTATGATCCTCGAGCTTGCGGACCGAACAAGTTCTCGTCCATTAGGTATAGCCGAGGATGTTTGTGTGAGAGTAGGAAAATTTTATTTTCCCGCCGACTTTGTTGTTGTCGAGTTTGATGCGATCCCGAGTACCCCTCATCCTTGGGAGGTGCTTCTTAAAACAGTGGGTGCATTGATCGATGTTGATGAAGGAGAAATTACTTTGAGGGTGAACAAGGAAGCCGTAACTTTTAATCTTGATCAGTTCGAGATACTCCCGTTTATGACGATGCGTCCGTCAACAAAATTGATGTCATTGACATTGTATCGGAGGAGTATTCTCAAGAAATTCTTGGATTCTCGGTGGCAATCCCACCGGTTGATCCCATCGTTGCTCTCTCTTCCCTCCCCACCGTTTGAGTTTGAAGTGACTTTATCTTGGAAGAGATTGAAGCTTACTTAATGAGTGAATGCGGTTTCAGGAAATTGATTATGCCGATATTGATCTCGAGGGAGACATTCTTCTCCTTGAGAATTTGCTCAATGATGACCCATCATCACTCCCTCCTCAAGAACTTCATATTGAGGAAATCAAGAACATTGAAAATTCTAATGATCCTCCGGAGGTCGAACTTAAGGACTTACCACCTCCTTCGAATACGCATTTTTGGAGGTGGCGATAAATTACCCGTCATAATTGCTAAAGATTTGAGTGAGGAGGAAAAAGCCGCTCTCATTACGGTTTTAAAGTCACACAAGGCGAGCCATTGCTTGAAACTTTCGACATTAGGGGTATTAACCCGGAATTTTGTACACACGAGATTCTAATGGAAGATGATTTCAAACCGGCGGTTCAACATCAAAGAAGGGTGAATCCTAAAATACATGAGGTTATCAAACAAGAGGTTCTTAAACTTCTTGATGCGGATGATTTACCCTATCTCGGATAGTTCTTGGGTGAGCCCGTTCATTGTGTGCCCAAAAGGCATCACCGTTGTAGAAAAGGATGAAAACGAGTTAATTCCTACTCGATTGGTTACGGGATGGCGTGTTTGAATTGACTACCGAAAGTTAAATGAAGCCACCCGTAAAGACCACTTTCCCTTACCCTTCATGGACCAAATGCTTGAGATTAGCGGAAACGAATACTATTGTTTTCGATGGTTTCTCGGTTACTTCAAATACCCATAGATCCACAAGACCAAGAAAGACCACCTTCACATGCCCTTATGGAGCGTTAAATACCGGCGCATGCCTTTTGGTTATGCAACGCTCGGTACATTCAAAAGGTGTATGATGGCCATTTTCCATGACATGATCGAGGAAACTATAGAGGTCTTTATGGATGATTTTTCGGTCTTTGGGGATTCTTTCAAATCATGTCTCTCCCATTTGGACAAGATGCTTAAGCGTTGTGAAGACACAAATCTTTGTCTAAATTGGGAGAAAAGTCATTTCATGGTCAAAGAGGGCATAGTCCTCGGCCATAAGATCTCGCGGGATTGAGGTTGATAAGGCTAAAGTTGATGTCATATCCACCTCATCCCACCACCGTTAAGGGTGTTGAGTTTTCTAGGTCACGCGGCTTCTATCGTCGATTCATTAAAGATTTCGAAAATAGCGGCCGATGACCCGTCTCCTTGAAAAAGATACTCCGTTCATCTTTTCTAAAGAGTGCATTGAAGCTTTCCAAACCTTAAAGAAGAAACTTACGGAAGCTCTTATTCTAGTTGCCCCCGATTGGGACTTACCTTCGAGCTCATGTGCGACGCTAGCGACTTTGCTCTAGGTGCGGTCTTAGGGCAACGAAAAGCAAAACATTTCCAGCCTATACATTATGCTAGCAAAACTTTGACCGAAGCTCAAGCACACTACACTACGACGGAAAAAGAATTACTAGCCGTAGTGTATGCTTTCGAGAAGTTTCGACCATACTTGATCTTGTCTAAAAGCATAGTGTATACGGATCACTCGGCCCTCAAATATCTTTTTGCAAAGCAAGATGCAAAGCCGAGATTGCTCTGGTGGGTTCTCCTCCTACAAGAATTTGATATCATCGTTCGTGATAAAAAGGGAGCCGAGAACCTCGCTGATCACTTATCCCGTCTTGAAAATCCTCACCAAGGTGTGCTCGAGAAAAAGGAGATCAATGAAACATTTCCTCTCGAGACACTTAATGTGGTATCTCTAGGTGGAGATTTGAGTACCCCATGGTTTGCCGACTTTGCAAACTACCATGCGGGAAACTTCATTGTTAAAGGGATGTCGTCCCAACAAAAAAACAAATTCTTCAAAGATGTTAAGCATTACTTTTGGGATGACCCTACTTGTTCAAAGTCGTGCGGATCAAGTCATCCCGGCGGTGTGTTCACGGACGAAGCCGTTGATATTCTCAAAGCTTGTCATAATGGACCCACGGGGGACATCATGGCCCGAACTACACCGCCAAAAAGGTGTTTGAATCTGGTTTCTATTGGCCCACAATCTATCGCGATGCCCATGACTTAGTCAAATCATGTGGCTTGTCAACGTCGGCAAAATCTCGCAAAAAGATGAAATGCCTCAAAATGCAATCCAAGTGTGCGAGATCTTTGACGTGTGGGGCATCGACTTCATAGGGCCGTTCCGTCATCTCGGGAACAAGTATATATACTCGTGGATCGATTACTTGTCTAAATGGGTGGAAGGCGGCTCCCCACCAACGCCTTGAGTTGTTGTGAAATTCTGAAATCTCTCTTTGCTCGTTTTGGAACTCCCGTGCCATAATTAGTGATCATGATACGCTTTTGCAATGACCAATTCGCAAAAGTCATGCTTAAATCGGTGTCACTCACCGTCTTGCTATCGCGTATCACCCACAAACTAGTGGTCAAGTGGAAGTCTCAAATCGTGGTTTAAAAAGAATTCTTGAAAGGACCGTAGGAGAAAACCGTGCCTCTTGGTCGGATAAGCTAGATGATGCACTCTGGGCCTTTCGTACTGCTTACAAAACACCCATCGGTTGTACTCATATAAGCTTGTGTGCGGAAATGCGTGTCATCTCCCGATCGAGCTCGAACACAAAGCCTATTGGGCCTTGAAGCATGCTAACTTTGATCTCAAGTCGCGGTGATCACGAAAAGTTCAACTCAATGAATTAAATGAACCGTGATCAAGCCTCACGAGAACTCTTTAATCTACAAAGAGAAGACAAAGAAGATCCATGACTCCAAAATCAAGAACCGCGTTTTCAAGCGTTGGTGAGTCCTTCTTTTCAATTCTCGATTAAGATCTTCTGGAAACTTAAAACCCGTTGGATGGGCGTTCACCGTTGCCCAAGTTTTTCCTTATGGTGCCGTCGAGTTATCTCAAACCGACGGACCAAACTTCAAAGTGAACGGCCATAGATTGAAACATTATTTTGGAGAGGACATACCTCAAATGGTTGTCGGATCAAACCTTCCCCATGAACCAATGAATTGGGTCGAGAGTCAAGCTAGCGACTCGTTAACAAAACAGTAGCATTTTATGGGTGTCCACCCATGTTTCTATCTTCTTTCTATTTTCTAACACTAAGTGTGGGGGAATTCCCCCACTGTTGTTTGCTTGTTATGTGTTTTGCTCTATGTTTTCAGGATTCCGTAGATCGTGATGATTGATCGCTTGTTTTCAATCCGCCGCCATATCGATCTTTTTGCTAACGTTTATCTAGGGATATCTTTATAAAATCCTTTTTGTGAAAAAAGATTTCGCTTCCACACTTGGCTAGTAGTATTACCTTTTCCCGTTCTATAGTTTCGGCTGCGTACTTTGAATATTGAGGGCAATATTCAATTCTAAGTGGGGGGGAAATTCTAAGCAATTTTGATCACATTATGAACCTTCTAGTACCCTAGCACCCCCGTTTTGACCAAAAATTTTAAAATTTTATCGCTTTAAGTCAAGTATTTACATTTACAAGAAGTGGTTTGCACAAAAATAAAGCATTGATGCTTCGGCATTAATGGTAGTTTAGTCTTGATTCGGCTAGAGCAAGGGGAATCCCGACTCTGCTAGAGTGTTGATCTAGCTCTCTTAACATGGAGGCTAAGTTTCTGCGTTGTGCAAATGAAAATGCTAAGCGTGGAGTAGTTGGTTCTCTTTAGAGCTTATACAAGTAATCTATGGCTTTTCTCGAAGCTAACTAATTGGACCTAAATACGTGCTCGTTGTCAAACTTTTGAACATTCAAAATCGTTATGATACAATAAAAAGTTTTTAAGCAAAATTGATTTAGAGTCCGAGTTCAACTTTTTATTTAAATTTCCGAGAAAGCATACTTTCTTAAAATCTGAATAATGTTGCAAAATGAAAGTATCGTAAAAGTTGCAAGTTTAAAGTTCGAAGTCAAAAAAAAAAAAAGTGATGATGATAAAAAAAAAGTGAAAAAAAAAAAAAAAAAAAAAAGTTGAAAAATGAAAAATATGAGTTGCGTGAATAAAAGCATTATGTTGCTTATGAATAAATGCGAAACTTGCTTTTCTTAAATTTAAATCGGAAGTTGAACTCATGATAGTCAAAGTTGTCAAAAGTTTGTGGTAATTTAGAAATTCTTGATTTCAAAGATCCCGAAAGCTCCGATACTATTCTCGAGGGTGAAAACCTAGCCTCCTTAAAGGACAAGCTGAGAAGAAAGTCGCAACATGGAGTGATCTCACCTTTGAATCTCGAATTTCTAAATTGCCGTCGGTTGTAATCCATTTAGGTTTAGTTTTAACTTAACGGTAGCTTCGTAAATCTTTGGAATCGAATTCCCGCTAATTCAGGTACTATTCTCTGTGAGGTGTCCGGTAAGCTTAAAACTTTTGTTTTGGGATGTGCCGAGAAGAAAGCCGCTACATGGAAGAGGCCCTTTCGATCCTTAGACTTTGTTTCGGTTAGTACTTTGGTTAAGTGGATGACAACCATAACAAATGTCGTTTTAAATGGTCAAACTTTTGAGAATGAGCACAATCACTTAAATTGTATAAATTGCGGGAGTAAAAAGTTAAGTCTCGACTTACATAGATTATTGATATAAGTAGTGTTAGCATTTTACAAAAGCGTTTGCACAATAAGTTTAAGCTTGGTTTGAGAGTATCAAAAAGAGGATGACGATTACAATTCCCGGGGACACCCATTTGCGTGAATCCGTTCTATGATGCCATGTTTTGATAATCAAGCATGTTATTTATTTACGTTCAAGTTTAAATTTCTAGTAGTAGAATAAAAAGTCAAACGGGGTATTCTTGGTATTTTTATCCTTTCATTACTTCATATGATCGGATTGCTAGGGACTAGCAATTGATAGTGTGGGGATTTGATGAGTGCTTATTCACTCATCATTTTTACCCAGCTAAGACCACAAAAACGTCTAAAAACGGAAATATTACCAATTATTCTCTGAGATATCCTTGGAGTGTGTTTTATGTGTTTGAGTACAAAGGATCAAACGGGCAAAAGCGGGCCAAATGAGCTCGGATTGGAAATGGCTTTGCGGATGGGCCAGAGCGGATTTTCTACATTTTGAGCGGGATACACATTTGAGGAGTGAGCTTGGGGAATCAGATGGAAAACCTAACCCTAAAACCCAAATTTCCATTTCACCTTTCAACTGAACCCAAATGATCGTTTTACCCGTAAACAAAAAAATCCAAATTCATATTTCATTCCCCTAAACCTTATTTTTATTTAAAACCAATTATTTTTCAAAAACCAATTTTTATTGAAAATATTCTCTTAAAAAAAAAAAAAAAAAAAAAAAAAAAAAGTTTTAAAACCAAAACAGAAAATACAAAATTTAACTTTACTTTTAAACTTAAAACCTTTTAATCCTAAGAACCCTTCCATTTCCCTCCTAAACCTTGTCTGCTTCCCCAAGTCCCTCTCAAGCTCAGTACCCATCCCCCACACCCACATGGGCTCAGTGACACCTTGGCAATCCCTACATATCTCATTGGGTGCTAAGAAAAGAACAAAGTTTGGATGGCTTGGATTAAAAGGAGTGGTGCCCAAGCTTATTTTGATGGCTGAGATTTCTCCAAAGAAACACAAAGTGTCCAAGGCTCTTTTCTCCTCACAAAACAAAACCACACATGGGCATTTGAAGACCTCCTAGCTTTAGTATAAATAGAACTACTTGTAAGCCTTTGAGAGGCATTAGGATTTTAATAGAGTTTTTAGTTTAATTTATGTTTTAACTTAGTTGTAATGTTTTATTTTTATGAATGAAAAAAGTTTTCCTACTTGTCTTATTTTTACTATACGCTAATAAGCACTTGAGTGCTTATTAGCTTGTTATCACTTGTTTTCTTATCTATAGTCTCCTTATTATCTGCTAATCAGTCTTTGAAGAGAAAAAAAAAAACAAACTTGAGTTTTTTAAACTTCATTTTCAAAAAAGTTAACCCCTGTACAGGGGTGTTAGCTTAAGCTTATTTGAGTGTTCTAAAACAGTTTTCACCATTTGACTTTCATAGTCATAGTACTTTGAGGTTTTAGAGTAGTTTGTAAAAGTTGGAACCTGTATTATCAATTTTTACAATTTTTGAAAACAAAAAAAAAAAAAAAAAAAGTTTTCTGTCCTTCTGTCGTTCACTCAGGAATAGCGACTATAGCTGTGTTCACAACACCTTTAACTTGTTTTTCATCAAAAAATTTTCAAATTTGCTTTTCTTGCATCTCTACACACCCATCTTTATATTTCCTTAGTTAATTTGCATTTAGTTTAGCTTTAGCCTAGTAAAATTTGCTCTTAAAATCTTTCCCATACTTACGATTCTGTCATCTCAGTCCAAAATGTTCCCTTAGCCCTTTTTAGTTTTGATTTTTAAATTCTTCATTATAAGGCTTTAGATCTTGAAATTTGGTACTCATAATCTAGGCTAGGTTGTGAAGTTATAATCGATTTTTATCGAATTTTAAGTACTCCCTTGGTAGCTTATTTATAAGCTTAAAGAGCACCCTTAGGGAACGCCTGTGCTGCCTATCTCAGACCCTTACTTCTTTTTTTAGCTTATTTCAGATCCCTCTTAGCTTATTAATAAAATATTTAGCTTAATCTAGTATCCTCAGTTGCTTATTAGATCCCATAGGTTAGATTGCTTATTAGTGCTTATTGCTTGCTTATTTTGTCCTTTGTATGCTTAAGGTTCCCCCTAGTATAGCTCTATACAAAACTGCTTATTTCTTTTTTTTTGCCCTCTCCTACTCAGTTGGTTTTTAATGCCTTTAGCTTGTTTTAGTTCAATTTAAGCTTACATCGCACTCAAACTGCTTATTCGTACCTCTTAAACACCATCTGTTAAGTGGTGTTGGTTTGCTTCTATCAAGCTGTGGTGAATATAAGCAGTTCAACTGCTTATTACCAAGGTTGGGTAAAAAGTTCTTTTACAAAAATCAATGTTTTGGTCTTGCAAACAAGTTTCAAAAGAAAAGTTGAAGAAAAATTTTATTTTCAAAAAAGTTTAAGCCTTCTAGCTTGTTTAGCTTTTTAATAGCTTATTTCAAAAATCGATTACCCATTTTAAATTTTTATTAGGACCAGTAACACTTGAAGTATTTTTAGTAATTTCCTCAGATTTTTATAAAATATTTTAGTATTTTTTATAATTAAATTAGATTAAATTAGTTTTTAATTCATAATAAATAATTTAAAAATGAAAAAATACCGGCTTTTTCCTAAAATTATTTTTAGTAGTTTAGAATGTAGGAAAATTAGTTTCACAACCTTAGGCCTTAAATTGCATTATTTTCACTTTTGGAGCTCGGGATTAGCAGGGTTTTCATGTTTTTGCATATTAGCACCCTAGGACTTAGTTTAGCTTAATTTTATTGTTCCGTATGCTTAGTAGTAGTTAGTTTGTCATTTATTTTGTTTCCCTAGCCTTAATTACTTTCCCGTTAATTAATTTGTAGAAACCGTAATCAAAAACAAAATCTCGAACAATTCAAGCATTTTAATAACAAACCAAAACGACATCCTCAATTCACACCTCGTTGGGACCGACCGGGTAATCACTTGCCTGGTATCACTTATATCACATTCGTGAGTTTTGGCACGTTAACCCTTTTCCTAAAAGGTTGATTTGTCGATTCTCGTGTATCTTATATTTGATATATTTTCCTATACGAATCACGGATCCCAAGTGGGAGGGATCCGTGGGATCCGTGGAACAGAGAAGAAATTTGCCTATAAATAGAGAGCCATTTCTTCATTCTAACTCACCCCTCTTCTTACTAAATCTCTCATACACTCTCATTCTCTTCTAACATATAGATCACTTGATCTAGAGAGTTGTTCTTCTTTCTTTCTATTTGTGATCCTCATATAGGTCCTTCTCTAAGGCGAGATCACGAGCATTCTACAAGTCATCCAAGCAAGGGGTCCTTGATTGATTTGTTACTCCGCAATATTTCTGTAGCAAAGATCTTGTACTTGATATTTCACATATTTGTTTTGTAATAGTTGTGTTGGTTTGGTCCACCGTGCTACGGACTCGGTATCTAGCTTTGTACCGGAAAAGTGTAAGCAACGTTGTGAAGGCTTCTCCGCCAAGTGAAGGAGTTTGTTGACATAGTGCTTGAACTCTCGAGTAGGTGACTCGGGGAGTGGAGTAGGGCAAGGAAGGTGACCTTGTAGCCGAACCACTATAAATCAGTTGTGTCTTTTCTATCCCTTAACTTTATTTATTTGCTTGCATTATCATTAGATCTATACGTTCTCAACATCCATACGATTTCACATAATATCGAATCTAAAGTTTTTGAAATCAACTTAAAATCGGCAAAACTATTCAACCCCCCCCCCCTTCTAGTTTTCCACAAAGGTGATACCAAGACCAGGCTCCTTTTTCAAATATCTCAAAACCCTAAAAGCAAGTCTCGAATGAGACTTCATAGGCTTATGCATTACTTGACTTAGACAATTCACAACATAAGAAATATCTGGCCTTGTCAAAATCAAGTATATTAATTTGCCCACAAGTTTTTGGTAATTTGTTATACTAGACAAAGGTTCATCATCTCCAAATTTAGAAACAAGCTTCTTATTATCAGGATTTTGTCTCAATAGGAGAACTACATGGCTTACAACCAAGCATACCAAACTCTGTTAAGAGCTCAGTACAATATTTCCTTTGAGTAAGACAAATCCCATCATCAATGTCAAGCACTTCTATTCCCAGAAAACATTTGAGTTTACCCAAGTCTTTAATCAAAAACTTTGAACTTAAAAAACTTTTAAACTTGTTAATTTCATTAGTATTATTTCCAGTGATAATAATATCATCAACATATACTAACAAAACCAACAGAACATCATTTTCATTTTTAATTAACAAAGAATAATCATTTGGACTTTGTATAAACCTATTCTCTTTAAGCACATATACTAGTTTTTCATTCCACTTTCTAGGAGCTTGTTTCAATGCATACAAAGACTTAACCAGTTTACAAACTCTTTTATCATTTTTATCAGAAAAACCTTCTGGCAAAGTCATATACACATCTTCCTCTAATTCACCATATAAGAATGCATTATTTATATCAAGTTGGAACAGTGGCCACTTGTTATTAACATCAATACTTAAAACACATCTTATAGTGACAATTTTCACAACAGGAGAAAAAGTCTCCTCATAATCAATACCTTCTCTCTGATTATACCCCTTAGCTACTAATCTAGCTTTATATCTCTCAACTTCACCATTAGCTTTGTATTTAACTTTAAAGACCCACTTATAGCCTATAGCTTTTCTACCATCAGGTAACTCCACAACTTCCCAAGTACCATTTCTATTTAATGCCTCAATTTCTTGATTCATAGCATCAACCCACCTGATGTCTTTAACAGCTTCCTTATAGGTAGTGGGTTCATATATTTTATTTAGACTAGAAGTGAAAACAAAGTTACAAAGCGCAAGTTGGAATATTTAACAACTTTATCAATACCATACTTATGACTTTTATTAAGCACATAATCTTTATACTTAGATGGTAAAGTTGTCATTCTACTAGTCCTTCTAACAGTCTGTGCCCCTGCTGGTTCTGGTGATTCAAACATTTTACCAAACATATCTAGATCCTCACCTTCAGAAATATATCCATCATCAACATTACTAGTACCCTGTATACCATCCGAAAACAACAGTTTCTGTTGCATACTCACTATCTTCAGTGTCCTTCCTACTAGAAGTGTCCCTAGTGTTGTCCACATTAACTGTGTCTATATCCTCTACTGTATCAACTGGCAAATTGATATCTACATCAGCTGTATCAGCAGATTCTACAGTTTCAGTATGTAGATGCTCATTAACACTAGCATCTTCTTCTACAGTGATGACACTAGGCTTATGAGTATTAGATTCAGGTACAGATTTGTTGTTACCATCTATACTACTTATTTTATCATCATAGGGTTCATTGGTTCTAAAATTATTTTGACTGCTATCAAATTCTTGATCAAAGAAATTTAAATCATTAATTCCATTATCTTCAAACAAAAAATCTTTAGTGAAAGAAGTATTCTTAAAAGGAAACACAGTTTCATAAAACTTTACATCTCTTGAAAACATAAATTTCTTTTGATCAATATTATAAAGTTTGTATCCTTTTTTATTAAAAGCATATCCAACAAACACACATTTATCAGATCTAGATGCAAACTTATCAGATTCATTTAAAACAGTTGAAAAACATAAGCAGCCAAAACATTTTAGATTCAACAGATTAGGTTCAGTATTATACACCATTTCAAAGGACTTTTACCGGACAACCTGATTAGTTGGCATGTTAATAAGGTAAGTAGCGGAGTTAGAATAGATTCAATCCACATGTTCAAGAGTAACCCCCACAGAAACATGAGGGCTCATGATGTTTAATGCCTATGTTTTCTCTGCTACACCATTAAATTTGAGGTGTATAAGGACAAGATGTTTGATGTAAAATACCATTGTTGGAAGAAAAATTTTCAAACCTCTTATTTACAAACTCGTCCCATTGTCACTTCTAAAAACTTTAATAGTTTTCTCAAACTGATTTTTAATGAGATTATAAAAACTATTAATATGATCAAAAACTTCGGTTTGCTTTTCATCAAAAA
>OU343224.1:250592023-250616846 GCA_910596185.1 Chrysanthemum makinoi | reverse complement strand
TTTTACGCTGACTTGATGGTCATGCATGATAGATACTTGTGTAGTCGTATAAAACATTTACATAAACCTATGATTTCTCACCAACATTATTGTTGACCGTTTTAGCAATGTATTTTCAGGTAACTGAGGCATTATCATCATGACATGGTTTAGGAACCTACATTTTGAGTCGCGGCGTCGACTTACATTATGTACATTATGGCACTTTATTTCAAAACATCGTTTGGATTTGTATTATATTTGTATTTCCGCAAACTTTGTAAACCTTTTGGGACCGATGTTGTACTCTGAATGTTTTATGAAATATCCAACGATGTGTTTTTAAAACGGCACTTTAGGTCGTTCAATATAACTGTGATGTGGTGCTATGACAGTCAATCCCCCAGGAATTCCATTCCGCTGCAAAACAGGTAAATTGGGGGTGTGACACTTCCTCATCGTCAAGGCTACTGAAGTCTTCTTGTTGATGATTCCTTCTTTCTTCAAAGAAGTGTAGTGTTGAAGACATTAGTGAAAGATGTCTCAAGTGTCAAGACGAAGATATTAGTAAAGGGTATCTATCGTCTATAGGATAAGCACTTGTGATTGGTGCTTAGAAGTCAAGACAAAGAAGCATTAGTGAAAGGTGCTTAGAAGTCAAGACAAAGAAGCATTAGTGAAAGGTGCTTAGAAGTCAAGACAAAGAAGCATTAGTGAAAGGTGCTTAGAAGTGAAGACACAAGACATTAGTGAAAGGTGTCTTGTAGATCTAGTCAAAGGCATTAGTGAAAGGTGCCTTAGATGTACATTCGATTTGGTGTGTTTCGATGTACAAGATAGACTAGTATTAGATCCAATGATATTGATATCCTTGATGATGTTGTAAAGGAGTATATCTCCTTTGGGATTAGTCGTTGGTGTAGTGTGGTAGTAGTTCCTCCATTGCAATGGAACTAGGTGCTTAGCCTAGTACCTAATAAAGGGTAGGCGACGTTGTGAAGGTGTAGTTCACCTTGGAGTGAAAGAACTAGGTACTTAGCCTAGTACCTTATAAAGGGTAGATGACGTTGTGTAGGTGTGGTTCACCTTGGAGTGAAAGAACCCGGTGGTTAGCCTAGTACCGGAAAAAGAGTAGGCGACGTTGTGAAGGCTTCTCCGCCACAAGGAGTTGGTGTAGTGCTTACGAACTCTCGAGTAGGTGACTCGGGGAGTGGAGTAGGGCAAGGAAGGTGTCCTTGTAGCCGAACCACTATAAATACTCGTGTTGTGGTTTTGTGCTTCTTACTCTTATCTTTTCATTACTTACCTTTATATGCTTGTTTATCAACATCCAACACACACATCCAAATAGATTGACATAAGTCGATCTAAATAGATTAAAAGGAAGTTTTAATTGGTAAAACTATTCAACCCCCCCCGCTTCTAGTTTTCCACACTCTTATTTACAAACTTTGTCCCATTGTCACTTCTAAAAACTTTAATAGTTTTTTCAAATTGATTTTTAATGAGATTATAAAAACTATTAATATGATCAAAAACTTCAGTTTTGCTTTTCATCAAAAACACCCAAACAGCTCTGGTGTAGTCATCAACTACAGTAAGAAAATACTTAAACCCTTATCTACTGGTCACTTTATATGGACCCCACACATCTAAATGAACAAGATCACCCATATTTTTAGTTTTATGATCACTTAAAGGAAATGGTTTTCTTGTTTGTTTAGCTTTATGACATATCTCACAAGGTTCAGAACTAGTACTCATAAGGTCTTTTAGTTTAGTTTTAAGCACAATTAAGACTTGGTCGTGGGTGTCTGTCTATGCCAAATACAATTTGACATAAGACAACTCTTAATATTACTATTATTAACCCTCTTACCTTCATCAAGAAAATAAAGACCACCTTTTTCACTACCAGTCCCCATCAGGAACCTTTGAGTGGAATCCTGAATTTTACAAATCTTATCATTAAAACTGACAACCACCTTATTATCTTTAGACAATTTATGAACAGACAAAAAACACACATGATACCCAGGAACTAACAACACATCTTTTAAAATCAGATTATTTCCAAACTTAAAACTTCCAATTTGTTTAACCTGTGCAACAGTCCTATTGGGATGTGCAACTGTAAGACTTAAATGAGAAACATCCATTATGTCATAAAGATGAGTAGCACAAAAAGTGATATGTTGACTAGCTCCTCGAAATATAATCCAATATAAGTACTATAGGTACTTATATTAGATTTGAAATTAAAAAACATACAAGTAAAGAAACTTATCACACAATTTGAAGCAATAACAGTACCTGCAACACTAGCATGAGCCTTGTTAGCATCACCTGAACCACTAAGCAATGATATTAATCTGTTATACTGATCACTAGTAAGAGTATGAGTAGTAATCTTACTAGTATCAGTCTTATTTTCAGTCACATTATTAACATTGCCTTTTTGAACAAAACCATGTGGATATCCAACTAACTCATAACACCTATCAATAGTATGACCACTCATATTACAATGCTTGCAGACCAGATTTGACACCCTGCCAAACCTTCTGTTATTATTATTATTGTTTCTATTAGGATTCCAGTTGTTGTTTTGAGAATTACCAGTATAGGGCCTAGCAGCAAAGACTGCAGCCCCATTCTTAACAGATTTACTAGCCACATGACTATTTCTGTGAGACTCATCTCTAGATAGAGTAGCAAAAGCAGACTTAACATCAGGTAAGTGATTAGTAGTGAGAATAAGACTTCTCACAGAGCTAAAACTATCATCAAGACCCATAAGAAATTGCATCAGCCTCAAAAGATCTGAATGCTATTACAAAGTGGGAGCAGTTTCACAAATGCATGTAGGCAGATCAACCAGGGAGTCAAACTGCCTCCACAATGCATTAAACTCATGATAGTACTTAGAAAGACTCATTCCAGATTGAGTTAAAGTATGTATTTTATGATGCAGATTATATATCACAGAACCATCCTCTTTATTATATGTTTCACTTAATTCATCCCAAACAGATTTAGCATTCACAGAAAACACTTAACATTTATAAAGATCTTGTGAAATACAACCAAGAATCCAAGATAACACAACAGAATTACACCTATCCTATTGTGTCTGATAAATAACATCATTGAGATCTCTAACACACTTCCCATTAATAAAACCAAGTTTGTTTCTAGTGTGTAAAGCCAACTGCACAGCAGCAGACCAGACCTTATAGTTCTCAGTACCTTCAAGTTTGAAAGTAATCAACTGAGCACCAATGTCTTGAGGGTGCAGATACAAAAGGTCATATATATCCAATTTTAATTCACTACTTCCCCCTTCAGGGCCCTTACCCTTATCATCAGGACCATCAACCATGATGATCACCAAAAGAGTCAAAAAATAAATGCACAATCAAGAAACAGAAACAAACAAAATAACAACAATACCTTGTAACTCGTCAAACACAAATAACCACCAAACAATCTCAACAAACTCCAACAAACAAGTCCCTTGATCTACTCAACCTCCAAACAATCCTAACCAAAAATCCTAAGAAAAAAACCTAAAAGAAGGTGTGAGAGGTATTACAACCACGCAAGCTTCCAAAAATATCCAAGAACCAGGATCAAGAAGATCCAAACCACAATCACAGCACAGCGGAAAAACACCTGAAACAAGAACACAACAACTATTATTAGACAAGTATTGATTTAAAAACACAAATCTGACCCTAAACAACCCTAATAATTATTTTAGGGTTTTTGATTTTTGTTTCAAGAAACTTGAAATTAGAATCAAAACACAGTCAGATTATCAATTAAACCAAGGAAAAACAACCTGAATTAGGATTTGATATAGTAAACCCTAATTTTAACAAATTTGATAAAAAATCAAATTAACACACTCCGAAAACTAATTGACTCACAAGATTACTAAATCAAGAAGTAATTAGTCAGGAAATCACCAGGATCAAAAAAACCCCCAAAAATTACGAAACCCTAATTTTTGAGAAATTTCAATTAACCTTCAGATCTTAAAGATCTGATATCAAGAAACCACTATCGATACTCAGAATAACAAGATCTATACCAATAGATCAAAACACCCAAAATTTGAGAAACCCTAGTTTTAACAAACAGTTACGATCTTTTTAAAAATGCTTTGGTATAGAGCAACCTGGCTCTGATATATTGTAGAAACTTATAAAACCAAAGCAATTTAACACAAGAACCAGATTTAATAGTGAACCCAGCCAACCACACCTTGGCTCACTTTTATTATTAACAATGGCTAAAAAATAGCAGTTTTACAATACAAGTTAAAAAGGATAAAAGATTTACACAAACTAAGGTTTCTCTCAATCTCAGGGAACAAGAGAGAATTCTTGAAGTATTATAACTAATGCTTATCTTCAACAATCTTCCCATTATCTATCGGGTTCCTCATCCAATTAGAGGAATGAAATTAAATACCAATGAATTCGAACTCTACTATCCTTGATTTTTTATTTTCTTCACAACCTTTTAATCACAAACAAACAAACATCTTCACCATCTTCCGTTGGCGTGTCAGATCCATGCAAACATATACGAAACATTTTTTTTAAACCGATAACTGGAACAAGCAATTAAAAAAAATAAATAGAAAAAGGGGTACAAGAAGTAACAGAAGAAGAGAGGTTGGGTGACGGGGTGACATAGAGACAGCGGCTCAACATAGCCACCTAGGTTCTGGGATCAGACCTGCTCCGATACCATGTTAGACTAAATAAAACCCCGTAGGTATAACTTTATTAATGACCATTATTTATAATGGTAAAACCCTAATTCTCAAAACCCACAAACCGGGCTTGGGCCTAATTATCCACTAATAAAGTCATTGTGAATAATAATTTTATGACATTTGTTAGGTGATTTAATTGCCATTTGGAAAAACTATATTTTCAAACAAAGTGGCCGGGCATTATAAAACATACAATATCTTGGTATTACGTCATGATCATTCAAGTAGAAAGAAGAGGATGACACAACTTGAGATGACTTGTTATCTCTGGCATAGGCAGAGGCATAGGCATAGGCATGCATTATTTAGAAGATATGACTTTCATGTAGGACTGATATAATGTCAAATGAGAGGTAGAAACCAACCAATATTGACAACCGAAAAGCAATAAAGTTAGATATGATTTGATTTAGAAAATGAGTGAACTATATGTGTTTCCTTTAGATAGAATCACAAGGCACCATACATGTCTCGGTACATCTTATTTGAGTTTGCGATTCCACTTTCGATGACCAGATTACTTAGACGCATATAGACGGGAACAAAAACTTCCTTTCGTACATATATGTACTTAAATAAAAAATCAAAACTTGGCTAGTGAAGTCCTTTAATATGTTGCATTTCTTGCTGGTTAATTTCTGATTAAACACTGGTCATCGTTATCAATTATCAATGTTTTATAAACGAGTTACACGTGTTATGCATATCTGGGTTAGGGTTGAGTTTTAACACAATTAAAAAATGAATCGTGTTTGGGTAGATGTTATACTAATCTATCAATCCGTAAACCCGAATAGATTAATTTGAACACGACTCGATTATCAACTCTAATTTTAAGCAGGACATTTATGCAATACCATCCAAAGTGCCCTTAAACTGTGGTAACCACCAATACCTAAAATAACACTGGCTTGGACCATGGAATCTAGTGGGCCATTAGTAGTTACGAGCCGATCAATAAACTACAAAATTGTGGGCTCAATAAGGTTCTCTCATATTTATCAATTGTCAATTGTCAATTGTCAATGTTAAAAGACATGAACATTCATTTTACTATTTTCGATTTCTAATTCCCACCTCGGTGGGGCAGATTTACATAAAGTCGAACGTGTTCATTTAGGTTCAATGGACGTTAATTTTTCTAAAATATGCAATTATGGAGTATTTACTTTTCAAATGCTACATATGCAGTTCCCCTATAATCATAGTGGAAGTTTATTGCGGTTTTAACCCACTTACAAAAGTCTGAACCAACCTCAAGGATATTTTTCACTAGATAACAAGAAAGTTCGAATGTAGTTTTATATTTTCGAAAACAATTAAATATTCTTTTTATGTTCGTTTCACAAATTATAGTACTTGCTTTTATTAAAGGGTGGATGTAATTAGTCTAAATGTTTATTAGGCGATAGCATAAACTTTTTGGATGATTGTTAAAAGAATGGTCCAATTTATGACCACAAAAAAGCTAAAGTTTTTGAGCGAATTGATATATTATTTCTCTATAGTTCCTTCCTACCATTGATTTGAACTTTGAAGGCAAATACTCCATCCGTCCCAAATTATAAGTCAATTTTGACTTTTTCAAAGTCTTTTCTTTCCTACTTTGACATTAATTATTTTTTTTCGTGTTATATAATACTTTGATGAAAAGTATACCAATGAAAAAACATTTAAAACACAAGTCCGTTTATATATTTTGCGTCAAGTATTATATAATACTAAAAAAAATAATTAAGGTCAAAGTAGGAAAGAAAATACTTTGAAAAAGTCAAAATGGACTTATAATTTGGGACGGAGAGAGTATTACATAAGGCGTAGGGGACTACCACTATGCAATGGAACTAGATTCTTCTAACAAGATGATTATTGAACGTACAAATAAGATATTTGATAACGTAGTGTATCTGTAGTGTTAGAACACTTCTAACCAATCACTTACTTTTTACGTTGTTTTGTATGGTAATAGAGTAGGATGATGAACGATTCTTGGTTTGATTGTCAGATCTTTAGTAAGATTGTCGTAGCTGTTAAGTTGAAAAATCGTAGTGTTATAGGGTTGTTGCATTATTTTTCAGCTGCATTTTTTTTTAGAGGAAATTTTATCTATATGCTTACAAAACTTTGATATTACATCTATATCCTTGCAAATTTTCAAATTACATCAATATCCTTTCAAAATTTATTAATGCTCAAATATATCCAAATAAATATATTACTATTAACTGAATGTATTTATTATTAAAAATTATTATACAAATAATAAATTAGAAGATCAATTACCTTTTTACCCTTCTATCCTAAATCAAACAAATGAAAGTCACTGTACTTCAATCGTCATGTATTTCTTCATGTTCTGTTCATGAATTTAACAACCCTCTTCAATTCTTCTTAGGGATTAATCTCGAAACTATTATCATCTTAAGGTTATTAAGCAACCTAATTATGAGTTTACTAATTATTTTGCCTTTTACACGACAGCCAACAAAGTACTTCAAACAACTATCATATACACTAATCCATGTGTCCATATATTCGAATCTTGATCTTACATACATATTAATGATTAAGAAATGTGTATTTGACTTTGTCTGCAGGTCTCTCTTTTAAAGTAATCTTTTAAAGTAATGGGTTAATTTTCATGTCTTTCATGGACCAACAATGTTATTCTTTTGCTTTAGATCATATGTTGTTGAATCAAAAAACTTAGTGGAAGGGGCTGGTTGTGTTCAAGGAAGCAGAAGAGACAAAAACGAAAATAAAAGCTTAACCCACCTATTTGAATTATAGTGACGTTCTATATAAGGGTATAATTGTAATTGATATGTTTATTTAATATTTTTATAGGCTTAATTCATTTAATTAGGAATAAAGTGTTAATTTGGATATTTATGAGTATTTTTAAGTTTTGAAAGGATATTGATGTAATTAGAAAATTTGAAAGGATATTGATGTAATATTAAGTTTTTGCAAGGATATAGATGAAATTATCCTTTTTTTATATATATTTTATAATACAACTACTTAGTTGGAACCTGAGTTGTATTCGATGGTGTACAATGTATGCTACTGCAGAGAGTCTTTAAATATATATCCCTGAATACATTTTGGGGCATTAAAGTTTACTCCCAACATCAAATGTCAACAATATACGAAGTTATATTCTAAATATTTGTTAAACCCATTTTCAAATGGCCGAAAGTGACGAAAAACTCATAAAAAATAAGTGTTGGAGGAACTCTTATGTGGTTTATTTGGAGCTTCAGGAACTCGTTGATCTTTTCTAATCATCCTCCAAAAAAGCGGTCATCTGGGACTCTATTGTTTCTCAATCATACTTGTGGATTTCTTCTAGAAATCATAAGTCTAGTATTGTAGTGGGTAAATTCGTTAAGAAGTCCTATAGATTCTATAGCTCATATGTAATTTTGTTTCGTAGCTTTTGCTAGCCTCTAATAAAATTCAGCCATTCCAAAAAAAAAAAAAAAAAAAAAAAAAAAAAAAAAAAGGTGTTAGATGGTTACAATATATCTTTATCATTGTGCTTAAGTATCATAGAAAGTTTTGCACATGACCTCCGCTAACTCAGCTACGATACTAGTCGGAACTATCAATCTGTGGCATCGTAATTCGTACATTATGTTTCGTAAAGTGATTTGCTTCTACTAAGATATAGGCATGAGTAAAATCGACTGAAAATTTAGCCGAACCGAAAAATCGAGCCGAATTGGTCCAATCGAAACCGAACCGACCTTACTCTGTTCGGTTTTCAGTTTTATAAACTTTTGGTTTTCGGTTTCGATTTGGCTCGGTTCGGTTCGGGCAACCAAAAAAAACACACCTAAATCGAACCAGGCTGAACGTTCTGTGCAGTTTCAGTTTTTGTTGATTCACTTCGATTTGGTTCTCGATTTTATGTTTTCCTCAAAATCGGTTTTCAGCTCAGTTCAGTTTTGACCCGTTGCTCAACCCTGCTAAGATAAGTCAAAAGTCTCAAAAGTTAAGCGTATGACCATATCATTGCTTTTATACGAGGACCGTAACTATTTGTTGAGAGGGTAACCTCATGTACAAATAGGCGCAAAGGTTTGGCATTTGATCATTCACATAACTCTAACATACACACAAGATACTAAAAAGCATAGCATTTCAAGGACTCATGTCACCCATCAACATATGCATTTGCATAGGTTCTATATGGACGTGGTAGTAGTAATTCCAGCCATTACTATCAAAGCTATTGGACATCAATGGTATCGGAGTGTGGTCATTTCTGATTTTATGTAGTTGTAATTTACTTGAGATCAAACGACTTTTTAGTTTAGGTTCAAAGACGAGTTGGATTTGCGTACTACACACTATATTTAGCTAGCTTGATAACGTCACAAAAAAGAGCAGAGAGCAGGTAGCAAGACGGTTGTGTCCCCTTGCGTGGTCATAGTTAGGTCATGCTCCCACTAGAGATGGAGCGGGTCGAGGGGGCAACAACACTTTGGTAAGTCATTTTACATTGTGACAAAGTTGTCACTTGGGCATACTAAGACATATGACCATAATTGTAATGGGGAGTCTAAACATTTAAGTGATAGACATTACATTGGTTCATGAGAATCACAAATGAAGTGAAAAAAAAAGATTACACTTAATTAATGGATTAGCCAATAACTTAGTGCACAAATCGGCCATAAGAATGAGAATAAATTACATCTATATCTTTAGTGCTGAGACACTCACTTCCCTTTCTAATATGATGTTAGAAGCTTAACGTTGTTGGCTATAGAATGGTAAAGTGTTTTGTGTCTATTGATATCACTGAATAATACATATATAAGGCGTAAACCCTAACAAATAACAATCAGGCCTTAACCCATACAAAATACACTCGGGCTATATTAAATATACGACTAACATGTAGAATGGTAAAGTGTTTCATGTCTATTGATATCAATGAATAATACATATATAAAGATATATAGAGTGTAAACCTAACAAAAAACATTCGGGCCTTAGCCCATACAAAATACACTCGGGGCTATATCAACTATACGACTAACATTAGAAAATTTAGTGAAGATGAGTTTTCACTAACTTTAGACATAAAAGTAATTATTATGATTAAGACGTTATATAGTTGCGTCGTCCTTTGTGAGAACTTCGTAACGAGTCTTTATATGTTCTAAACGGGGTTAAGGTAAATGAGATATCGATGTTCGAAGTAGGGTGTTTGGTACAATTGTCAAGTAGGGTGTTCGACAACACTTGTTTATATATGTTACAAATTCATTTGATGTGTACTGCATATTCATTGCAATTAAAAGTGTTATTATGTGAGCCATAACACGACTTGTTACATTTGGTTGAATATATTTAAGGATCCATGAGACATTGTAAAGCCACAAAAGAAATCCCCAAAAAACCTTAACTTTTTCTAAATTTCCGGTCATACTTTGGTTATGAATACACAAAATCAGGTGGGGTTTCAGGCAATTTTGTCATCTCTGGCAGTACGTTGCTCCGCCTGTTGTATGTTATGTACCAGATTGTAACAACCAGAAATCAGTTAAGAAATGCAGTTGTTGATGATAACAAACAGGGGATCACATAAGAAGAAATGAAACCGTATTTGAAATCAAATGATTCACTCAGTTTGTAATGGAATTAGAGAGAGAAATATTACAAGTCTTTTTCGTGAATGAATTACAAATGAAATGGGAAAGAGTATTTATCCAGTTGGGAGGAAGGAGAAATAGGAGGAAGGAGTAAACAGATTTTCCCGCCAAAAGTTATAACTAACTTTTGGCCTTCAGTAGAATCCATCAGGGTCTTCAGTGGAATCCATCAGTAGAATCCAAATTGGCGCGTATCAAACCCTTCCCCTTAACATTAGACTTTCCACAGTCAAATAGCATCTTCAATTGCTTCCTCTTGATCAAACCCAGGGTACTTCTTTAGTAACTCAGTATATAGCTCCCAAGTTGCCTCTTCTTCACTGCCATTTGACCATTGTACTAACACATAAACAGCAACTCTATTGTTAACCTTTCCCAATCTCCTGTCAATGATTTTCACTGGAAACACTGATAAGAGCCCTTCATTGTCACACATGGGAAGAGTTCCAGGCTTATCAACCACTCCTTTGCAAAGCTTGAGTTGTGACACATGAAACACTGGATGAATTTGGCTACCACTTGGAAGCTGCAACTTATAAGCCACATTGCCAATCTTCTCTATAATTTTGAATGGACCATAGTACTTAGCTGAGAGTTTGTTATAAGGACTTTGTCTAGCTGTTACTTGCCTGTATGGTTGTAATTTCAAATAAACCCAAACACCTTCTTCAAAACTTCTATCAGTTCTGTGTTTATCTGCCAAACTTTTCATCCTATCTTGTGCTCTCTTTAGATGAAATTTAAGCATGTTAACCACCTGCTCTCTTGCCTGCATTGTCCTATCCACAGCTTCAATTGTACTTTCCCTTGGCAAATAAGGCATGTAGATGGGTGGTGTTTGACCATATAGCACTTCAAATGGGGTGGTTTGGATAGCAGTGTGGAAATTTGTATTATACCAAAACTCTGCCATTGAAAGCCATTGTGTCCACTCTTTTGGCTTCTCACCAGACATACATCTGAGGTAGCACTCCAGACACCTATTCACCACTTCTGTCTGGCCATCTGATTGTGGATGGTAGGCTGTTGACATTTGCAGTTTAACCTTCAAAGCCTTGAACAATGATTGCCAAAAAGCACTTAGGAACACTTTGTCTCTGTCACTTACAATGGTATTTGGCAAACCATGTAACTTGTAGATGTTATCTAAGAACACTTGTGCCACTTGTGCAGCTGTGAAAGGATGCTGAAGGGAAATGAAGTGAGCATACTTACTGAGCCTGTCCACTACCACTAATATAACAGTCTTTCCATGAGATTTTGGCAGTCCTTCCACAAAGTCCATGGATATATCACTCCATACTCTAACTGGTATAGGCAAAGGCTGCAAAAGACCTGGATAAGCACTAAGATCAGGCTTTTGCCTTTGACACACATCACATTCCCTGATCCATTGTTTGACCACTTTTCTCATTCCCTTCCAATAACAAATAGAACTTATCTTCTGCACAGTCACTTGAACACCAGAATGTCCACCAACTGATTCATTGTGAATTTGTGAGAAGATTTTCTTTCTCAATACCTCATTACCTCCCACCACCAACCTACCTTTCCTTCTTAACTGGCCATTAGACCAAGTGTACTTTGTTGATTGAAAATTAGGATCTTCAAACTGCTTTATTAATTTGGCCAACTTCTCATCTGTCACCCAACTTTCTTCAATTTCTTTGAGAAGTCCAGTAGTCACATTAGTAGCTATCATTGCCAATAATTGACCCTGCATTTCCTTCCTAGACAGAGCATCAGCTACCACATTTTCACTACCCTTCTTATAAACAATTTCATAATCATACCCAAGCAATTTAGGCAACCATTTAGCTTGGAAAGGAGTAGTAAGCCTTTGATCCAACAAGTATTTTAGGCTGAAATGGTCAGTCTTAATCTTGAAATTTCTGCCCATTAAGTAACCCTTCCATTTCTCCAATGCCAAAATGACAGCTAAAAATTCTTTTTCATAAGTGGACAAAGCTTGATGTCTAAGAGATAAGGCCTTACTCAAGTATGCCAATGGATGACCATCTTGCAACAACACAGCACCAATACCAGTTCCACGTGCATCAGTTTCCACAGTGAATTCCTTCTCAAAGTTTGGCAACCCCAACACTGGTGCTTGTATCATGGCCAACTTCAATTTCTCAAAAGCTTCTTGAGCTATGTCAGACCACTCAAAAGAGTTCTTCTTCAGTAATGCAGTTAATGGCTTACTGATGATTCCATACCCCTTAATGAACCTCCTATAATAGCCTGTGAGTCCCAGAAATCCTCTCAGTTGCTTTACATTCTTGGGTGTAGACCAATTTTTCATAGCCTCAATCTTAGAAGGATCTGTTGCAACCCCTTTATCAGTGATGATATGACCCAAGTACTCTACCTGAGACACTGCAAAAGTGCACTTGCTCCTTTTTGCAAACAAGGTGTGAGCCTGCATAGTCTGCAAAATCAGTTTAAGGTGCTCAATGTGTTCTTCAATTGACTTGCTATAAACCAGAATATCATCAAAGAAAACCAGTGTAAACTTCCTCAAATAGGGTTTAAAGATCTCATTCATTAGTGATTGAAATGTGGAAGGAGCATTTGTGAGTCCAAATGGCATCACTAAAAACTCATAGTGGCCATCATGAGTTCTGAATGCAGTCTTATGAATGTCTTCCTCCTTCATTCTGATTTGGTGATACCCAGACCTTAAATCAAGCTTTGAAAACACCACTGATCCATGTAATTCATCTATCAATTCCTCAATCATAGGTATGGGAAATTTGTCTTTGACAGTATTCTTATTCAATTGTCTATAGTCAACACACATTCTCCAACTGCCATCCTTCTTTTTAACCATGACTATAGGAGAGGAGAAAGAACTTTGACTAGATCTGATGACACCAGCATCCAATAACTCTTGTACCATCTGTTCAATTGCATCCTTTTAGCTAGGAGGATGCCTATAGGGTCTGATGTTAACTGGAGGAGTGTTTGGCATAAGAGGAATGTGATGATCATGTGATCTTTTTGGTGGTAAACCAGTGGGAACTTCAAACACACCTTTGAAGTCATTCAAAATTTCATCAACCTTATCTGACTCAATCATACTTGTCCCTACCATACTACAGAATGACACAGGACAGACACACAATGTCATAGAATTCAACCTAGCATTGTTGTGTTCTCTAGGTTGCATCCATTGAAGTGTAGCTTGTGGAGAACCTCTTAGCAACACCTTCTTATTGCCCACATAGAACCTCATGGTTAATTTCTCAAAATTGCACATGATTTCTCCCAAAGTAGACAACCACTGTATTCCCAACACTACTTCACAACCTCCTAAAGGTAGTACCATAGCATCAATCATATAAGTTTCTTCTCCCATGATCACAGATAAACCACAACACATCAAAGTACTGGTCATAGCTTGACCATTAGCCACAGACACTTGCAAAGGACACATAGGTTTAGTCTTACAACCCAACTTTTTGACAGTCTGTAAATCAATGAAATTGTGTGTACTTCCACAATCCACAAGCACATGCACCCCTTGTTTGCCTACTGTACCTTTAACCCTCATTGTCTGATAATTGTATACACCAGTGAGAGCATTTAATGAGATTTGAGCAACCATTTCATTATTATGATCAATTTCAATAGACTGATCATAATTCCCCAAATGACCCATTTCATCATTAGTCCATTCTTCTCCCACAAACTCAGTTTCCTCATCTATCACCACTTCTAATGAATGCAATTGACCACTACATTTGTGTCCAGGCACATATTTTTTATCACAGTAAAAACAAAGATTCTTAGCTCTCTAATCCTCTAATTCTTTTTGAGTCAATCTCTTAAAGGGTCTATTCTCACCATATGGTGTTCTTGTGGGTGCAGGCAAAGCCATAGGTCTATTAACTGGTTTTGGTAAAATGCCTCCATCTTTACTAACATAACCCGTATTAACAGATCTCACATTAGGTTGATAGGAGTTATACCTTGGTTTTGTGGCAATGAGTGTAGCTTCTTGCATTTTTGCCATTGAAAACACATCAACCAGGGTATGAAGCTTAAACATTCTCACAGGCATGCTAATTTCATCCTTCAACCCTCCAATGAACAAACTTATTGCAAGAGACTCAGTTAATTCCAACCTATTCAGCAACTCTTCAAACTTATCTTGATAGGCTTGAACTGTGCTAGTTTGTTTCAAATTCTTGAGTTCAACCATGGCATCTTCAAACACATTTCCAAATCTTTTCAAAGCCTCCCCTTCATACAACTCCCATGGACATCCAACACCATACTTTTTGACAAATTGTTGATGCCAAACTAAAGCCTTGTCATACACATGCATGGCTGCTAATTCAACCTTCATCTCTTCTTCAATGTTATCCATCCTAAAGAATTGTCTACATCTGAACAGCCATCCCTTGACATCATCTCCAGTGAATCTTGGAAAATCAATCTTAGACATTCTTCCATACTTACCAGTTGACCACCATTTCTGCCATTATTACCAAGAACACCAAGATTTTCTCTCCTTTGGCTAGTACCTTCACCATGATCAACCTTGTTTTGCAAAGCAGTTACAGTATTCTGCAGTGATGTTATTGCAGCCATCATCTGATCCAATTTACTTTCTAAAGACGGATTCCCCACTGATTCTGTATGTGGGTTGTCACCATTACCATTTGATCTTGTTTGCACCATTCTTGAAATGATATTATCACAACTCATCAACTATGGGTGATAACTATCAATTAACCTGTTCTTGATTACTCAAACCAATTGCTTCTGATCAGCTTGTTCAAGATTAGAGAATTTAACCACTAATGGGCTAATCTTGTGACCGTACAATTGTTTGACACTAATCTGATTGTGAAAAGAACATGTGAAGTTAGTGGTGCCTAACTTCGCCGGAAAATAACCGTTTCTTGCTGGAATTGAAACGAAGAAGATAACCGGAAAATCAAGAATGTCAGTGTAACATTCTTGAAAAGAATATGGTGCCAGAAAAGGGCTCTGAATACCACTTGTTATGTACCAGATTGTAACAACCAGAAATCAGTTAAGAAATGCAGTTGTTGATGATAACAAACAGGGGATCACATAAGAAGAAATGAAACCGTATTTGAAATCAAATGATTCACTCAGTTTGTAATGGAATTAGAGAGAGAAATATTACAAGTCTTTTCGTGAATGAATTACAAATGAAATGGGAAAGAGTATTTATACAGTTGGGAGGAAGGAGAAATAGGAGGAAGGAGTAAACAGATTTTCCCGCCAAAAGTTATAACTAACTTTTGGCCTTCAGTAGAATCCATCAGGGTCTTCAGTGGAATCCATCAGTAGAATCCAAATTGGCGCGTATCATTGTACCGTGAGAAATAAACGTCTAGTAGACGGTGAAAATTCGATAAGTCGGACGTTTTCATTTATGTGTTAGGTTAAATAAGTACCCGCGCACTCCAACAAAGAATGTTTTTCAGTTTTAAGTGTTTCGTTACAATAACTTGACAAATGAGGACAATATTAGATTTAAGTACATTTAAGCAAATTGATAGAAAATATCAAACGAATTTATATAAAAAATATCAAGAACTGACCCGATGTTGCGAGCGATAGTCATTAATGTTAAGGAGTTATAAGGTCAAAGTAGATAATAGACCCTTAACCGCAAAACGGTAGAAGACAGTAATATAAATTTTTGTAAAGAAAAAAGCATACCAAAATTTAAAAGCATATGCATCATGTTAAGGAAAATTAGTTCTACAAATATACATAGGGTTGTAAACGAACTGAACGTTCAGTAAACATTTCATAAACCGTTCGGTAAAAAGTTCGTTTATGTTCGTTTATTTATTAAATAAACGAACATGAATAATATTTTACGATCGTTTAGTTAAATGAACGAACATGAACAAAAGTCACGTCCGTTTATTTATGTTCGTGAACGTTCGATTATGCGTTCGTTAACGTTCATTTATGTTCATTTATTTATTTATGTCCGTATATCAAATCTTTTAATTGTATAATTTTTAAATTAGTTTGTTTAAACAAAACAACACTTATAAAACAATATTATATGCAAAAATTAATAAAGTTTATGTATGTTTGTCTATGTTTATTTATGTTAGATCATTTATGTTCATTTAGCGTTCATTTAGTGTCTTAATGAACGAACATAAACGAACATGAACAATTCATTTTCTTAATAAACGAACATGAACAAGAAATTTCGTCCGTTTAAGCGTTTGTGTTCGTTTATTTGTCCGGTTAAAATTAAAAGAACGAACATGAACAAGACTCCGTTCATGTTCGTCCGGTTCGTTTACAGCCCTAAATATACACCTAGTAAAGCTTATTTTTTGGCAATTGTTTGTAGGGATGAGCATGGTTCAGTTTTGGTCGGTTTTTGGCTAAAATCAAAACCGAACCAAAATATTCGCTTTTTATGAAACCCAAAATTGAAACCGTTTGGTTTTCGGCGGTTCGCCTTTTTGGGTTTATTATCGGTTTTTCGGTTATCTCAATGTTAAACCGTATATATTTGGTGTAGCCAATTTATACCAACAAACTTGTTTTACATAGAAAATTGCTTATTATTCTTTACTTTATTGTAAATCTAAATCTAATAATGTTTATCCTATATTTCTAAAGTTACTCACATATAGATGAAACACACACACATGTAAGTGAATATACACATAGTATAATAATTGTCACATATATATTAATATATTGTCAAGTAAACACACATACCTAACAAACACGCATGTAAACGTTAAGATAAATATATTTTAAATCCACCCACAAAATAAATATGAATTTATAAATTTGATATATTTAATAATTGTTTATCTTATATTAATTATATATTATTATATAACAAAACCGGTTCGGTTTGGTTTTTACGATTCGATTTTTGGACGAAAACCGAAATTGAAAACCGAATTTTTGGTTTTTGAAAAGAGAAAAAACCGAACCATCGATTTTTAGTTTTGGTTGGTTATTTCTGCTCGGATTTTTTCGGTTCTCGGTTTGATTTCGGTTTTTTCGGTTTTTTGCTCACCGTTAATTGTTTGTATTATTAACAATGTTTATTATACTTGTCCCACATAGGTGGAATATATAAGTAAAAGAGTAATTACAAATGTAAAGAAAGCTAAATATTATTATATAAATATTTGTAATAAATATAAAATCATAGAATTCGAAGTTAGCATTTTTTCTTGTTTTTGTAGTAAATTATAACAAAAATTTACAAATAGGATTTGTTCTCGGGGCACTCTTAGAATTTAATAATATTTTTAAACGTTGTAATTTAGTATTCATTTTAAAATTCTATTGTTTTATGTGTGTTTATTGTTTGCATTAATATTTATGCTAATTTAAACAATATAATGAGCGAGGATTTGAACCCGCGCGTTATGACGGATGGTATGTATACGATACTCATGCACGTATCGGAAACATCAGCTTTTTCTAAGGAAGGAATTGCATTTTATTTATATAAGAACGGTTTTCTTAGGCGATTTTATTATAAATGAAGTAGTTATTGTTCATATGCCCAAGCCCATGGCATTGGTTTTTAGTAATTCGGTTTTCGAAAACCTTGACTGAACCGAACGTCGAATGTTTATTTCAATTCCGGTTGTTGATACATTTTTTGATAGTAGTTAAGCTCATTCGCTCTGCACTCCGCCACGACGTAGGGGTTGAAATCCTCGTTTAAAACATTCATTAATGTAAGTTTAATGTCAATTTTTTGTTTGGTTACGGACATCTAAAATTTTAAAAATTGCATTTTTAAAACATTTATCATCTATGTATGTATTTTAGTATAAGTTTAGTGAAATTCTAATCATTTTGCTAATAAATTCGATTGAAAAGAATCGAACATATCAAAGTACAAGGATTCTCATGTGATATATAAAGCATGAAAAATGTGTAATTTTTGAATACCGTAATTTATATAAGCAATGTCATATATATTATTAATTATATTATGCAAGAACTAATTTATACTTCCGTATGTTTACATGTTATATAATATTTTGACGAATATTACATAATATTGACTGATTATCAAGTACTTTCACCGCCGATTATCACAAGCTTTTAATACTATTGAATACCATTTTCATATCATCATTGCATAGTGATGCATGGGTACTTGACATTTTAATATGAAATAGTGTGTACTAAAGTTATTTCGAAAATTCTCACCACGTGTAAAATCATTTACATCATGATGTATAGTAATGTTATTGTTGGAATATGAACATATTTCATAAACATATGTCTGGAAAGTACTCGAGCCTATTGGATCGCACGTGTTACGTTTAAGAATCAATTCGGATAATTAATATATATAAAGTATTATATTGATTATATATAACTAATAAGCCGTAACGACCATTATATTAATAGTTACTAACGATCGTTAAACGAAAGAAAAATGACCAAAATGTAAATTAGAGGAGAGAAGGATCTAGAAATCCTCCCCTCCCCATATGTTCGGCCGATCCACTCCTTAGGGAGGTGGGTTTTGATTCTTGAGCTCCAAGTTATGATAACTACATATGGATCCTTTATTCATTATTAGGTTATCTCTTGAAAATAAAAAGAAAAAAGAAAAAAAAAATCTTTATTCTCTTCTTCTTCCCTCTCTACATAACCGATCGAACACCACTTTGTGTGCTATATAGGTTCGATTTGTTTTTGTAATCAAGTGATTTATTTGTTTATTGGTTTTGAGAACTAGCATTCTAATTGAATTGTTAGTAAAACGTGTGTGTAAGAACGTAGAGGAATCAAATCCTTTGATTCGTGGTGGTTTGTTTTATTCGATCCAAACAAAAACCCTAATTAGGGTTCTTGGTCAATTCACACAATCAAAGGTAAACAAGGTAATTTAATTAGGTTAATTACTTACACTATTTGATCTTTAATCCGTTGCGTACTTGTGATTATTTATGTTTTTATTATATGATTAATATGCTTCAACGCCTACAGTGGCATCACGAGTCGTTAAATAGTGTAGTATATTACCTAAAACGTAAAAATTAGATCTTTATCAATTATTGCATGGTTTTTATTGTTCTTTTAATTTTATAACCCCTTTGGCCGATTTTATTGTAAAAAGTTTGGATTTTTATGATCTTTAAAATTGGTAGAACGAAAACCTAAAGTGAATGAAATTTTTAAGTGCTTATATCTTATATTTTTTTTTATTATATGACGTTATTCGATCTTGTTTATTATTATTAATTGTTAATATTATCCATGATGAAAACATGCATGTTTTGTCATGGATCTTGATTCTTGATATTAGATATATGATTCTTGAATTAATTATTAAGATATTTTAGATAACTATTGTATGCCACACGATTACTAAAAGTTTGTAATTAATTCTAATATTGGGGAAGCCTTCTTCTTTAATGTTTTTAATCAACTTCTCTGTGCTATGGTGTGTATATTTAATTTAGAGCTTACGCTATCAATCTTTATCAGTGTATGTGATCCACTTGGTACCTTGCTCGAAAATCGAGTGGAAGCCTTATTTAAATATTCACATGTGCTTAGTTGATTTTTATTAGGTTATCACCGGATTAAAAGTATGCATGTTCTTAATTGTTAATTGTTATGATAAGTATTATGTTGTTTTAGTTTGTTTATTGATTTGCTTTTAATTCGTTATGGCTCATGTAAAAACAAAGAGTGTTTTAGAAAAATAAAATAAACATCAGTAAAAGATTTATTATAAATCATTGATCTTGAAAAGTCTTATGTGACAATAATTGGGTTCGGCTTACATCTGATAATGCATAGGTTTCCTACGTCGAGACTTGCAAGATATAATGGTTTATAATATGTTTTCTAAATTAAAGTCTTAATTCTTTTGTGGATGATGTTTTTTATTCCAACCAATGGCTTACAAATTAGGCCTAATTACTTAAAAAGCCATTAAATTTGACAATTTTTACCGTTGTATGTAGCCATGTTTTTTTTTTCTTCCTAATGTGACACCAAACATTCGAATTTCGTACAATGTGTGTACCCAGTGACGGCAGTTAGTACAAAACTTGGCATCGTTAGTCCTTTATACTAACGGTCGTTAGTAAATAACTTAAAAATCCGTTTTCCCGCGTCAACTTGGCATCGTTAGTCCTATATACTAACGGTCATTAGTAAATAACTTAAAATTTCGTTTTCTTACGTTTTGGTACGTTTTCGAACTTTTATTTACGTTTTCGTCCGTTTTTAACGTTTTCAACCGTTTTTTTACGTTTTCGTGTGTTTTTCAATGTTTTCAGCCGTTTTTTTACGTTTTCGTCAGTTTTTTATGTTTTTGCCTGTTTGATAACGTTTTGACCTTTTTTTTTAATGTTTTCGTCTGTTTTTTTACGCTTTTGTCTGTTTTCGTCTGTTTTTTACATTTTCATCCATATTTTTACGTTATCGGCTTTTTTTAACGTTTTCGTCCGTTTTTTTATGTTTTCACCCGTTATTTACTTTTTTTTTACGTTTTCTTCTATTTTTTTATGTTTCTTCTATTTTTTAACGTTTCGTCAGTTTTTTATGTTTTCGCCATTTTTTTAACGTTTTCCTCTGTTTTTACGTTTTCGGCCTTTTTTATGATTTCGTCTGTTTTTTTACGTTTTCGTCATTGTTTTACGTTTTCGCCCTTCTTTTACGTTATCTCCTTTTTTTACGTTTTCGTCTGTTTATTTTACGTTTTCTACCATTTTTACGTAAAAAATGGACGAAAACGTAAGAAAATTGACGGAAACGTAGAAAAACAAACGGTAATGTAAAAAAAGGGACGAAAACGAAAAAAAACAGACGATAACGGACAAAAACGTATGAAAAAGTAAAAAAATAGACGAAAACGTAATAAAACGGGTGAAAACGTAAAAAAACAAACAAAAATGTAAAAATATAGACGGTAACGTAAAAAACGGGCGAAAACCTAAAAAACAGACGAAAACGTTAAAAGAACGGATGATAACGTAAAAAAATAGCAAAATACGGACGAAAACGTAAAAAAACAGACGAAAACGTAAAAAAAAAAGGTCGAAAACGTAAAAAAACAAACGAAAACGTAACAATACAGACGAAAACGTAAAAAACATACGAAAATGTAAAAAAAATAGATGATAACGTAAACAAAGGGGAGAAAACCTAGAAAAACGGACGAAAACATTAAAAAAACATACGAAGACGTAAAAAAAATGGACGAAAGCGTAAAAAAAAGACGAAAACATTAAAAAAAAAAGGGCCAAAATGTAAACAAACAGACAAAAACGTAACAAAACAGATGAAAACGTAAAAAACAGACGAAAACGTTAAAAAAACAGACGAAACGTAAAAAAAACGGTTGAAAACGTAACAAAAATATCGAAAACGTACCAAAACGTAAGAAAACGAAATTTAAGTTATTTACTAACGGCCGTTAGTATATAGGACTAACGATGCCAAGTTGACGCGAGAAAACGAAATTTTAAGTCATTTACTAACGGCAGTTAATATAAAGGACTAACAATGCCAAGTTATGTACTAACGGTCGTCACTGGGTACACACAATGTACGAAATTCGAATGTTTAGTGTCACATTAGAAGAAAAAAAACATGGCTATATACAACGGTAAAAAGTGTCAAGTTTGATGACTTTTTAAGTAATTAGCCCAACAAATTATTGAGGGTGTGGATCATTACTCGAAGCTACCAGGATATAATTTGTAAGTGAATGGTTGTTGCAAAATCATTTTTAGGGTGATTGACCGTAATTTTTCACGCCTCACTACATGCTTCGGCATATGAGGGAATTATCGAAAGAACTTTGGTCTTTGACTCATGCAGTAGTACGATATAGTGATTGAACTTTGTATCCCACTATGGGAATGAACCTATGACTATGAAAGTGATTAAAGGTGTTTGTTTAAGATGAGAGGGTCCACCACTATGGTAATGAATGATAGATATAATCCATACTCCATATACATCAAATGAGCTAGGTATGGATCTTTCATAGGTGAGGGACCCACCAGTATTATCAAACTCATACTCATTGTCATTCATGGCAGCATACCAAACGCACCCTAAATTGGTTTACCAATTACCGCGATAAAAAGAATATTACTTTAACTTATAAAACATGTTGAATCGTCAATTTTTAAAAGTGCTATGTCATTAATTTTATATTCACGGGATTTGCATATAAATTTAAGTGGCATACACTGTAATAAATAACTTAATTGAGTAAAGTTTTATTAGAACCTATGATACGTAGATGTATGCATGTTTCTTCGTACATATTTGAAATAAATGTTATTTGTTAAATAAATCATACCCTTTGAAACGTAAGTTTGTGCCATCTAATTGTAAGAACATTTGCAATTGCCTTTTATCCTGCGTGAGACATAGGTAAATTGCAACCCAAGGTAAATTACCACCCACCATGAGATGGTGGTGGAATATAGTTCTTTATTGGACAAGTTAATTGAGTTACATGGTGAGACCCTTAACCCGAGGCACAAGATGGGATGAAACATGTTTACATGACACTATGTGATGTCCCTAGTGCTATTAGTAAGTCCCATAATTATCTAGGAATTGTACAAGATTTGAAATTATTGTTCGACACTTACCTTCTTGAATAACACCATTTCTAGCAGATCAACTGATGTGATGGTGGTATGTCAATTAGGGTCCTAGGTTTAATAAAAATAATTGGTTTATCTATTTAAAGGAGAATTATCAAAAATACTAAAATTGAATTTTGTAAATTCTTTTGACAGCATTAATGCAACATTAAAATCGTAAACATGGTTTTGTTCTTTTATTGGTAAATCGATCCATACCCATAAGGGTTTTTGCTAGAATCGATTTTACTAGAATGACAAACCGAGCCTCCTTTCCATGTTAGAAAGAGTGAGACTCCATCCTATTCTTTTTCATGTTCGAGAAAGCTATAATAGGAATATTAGAATTGTCCTAATTCTAATATAACTCATAGCAAACTTACATAGTTAAGAATATTGCACATCTTATTTTTCATAGAGATTTCATCACCTTATTTCGGTGATGAATTCTTTTGAAACAAATAAGACATTTGGTTAACTTGATGTAAGAAATCTTCTGAGTTATTAAATTAGAGATCAAACTAATTACAGAAAAAGTAGTAAAAGCAAACTAGCATGATTTATCTAGTTGTTTTGATATAACCCAATAAAGGTGATACAAACCCTTGTAGAATGGTAGGCCTATTAAAGAGGAAATTGCATGCCCAATTTTCAAGTTAATCAATAGCATTGATGGACAGTCCATCATCTACATGGTAGAAATTCATACACTCTTTTTAATACCTAAGTAATTGTTACTTGTAGGCATTCAAAGTGAGTAGGAAAGTAAATAGATCGCTATTTGTTTTTACTGATTATGTAACAATTACAATGTTATCAAATCTAGTTGGAGCATTGCGTTTTATTACTGAAAAAGATATTATTGTAGTGTTGTCTAATTCAGTTGGAGCTACTAATAACATCAAATAGCTTATATTCTCCTCTATCAAATTCCCTTATATTATACTCCCATTTCTTGTATTCATATAAGAATAATATACTTAATTGTTTCCTATTTGTTTTATAGGATTTATCTGAGCATTGAGTGAGAGATGCAGAATTGAGAAGTTAATCATTTGGAAATGGAAAATGCTCGAACAGATGACATATGAGGTATAGATGACATCTTGCACATGCGCCGTATCCCTACTAAAAGCAGTCTAAGTAAAATCAAATCAAAGGATACTTAAGACGTAATATCATCGTAATATATGCGTTGTATCACTATTGAATACTTGATGGTCATTTGCACCGCAAGACCCATATGGCGTGGTAGTCTTGATCAATCGTTGAAACGAGAAACAGAATCGTTAAATCATGGAATGACTTAGTTCCATATCCATATTTAACACGGTATCGAAAACAAAGAGATAGTATAAGTGTTAAGACCTTAAATCTATCAACCTTATCACACGAATACCAAGCTTATCACAAGAAGAACACATAAAACATAAACTGTTATGCGTAGATGAGAAGAAGAAAGCAAAGAACTTGGTGACTTGAATATGAATTCGTATGTATGTTTAGAGAGATAAAGGAAAGAAGATGAAAACAATATTTCATAAATAAAACACACACACACTTTCAAGCACACCCCTCAAATGACCATTTGAGGGGTATTTATAGGTGGAATACATGAAAACCTAAAAGGCTTTCCTATGGGCTTCGTTGGACTTGGATTGGGCTTGGGATACTTAAGCTTATAAACGGCTAACATACCCTAAAGATTAACCAATTAGCTTAGCCCAATCCACGAGCCCGTTGACTATTCTATCACG
>OU343224.1:250536915-250591923 GCA_910596185.1 Chrysanthemum makinoi | reverse complement strand
GCAAATGTGAAAAGCAAAATTTCAGTCTTAAAGATCACCTAGCTGACTACTTATAGACCAAAAATGAAACCTAAACTATTTGAAATGAACCTTGTGCATGATACTTCTGCAAAAACCAGTTGTTGGGCGGTTTGACCTTTTTTAAAGCAATGACAAAGTTGACATTCTTGAGATTAAAGATCAAATGATTGACAGATAAAGATGAAATAAGATGAAATAAGACTAAATCAACCTAGTTCTATGGATTTCAAACACAAAATAAGACTTGGATTTTTCAAATACACAACAGTGAGCATATTAAGACAGATATGGAGGCAATTTTGACTATAGGTGGTTCTGAGACTCAATTTTATGACTCAAATAAGCTCAAATGAACAACACAAGCATGATCCAACAGATTTTAACCAATGTATAAACCTCTAGCACAGTTTACATATACAATCCAAACACACCTTAATCTAACTGTTTTGGATTCAAATTGTCTAAACACTTAAACCAACTTGTAATGAGGATCAAATTAAGCTTACATGACCAGATTACAACTATATAAACATATATAAAACAATTGTGACCACATATATACAGATAAGCAAAAGCTACAATATGACTTAAAAATTGAAAATGAGGAAATTAACTCACAAGTGTATCCAGCTGGTGCCACAGGCTAAACCAAACCAACACCTACTCTAATCCTAGTCTATTCCAACCCTAAGTCACCTCTGCAACACCTCATCAGCTTCCATACCAATTTGAGCTCCTGTTTGACTTTTGTTGACTGAAATCCAAACTTGCATTAACTTTAAATGCAGGCTTACAAAAAGCAATTATAAACTTATATAAGCTTATCGAGCTTATAAGTTGAGCTGGTGAAGATTTGAACATAAACCATTGAAACTTAAAATTGCAACAGTGAACTAAGTAACATGAAATGGCACTAAACCTTGAATTACCAATTAAAACTAGATTGCACTTGTAAAATAACTTAATTTAATACATTAAAACAAAGATTACAACATTATCACTAAAGCTAAGACATTTTTAAATAAAACGACATTTTAAAGAAAATAAATAAAACTAGCTACTCCCTCAAACTTGCTTCTCTCTTTTCTTTTATAGCTCCAAGTTGCTTTTTCTCTCTCTCTCGCAAATCCTTCCATTTTTGACCTTTGGATGTCTCAAATTTGATCTTGGCCATTGAGTTTGTTTTTGGCGGGAAAATGAGTTGCCATATCTTGGACAGAGGAAAGGATGCATTTATTGTGGTGGGATGTTAGGTGAGGTGGGGACAAGTTGAGGTGATAGGGTGGCAGTGGTGGTAGCTGGAGGAGGAGGGGAAGGCGGAACAACAATGTCGGGGATGACAGGGTGTGTAGGGGTTTGTTTATTTAAATAATGGGTAATGGGTTGGTCGGGTTAAGGGTTTGGACTGGTAAAGAGTTTGGGCGGGGTTGTTTGTTTTGGGCTTGAGGGAATTATTTAGGTCGGTTTGGTTTGTAAGTAATAACTCCAAGGACCAAATATGTAAAACTTGAAATTCAGGGACCAAACATGTAAATTATGAAAAGTAGTCAAAGGGCTGGACTTGCCAACTTTACTAATCCAAGGGTTAATTTTTGACACTTTTGAAATTCCCAAGGACTAGATTTGACCAATTTTGGATTTTCAGGGACTAAACTGTAATTTTCTCAAAACTTTTAGATTTTTCACCAAAGGACTAAATATGACAATTTGTGATTTTAAAGAGACCTTTGGTGACTTTTCTTTTGAAATTTTGGCTCGAGGGGTATTTTTGACAATTTTTGAAACTTGGGGGACTAAAGCTGCAATTTTGCAAATTTGATATGTTTTTATCGATTTTGATATTTTTGCATTTAAAACACATAAGACACTGATTTGTGATATTTTCATCATTTTGATGTGTTTGAGGTATTCCGAGATGATTTTGCGGTTATTTTTAAAAAATGATGAGTATTTACACACTCAAGCCCTACAACAACCCACCTCTCCCAAACAAGTTCAGAAACGAGAATCATCATCTAGGCCTTCGAAAAAGAAGAAGAAGATACTCGGTGGCGTCGTATCATGGCTAGATGACGATAAAACAAAGGAATTTGAATGGTTTGCTACTCTTGTTAACAACACTCCTACGAAGAATGTCGGGATTTGGTAGACGGTTCTACATTGGAGCATGCTAAAATTCTGCAAGAAAACTTCAATGTGAAGAAAATGATCGAAATCTGAAGCGAATCAAGAATGAAGCGTTTCAACTTCTAAAGCGACTCTGAAAGTGCCTCGAGGTCGAATATCACCTTGAAAACATTGCTCGAGCTATGTCTAACAACATGGATTGGCTCAACCCGGAAGAAAACATTGACTTCACACAAAGGAACAACCCTCCATACTACAATCATTGGACCAAACCTCTACCAACACTTGGCCCAATTTGAACCAAGGATTCCTTTCGGATATTTCTTCAACAAAGACTTGGATTTTATTTTACCGCGTGGCGATGATTCAATAAAATCGCTACATCGTTGACACTTCCATTCCCCGCAGTTGTCTACTCAAATGCGCCATTGAGGCGTGCCAATCACTTGTTCTCCAACACAGTGGACGCATACGACCGAGATGCATTGTATGGGATTCATCAGCGAGCAGCGTCAGGTTCGAAGTCTCAACATCTTTGTGTATAGTTCTAAGGATATCGTTGCCATCATACTGCGTTGACATTTCGTCTAAGTGGGACTACACATTCCTAAAGAAGATCGTAGTTAAACGACAAGATGAACGGGACTATGCTTTCTCTGAAGCTGACTTTGAGAATTTGTCTCTCAATGACATCGAAGACATGCCTTGCCAAAGTCAGGTCGCATGAAAAATTCTCAAAGCTGCATTACGCGAATTTATCAAGTCACTTCTCATCTTCATAAGACGCATTGTCATCAAGGATTTAGAAGATCTCGGTGTTGAATCTTATCGAGGCGCGTGTCAACCACTCCTCAAGCTTGATCTTCCCGATATCAACCAGCCTATGTCAATATACATCAGCAAACCTTTCGTCGTTGTTTACCGTAGTGAACTTCAAAGAAACTGCTTAATGGCGTGTAGCGAACTCCACAAGTTCGGGGATCATACTTTGAAGTTGGTTAGGATGGATTGGCATCTGAGTTGAAGGATATCGCCAGAAAATTGGGTCTCTAAGCGGAATTCTCGGAAAGGAGGGATGTGAGACGGATCATCACAATGATTGATGAACGGTTGTTTCGAAGGGATCAGTTAAGACGATTGGAGAGTTATGTCGGTGGTCGACCGGGATTAACATAACAGGCTTTCGCCATGCACACTCACAGGAACATCAAGCTCACAGTACCCCTGAATTGTTTACTCCATATAATTTGGATGTTTGATTAATTATGTATATGGCTTGTGCACACATTACAGTGTACAACCCGTACTTTTAAATAAAGGACCCTAGTGCACTACCGATTGCCCAATCCTTATAAAAGAATTCTTACTTTTGGTAAAATCTATCAAACCTTTTCAAGGTTTTGCTCAAAAGAACAAGTACTTTCCCTTATGCTTTTCAAAACCTCAACCGTTTATATATCACTCGTTGAGGAGTATGACTTAAAACTTTGTTCAAAATTGTTCACAGTGGTTCTTCCGGCAACACTGAAATGGTCATATTATTCTCAACTTTTCAAAAATAACATCACATATGCCATTTTTGAGGAGGAGAAAATACGTGATAAGAAATATGTTGTGTAAAAGCAAATGAATCATTCTACTATAGACTTAACCCATGAATTGAGATCTTAGCGTTAGTAACTCGAAAAGACTTGTCACGGGCGGGTAATAGTTTCAAGCTAGTTAAGCTAGTGATGTAAGCGTGTCTCGCATGAGACTTGTCTGGTAGAATGTACCATTCAAGAAACTCTGGTAGACATGAACTCGGCGGGTTTGACAACCTTTCGAGGATTGTCTACATCTTCAAGGTAGTTATTAGAGCTAGTTGTCACCTAAAAGCTGACAATGCTTCTCTTTAACTATGCACGCATAGTGTCTCGGGGGATTGTCTATCTTGAGTGAATCAATTCAAAATGTAGCTCTTTCCTCACGTGCATATTAACGTTAAAACTCTTAAGCACATGTGGAGGGTATTTTATGCAAAATCTTATCTCAACAATATGGCAAAATGTTTTCATTCATAAACACTTTGAGAGATTTTTCACATCGATGGTTTTATGGCAACATAGGTTAGTCATGGAGTTATAAGGTGACTAAGGTTAGGAATAGCAGTCCTATGATCCTTGAGAGTGGATGGATCTACCCAGGACACCACAAATAGTTAGTATTTAGAAGTCCTTAGGTATGATTGTAAAAGGAGAAAATGAGAATCGGAGAAAGAAGGAGTTGAAGAATTAAAAAGAAATGCAAAGAAAAGAAATAGCCCTCCAGATTATTCAACTTAGGGCGGAACCGGGTTCAATTCATATGCTACGGTTGTCACTTAGTGGCCGGTATTGAAGATTAAAAGTCGTCATGGACCCGGTGGCATGCACTCCTATCTTATCCACTCAAGTTTCTCTCCAGAAGCTTGTTTCATTCTCCTTTGGGAACCCTCGTAAACTATCGGCTTTCTCTTAGAGATTCTTTGGTATTGAAGAAGGAGACCCTCTCCCAGTCTCATTTCAGGAAAACCAAAAGCACTATTGAGTCTAGAGCCACGAGATTCATCAAAAGATCTCTTAGGTACACTTGACATTTCATCACTTGACATTCAACAATAAGAATTTCGGTGATACATTATCGAGTCCTTCACAGATCTTAGCAATATGTTGAGAACATTTATGAGAGGTTCACATTTGTGATCCTCAGTGATTGAATGGAAACTCCTACCAGGGTCAACATCAAAAACTGACCGGCAGTTCGCCCGGCAACTCCCGTGGATTAGCTTAGTGGTCTCAACGGTCTGATGCGTGAGGTGATGCTTGGTGTACCTCAGCGACTCATCCGAATCGTAGGTGTGCCCGGTACATCGTGTTATCTCACTTGTGGGACTCCGATCGAGGCGGCCTTTGTAAAATTAGAGTTGTGTTTTCACTATGTTAACACTCTCGAAGTTCAAACTTGTAAGTTCCGGAATCCGCTTATTACTAACCGTTTAAATGTTTTCTTCTTATGGAAGCTCCAGAGCGGGATGATCGTGCAGATTCTTCTCATGCTCACGCCAACATCATTACTAATAGAAGTTCTATCTAAAAGCAACACAACAGTCCGAATGATTCTTCATCAATTCAAAGAATCTATAAAGTTAAAGACTTAAAGAACCGTCGATCTGAATTCCAACATCAAAGGCGTGTGAGCATGTTGAAGAATGGCGTGGAGACACTGTAGCGGCGACGAGAGGCGAGAATTGATCTGACAACAATAACATACTATCACTTCATCACAAAGAACAATGATCAAAGAACAAAGTTAAAGATGACGTCAAAGCATAACAGTTCAAAGTAAACTATCTCTCTCCACGCGGGGAGATTGTTCAAATCAAGGCAATTCTTCTCACAAGAAAGAAGAATGTCGGAAGACGTCAGAGCTACTATTACATCAGCCACCATTTTTCATCACCAACACTTGAGTGTTTGTTACTCATATGTAATAACACTTGAGGTGTTGGAATCACTCCTAAACCTTATTCAAGTGTTAGTTACTCATATGTAATAGTTAGCTTATTTTGGCCTTTATGTTTGTTATTAGCCTTAAGCTTATGTAGAAGGCCCATGAGCTTAGGCCCAAGCCCATAGGAGAATGGAAGGAAACTAGGAGTGTTGCCCTAGCTTCCCTCCTATAAATACCTTATGTAAACCTTCATTTGAAGGTTGGTTGTTCAAGTTATTCCTTTCACATATCACCTACGCGTAACCGTATTACTATTATCGTGTGTGTGTGTTTGTTTACTTGTTCAATCGCCTTATCTCTTTCTTATAAGCTTGTGTGGTAAACCTTGTGACCTAACACATTGTGCAGATTCTGAGGATTCAAATGGCTTGTAGATGATTCCGCGACATCAGGTGCAGCAGTTTCATTGGCAAACGGGTTAAAGAACGCATTTGGATCAAAATCTGCGGGTGGGGGTACTTCATTAAGAACATCATCAATAGGTTCATCGTCGTTGGATGCGGTTGTTCAACTGTGGTTGTAGAGTCTTGGTGGTGCTTCTTCAATAGTAGTTGTTGTAGCAGTGTATCAAGTATAAGAATATGATCGGGTTGAAAGCGGAAACATCGGATACACATGGAACACGTTCATCAATGTCATCACTAAGCAGTGAGAGCAAATAGCTTTTCCATTTGTTGACGAGTAAGTGAGGACTTGGTTGGGATGATGGGGTTTGAGGGAAGTTTAAACGGTTGTGACTGGGTTCCATTTGTTATGCTTAGAAGCCATTTCAGTAAACTCATCAAAATAGCATGAATTTTTTGCATAACTTTGCTTTGTACACGATTCGAATCCGGTAACCTTTAGAGTTCTCAGTATCCAATAAAGACTCCAATGTCAGCTTTGGCTTTGAGCTTTCCAAAGTCATCACGATCATTATTTAGGTAGCAAAGGGATCCAAATACATGAAAGTGTTTGAGGTTCGGTTTTCTGTTGTGTAAAAGCTCAAAAGGTGTTTTTGTTATGCTTTTGTAATCATTGAGCGGTTCTGAGTGTAGCATGCAGATTGAGAGACAACTTACCCACAAGTAATCTGGAAGTTTAGCATTGATTAACATCGTTCGGTAGCTTCCACTAACGTGCGGTTTAGTCTTTCAATAACTCCGTTTTTGTTGAATGCGTGCAATGGATGTTTGATGCTCAATTCCCACTTTCTCATAATATTACCGAAGAGTTTGATTCACAAATTTAGTCCCTTTATCTGTTCGAATTTGTCTGATGGTGTTCGGAGGTGAATTTGAATTTTAGTGAAAGGTGATGATCATATGTGGAGCTTGATCTTTACTTTGAAGAAAATAAACCCAAGTCCATCTTGAGTAGTCATCAACAATTACCAATATGTAGCGTTTGCCATTAATCGTCTGCATGCGCATCGGGCCACACAAATCCATGTGAAGAAGATGAAGTACATGCTGAGAGCTGTGTTCCACCTCTAAAGGAAAATGAGCACGAGTGCTTTTTCCTTGTTCACAAGCTGAGCATAGGTGATCTTTAGAATACCGGAATCTCGGGAGACCTTCAACAAGTTTGTGTCGAGCAAGGTTGGTGATAGTTTGAAAGTTTAAATGTGAGAGACGACGGTGCCATAGCCAAGATTTTGTAGATGTAGCCTTTGAGAGTAGACAGATGGGAGATGAAGCAAACATGTCTTGCATTGATATTGTGTACGGACTAAATTAGAGCGGACATAAGATCGTTTCCTTGTAGATCACGAATGAAACAAGTTTTCTCCCGAAAAGCAACTTCCAAACCTCCATCACATAATTGACCGACTGAAAAGAGATTGTGACCGAGGCCTAATAAACCGCTAATTCGATATTGCCATTGATATAATCTCCGTAGCCCATGATAGCTGCGAAGTGATCATTCCCGATCGGCAGTGCCAATGACCTTGCAGACAAAGTTTGATAACAGTTTGAGATTGCTGTCATGTATCGGAACATCCGCTATCAACAATCCAAAGGATGATCGTATCACTGCATTACACCAGACGACACAGATGGAATAGAAGTAGATGTGGAACCCGAAGAGTTAGAGGGTTCCGGCGGTTATGTTTGAAATACACACATCAATGATTTTAGGTATCCATTTAAATCCTAGTGTATTGTGTATCCATTTTCTGCCATCTCCAACTAGTCTTAGCTTTAGTCTTAGTGAATGCACTAGGTGGTACTACATTCCCTGGAGGTGAGACTAGACTGAGGGACATCAATGCGTTTCTTAGAATCTAAAGCGGTTTACCAACCACAGACTTAAAGAATTTGTGGGCCTAGAGGTATTCCGTGTCTTAGGATTCCGTAAACGAGACAAGATAGCTCTAGTAACACATTTATCATGACAATCGAGAAAGCATACCTTACGACAAATAACACAAGAAGCTTGGTGAATATCAAAAGTACTTAAAGGTTTAGCATTCGTTACATCACTTTTTCCATTACATTCAGACGCAATATATAAAGTGGGTGCAACTTGAGTCTTATTCAAAGTCCTAGAGTGTTCTTCTACTTCAGCATTCTTTATTGTTCTTTTCTTAGGTCGCAACTTCCTATTCTCCCTTGTATTGCCCCTAGGTACGTGAAGCGGACGTTTGGAAAAGAGGCAACTATTCATGTTTCAGAGAGGAAGCACATTAGTGTCTTGTGATTTATCAGTAGGTATTATGGGTTGACGTTTGCTAAGTGTTACAGGTGCAATTTTCTTAATGATGCTAGGCTGAACTTTTTCATACTTTCAGAACATTTCCCTTAACTTAATGATAGTGTGCACCAAATCTTGATTTTTAGAACGAAGATTTCCAGAAAAGTTCATGACTTCTTTAGTGTGTGCAAGATAATGATCAAGTTCGTTTGATGCTTCATCACGAGTTTTTTTGAGTAAATCAAATATGACACCATATTCCTTTTTAACTTTTGCAAGTTCTTATTCATATTTTGAGAGTTGACATTTCAAAGACACGTTTTGATCATCCAGTTGCTCAAGTTTTGGATTAAACGTTTTGGAATGCAACTGGTCGATTTTGTTTTGCAAAGCAAGTTCACGATTGTGACAATCTTTTTGACACCATTAAAGACGACGTTTTGCATTTGAAAGCTCGTTTAACAATCGTTCATTTTCCACTTTTAAAGACTCGACGATGCACATTATCGGTATTCTCAACAATTTCAACAGAATCAACGATATCGCAGTGAGAGATATAATCAGATGCATTAGCAATAGAATGAAACAACACAACATTATGGATATCATCACAGATAACATCTTTCAAGAGTCGATCAACATCTTTTCTCAACAGTTTCTTTTTACGTTTAGTATTTGAAATCGATGTTTCTATTTTCTCGAAAACTGTTTTCATGAGACCAAGTTCCTTGTGAAAATCCCTTTCCCAATATAGTGCACAAGTTTTCATATTTTTGACATGGGGTAAAATTCTTTTATGAAGAATATCTCTTTGTGCTCGCGCCGTTGGCGATTGAAAATGTTCAACTTTTATTTCAGAATGAAATTCAATCTCACGTTCCAAAATTTTGAGGTCAGATAAGAAAGTGTCAAAGTATTTTATAACGTAACAACTTTTGGCTTTTGTTTTAACTTCACTAAGTGAAGGTAAAGGACCATTAATTTGTGCACCATTGTGTGGGGGACTGACTTCAGAAACTGGTGTAATAACCAAAGGTTTGTTAGAAGTATCTTGTTGTGTGACAAAAGTTACGGCTTTGAATAGTTAAATGGTTTGTTATAAACGACATTTTCCATTTTTGACCAGACTCTCCTCATCGCATCTAATTCTTCCATGCGATTATATTCAACAACAGTCATAATTGAATCATCAATTCTATGTTGCCTTGTAAACCTCGGATTTGGTTTGAATGCTCTGTTTGAAAACTTAGGTTTGTAATCAGTAAGAATCGGTCCATATCCATTTGGATTTGGTTTAAAAGTAAACTTTTGAATAGTTGTGATTGACTCACCATGTTTATAAACAACATTTGAAACTCTTTGATTTTGTGTTGTAAGTCGACAATTTCTTCAAGATAGTTATCTATTCATTTCGTGGAATGTTTTTTGTACTCAAAGAACTGTTTTTGACAAGTTAACAACTCAGCCTTGGCTTTTTTAGTTTCCAAAGTAAAAGCGTTAATTTGTTGTTTATGTTCATGTTTCAGTTGTTCTATTTGAGACACCAAAGCATTCTTGGATGCGGCTAGATCACGTATCTGTCGTTCTAATAATTTTTCGTTTTGATGAGATTTAGCAAAAGCGACTTCAAAACCTTTTTCACGGTTTTCTTGAGTTTTAAAAACGTTGATTTTTCGATTAAGCATTCATTATCCCTAATTTGATTGCATTTTATCTTTTAATTGCATGCAAATTTCCAAACGAGATTCTTGGTCTTTAATTAAGGTCAAGAGCTCAATTTCTCTATTAGACATAAGCTCATCTTGTTCGTGGCAGTCAACATGATCATTATTTAGATCCTCAAATATAACCACAGAGTCAATTTGATTATCAATATTAACCATAAGATTATCTTGATCGTCAAATATAACTACGTGATCTATTTGATAATCATCAGAATGAGATGTAGATGGCTCATGTTGAACACTCTGATCCTTGGCGGATGGAGAAATTGGCAGAGATATCAGATCATGAATGAGTGTATTTTGTTCCGATGCACGAGACAAGCCATCAGTGTCATACACCGGGCCTGTGTCACTCATGTGTAGAGCTTGCATTTGTGCCATCAACATCACTGCCGCATTAGCCCTGCAAGTCCTCAATATCATCATCGAGAATGTGATCCGCCATAAAGCTTTGTTCCTAGTTGGTAAGAGTTCCACCGCCTTCATCCCGAGAGCCAAGAGCAAAGCCTCTTTGAAATAAGCACTGCCTCTTGTCCTCGGCTTTGGGCATGCATTAGCCAGATGACCCTTCTCAATACAGTTATAACAACAGCAAGACCGAACCCCATTCGAGCATTCCCCGTTCAACCACTTGAGCCCTTTGTTGTTGGAGCCGATGTTATTCCTTCCCATAGCATTAAACCCTTGACCACCTCCCATCGGCGAACATTACCACGACTCGAACTTCAACTCGTCCATTGTTAACCACACGATTTCTTGTGTTTGATGAGGTACGAATGCGATTGTTGGATTTGTTGGAATATCGGCCGAAGGCTCTAGCAATCATGACAAATCCTTGCTGCAGGGCATCAAAATCTTCAGTATACTCATTTGATTCACTATAAAGTGCTTGATCGGTGTTGTTGTTGTATGGAACCAATTGAGTTTCTTGAGATTGTGGTGCGGACGAATTATATGGTGTAATTGTTGCATTGGTTGAGGAGTGGGTTGAGGAGAACACTAGTTTGAGCCCACAAAGCAAGTTGTTGATTGTCCGGAAGTGACTGTGGAGCCGGAGTCCACGGATAGCCCTTTCTTTGTCAACTTCTTTTGGTGAGGCTTCAAATAGTCGTACAACAATCCGTATGTAGCATGATGAAGGTTTTTAGCTTGACGGAGAAAAATGACATACTTCTCCCATTCCCGACCAAGACTACTTAGGAACTTAGTGTTGACAGCAATTCGTGGCATGATGATATTGTGTTTGTCCAAATCATTGATGATGTCTGAAAAGTGATGATGATATGACTCTAATGTCTCTCCCGGTTCAATCATGAAGTGTTCATAAGCCAAGTAGATTTTGGATTCCATGTCTTCCTGATTGAGTGTTGTGCCTTCCATTAGAAGATGAATTTGTTCCCACATTGCTTTAGCTGTCTTTTGAGCATCAACACTTCGAAGGATCAGATTGGGTAGTCCCAAAGGATGTATTGCATTGCTAGTTCATCGGCTTCAAAATGTAGAAGTTCATCACCGGTGAGGTCTGAGATAGTTGCAATGTTGGTGACAAGATCTCTTGGTGGATTGGCAGGTGGATCTCGGGTGTGACAACAGTAGGCATCTGAAATGGACCTTCCATAATGACCTTCTTTAAGAACTTTCCATGTGGCTTCTTTAGATCACAAAACCTGAAGAACCTTATTACCCATTGATCATAATTTCCGGGAGTGAGCATTGGAGGTCTATCAAGTGAGCCGACTTCATGAATTGATTGTTGGCTACTTAATGCTTCACACATCTTGCCAAACCATGTCGGTTCCTTCATAGTACTCCTGGATGGATGTTGATTGTAGAAGTTTGTGTAAGGTTGTACTTGAAGACTAGGTGGTGGTTGAACCATTTGTGGTTGTGGAATTGCTCTAAGTTGTGGAGTATATTGTTGATTAAATTGTTGTTGATAAATTTGTTGTTGATGATTAAATTGTTGATGTTGTGGACTTAGTTGTTGTTGTTGTTGTTGATTATAAGTGTAAGGAAAATAGCTAGAGTATGGTGGTTGTGACATGTTGAAAACTTGTGTTTTTAAATGAATCTTTGTAGTCGAATGAAACGTTGTTGATGAAGTATCCTTAGGCGTAGAAACCAAGTGTAGGCAAAGAAACACTTAAGCGTAAAAACACCAAACTTACGCGTAAAAATGATATTTACACGTAGGATTAGCTTACGCGTAAGATATGAGAAAACAATAAAGTTATGCGTAAACAGAAAGTTAAGCGTAGAAAACTTAGGCGTAGGATTTACTTATGCGTAAGACAGAGCTTAGGCGTAAGAATAATCTTATGCGTAATGAGTTCTATGCATAAGTTTGAGCTTATGCGTAAGATTAGGGTTTTGTTCAAAAGATCTTTTACACTATCACAGGGCAAAAGATATCCAAAGTCGAAGTGTTTTCAGGCTTATCCAAGCAAGAAAACACCGAGTAATCCACGCGAAGATCAAACCAAGGATGAGTTACGCGTAAGATTAGGGTTTCCTTCTGGCGTAGAAAGTAGCCAAAACGATTTCGCCAAATGATGTTTCTAAACCATTTTTGTGATGAAATAGCTTCAATATCACCAAAATAACACAAAAGTGTGAAACTTGATGATCCAAAACTTCTAAACACCTTATGCGTAGAAAGTATCCCACATATAAAACCAAGCTTAAAAACAATGATCCACACGTAAATTTTGAAACTTTTGCCAAAACGGATATTTTAACACCTAAAAACGTTGAAAGTACAAGAATCTTGGATTGAAAAGTGTAAAATTGAGTTTTTGCGTGACAAAGTATGAAACGTTATGTAAGACCAAAACTTCAAAAACAAAATATGTTCACCCAACTATTTGGCTCTGATACCACTGTTAGGTTCGCATATTAGTAACACAAGCATCAATATAAGAAAGAGAGAAGTGATCGGATGAACAATAATACACACACACACGTATAAGATGTAAGAAAGGTTATGCGTAAATGATATGAGTGAATTGAACAACCAACCCTCAAGTGAGGGTTATACAAGTGTATTTATAGGAGGGAACCAGGGCAACACTCCAAGTTCCCATCCTTTTACTTATTGAGCTTGGCCTAGGCTTATGGGCTTTCTACATAAGCCTAGCCTTGATTACTAACATAAAAGCCATATTAAGCTAACTATTACATATGAATCACTAACACTTGAGAAATGGTTTAGGAGTGATTCCAACACCAAGCTTACAGGTTGCTGAGGAAATTTGAAAAGATTTTGAGTCCTGATAAGTATTTGGATACATCCTCCAGATAAGGTGTTATGGGCATAAAAGAAACTTGATGTTTTTGTTGGTCAATATCAAGTTTAGGGGAGGATTGTTGGGTTTTAAGTTCCTCAGAACAGGAATTATTCTAAGTATTGGAACCACTGCCAGAGTTAATGAAACCACTGCTAGAGTAAAGGAATCCACTACTGGAGTTAAACCGCGGCTAGTAGTAAAGTAGAACCACTGCTATTATATTGTAAACATTGCTAGTTGTATATAGTTGGTTTAATGTTTTGTATTTGATAAATATGGAAAAGATATTTATCTTGTAGGTTACGTATTGTATTATGTAAAGGACTCCTTAGTCTATAAAAGGAGGTCCTAGGTTAGATTAGATATACGTGTGTGTGTTTTATATATAAGGTCGATACACTTCAAGGTTGTAAAACCATAATACTGGTTATAGTATTCGTTATTAATATAATTGAGGTGTTTAAGAGTTATTACTATTGTTCTTCTTCTTAAGGTTAAATATTATATTCCGCGTAGTATTTAACAAGTTATTGTTAAGTCAGTTTCTATAAGAATCGTTTGCTCAACTGGGATCAACATTTCTTCATTTGCTCAAATGTGTGGACCAACATCTTGGAAATATACCTAATTTTCCTATAATTATTTTATATATAAAAGAAAAAGACATTCTTGTTACATGGTATCGGAGCTTTAGGTTCTGCCTAGCACAAAATAGTTATCTTCCGGTCATCATCTACTTGCTGATGATTCAAATGGATCCTGATTTATTTATTTCGTTCGCTTAATATTTTTGTTTTATTAGTCCTTTCATCTCATCCAAATCATAAACCTTATAACTGAAATCCTCTAGCCGTCATCACACATCGCATATTATCTTGATTTAGATATCAATCAACAAAATTTGTCATCAACATTACTTTTTGTTTTACCGTCGGAGGTCATGTCGTTTTTCAAAAATAGTTGATCAAAAAATTGCCACTCCTACCTAAAGGCAAAGTAAGTCATGACGTAAAAAAAATGTCCCGCAAAGGAGGAAGCCGCAAGGAGTAAACAACTATGTTGTCGAATACGGTTATACATCTGTTTAAACAAACAACAAAGAAGATGATAGAAGATAAAAGAGAAGCGACTTTCAACATATGTTCCACTTTGTTTGTCCGAAAGCCTCTCATTCAAATTGCGAGAGAGTGTTAGATGACTAATTTATTAGCTCAAGCCTAATTATAAGCTTAAGGTCTACTAAATTTTAGGATAAAATTGCTTATTCATAAAACTATATACTTCATCCGTCACATATTAAATGTCCAGTTGAAATTTTCTAAGTCATTCTTTCTTAACTTTGACCATAAATATTTTTGGTTGTGTTATATAATATTTGATGCAAAATATATGTATAGATTGAGTTTTAAATGTATTTCCATTACGTGTTATTTTTATGTAATACTATATAGCACAAGCAAAAATATTTAAGATCAAAGTTATTAAAAAAAAGACTTGAAAAGTTAAACCTTAACGTTTAATATGAGAAGGAAAAAGTATTTATTATCTATATATACTATTAGGCGAGCAACAGTGTTTGCAAAGCAAGCATTAATTGCTAAGTTTCACAACTTGGCAAAAATAGTCTCTGAGGTTTAAGTGTCGTTGCAAAGTAAGTCCTTTAGCATTAATCGCTATCTATAGCAATTTGGCAAAAATAGTCCCTAAGGTTTAAGTGGCGTTGCAAAGCAAGTCCTTTAGAATTAATTGCTATCCATAGCAACTTGGCAAAATTAGTCCCTAAGGTTTAAGTGTCGTTACAAAGTAAGTCCTTTGAAGCCAATCCCGCTGCATCGCGCGAAATTCTTCGTATGAAATCACAAAACATATTCAATAATAATATTATATTTGCTAATTGCGGGGTTGTACTATATAAACCTTTTTTATGGGGTCAAATCATAGGGAATATTCTCTTTGTCCTCCCACTTTTTTCAGTTCAACACGCTTTTGTCCATTTCAGATTTCATTATTTAAGCGGTTTAAACGCTTTTACACATTAAACTTTATATTACGCCCGCATTTTCGAGGTTTAGAACTTTTGATATAAAAAAAGTAGGGGAGGTCAATCTAAAAAAACTAAGTACCCGTCCCAATAACATAGCCCTTTGCAATTTTAAGACTCGAACTATAACTAAAAAACTGCAGGTACAGATGTCGGCTTAAACGAGCAAACTATAATGTTAACAAAACGCGGCGATATGTGATTTGTCCATGTCTAGAATCTAGTCAACTTTGGCTGTGAACTGCCACTCGCTTTCCACCTATTTGCCCGTTCCATATAAGACAGGTATATAAATATCAAATTCATTGTAATAGTCTCACAAATACGCGAGAAGTTCACACCTATATACGAGTATTATTTATAAATTTGATCTTTTCGAAAATCGTTATAATTATTTTTGAAACATACTAGTTTTAGATCCATGTTTTCGCTCAGGGTTTTTGAATTGATTTTTGTTAGACTCATTTCGCATATTGTACATGAACTAGAAAAAACATAAAGTCTTTCCAATAATATAATATATTAAAGTATAATCAAATTTATAAAGATAGTAGTGAAATATAAATTTTTATAATGCATAATAAAATCCAAATAAACAAAAAAGAAGGTATTTGTAGCTCATATTCAGAGCCGTCCCATGAATCAGCGAAATTTTTGAGGGACCTGTACGAAATTATATAATAAAGCCTTTCGTTAAGCAATATTATATATAAAATGTCACCGTTTATAAGATATAATGCAATTAGTTATTTAAACGTTTTAACATATTACTCATTTAAGATATTTTCCCATCTAAATACTTTTTTATTCGTGAAAAATATGTCTACACATGTATATAATTATTAACAAGACAAATTTTAAGACACTAAATTTCTGAAATTGAAATGTCGCTATCAAACCCTCAAAGACGGCTCTGCTCACAGAACTCAATCTCATTTAGTAAATTTTGAAACTAAAAGTATATAGTTATCTTTATATTCTTCTTTCTTGTTGATGGTATACATTTGCAGGAAGCCATTACTCTATGATGCTTCATGAAGTATCTTATATAACTTGATAACATCACTTTCAAAGTTTCAATATTGTCTTCTTCTTCAACTTGTATAAAAGCAAATTCATAGGAAGAAAACATGTCTGCATAAACATTACTTATATCATGAAAATGAAAAGAAAATAAAATCTAAAGAATTACGGAGTATCAAACACACACCACATATGGTGCAATAATCATTCAAATCAGTTCAGACAAACTAAAATTCAAGAAAAGTTATTGTGCAAAACAATAATAAAAATTGTTTATGTGGGTGACACAGTACACCACACTTAATGGACAAAAAATAAAATTGATAAATCGTTCGTAGACGAAAAATGTCATGACTTTTCCATCCTTTTCAACAGTAGCTGTGATGATCTGTTGAATGAGCATGTACTTTCATACCCTAATATAGGTTATGTGATGGCGGAACCAAGTTTCGTCGGTCTTGGCCTACATCACTTTCTCTCCCGACGACCTAGTTGTCACAGTGATGACCTGAGAATTTATTTTTTTTATTTTTTTTATTATTATTTTTTAATTCAAATATTTTTAAAACAAAATTAAAATTCATTAAAAATAAATAAAAACATTACAATATATTTAAAATTAAACGATACGAAATACATAATACATAAATCCTAAATCTTAAATCCTAATCTGAAAACTCCTCGTCGGCAGGATCAAACGCGGGAGGTATATAATCCTCGAGGCGAGACAAAGCTTCCTCGTCTACCGGAGATTCCTCACCGGTGACTCCTGGATCATCATCTTTATTCACCCGATAGCTCTAATTGACTTTGGTGTTGATGTTGTTCGTTACCCGTTGAACACACTTCCACAACTTGTCAATAATTCGTCATCTCTGGCTTCCTCCTTCGAAATTTCTCGATCACACATTTTCATTCGTCTTTGATGTCGTTTGCAAGTCTTGTAGTGTCTCTCATCTGCAGCTTCTCATTCCTTTTGTCCTCAAAGAATTGGATGATGCGTATAATAGCGTCTTTTTAGCCTTTTCATCATCGCTCTCGCATTGATTTTGAACGTCGTTCGAATATCAGAATCGGAATGAGGGAGACGACAACCCATAATGATGCTGCGTAAAGAGAATGTGAATTTTTATGTTGAATTGTGTTTGAAATTGTGTGTTTAAAAATGTGTTTGAGGTTGGTATTTATAATGTTGTAAAAAGTTTTGGAAAAGTGGAAGTTTGAGATTGTGAAACTCGGTTGTGTGCTCAACCGAGTTCGTATGTATTCTCTCCCCAACCGACGCCAACTGAAGGTGCCACAATGGCTCGACCCTGCTCGACCGAGAGCCATAACCGATGGCAACCTCTCCCATTGTGCATAGCCTAAGGATAAGAAAAATTGTTTGTTACAATTCAAATTGTGAAAGTACTTTTTCATCATGGAGATCATATTTATGTGATATGTTGGTTTTTCTTAGGGGGAGGGAGTGGTCACCTACTACCCAATACTATCTAAATTGCCACATCACATCTATCCAATAAAAACCCTCAAACTCAAAACTACCAAATTCTACCCTAACACTACCCAAAGTGGAGGAAGTGGTTACCTATCATACCCAATTTTTTTTTTTTCATTTTTTTTTTCATATATTTTTAATACATAAAATCACATACAATATTAACACTACCCAAAAGAAACATTACATAATACTTAAAAAAAAGAAACATTACATAATACTTAAAAAAACAAGATTAAAAAAAACCAACTAATCATCGAGATGCGGCAAGTATTGACGTGCTACGTGCCGCTTTGAGATCATATCGAAGACGGTCATGGAGAACGCGTCAAGTAACTCCGCTACCACACTGTCGTCGAACACGGAATGGCCGGCTCATCCATTATATGAACCGTGAGATTGCTCTCCGTCGGCTTTATAACCATATTGTGCAAAATAACACACGCATGAACCTGATTGGAAATCTTCTTTGGTCATAGCTTCTGAGAGGTCGATCGAGAATTTTCCATTTTCCTTTGAGAGCACCAAAAGCTCGCGACATCCTTTCGCCCTCTTGTAACTTCTTAAATTTCTTTTCCTTTTCGGTGGGTTGGATCGGGTATGCTTTAACAAATGTGGACCACTTAGGATAGATTCCATTTGTCAAATAGTAGCCGCTTTTTGTAAAGCGTCCATTCACGTGGAATGAAGCGTTCATCGCCTGTTCCATTTCGCTCTGTAAGATACAAGTCAGACTGATTCAATACGTTGATATCGTTGTTTGACCCCGGGGGACCAAAAAAAGCATGCCAAATCCACATATCTTGTGACGCAGTGACTTCAAGCATAATAGTGTGTACAGTCGATGCTACCAAGCATCCCAGGGATGTGATGTCTCGCTTCATGGGCCTGGAAAATGCGTGCCAAGAAGGTGTGTCGTCGCTTTGTGGCACGTGGGGTACTCTCGATCGTCAAACCGAATGATGGCCTCACAAAAATAATCAACACTTTCACGTGACGTTCTTGCGGACATGCATAAATATTCATCATACTCATCGGGGGGATTGCCGGTTGCGAGTTGCCTAACGACCGATGTGATTTTTTGTTTCGTCGTGAAACTTTTTTTCAATCGCGCGTCATAACCTTCTTGAAAATATGGGAATCTCGCTTCAATGTCGCCCACTATTTTCAAAAACACGCTTTTCTCCGTTCGAATTTTTTTAAAGTAAACTTCGTTGTACTTTGGTGCTTCAACGAACCAATCATTCTCTAGAGTTTGAAGAGCTATTTCCCGATGACGATCTATGCTACTACGGCTTTGAAAGCTAGAGCTTGCCGTGTCTTCAAGGAAGCCGCGAAGCATAACTTGCATCGAGCTACCCATGGATAGATCGTCAGACGAAGACGGAATAACGTATTCGAATTCAGAAGAATCGAAAGACATTTTGATGATAAAAAGGTTGGAATTTTATGAGAAATTGAAAGATGGGTTGTGATGATTTTGTGAAAAATGGGTTGTGATTTTAAAATGTGCAGGTTGAGGTTTTTAAAAAGGTGGGGGTAATTTTTTTTTTATTTATTTATTGCTACTAGCCGTTACCTATTTCCCAACGTTCGAAATTTCAAAAAATCTTGCCTCACCACGATCGGCTTCCAAGCCCGAATTGCTACCCGATTTCGCCTAGCCGACCCACTGGGGGCGGTGTTACTGATTGGTTTCGCCTACCCGATGCCTACTCCATCCCCTCTTAGACATCTAAAAACAAATGCTTATGAAACCCATGTAAGAAAATAGATTTATACATGGCGATGAAAATACTCACTCTCTTTTATAAATGATGAATGACATGTCGTAAACCGTCTATTAATTTCCTGCATAAACATAAAGTTTACAAATTGGCATTTTTGACAGCAACACCATCTAAAAAGCCTCTCATTTGATTAAGGGTGTGTTTGGGGAGGGCTTATGGAGGGGCTTATGGGGCTTGGGCTTCTAAAATAAGTTGGCTTGTAAAATAAGCCGGTTTGTAAAATAAGTCTCGTTTGTCATGCGGGCTTATGAAATCATAAGCCCCTAAAAGGGGCTTAAAACTTTAGCCCAATAAAAGGGGCTAAAAACTTTAGCCCGAGGCTTATGAACCATAAATTACATATTTACCCACAAAAATATCTAACATATACCATAAAACTCATTTAATTATATCCTTTTTAGTAATTTTACAATAATAACCTTAGCCCCAAACCCCATTTGCCAAAACAAGTTTACAAAATACAAATTTCAACTCTCTTATAATAAGTGCCCTAGCCCCCAAAAATTTCAAAGAGCCCACAAACATACCCTAAGTACTTCCATTAAATCTCGAAAAACTCAACATGGCACTAAGAAGTAAGAACTACGTTCATCTAAGGGTTTTTGCCGATGAAATGAGAGTATAATAATTATATAATTCCGCATTATATCATGTAAGTAGCATCATAGTTGCCTTACATTGTCCTACACCATAATCTAAAACATCTCATCATTTTTACTCATTGTGGTCACAAACTTTATACAAAAGAAATATCTTGGATTGCTTGGAACAAAACTACCTCACCTATATCCAAAAGATGTAAAACCCTGAAATTCTGGATTACATTTTACTTTTTTATTTTGAATATAACCTAAGTATATTAGATAAATAAGCAACATTAAAACTATATGTTATGAAGTAAGTATACATTATTAACATTTATCCTAGATTAGACTTAACTAAAATACTCGTCACATTTGTTTTACTAATCCGAACGACACACTCATCTGATTTATTTTTATCAAGCCCATACGTTTGATGAGACAAGAAAACAAGCCCAATCCTCTTAACCTTTTTGAAGATACGATCCATATCTCTTGCCATATATCTAAACACGGCATTCCCTTTTTACTAATATTCCCCTACACGCTTTCTCACTGAAACTGTTTAACATATATCTGCCTTTCTTTCTTCTCCAAACCGATTCCAAACAACCCTAAACAGTTTCAAATTCGTTATTTGTTGCTGCCAAGGGTAAGAGACGAAGACTTGCAGCCCTATTGGTGATTGTTAAAGTAGTTTAAAGCCTTGTTTAAAATTGTTTGTCCTTGTTCCTTTTGGTCTCTCAAAATCTGCCCTAAGGTATCTTCATGATTCATCCTTGTTGATTTGTAGTAGGTATATATGAAACCAAACATAATCTAAATTATGTTTTAAAAACTATGTCACGTTGAGTATTGCATGAAATCAGTAGAATACTTATCTATACAAATAATACACCACATACAACCTTGTATAACACCGTGTCGATCTTGTTTTATTTCCTGTCGACCTAACCTAATACGAACCCAAATAATTCTGTCATTAAACCTTAGCATAAATTAAACTGGAAAACCCTAGGAAGTAATTATGTTGTCTAGAAATTGGGTCGGGTTCAAGGAGGTGTAAATAAATGATACAAACGTGTTTTTGTGTTATTCTTGAGTCTAAAACTAATTTCAATCCATGTAATTTCTGGAAATATAAGGTTCATAGCAAATAGAGGTCAGGAAGGGTACTTTTTGAAAATTTCAAGTTGGGTGATCAAAGCTGTTAAACTAAGTCTGAAAATCAGTTGGAATGGCTGATTTTTCATTTGCAAACCATAAGGTCTTAAGGGCTATAAATTGGTATGGTAAATATTTGGCATGTTAATTTACTTCTGTAATTTTTGGGGATTTTTGTGAATTTTCTAAACTGATCTACCAGACCCATACTTTAAAGGTGTAAAAGCAGGTCATTTTCTATACAGGTCTGGAAAGATGATTTTTTAGATCATAATTATGCTTTGAAATAAAATATGTAAAAATTTGGGAGCTTACTTAACTGATATAGGAACCTCTCGAAATTTTCTCAGGTTTATTGGAGCTCATTTGATAGGTTTATAAATTCATAAGAAACTGGGTCAGATTTGCTTTCTAAATCTAAAAATTTGTTTTGGCACATTTAACCTAATTAAGCTAACTAATGATTTGAAACACATATAAAACTTATTCCTAATTAATTATTGAGGCACCTATGTCATGATGCTATCATTGAGGCACCAATGTCATTGAGGTACCCTATCTTTAATGAACAACCCTTGATCGGACCATGTTGGTTTTCTTAAATACTCCGGCATAAACAAATCAATAACGCACTTGTTAAAAATGATCAAGAAAATCACGTGAAGTATGCTCACCCATTTGCAAATATTCATCAAACACATCGGGTGCGGTGTCGTACGCCAATTAGCGTATGGCAGATGTACACTTCATAACAACACTTAAAATCATTCGACCTGTAGCATCTGGTGATTGGCTAAAGAATTTAAAATGATCTAGAAGAAATTCGGAAGTATAAGATTCAATACATTCGACTATTTGTAGAAATAGTTTTCGGCTCATACGAAATCTTCTTCGAAAATTCTGGTGCGTATACTTACAACCTTGAATGAAATAGTCGTTACACAAACGTTCTTCGGCAAGCTCACGTTTACGATATATCGGGTTACGAGTCACGCGAGGTTGAGCTGCTGCTTGTTCCAATATTCTTGATATTCTGTGCCATCATAAAATCAAAGTCGGTTTAAGTCATCTACGACCCCACCGCTTTGAGGTAATTCGTCACTTTGATTCAGATCCATTGTAAATGAATAAGGTTTTTTTTTTTTTTGTTAGAGAGGAAGTATATAAACTTGATATTGAGTAGTGGAAGTGTGAAAAAAATTGTGTGTGATAACGCTCAGATTGTACATGTTTTCAGTAGCGTTATTTGTGCTTATGTATACGTTATTTGGTTATATTTGTATGATTTTAGTACTTAATCGCATCAAAAGACGTTTGTCTAGTATTTATAACCAAGTGCAGGGAAACGGAAGTAAAAGTAAAAGAATGTTCGATAAAAGGAAGATTTATGTTTCAGTGAAGCATGTCAAGCACAAGTTAGCATCTTAAGTACCATAGAAGACCAAGATGATTGAAGAACCAAGCTCTACAAGTCAGAATCAAGAAAAAGGTCGATTTTCCGTCACTCAGGAAGACAGGCCAAATTGGTCGCACCCGCAACAGGATCGGCTGGATAATGGTCAAAAAGTGCCTTTCAAGTCGGACCAACTGATCGGTTGCCACCCACAACCGATTCGGTTGGGGTAATGCTAGGTCCTTTCCTTAGTGTATTCTAGTCCCTTCCTAACTCCTTGGAGGCCAAGTTCAGCAATTAATACCCTAGGCCTTAGAACTAGTATAAATAGAGACCTCTTCTGAGCATTAGAGACACACACTTCAATATAACTCTCTAGTCATCAAACACAAAGCTCTTAGCTCTTAAATTCGTCCTTAGAAGTCCAGGAAATTTTGGAGTTCCAGAAGTACCACATTTGGAGGTCAAACCCCCAAGGAGTCTACCCCAATACTTTGGGAATCATTATTTCACCATTTGTAATCTTATTCCAAGCATTGTAAGACTCTTAATTATGTTTTCTAATGTTCAAGTTAGAGTTTATGTTTATGTTTGCTATGAGTGGCTAGTTTCCTTATACACTTGCTTAAATGATGTTGATTATCATGTGATTAGTTTATGATTGTGTTAACATGTTTTAATTCAATTTCAAGTTGATTCTAAGATCCAATTGTGCTAAAGTTTCATAGTGACATTTGTTAATCAAGTTTGACTAGTTGATAGTAATCGTAGAGGTCGAAAGAACTTATTGTTATTCAACTAGTTATAATCATTTTGTCTATGGATGATTGTATTTACCCATTATTCTTGATTAAACAAAGAAACTAAAGTGTGGTTGTAATAAGAACGCTTTTTGATTATCAAGTTGGATTGATTGGAAACAACTAAAAGGTCGTAAGATTAGTTGTTTACAATCAATTGTAACCTTTTGTCTATAATCGGTTACCTTTTGTATTGACCATTTCTTAAGCAAATTTGATAAAGCAAATGGATGTTTTTGTGTTTAAGTTTGTGAAAGTAAACTTATGAAACTTGAATTGATTGGTTAAACTTAATGCCTGTTTTTATGAACTAAAATCTTGACGAAGGTTTAACTTGTAAAAACAATAGATTAGTACACCAACTAATTATCATAATCAACATGTTAAGAGGTTAACACAATCATACTAATCAAAGATAAGAAACTAGTTTAAGCAAGTGTAGTTTTTAATCAACTGAATTTCATTATATCTATTTTCGTTGTTATATGCTTTTGGATTGCCTTAGTTGATTTAGACTTGTTAATCGGTCACTCAAATCCTGCGAATCGATCCGACTTACCTTCAAAATCTTGCTATAACGGACGAGTGCACTTGCTCGTATGTGTTATTGGTAAAATTGGTAAATCATCTTTTATAAATTTAAAACTTGTACACACGTAGCACATCAGTGTGTTTATTGGATATTTATAGTGGTGGGAAAATGGTTTTGATTTTTTTTAGTCAAGTTAGCCGCTTTTTAACGTTGAGGGGGGTAAAGTGATTTTTTTTAAACATAACGGTCTTATAGACGTTTAGGGGGGGTGAAGTGATTTTTTTTATTCGTTCCATCCTTTCACGCAGCGTTAAGTGGGTAACGTGAGAGGTTAACACACCCTTAACGTCGGACCTCGGTGTGGTTAACACACCTTTAACGCGAAAAAGTTAACCTTTAACGTGAAAAAGTTAACCTTTAACGCGAAAAAGTTAACCTTTAACTCGGGTGTCACGTTACCATACTGAGTGCTCTAAATAATTTTAATTGTTTGCTTATGTAATTTATTTATTAAACCATCACGCGATAAATAAGTAACTTGTGTAAAAATGACAAATAAAAAACATTTTTAACATGAATTTAACATAGTTAATATGGAGGATTGCTTATATAGCCAATGAAACTTGAATATTTACATGTAATTGTCTCGTTAATAAAACATCAAATAAATTATCCTAATACGAGTAGCCTATTAACGCAGTAACAACGTAAGTTGTTGATTAGAGCACAAGGTGTCATCACCTCGGGTTAAAGTTTCACTCAATGTCACGTCAGCACCACGTCCGTTTTAACTTTTTCATCTTAACTAAAAAAAACACTATTTATCATAATTTAACCTTAACTCAACATTTTGGGCCCCACTTTTATCATAACTAAACAAAAAAATCGGATTTAAAGCTTAACTTCACCACGGTTAGAAGTTAAAGCAACTTCTCAAAAAACACTCGTTCACGTGGCGTTAAAGCTTTAGCATGGGGTGTTGGTAATCATGGCTTGCGTGAAATGTTAAGCTTTCATTTGATTCTTGAACGATGATATCGAGTGCTCTTAGCTAAAAAGTAGCTTTTCAAAATATCGTAAGTTTTTCTATCAAAAGATGAAAAGGATTTTACTGATATATAAAAAAACTGCAAAAGATGCTACTTTATTTGGCGTATCAGCGGTTGATTAGTTTTTATGGGATCAGTATTAATTAAAACAAATCATGCTAACACATGTAATGAAGTTTTTGTGAGGTTTTTATGTGAATGTGCCATAGCCCTGAAAAGAAATCCTGATTCAACATGTGTTGGCTTATTAGTCAACTATTATGTATGGGTCCAGTTCTAGTCAACTTAAGTAATGTGCCACACTTCTTTTCGCATAATTGCTTTCGAAAGTTGAGACCCCATGGCCTGCCTGTAATTTTGACTCTGAAAACATATCATTTCTTCACAATTAACTAATGTTTAAAAACCCAGGTTAACTGAACCGGTTAAACATTGAAGCGGGAACCGGCTAAAATATCAGACAAGATGTGATCAAGTTTTTTCTTGTTTAAGAATCAGAGTGAATCGTCGGTTTTTGTTGTTTTTGTTGACCCAGTTTAATGAACTTGGATGGGTCATAACTTTTTTTTATCAAAAATCGAGCAAACCTTTTTCCCTATCAACTTTTTTAAGTTTAATTGATAAGTTGAAACAATGATGATTAATTAGTAATTTAGAGTTAAAACTATTTTATAAACACCGACTAATATAATTTTAATATAAATTATTATAACTTAGAATCATAAGTTGATTATTGTTGCAAATCTTTGTTATATTATTATAAATAAAGTGAGTATCTGTGTATAGTGACTGGATTTTATAGCAGCAAATAATTACAATTGCGACAACATTGTTAACAGTTTCGTATAACATTTATGCATACAACGTAAATAATAAAAATTCAATTATATAGGTTGTAACATACAATTATTCAACTCAAAGAACAATTTTTTAAATGTCTCATCTTAATTAAGAGATTGTTTAACAACATTACAAACCTTATTTATCTTCTTCTACATTTTTTTTTAAATCTTCTGATTGTAGATGATGAAAATGGTGGTGTTATATATTATAGAATCATCCGCACCATACATGGAATTCAATCCAAAGCTCCTACACTTGTAATCTTTTTTAGTTTCTTGCTATTTTTTTTAATAAAATCGCCGTTAATAAAAAAAAAATACATGAAATTCAATCAGATATGATCGAGTGGATTAAAAAAGAAATCGTGTCACTTAAAAATCAAAATATCGTGTCAATTAAAACAAAAAAAAAACGAATTTAAAAACCACATGAAGCCTATTTAATGACAAATGAAACACGAAAATACAATTTAAAACCACTAATTTAAACATAAAGTTTCGAAGGGTATTTTTATCAAATTACTTTATTTATTTTGTTTTTAAGTTTTAAGCACTATTGTTTTTTTATATATAGTATAGATACAAAACTTAAAAGTAAAGTTTATTGATAAAGTCTCAATCTTTTTTATTGGTTCAATCGATTGAAAGAATAAAGTCGGATAAATCATGGGAATACTACATCTAAATATAGAAAGAAAAAAAAACAACAGCATGACATTATAGAGCATTTCGAAATTCAATTGGTTGAACCAACGGACTAAACTGTGTCTATACAAAAACAGAGTTTTAAAACATTGCAATTTACCGTCTTGTTGTAACATTATATTTAATTTTATAGAAGCAGCTACGTTCATTCTAGAAGTATAATTGAAGCTCGTAAGACACATCATTATACTTAAACGGGAACATTTAAAGATTGTTTACTGTGTGTCTACGGGCTTCGACCCCGACCCGATTCAGATTGGTCAATCGCTCAAATTTATATTCGGTCAATCGGCCTGAATTGACCGAGTTAAATAAGGTTGAGTTGGGTATGTTTTTAGCTTGACCGACCGAACCCCCTACCGGCTTCCAATACCAACAACACTTTATGCAAAAAATATACGGTTGACGGGCAATTGGACCGAACCCGAGTTAAATAAAGGTGGTTTGAGTATGTTTTTAAGGCTTGACGGTTGGCCCGGCCGGCAGCCGTGCAAGGATCAACCGAATATCACCTATTTCTCACTACCTTAAACAAAATTTTTATTTCATTAGTTTGCGCGAACCCCGAATTCCCTTATTTTACTTCATGCATGGTCTTGGACGACCCATATCAACTTCACGCATGGTGCATGTATTAGTACGCATGGTCTAAAAAATTACGAATGAAGCAAAGGGATCACGAGACTACAATGTGTCAATGACTTTCATGGGAATTAGATAATATGAGGAATTTTAAGTGCTTTTCATTTGATCTTATGAAGGAATAGTCTCACAATCATATTTGTTGATTAATAGTGGGTATTCTACCATTTAATATGTCACAAATCTAAGTCAGTGTTTTTTTCTTTTGTTTTGTTTTGTTTTTCTTTCTTTCTTTTCTTTCTTCTTTTGTTTTTTTCTTTTTCTTTTTTAATAATTCACGTTTTTGTTATAATGGAGTTTTAAATTCGTTGTTTTTCGCGTTTTATATTCCACGTTCTTTTGTTGTTTGTTTTAATTAGCGTTATTCGTTTTTTTAATCAGCGTTTTTTCCTGCTTTCATACGTTTTGATAATTTAATCGTGTTCATCTATTTTTCGTCCGGATTTTCATACGTTTTACCTGCTTATCACGTTTTTATTCGTTTTCATCACATTTTGTCCGATTTTTAAATGCACCGGCGCGATTTTCTTATGTTTCTTAATTCATCACGTTTTTCGTCCGGTTTTAAGTAATATTCGTCGTTTTCATACATTTTAAATAAGTTATTAAGCGTTTTCGGCCGTTTTCGCGTTTTCATCGTTCACGAATATCATAGTGATATTCTAAATAGTCAATGATATTACGAATAATAAACAAAGTGATATTACAGATATCACAAATAATCTTGTGAATATCGCCAAGTGATGTTATGTGATACGAGATGCTCTTATTTGATATATGTGATGTTAAATTAGAATAATAAGCTTGTGATACGACTTCTACACAAAGTGATTTTTGAATATATGGTGATTTTGTGTTTTGCAGCAAGAAATCGTCGTGATATAGAAATATCCAGTGATGATGTCGAAATGCGAAGTGATATTGATCTATAAGCAGAAGTGATATTCATAATATCATGAAGTGATATTGAATATCATGAAGCTCATATTCGAAATATCACAAAATGATATTCATAATATCCTGGTATAATGCGAATATCACGTATGATATTCAAAATATCAGTGATATTCACAAAATCACAAGTGATATTGATAATATCAGGTGATATTCGAATATCACAGCGTGATGATGAGAATATCTGAAAGTGATATTAACAAAATATCACTTGTGTTTCGAGAATATCTGAAATTGGATAATCCGCAGATATCCTGAAATATTTTATGATGAAGTCGAAGCAATAACAACAACAAAATGAAAAGCAATAAAATCTGAATAATTATATAACAATTGCTTATTAAATCGCTAACATTAACGACGCTATGAAAATGGTTAAATAATGAATCAGTAGAATCATGGATCGGAAATCGAGATAAAGTAAACTTAAGAACCGCCAAATCGCCGAATAATTAGAAAAACGGCATCGAAAGAAAAAAAAAAAACAAATGGAACCGGTTATTTATTTACTAAATATTAGGTTAATCCCCACCATTGTTAAGACATTATTTAAAGTCCCAGTAGCGTAATTTATGGGTATGAAAATAAAGTCATACAGATAATATTATACCATGATAGTGCATGCTAGTATACGAACAACCAAATTTCATGGACAATACTACCTCCGTCCTAAAATATAAGTCTAGTTTGACTTTCTAAATCCAACTTTAACTTTAAATATTTTTATTTGTATTATATAATACTTGATGAAAATTATATTAATGAAAAATACATTTAAAACGTAATCCATTTACATAATAAGCATCAAGTATTATATAATACAAATAAAAATATTTGAGGTCAAAGTTTGATTCATAAAGTCAAACAGGACTATATTTTTTGGATGCAAGGAGTATTAGGTTTGAGATTTCATAGATAGAAACTTGATGCAAAGATTTTAGGGCCCGTTTGGTTGGGGGTGTATGGGTATGGGTCTATAACTTTGAAAGTCATTAATGTTGTTTGGTTGGTTATGGGGCCCACCACAATGGAATGAGGATACCCAAATGTAAAGGACTCCCATATCTATGTGTGTGGGTGGTTCTTACGTCCCTCCATTATCATTCCACTTTATCTGCGGCTATACATTGTAATTCATACGGCAACGACCGTTTCTTAAAATACTTCTTACGTTTCTAAAATAATTGTCTTCAAACAAAAAATACACAATTTTAGAACAACATAATAATTACCGTTTCTGTCTATTACCTTTTGCAGAATGGCAATTTTAACCATATGCAATTAGTTAAAGCTTTGACTGAAGTTTGTAATTCTTATATCATTATGTGCAATATAGTAAACTTGCTACATTATTTACATTTAGAAGGCGATAATAATTTTTAGACAACCCGGAATGGATAGCAGAACTATTAATTTGGAACGGAAAGAGTATTTATCTAAACCGGAATGGAACTATTAGTTTGTAATTCTTATATCATTTTGTGCAATATAGTAAACTTGCTACATTATTTACATTTAGAAGGCGATAATAATTTTTAGATAACCCGGAATGGATAGCAGAACTATTAGGCTAATGCTAATGGGAGGGGTTGCACTCCAACCAACTTATCCCCCAACCGAGTTTCTTCCATTACCCCAACCGGTTAACCCCCCAACCTTTTTAAAGTTATGGTTGGTGACAATACGAAACATTAATTTTTGAGTGTGTAGATTCTTTTATTAGTTTGGTGGGGTAAGTTTTGGCCATTGGCCTTGATGCGTCTTATTAATTGTGGTTGGGATGTAGTCTTTGAGAGAGAAAAAGCGAGTGTATTTGATGTGTCGTAGAGATGGTACAATTTTGTGATTGCCATTAGCATTAGCTTTAATGTGAAACGGAAAGAGTATTTATCTAAACCCGTGTCGTTTCTAATATCTTTTTGTTTAAACTAATATATTTTTATGCAAAATTTTGGTCATTCAATATTTTTTTACCTGTTTAAATAAGGCATATATTAACCCAAAATATATTAAGAAAACTTTTAATTTAACTAATTACTCTTCTATGAGCATATAATTTACTTTTTCGTTCTGATGATGCATGAGATACAATTCTAGAAAGTTAGTTCTGTTGGTAAGCATTTCTTACTGTTGGTAAGCATTTCTTAACTAACTTACATTAAATTAAAATTTAAAGTCACAACCTTCACTCCTGTTTGTCAAACAAAAGAAATCAATAGTCACACGACAAGCTAGGCCAATCGGACAAATGTCGTAGACTTCTTATTGCTCTAATGATGAATAAAATGTTTGACTATTTAGAGTTTAGATAGAGTCTTTGATTTCGCTTTCACGTGTTGTTGTTCAAGGAGACTTATTTCGACTTGGACTCCCTTCGTCCCTACAAACATGTGCACAGATAACCTGATAGTTCGGTATTTGGCTCAATTGATAGTGTCAAAACCTAATAAAGGTCGAATTTGGGCCTACATAGTTCTTATTTCAATATAGGATACGGTTTAAGACTGAGCAGTGACGCTCATGGCGTATTAAACATTTGTCCATAAGACCATGTCCATTCATCACGCAATAACGCCGTTAGAGGCTTAAGAACTGCCCGTTAGGCGTTAGTCCGCTGGAGGCGTCGCGAAATAACGCCGTTGGAGGGAGGGCGTTAGTTCATGGCGTTAAAGAAAAAAAAATCGAAATGTTACTCCCTCCCGCCTCAAAAATTAGACAAAGCACTAAACACACAATTTATAAAGTTTAACCATTTTAATTTTCAACCATACAAGGAATATTCCCCACAAAATTTCTTTGGCTTACTATCTATAAAGCCATGACAATTAATTTGAGACATTCAAAAAAGGAAATGTGTACTATTATTTTGAGACGGAAGGAGTACAAAACTAGCCCCTCTAACGTTACATTTTTAAAAAAAATTACATAAAACCCCCTAGCGGCTAGTTTTAAAAAAAAATTCAAAAACATTTTTTACCACAAGCAACTTTCGCACAAATCCTTCACTCGCAACAACTGATGAAAAACATATGCATTCTTTAAAAGGAGACAAGAAAGTGCCTCGAAGGATATGAACGTTGTGTCGCTTCAAGGCCGGTATATACTACAACAACCGCACACGCCAATGGAAATTGTCACGATACGTAGAATCATTTATTTTGCATTATTTTTGCATAACATGATTATAAAAGATCAAAAATTTGCATTACGTGACTATAACGAAAGGGGCGATCCGCCAAATTTGAGGCAACGAAGATGGTCGAAGATGTGATACTCACAATCGTAGGTGAAATACACGCACCGACAAACGCATAACACCCAACTCTAAATGGATCTTATGAGTACTGCCGTTAAGTTAAGAATCCATTACCAACAAATGTAAACAAGAAATGACGATGACAAAAGATTGCTATATATATATATTTTTTCATATTTCCTTTACGCCAACGCTTAATTTTCGTGTTTTTTTAATTTCGTGTATTTTTTTTTATTTGTTGTAATTTTTTTTTTGTCATGTATTTTTTAATTTCGTGATTGTAATACGCTTTCAAATTTAATGTTATGTTTAGTTTAATAAACGTAGTTTGTTTAATTTTGGGTGAAATTGAAAATATAAAATGTTATCAATGTTATCGACGCGTTGTTTCGGCGCTTTAATGTTAAACGTTGTTCGACATACGACGCTAACTAAGCATTTGCCAAGCATTGGCATGACGTAATCCTCTTAAAAGTTTTTATAACAACTTGCTCTAAAATCTGACTAGAGGCAGTGTGAATGCAACGTTTACTAGCACCTACGATATACATATGCTTTTTTAAAGAGATGAACAAAGTCGTCCCCACAATACACCTTGCATTACTCTCACTCGAATTGAAGTGATGTAAAGATGCATGAATAGTAGTAAACCAAAACTCGTTAGTCTAAAGATGTAACAAGAAAACGTTTAACACATTCGTCAACGTTGAATGATGCCGATTTTATTTGATTTTTATTTTTCAATAAATTGTTGCTTTCTGTATTAACAAAACAGTCACTGTTGTTTCGTGTTAACCTTTTTATATCAGAGTTTGTTCATCCAAATACAATTTTTTTGTGGGATACAAAGTAATTTTAGTAATTTAATTTCTTCGTAGAGTATCTGCAAAATCTAAAAGTACATACTAAAGTACAAATTTCAAAAAGAGACCTACTACTCTTGACATGGCGAAAGGTCATTCAACTCTTGCGGCAACCACTTGGTCTTTGCATTTGACCTTTCGTTTTAACATGAAAAAATATATTTATCACTAGTATAGCTAACGTTAGCATCTATCGGTTTAGATATGATATATAGAGGAATATGTACCATTTCATACTGCGACGTTTTACCACATATCTCATTGTGTTCATACACCACATGCCCATTTAATCAACTTCGGCTGCGTACAAGGCATCTTAAGATGTAACCAGAAGTGGACATGTATCAATTAGGTCGCATACACAATTAAATTAAGGGGTTAAACCAACAATAACAAAATATAAGTATCCAGGCAAGCCTTACTATACAAAGATGAGGAGCCGAGGCACGTATATCTGCCCAAAATTGCTTTCGATCTCAAACAAGTAAAACGGACGTAATTGTAGCACACGCCATTTGTAAGATGCTCTGATCAGGTGTGAAAAGGGGTGTTTTTAGAGACCTCGGTGGTGCAAATCTTCGGTACAAATCTCTACTACTTATAAAGAGTTTATGCATAAATCTTAAAATTTAAAATTGTTTAAAAGTGAGTAAAGTGTTTGAACTAAATTACCATTTAATACATTTTAATAATTCTTAATAAACTTTTAAATATCACGTTTGATAACTTTTTATTTTTGTTTTTTTTCCTTTTTTTTAGAACTGTTGTCACGCTTAATAAATATAAACTTAGTTAATTTACACAATCAACTTTAAAAGTGAGTAAAGTGTTATTACGATTGACAACATGGTTTCTCAACATTTAAAACACAAATTTGGTTTTTTACAAATTTTAAAAGAAAATAATAAACACAAATAAAAAAAAATATTTTTTATATTATAGTTTTCCAAAAAGTCATTCTAATGTCTATTATATAACATCATAATATATTTTTTAATCTTGTGGTAATGTATAGTTAAGGATAAAAGATCATTTGAGGACAAAAGATTATTTACATACCAAGGGATCAATCTCCACCCTTCATTTTTATTTGATCTAATGTATGAGATTAATCACAACAATTTTAAAACCCACTTTCATCATTTTTTTTCAAATATTAATATCTTTCAAACCGTTAATCGTTTGAAAAAATATATATCATTAGAACGAGCATTTAATTATCTTTCATAGATAGGCACTTGATATACGAAAAAAATTTCGTGATTTTTCACGTTTTTGTTTACGCTATGAAAGCTGAAAAATATATATGATAAAACACTAATTTGAATATCATATGTGATATTAGTGTAATATCATATATGATATGTAATATCACATGTGATATTAGTGTAATATCATATATGATATTACATATAATATCACATGTGATATTACATATCATATATGATTTAACACTAATATCACATGTGATATTCAATTTAGTGTTTTTATATATGATTTTTATGTAAATTTCAAAGAACGAAAAACGAAAAATAACGAAAACGTGAAAACGAGTTTTTTCTTTTCAAAATATCAAAGTCTATATGAAAAATAATTAAATGCTCGTCGCATGGTGTAAATATTTTCACTTAACGATTAACGGTTTAAGAGATATTTAAATTATAAAAATAGGTGAAATAATAAAATGCTTTTAATCTCACCATGATTTCTTTTAAAGATGGTTCTGTAGTTGGTAGATGTATAACTCTCATAGTTAAGTTGATGAAAATGAATAATCATAAAGTTGTTGATGTTGAAATTAGTATATTGTCATCTTTTAATTATTGTCATAAGTTTGTTGTTTCACTCATTTAGATAATTATTTGTTGCTATAAAGTATTATCGTTGTGCATGGGTATTCATTTAGTAAAACTTTTGTATGTGTGTAACTTAATTAAGATGTACTATTTAAGGGAAGTGCTTGTAAATAGGGAGGAGTTAGTGATTGTTCGGAAGCTAAGTGACAGAAGAAATTAAATTATAACTATTATATATATCGACTTAAATTAGATGCATCTCAGTTAGATATGAAAGTGATTTTGAAGAGAAAACGATGCAAAATAGTACTAGTAACACATTTTACGCGCAAATGACGAAAATTATATAAGATTCTTTTAACCTGATGAAATGCATCTAATGTATGTAAATGTAACCAATTTTGAGCTAGAAAATATATTTAGAATCATCTAAAAGACTAGAAATGTATTTTATTTAAGTCGATGAGTCTCTAATGTGTGGTTATAATTATTTCTCATTTCTTCTCATTTGACACTAAGAGCATTGGGTATTTTAACGCCATGTCCGGCGTTATACTGAGTTGGAAAATTTTGATGCGGCTTTATGATACCATGGTCTTGGCTTTGGGCTCAACATTGAGCTGGGCGTTGCGTTGGCAACGTGAGAAACAAAACAGAAGGCGACAAATGGGAAACGAAAAAAAGGCATAACTAGTCCCTCCAACGGCTAGTGCAAGATTTGAAACACAAAAAAAAAATTACATAAATAGTCCCTGCATTATAATGGCTACTTTTTTTTTTATAAAAAAAAGTCACTTATAATAACTAATATAAATACCCACTTATAAATAATTTTTTTTCACACTTCCACAACTTAAACTCAAATTCATATGCTTCCTCTTTCTCTAAAAAAAAAAAAAAAACCTTGTTTTTTTTTCACTACAGATCCGAACCAAAGTGACGAAGAACGAACGACTGGTATGATGTAGATGACGAAACTAACATACACTTTATGATGGCCGCGTACGAATTTCACCAACAGTTAGAACAAGAAATAACTCGACCTTGCTTGACCTGTAACCCGATCTACCATGAACGTGAGGTTGCCGAAGTACATTTGATGAACGACTATTTCAATCAAGGTTGTAAGTATTCGCACGTGACTTTTCGAAGAAGATATCATATGAGCCAATAACTATTTCTAGAAATAGTAAAACGTATTGAATCTTACTAGCAGGGTACCCGCGATGCGGCGGTGGCGGATACCCTGAAATAAAAAAATTTCAATAAATCATGCTTTATAATCTGAAACGTTTTATGTGACGATAAATTTGTGGATGCCAAAAGTTTCATATCGCATATTTCAACTCTTTAGAATATATAAGAGGTACGCAGCAAGTTGCGATGGGGTATCAAGTAATAAAATTTTCGGCAAAAATTGTTTTCAATTTTATGTTTTCTCTTACAATAACTTTACCAATAGCGAAAACAAAATGAGTTTGAGTAACTTTTAAAAAAGTGATAGATAATATCAAACTAATTCATATAAAAACAATTGAAAGTGGCGTGATTTTGCTTTGCGGTAGTCAATAATGTTATGGGGTTATGCTTTAATTAGTTGATAGTGGCCCCACAGAAGTAGAAACATTTTTTTATGAAATATATATATAGTTTTGAACATGTTTGTATCATTAATATTATTTATTACATTTGTCCCATATAGATAAAAGATATAAATAAAATAGTACTTATAATGTATACATCTTGTAAAGTATATATTTATGAAAAAATGTTTGAATCATTAATATTATTTATAACGCTTGTCCCACATAGATAGAAGATATAAATAAAAGAATGCTTATAATGTAAATAAAACTTACATGTTTAAGCAATCATTTAGAGTTATCCATGAAAATTATAATAATTAATATACTAATATATTAATCATTGAATTAGCACTTAGCACTTTGCATATTTGCATCATTTGTCTTAAAAAAGTTGTCCCGACTTTTACAAAAAACCGTTTTTTACTTTTGTGGTTAATTTTATTTAAAATAATTCAAAATTTATTTAGATTGGTTCTCGAAACACTCTTACGATATAATAATAGTTTTGAACTTTGTAGTTTTGCATGCATTTTAAAATCATATTCATTTATATGTGCATTTTTGCATTAAAACTAAACTAATTCAAAAAGAAATAATAAATGAAGTATTAAAATGTTGTGGAAGATAAATTAGTAAAAGCTATTTATTGTGTACATTATGCATTAAAATTTGTAATGCTTAAAAAACACATTAATGACATCTTAAAAAAAATTAGGAGAGATGGTCATCCCTCCATTATAAGTAGTATAGATACTTCCGATCCTCTTCCAAGTCATTTTAAATTCTCTAGCCAAGGACCCGATGCTACGGGTCAAATGAGTATGAGTGTTATTATGAAGTGTACATCCGTCATATGTCAATTGGCATACGGCACCTCTCCCGATGCGTTTGATTAATATTTGCAAATAGGTGAGCATATCTCAAGTGATTGTCTTGATAATTTTAACAAGTGTGTTATTGATTTATTTATGCCTAAGTATTTAAGAAAACCAACCTATGACGACATTCAAATTCTTTATGCAAGACTTGAGCATTATCATGGTTTTCCAGGAACGCTTGGTAGTATTGACTGCATGCACTGGGAATGAAAAAATAGTCCGGTGGGATGGCAAGGACAATATGGTAGGGTGATAAAAAAAATTCCCAACAATAATGTTTGAAGCTGTTGCTTCGCAAGATTTATGGATTTGGCATGCATTTTTTGAGGTGGCGGAGACGAATAATGGTATGTGTGAAAACACATACTTTTTTGTTATCCAAAACGGACTCAAAAGACCAAAAACATATAATAAATGCCAAATATATGTGTGTTTTTGTGTTTGTGCATGCGCAGGTACCGGATATGAAAAACGGACAAAAAGAAATACAAAATAGACAAAAACGAACACAGGAATGGAAAGAGCGTGGAAAGCCGAAGCCGAGGATGTGTTTCTACAATTTGGATCATCTTTAAACCCAAAAATACCAAATCACACCCCCACTTTTAATCCAATTTTACCACAAGTCCCTAACACCATTTTGCAAAACTAGTCCTAATTTGTTTGCAAAATTAGTCCTTAAACTAACATAAATCCTAAACTACACCTATCCGGTTACTAATCCAAATCAAATTAATAAAACCAAAACCTCTAGCCCAATCCAATACAAAAAACCGACCCCTACCCATGACCCAAGTCAAGACAGTCAAACAAGATAAAAAAAAATAATAATAAAGGTAAAAAAAGGGCGCGAAGCCTTTTTACCCATCCTCCTTCCTCCCCAAAATTTACCCTGCTCACCATTCCTCCAATTACCCAACTCTAAGCATCTTACCCCACTTCTAGAAGGTCTGACATCACCACTGACATGTCAGAGAATGCCGAGCTGGCAATCCGAAGCAATCCCATTGGTTAAGGTTATGTGGAAGCAATCCAAGGGCTAATCATTGATAGGATTTGATGGAAGGCTGAGATGAGAGCTAAGAGGGGAATCCAAGGACCTAGAACCTTCACCCTCTGGCTATAAAAGGACCCGTCACCACATAGATTAGGGTATCATTCGCCAAATAGTTGGGTGAATCGGTTTTGTTTTTGAAGTGAGTTTCGGTCTTACGCGTAACAAAACGGTTCAAACTTTGGTTCGCTTAAAAACTTCCTTTTTACACTTTTCAATCCAAGATTCTTGTACTTTCAACGTCTTAAGGTGTTAAAATAACAGTTTTTGGCGAAAAGTTTCAAACTTTATGTGTGGATCATTGTTTTTAAGCTAGGTTTTTTACGTAGGTATTGTTCTACGCGTAACTGGTTTATAAGCTTTGGATCATCAAGTTTCACACTTTTGTGTTATTTTGGTGATATTGAAGTCGCTTTCATCACAAAAATCTGGTTTAGAAACATCTTTGGGCAAAAATCATTTTTGGTAAAGTTCTACGCATAACGAAACCCTAAAATTACGCATAAGAGTTCATTGGTTTGATCTTCGCCTGGATTACTCGTGTTTTTCTTGCTTGGATAAGCCTGAAAACACTTCGACTTTGGATATCTTTTGCACTGTGATAGTGTAAAGGATCTTTTGGGTAAAACCCTAAATTTACGCATAAGCTTAAGCTTACGCGTAGAACTCCTTACGCATAAGATTCATCTTACGCCTAAGCTTTGTCTTACGCATAAGTTAATCCTACGCCTAAGTTTTCTACGCTTAACTTTCTGTTTACGCATAACTTTAGTGTTTTCTCATTTCTTACGCGTAAGCTAATCCTACGCGTAACTATTGCCGTTACGCGTATCTTTGGTGTTTTTACGCATAAGTGGTACTTTGCTTTTCTGTGATTTCTACGCCTAAGGATACTTCATCAACAACGGTTTCATTCGACTACAAAGATCCATTTAACAACACAAGTTTTCAACATGTCACAACCACCATACTCTAGCTATTTTCCTTACACTTATAATCAACAACAACAACTAAGTCCACAACATCAAAAATTTAATCATCAACAACAAATTTATCAACAACAATTTAATCAACAACATACTCCACAACTTGGTGCAATTCCACCACAAATGGTTCAACCACCACCTAGTCTTCAAGTACAACCTTACACAAACTTCTACAATCAACATCCATCCAGGAGTACTATGAAGGAACCAACATGGTTTGGCAAGATGTGTGAAGCCTTAAGTAGCCAACAATCAATTCATGAAGCTGCCTCACTTGATAGACCTCCAATGCTCACTCCCAGAAATTATGATCAATGGGTGATGATTGTACAATAATTCGTACGACCAGGCCTTCGATGGTGATCGAAGGGTATGAGGGGTGATATGCTTTCGCCAAACTTGTAGCCAATCTGCAATAAGAAATAGTAGACACTTCGTTAAGTGATTGCGCAGGGTTTGGCCTCGAACCACCTCCCACGTGAGAGTAAGTATGTGATATGAGTTGTAAATAATATGATGTATGTGAAATACTGTGTTGAGTGAACATACCATTGAAATGACTCGTTCAACCTATTTATAGGTGATGAACATAGCTTGGAGAGTGTTAGCACACGTTTAGGAGATCATGGGGGGCGTCTCCTGATTTGTGGTAACCGCTAGGGCTTCATCCCCACTATCTCAGACTTGGAGGGGAAGCTAAGGAAATAGTGGGAACGTGGGGGAAGACCAAGTCAAGGTTCTTCTTTGTCTAGGCATCTTCAAGAGAAGACACCGAAGGCATAGGCCTTCGGCTGGCGAATTCCCAACTGGTAACCATGTCAATGATGAATGGTTTTACGCCACCAATGACTTATGAAGAAAGACTTGGGTCTTCGTAATGCAAATTCGACTGAGGCCAAAGGGGGGGGGGTCCTTCGACCTGATCGGAGGGTATGTCATCAAGCCCCCCAGTCGAAAGTGATATGTACGAACAAGAAATATTGCTTACGACTCAGAAATAAGAACGAAACTTCCCCTTCGTCACAAAAAATGAACGAAGCTGAAAAGTCTTTCGCCTATTGACCGTAATTAATGCAACTAATTATCCTAACCACCCCTTTTCCTCGGTAAAAGAGAACATCTTTTCAAAATTTAGAAGAGTTTTGAAATCCGGTGGTAAGGGGATAAGTAATTACACGTGTAGGGCCGAGATTTTTCATTTGTAGGGTATATAAAATGTAAAAACAGTAAAACCCTAACAAAGTTTTATCTCTCGCCCAAGTTTTTCACCTACTAAAACCTCTTTCGATCAAGCTTTCGATCAAACAAGGTAAAGTGCTCCTTCATCTCTGTATTTCAAATACATTATTGTGGATTTTAGAAGGCTCAATGTCGACCAATAAAAAATTTGTAATAAAGCAACAAGGTTGCACATTAACAAGGGATGAGCTTAAAGCGTTCCTCACTGATTATCCGATTCCAAAGGAACATAAAATCATGCTACCTAGTAGAAATCAAGGGATTTTTGATGCCCCTGAAAATTATGTAGGCCTGTATACTCATGCCTTCACCACTTCCAACCTTAGGATACCTTTGCATCCTATGATCTTAGAATTCCTCCGGTATTATGAGGTACACATTTCTAGGTTCAACCCTTTTGGCCTAGCCAAGCTTACAACATTCATCGTGATGTGCAAAGCTTATGGGTTTGAACCATCCTTGACTGTACTTAAGGGTTTTCTGAATCTATACCCGGGAGGAGATTGGTTGACCTTGGCCAAAAGGGGTGAAAGGGATGTGCCCATTCTGATAGATAGGCCTTTTACGAGCATAAGGAACTGGAAAGGCAAATTCTTTTATATCCAAAACACTATTATCCCTCCGGCATACTCTGCATTGTTAAACCCAGAATTTCAATATGATGAAAAAAGGTTCAACGATCCATTGCCCTATACTGTGAGAAGAAACCCTTTGTATCAGCGGTTGGCTCGTCATCCAGCTGATTGCCAAACATTCCCTGAGCCAATCCTTTTCATGGCTGGCATTGCTGAAAGATGGGAGGGGTCTCCTTTGGTACCTGAGATTATTTGTGATGGAGAAAGTATGTAATTTTTTGATTAAAATAATAAATAAAAACTTATCTTTCTGATATTTATCTTATTTGATTCTTTGTGCAGAGATGTCGTCTCAGAACTTTGTGGTGGCCGGTGGTGCGAAGGAGGTAAGCTTCCTTCCCAAGAATCCCCAAGAGACAGCTATGGCGTGGCTCCCCATCAGTGTCCATAAATAACAATGATGCGGAAGCCCAACCCATCGAGCTCGTATCGCCTCGCTCCTCCGTCAAAGGAACCCATAGATGTGGAAGATCAACTAGTGGAGAATGTTGCCGACTCGACGAACCAAAGATCCAAGGCGACAGTTGGCCATCGTAGGGACCCTCCGGCATAGGTGAGAGCGTCCGAAGCAGAAAGGTGCCGCTAAAGCTGTGAAGTCCGCTTCGAAAAGGAAGCTCATCCTACCTACTCCTCCCTCTCGAACTACCCGACAAAAGAGTACCCGTGGTAAGGCGTGGAATTTCCACCAACGAAGGGCCCATGCGATGATATCCATGGTAAAGTTTTTACCCGTGAACAAATAATAGGTACCAATAATAATATATTAACAAATGTACATATGTTGCAGGACTTCCTGATACGAAAGAACTTCCTCTCCTTAGCTTGCCACCAGCTCGTGGGCCATGTGATCCCACCCAAATGGAAGGGGGTGATGGATAACATGTCCATATAAAGGCTCTGCGACCTTCATGACAAAAGCTATGTCCGACAATGCATGCTAGATAACCAACTCAATGCTAGGACAAGGAATCTTCGCGCCACCAAAGCTCGGGAAGAAATGGATGTTATGCTAAGAAGGAGAAGGCTAGGGATCAAGTATGCACTTGGAGAAGAAGTGTGAGGATGCCTTGGAAGATTTTGACAAGAACCCCTTGGTGCAAGATCTCAGAGCTGAGAATGAAAAGCTCAAAGGTCAGTTGGCAACGAGTGAAGTCGAATGCAAAGCAGGCCGACCGTCGAAGGCTCAATGGTTGTAGGCTATAAAGAGCGATATCGTTCTTTCATCCAAGTGTGGAGGCCTCGAACAAGAGAGGGCGAAGTTGCTGGACCAAGAGATCAAGCTCCGAGAAAAGGTAGATGGGTTAAACCTTCGTCTGAAGATGCTGAAGAAGGACAGGGTGGACTTGGTAACCAAGGTGATCCCCTACATTGCTATGGAACTTTACCATAGCGATGATGTGGGAATTGCAATTGGGAACGTGGTGAATGCGGCCATTTTCCATGGCAAGTGTACCACTTTGGAGGAGATAGCTAATACTGGGGAACCTGTGAAGTTGGAGAAAGTTCCTTACTATAGGGCAACTCATGAGAAAGAGTATGATGATGCAGGTAATCATTTAACTGCTTTAGAGTTCCCCTTCCTTTCAGATGTGACGAAGGACCCAGCGGCCTCCAATGAGGACCTGCTGGCCAAGAAGCCAAGGAAAGTCCAACCTCCGTCTCCCTCCAAGAAGACTCCGTCACCCCAGGTTCCCTCCCCAGGTTCAGCTGATCCCACTCATTCCAAGGTTCGATGAAGGCAACCATGTGGTTGTAATTTGATCCCCAGGGTGGTATGTACCCTGTTTAAAACAATTTGTCTGTGTTCCTTTCCAGGCTTCGTGCCTGATGAAACAATTTATGTGTGGTATGTGTGATGTAGGCTACGACCTAAGACAATATTTTGTTTGGTTTGATCGTGAAGGCTACGGCCTGTTTAGACTAGTTAAACTAGTCAGTAATCTACATTAAAGCCTCTAGGGCTTGAATTTTGCCATGTGTGATTCTTCTCTTTTTATTTTTACTTGCGTAAAAAATATTTTTTACAACCTAAGGCTTATGGTAGATGCATAGCCTCATTGTGTGTAGTTACTTCACCAAGAATATTAGCAATCGATAATTTGATGCCGATGAGTGTCGCGACCCACTCCATCTTGATCCTTTGGGCAGCGAAAGGCTTAAAATACCTTAAGGCCATATAGGAAAGTTAATGTGAAGTTGAGATGGATGTTATGCATATGAGCAAGACATGTTGTTTAGTCTTTGTACATCCCTTCGACATTGAAACTTATAAAGCGACTTGGTGGACAAATCTTTGTTGTATTGAATGAAACAAGAGATTTGATGGAAATGTGTTATATCATTAAGTGGGTAGGGAGGATTACATCATTTTAAGAAAGGGTTAATATACAAAAATGTTACTAAACTTTTAAAAAAATTTGTCTTAAGTCACTAATGTTTGTATTCTGTCATCTAGGTCACTATACTTCACGGGTTTTTCACATATGTTACTAAACCTTTTTATAAGTGTCACCCTAGTCACTCGAAGGATTGGTAACCGGTTGTGGCACATACGTTACTAAACCTATACAAACAAGTCACTAAACTTTGCGAAAAATTTGTCTTAAGTCACTAATGTTTCATTCCTGTCATATAAGGTACTAAACTTTGCTAAAAATTTGTCCTAAGTCACTAATGAAAAATTTGTCCTAAGTCACGAGTTGTGGCACATGTTACTGAACCTTTAAAATTTTACGTTTTATACGATTTTATACACCTTTATATGTTTTAATTCATTTTTATTCGCTTATACGCTTTTGTTTGTTTTTACGCTTTTTTCCGCTTTTTATACCGCTTTTGTCCCATTTTTACGTCCGTTATATACGCTCGCCCCGTTTTTGTCCTATTTTACGTCCGCTTTATACGTTTTATGTTTTCATCCGCTTATATGCTTTTGTCCGTTTTTATATGGTTTTGTACAATTTTTATACGTTTTTTTTTCGTTTTCATACGCTTATTCGCTTTCATCCGTTTTATACATTTTCGTCTGTTTTATACGCTCGTCCATTTTTCTTATGTTTTTACCCGTTTTCTATGCCATTCGTTTTCGTCCTTTTTTATGTTTGAAAACATAAGCTAAAATAGGCGAAAACGTAAGAAAACGGACGAAAACGATAAAAACGGATGAAAACGAATAAAACGGATGAAACGTAAAACGATAAATAATATATAAAACCATATAAAAACGGAAAAAAAAACGTATAAAAACGGACGTAAAAAATAGGACAAAACTCACAAAAACGTATACAAAACGTAAAAAAAACAAACAAAAACGTATAAAAACGAATAAAAATGAATTAAAACGTATAAAAGGTGTATAAAATCGTATAAAACGTAAAATTTTAAAGGTTCATTAACATGTGCCACAACTCGTGACTTAGGACAAATTTTTCATTAGTGACTTAGGACAAATTTTTCGCAAAGTTTAGTACCTTAGATGACAGGAATGAAACATTAGTGACTTAGGACAAATTTTTCGCAAAGTTTAGTACCTTAGATAACATGTGACACAACTCGGTGTGTATACCTTAACCGGTAACAACCGGTTGTCTCACTATTGGTATCCAAGATAACCGGTTACGTAAAGTATAGTGACCTAGATGACAGAATACAAACATTAGTGACTTAGGACAAATTTTTTTGAAAGTTTAGTAACATTTTTGTATATTAACCCTTTAAGAAATGAATACTAGACGCCTACCATTAATGCTTCTTTCCCCAAGTGAGAAGAATGCAAATACATTGATTGAAAGCAAAAATAAAGAATGTCCTTAGACATTGTAAGTTTCATAATAGAACTTACGAAGAGTAGTGCCATTCCAGGTTCTATCAATAACGTCTCCATCCAAAGTTTCCAGCTTGTAGGCTCCGTTTCCATATGCTTCCTTAATAACGTAGGGCCCTTCCCATGTAGGTCCTAGTTTACCCTGGTACTCAGCCTTACTTGCGCTGTTGAGTCGAAGGACGTATTCCCCTGGTTTGAAGGTTGAAGGCCGAACCCGACTGTTGTAGTACTTTTCAATTTTTTGCTTATGGATAGCTTCTCTAATTGAGGCTATTTCCCTTCGTTCTTCAAGTAGGTCCAGGTTACCGCGGAGTCTTTCTTCGTTATCCGCTGCCAGTTCATGACCCTTCGCTTTGACGCTCACTTCCGAAGGGATGACAACTTCCGTGCCATATGTCAAGCTAAAAGGTGTCTCTCCGTGACTTGACTTTGTATGCATTCTATGAGCCCAAAGTACTTGAGGTAGTTCATCCACCCAACCGTGGTGACTATATCCCAGCCTTCGTTCTATTCCTTGTATGATATCTCTGTTAGTAACTTCCACTTGTCCGTTACCTTGAGGATGATAAACGGAAGTGAAAGATTGTTTGATATTCAGGCCTCTACAAAACACTAGGAATACCCCTTCAAATAACCGCCTCCATTATCTGAAATGATGATATGAGGTACTCCGAACCGACAGATAATATGCTCCCATACAAACTTTTCCATGTGCCTGCCTGTGATGGATGCCAAAGGCTTCGCTTCCACCCATTTAGTAAAGTAGTCGATGGCTATGACCAAGAATTTTACTCCTCCAGGAGCAATTGGTAGGGGACCCACGATGTCTATCCCCCATTGGCTGAAGGGCCATGCGGACGTCACGAAAGTCATATCTTGCTTTGGTAGCCTTGGGACTCTTGAGTGGACTTGACAGGCTTCACACTTCTGAATGATTTCAACAGCGTCCCTGTGCATCGAAGGCCAGTAATATCCAACCCTCATGATTTTGGAAACAATGGATGGGCCCCCTGCGTGAAGTCCGCAGGATCCTTCATGCACTTCTTGAATGATGTTGGCAGCTTGCCTTGGTCCTACACAACGAAGCCATGGGGACAGTAAAAGATCTTCAGATAGATAATTTCCCATGATTCTGTATTGTGGTGCTTTGATGCGAACCTTTCGAGCTAACTTCTGATCTTCCGACAGTATACCACTTATTAGATATTCTCTAATCGGAGTCATCCAATTTGAGTCTTCCTCCTGATACGCCGACACCTCCTTCGGACGATGGACCTATCTGCCAACACTTCGACCATAACTTCCTTAGTTAAATGAGCAAATGCCATTGATGCCAGTTTGCTAAGTGCATCCGCCTTCTTGTTTTGATTTCTCCGAACATGCTCTATGTTGTAGGATGCGAACCCTTCTAGCATTTCCTTGGCCTTATCCAGGTATTGCTTGATCATAGGTTGTCTTGCCTCGTAGGAGCCTTTTATCCTGGTTGGCCACCAGCGAGATCAACTTAAAATAGCCAAGTATTCCACCTCCATGTATTTGGCCAATCGGAGGCCTGCTAGCAAGGCTTCATACTCCGCTTCATTGTTCGTAGCGTCGAATTCAAAACGGAGTGCATAAGTGTACTCCTTCCCTTTGGGATCAACAAGCATGAGACCTGTGCCAAAACCGTCGGAGCTAGAGGCTATGTCAGTATAAAGCTTCCACCCTTCGACCGCCTTATCAAGTTTCTTTTCAGCAACCTTTGTGTCATGTTTTGGCTCGGAGGGTGTTTCTGCTAAGAAGTCTGCCAATATTTGCCCTTTGACCGAGTGTCTACCCTTGTATTCAATTTTGTGCTCTCCCACCGATAGCCCATTTAGCTATCCTTCCGCATTTCTCCGGCCAAAGTATCTGCTAATTGGCTTGTCAAGTAGTATGGTTATGGGGTGAGCTTGGAAGTACCTTCGAAGGCGTCTCGCAAAGATGGATAATTTAGCTCAGCTCCCTCAGAGAACCCTGTAGAACCCTGCTAACGAAGTAGATAGGGATTTGCTTCTTCTCCTTTTCGGCCAATAACACAGCGCTGATGCTTTCGAAGGAGGCTGCGATGTACATAAACAACACTTCGCCTTTGATTGGGGCGGTAAGTGTAGGTAAAATAGCCATGAAATCCTTGAGCTTTTGGAAGGCTGCTTCGGCATCTATACTCCACTGGAACGTCTTTTTGTCCGTGCATCCCTTGAGTGTTTTGAAGAACGGCAAAGATCTGTCTGCACCCTTTGATAAGAACCTGCCGGTCGCGCTAGCTTTTCGCTTCGACTTTGCACTTCCTTTAGGGACTTAGGAGGCTGCAAATCGTGATGGCCTTAACCTTCGGGGATTGGCCTTAATACCTTGCTTGGTAATCGATGCCCCAAAATTGTCCTTCTTCCACACCGAAAGAACATTTCTTGGGATTTAACTTCATGTTGATGGCGCAAAGTTGGTCGAAGGTTTCCTTGATGTCGGAGAGCATGTCCTCCTCCGATCTACTCTTGATGACCATATCGTCTACGTACGCCTCCAAATTCCTGCCTATCCGCTTGTGGAAGGCTTTGTCCACTAAACGTTGGTAGGTGGCACCTGCAATTTTCAAACCAAAAGGCATCTTTTTGTAACAATAAACGCCTTTTCCTGTAAAAAAAGGCTGTCTTTTCTTCGTCCTCTTCCGCCATTTGTATCTGATGGTAACCCTTATAAGCGTCTAGGAAACATTTCAGCCAAAACCCTGACAAGGATTCCACTTTCCAATCAATTTCTGGCAGAGGGTAGCAGTCCTTCGGGCAGGCTTTCTTAATATCTGTGAAGTCCACGCACATTCGCCATCCTCCATCATGCTTCTTGACCATCACTAAGCTATAAGCTCCTATAGTGTGCAAGAAATGGGATCTGTAGTGAAACTGCCTTGTAGATAAGCTATTAAGAATAAGCTATAAGCTCCTATAGTGTACCAAATGACCACAGCACTTAAACATTAATGAAATAAAAACATTAATAAGCTACTAATTCTACTCAAATTCTACATGGATTACAAGTGAAATAAGGGTGCCTTATATAGGCGAGCTAATGCCTTGGAAGGATCCAGAAGATGCAAATGTGTGTTTCTTTGGAGTATTCTGAGCCCTTGATCAATCTTCCACATATCCCATTCAATTAGAACCATTAGATCATTGCTTCCATGTAGTATCCTCCAATCAGAGCTCAGTGTTTGAGGTATGTGACACACGGATTGCCAAGCTGGCATCCGTGTGTCAAGATTGTCATGGAAGTACGGTTTTGCCCTTAATTGGGGTGAATTAGCTTAATTGGCCGCGGGGCAATTTAGGGTTCATACCTGGGTTTTGGTTTGGGGGGGATTATTGGCGCGTTTGGTTTATTTATATTTATTTGATTTGTGTTGACCGGGTTTAAGTTGGGTTTGACCTGGGTCCAAATGGGTATACGGGTTGGGTTATTAAACCGGGTTGGGTGTTTTGACTATGGTTGACCAGGTTAAAAGTTGGGCTTGACTTGGGCCTTTGTTAAATATATTTGGATTTTGGACATGATATGGACCCATTAGGCAATTTAGGGACTTAATGTGTACAAACTGAAATTTCAGGGACCATTCTTGTAAATCTGAAAATTTGATCAAGGACTAACTTTGCCAATCTTCAAATAATCCAAGGGCTGAATTTGTAAATTCTAAAACTTGAGGGTATATTCTGCCAATAACTGAAAGTTCAAGGACTATTTCTGACAATTCTTCAAACTTGATTATATCTTTCAAATATCATCCTCTGAGCATAAAAAACTTCACAAATGCACAATTCTGACCTTCCGGCTCAGCTTTAGCATTCTTCTTTCTCTCGTGCTTGGTTTTCTTTGGTTTTGGCTTTCTTTTGTCTGTTTTGTCATATCCGTACCTGCACATGCATAAACTCAAGAAACACGCAAATATTAGCAATAAACGGCTCTTTCTTGGTTATTTTGGGTCAGTTTTGATAAAGAAAAGATATGTTTTTAAGCACATATCAAAATACCCCAGACGAGACCATTGTCGTGTCCCCACGTAATGCAATCAACTCACGCTTCTAAAACCAAGGATTTCAATCTCTTTCTACTAAACCTTTGAAGAAGTAGCAAAGATTCCTCAAAAGAGATTAAGAAAACCTTAATTCTAAAAACGCCCCGTTTACCTTTTATTTCAAATATAGATATTACGATTAATCACATTCTGGTTATGAGTGACGGTTTGTTGAACTTTCATGTCGATCAATAACTCCAACATTTTTCAAAAGACACGTTAGGATCACGGAGTAGGAAACACAACACAACGTGAAGTGACCATACGGATAGAATACATCGTCCCTGATTTTTCACAAGTCCCCAAACTAAGCGTAAAATCGAAATCATTGTTAAATATGATTTTAGATGCTAACACTACCCATGGAAGTTACTTGTGTAATTACCTTTTGCTCCCATTTTCCTATTTGCCTCTAGATTTTTTTTTATTTTTGTGAGAAATGAATTTCTTCAAATTTCTCGTTTCGATAACTTTTATTCCGATAAAGATATGAAGCTAAGTCGCTAATTAGTTATCCATCTTCCCTCGAAAACCGTTGTACACAAGAATGAGGTCCACATCAAGGTCCTAATTTAACATGATTTAGAGAGATATCTCCCGGATTCAAAGTTTGGCTTAACACTTATTTCAAAGACATTTGCATTTTTGCAATTTAGGCCCTTGGTCTTTTCAACCACTAACTCAACGGGATTATCGTTTTATCAGGAGTCTTATTATGACTTTGGATTTTCCTCAACCTTTATAGAAGTCTATGACAACTTTTATGGCTTTGGATTTTTCAACTTTAATACATTTGGGCTTTATTTCATGTTAATTTTTGTGCCAAACTCCGAATCCTACGGTTTTTATAACAATAGAAACAATAGCAAAGAAACTATCAGGAATCAGTTGTCTATTACACCGCAACACTGACAGTACCTTGATGTGTACCCAACTCTCATGGGCAAGGATTCTCTAAAGAAGGATAAAGAACTAACTATCGTCAAAAACTCAACATCTCTAATTATTTATTCACAGATATGGGTGAAACAATTTTGTGGGAACAAAAAGCCACAAGTACCTTCGATGGGCTCTAAAGAGAACCAACTACTCCACGCTTAGCATCTAAACTCATAAGTAACTCTATCATTCCTCGATCTCCGCAAATTTAAAATCCCAAATAATGAGATCCGCGGATGCTTAGCCGATAATTTTTAGATTACCTATGGTTAAGGGAACAAGTTAGGGCTCAACACGCCCGGTCAAGTCTGAATTTCATTCCTACTCTCACCAGCGGAAAGTCAATAAGGTGTCAAAACATATACTAACTTATCGATTGCTTCGTCAAATAATCTCAAGTCTCGCATTTTTAAAGTCACTTATTAGAAACTAGCAAATTCTTGTTAAGCTTCGCATATTTAAAATCACTTAGGGAGACTTGCAAATTCTTGGCTTTGTGAGCTAGAATCGCATTTTATAGCCTCTTGTCTGAGCAATTAGCAAAGGCTATTTCAAGAAAAACGCATATTTAAAGAAACTTCTAAGAAACTCGCAAGAACTTTTCAATCATAAAACTAACAAAAGCTTACAAAAAATTTAAAAATTTTCTCATTTTTTTGCACATTTTTTCATTTTCTAAGGAAAAACGGGGTTACGAGAGTACACGACAAAAACAAGCAAGTGCGGTCAAATCAAATCGAAGATTACCCTACCCCAGACTAAAACGAAACATTGTCCTCAATGTTTAAAGGCAAGGGTATCAACGAAAATCTAAAAGCCGTTTATTAAGTATGCTAAAAGATAAACGTTAGTCGATAAGATTTCGGATATCAGATTTCCATCAGCATCGATCATGAAACTCGAGTTGAGAAAAGACAAACTTCGAGCACGAGAGTCTTCATATCGGGAAAATCCTACACAACATCACAAGCAACCAAACACGAGAAATAGAAGAGGCTAACCCCTTCACGTCACTTATTAGAAAATAGAAAGAAGATAGAAGGATAAGCATGGGGTGCCTCCCACGAAGCGCTACTGTTTTTGGTCACCGAATCGCTAGCCGACTCGCCCCCAATCAGCTTGTCCTTGGGGAAGAAAATGGTAGAGATACCAGGGTCAAAAACGGTGTCCTCATTCCCGAAAGAATGAGACTGGGTGGGTTGGGAGGGAAAGAAAATGTCGGTCTCAAGCACATAAGAAATAACTCCTCCCAAACTCACATAAGGTATATGAAAGAACGCTCCATCATCCGGTGGTTTTGCAGGCGGACGAAGGGATGAAGGATCGATAAGAGAATACTCCAAAGAAGTCGGGAGCTCATGGTATAGAAAGGTGTTACTCAAAGGTTTATCAATGAAGGCATCCAAGAGAGGATCCTTTTTCCGGAAAACTTTTGTTTTAAGAATGTCCTCTTCGATGAGTATCCCAGGGTTAAAAATCTTGTCCTCGGAGAGGAAGGAAACAAGGTATCATCTACGTGAAAATCCTCACGAGAAGAGGAATCACTCTCGGATAAAAAATAATATCGGACCTCAGGATCAACAAGTTCATCTGTCGAAATCTTCACTTCCTTATCTTTCTTCGGGAAAAATGGATCATCGTATTCTTCTTCATCCTCAGAAAGAATTGAGTCGGTAGGAGCAAGTTCATCGGTGAACTCCTCGCTTTCTTCGTCAAAGAGTTGATTTTCAAAAATTTGAGTATATTCAGAATCGAATTCAAACAAGGGATTCGTGAATGTTTTAAAAGATTCTGGATCGAAAGATGTCTCAAAAGAAGGTTCCATGATTTTAGAAGAAGGAGTGGGATTGCCACTCAAAGGAAGGTCAATTATCTTAGAAATCGGAGGTGGGACAAGTGGTGTGCTCTTAGAGCTAGCATTTTCCACCACTACCGTTGTAGACTCCTTTTCTTGTTTCTTTTTCCGTTCAGCTCGTATTGTCGACCTACTCTTTATCGTAAACCTTGAAAGATCAATTCGAGACGGTTTAGGTTTAACTTTCTTTACATCATCTGGATCGTCCGGAGGGGAGTACGAAGACGGCTCATTATATAATAATTTCTCGAGTAAAAGGATGTCCCCCTCCGGGTCAAAAGTAGCATTATTATTAATCTCAACTAGAACTGAATCATCATTAAGAAAGGCCTCGATCTCTTCCCAAATGGGGTCACTTTTCGTAGTGAGAGACGGGAAAGAGTCGGTCATAATCGGATTAGACGGTAAAATGGGATCGCCACTTTCTTGAGAAAAATCAATCACACCGATGCTATGAATCGAATGATCATCGGGTGGAGGTTTTGAAGTTTGTTCGGCATAAAACACAATATTTTCATTTCCTTTTCTTATCGTAAACGTTCCTTGGTAATGATCCACAAGAACTTTCGCGGTTCTCAAGAATGGTCTTCCTAAAGTGAGAGGGACTCGGGCGTCGACCTCTATATCAACTACGGCGAAATCCACGGGAAAATGGAATTTATCCACTCGTACCATAACATCGTTGACTACACCAACCGTGTGAGCAATTGTTCGATTAGCTAATTCAATAGTCATACGAGTCGGTATAAGAGTCTTCAATCCAAGCTCATGATATATCGCAAGAGGCATGAGACTTATGCTTGCACCCGAATCGGTTAGGGCATTACATTCCTCAATATCATTCAAAGAACAAGGAAGGAGAAATTTCCCGGGATCACCAAGCTTCTTGGGAGCTTGGTTCGAGGAAGAATTAGACGGTGTAGGCTCAAGTGAAATCTTTGAAATTTGTTCTAATTTCTCTTCATAAATCTTTTCAGCAGTTTTGATCATATCAGTCGTAAGTTTGAACTTGGTTCCGGAAACAACTTTCATTTTGTCGAATCGTGATTGAATAGAATTGCACGTGTAAGGTTAGAACTCGACATTATAACAGAGATAGAAGGAACTTGGGCAACCAGAGGTTGGACGTATTTGGCTTTTCCATTATCAAGAGGAATTACCGGTTCCTTTGTCACCTCGGTCTCGGCTACACTCCCACCGGAGAGGAAGTAGTCATCGAGGGCCCATCATCTCGAATGGTAACGGATTTCATTTCTCCATTCGGGTTTGGAATGGTGTTACTTGGGAGAGAACCGGAACCCGAGGGTTGACTCATTTGACACAAAACAGCGTTCAACATATTCTCAAGTTTATTCTGCGAAGCATCCATCTTGTTGTTCTGAAGTCGAATTTCGTTCTTAAACTTATTGCTTTGTCTAGTCAACGAAGATTGAAACTCATTTCTCAAACTTGAAATCTGAGTTTGCATGGTGTGGATGGTAGCATTATTGTGTTGAACGTAATTCGTGAATTCATTTGAAGGCAAAGGCGGAGCTTGATAGCTTGAATTTTGATATCCTTGTTTGTAATTGACTCCTTGATTCAGGTATTGATTTGGTGGGGCTTTGAATTGGTTTTGAACATTTGGTCCACGAACTTGATTCTGATTAAAACGAGTTTGATTATTCGATTGAGAAAATCCCGGAGGTCCCATTTGATTACTAACACGAGGGTTCGGTTCAACTTGAGGACGGTATTGATTACCTCCGGTTACGCATTAGCCGAAAGGATTACCATCGGTGGCTGTACAATTGTAGTAAGCATGCGGGCCACCACAAGTAGTACAAGTCGATTCCACCGCTTTGACTTGAGCGGGTGGAGAAGAATTAATCTTAGCCGTCTCAATCTTAACCAAAGCCTCGATCATATCCGTAAGCTTATCAATCTTAGCATCGGTGCTAGACGTATTTTCAAAAGACGAGGACGATGGCGTAACACTCACGCGGGCAGAACCGATTTGCTACGTGAGGTACTAACTTTAGATTTGTTCTCAATAATCGACAAGGCATCTCTCGTTGATCGGGTCAACAAATTACCACCCGCGGCGGCATTGAGAGAGTCTTGATCAGTCTCATTCAAACCGTTATAAAACGTATCAAGTTGGTGCAACTCATAAAAACCATGATGGGGACATTGCCTAAGCAAATCTTTGAATCGGTCCCATGCCTCACTAAATGATTCATCAAATTTTTGTGTGAATTTTGTTATTTCATTTTTTAAGCTTGTTGTTTTAGACGGTGGGAAGAATTCGCTCACGAATTTTGACACTAAATTCTCCCATGTGGTTATCGATCGAGGTGGTAGTTTTTCGAGCCAACCGCAGCCCCTCAAGTGAAAATGGGAAGAGTAGTAGCTTGATAGCCTCTTCCAGAACGCTACGGTACTTGATCGTAGACGGAGCTTGTTAAACCGCCGATATGAGAGTGAGGATCGCCTCTCTCAAATCCGTAAAATTGGCTTGACGAAACCAAATTTATCAATCCGTGTTTAAGCTCAAAGTTATCGGCAACGATTGCCGGTACGACGATGGCTTCTCCATAACCCTCGGTGGGTGCCTGGAGTTGCTCTAGCATGGATCGGTTGTCCTCCGCCATTTCGACGATGGGTGGAGTCGGATTAGTTCAATCTCGGTTCGACTAATGGAGCACGTCTATTTCGCCTTCTTGGAATTGTAGCGGCTTCACGTATCGGTCAGTAGTTATTAGAACGAGTGCGCATGCACTTTCAAAAACCAAGGCAATTAAAACGAACGGTATTCGAAAACAACAATGAACTTAACCAATAATCCCAAGTGAATAAATCACTTCTATAAGACAAACGCACAAGCGAGCGGAGAAGCTTTTAGGTCAGCGCGAAGCTTATTAAAAACCCGCCTCTTTTCAAGCAATTTAATGTCAGCCGTCCTTATACCCACCACACAGTGTGTTTATCCAATAGAAATAAATCGATTCACAAGCGACACAAAGGCAAGTTTTTGATCTTTGGTTCGGGAACTTACTAATGATAACACCTCCGTTGAGAATGTTATATAATTGATGTATTCTATTTAGCTCAAAAACAAAAGAGAAAATCTTTTTTGTATTTTTAAAATGATATATATATACAAAGAAAAAGGAAAATATTTTTTACTTTTTTTTATTTTTATAAAAACAATAACTTCACGAAGGAAGGATCTCGAGTCACTAATCGTCAAACCATTAACGATATTGTCGCGACACAACCTCGCCAAAATTTGATTCGATGAGGTTCAGGGTATGTGTGTATGGATAAAACCACAATATCGATATAAAAAATAACCACAAGGAATGATTTAAAATCCCTTTAGGAAAAAGGATAATGAATCAAAACCCGTGAGTGATAGTGATACGGATTAGGAAATCCGAGTCGTTTCCCAACGAGGTGTGAATGGGAAACGTCGTTATTGGTTCATTATTAAAATGCTCGATGTTTTGGATTTTTGATTTTATTAAAACTACGGGGAATGGGAAAGCAATTACGGGAAATTAAGCTACGGGGAATCCTAAGTATGCGAATAAAACTAAAATGAAACGTAAATAAAATGCAACTAAATCTAATCTAAGTCCTAAAAATGATC
>OU343224.1:250451637-250536815 GCA_910596185.1 Chrysanthemum makinoi | reverse complement strand
CTCGACTCACTAACACTAGATAATCACTTGAAACAAAACATAAACATAAACTTGAAAACATAAAACATAAAGATAGATGTAGAATGGTAGCCCGTATGTTTTTCTCATTTTTTTCATACCTTTTTACTCTACCATCCTCTAAGATAACATCAAAATAAAGGGATTTATATGAGCATCCCTACACTTGAGTTTTTATTTCACTAACACTAATTGACCAGATTTGAAAAGATCAAAACACTTGAAGTACTTAATTACGTAGACAAAAGGAAAATTGTATTTATCGTTCCTTCCCGTAACTCCATAAAATACTACTTTAACCCATGAGTCCCAATCATCCCAAAATTGTGTACAAATGATATGACTCGACTTAGCAACCATGCAAGTAACTAGATAATTGAACTAAAGGTTTAACAATGATTACAATAATGCACTAAAGATGAGTGCATACAAGGTGGGCTAAGGCAATTTGGGTGTAACATTTGGGGGTGGATTGTAAACAATGCTCTTCATTGATATTTCGGAAACCAGAACATCACGAGAACCGCGAAAAGATAAGCTATTAGGGGTTAACTAAGGGTATCGTGTATTAAAGATGAGTACATCAAAATTGTGTGGAGAAAATTACACAAACAATGTGGGTGACGTAATTAAATTACAGGTTTAAAACAAGGGTTATCCTAATGCCTCTTATCATTTAGTTAATCCTAACTACACGAATGTAGTCTCACTAGCAATCTTGGAATGCATCACAAAATAATTTCTAGAATCTATTATACTACCGGTACACTCACTAAGCATTAAGGATGAATGCTTTTATTCCTAAATATCTAGGGACGAACCTCACATTTTGGGGTGGAATTTGAGTGGTATACGGTTTTTGTGCTAGTCATATAATTCCTATCCATGAGACGCATTATTAAGACTAAATTTTTACTTGTAAATGCCACAAAAGTTTTTAAATTTGGTGCTAAAATTACCCTAACAAATATTTCTCATAGTTTATTACACAATTTACCAAGGACAAGACAAAAATTAAGTGAGTGAATAGTTTTTAAGTTCCCGTGTTATTCTTTCTCCCTACACTCAAACTGAACATTGTCCCCAATGTTCCCCGAAAGTATCAAAGTAATGATAAAGGAAGATAAATAAAAGAGAGAAACTAATACTCCCCTAATTAGCTCGGTAGGATATGCATAGAGTTGTAGTTAAATCCTCCACCAAGAAGAATGAGCAAGTAATAAGTGTTGCTTCCATCATGTACTTCATCTTCTTGTCTAATCTAACCTGCACACATATAAGAAAACGAAACGAAACCTCGCATAAAATCGGCGGTATAAACTATATAAGAAACAAAACTACACTAGAAAGCAAGTAAGATATAATGCTTATGGAATGGATGTTTGCAGATTTTCTTGAAAATCAAGAATTGGAAGTTTCCAAAAATTACAAGTTAGATAGAAAATGAAACTTTGAATATGTTTATACATTGCCGGATGCCGTCGGGCTTTAGTCCCGACGCCGTCAGGTTGTTTTGACAGAAAGAGTCTGATACGTTTTTCGGAAAAATTCTAGAAAAATTACTTCTTTAAAGATCTGGAAAAATTCCTGCAAAACGTCCATTATGACTCGTTACAAGCATTTGACTCTAACAAACAAACAAATATATACAATTTCAATTATTGTTAATCTCATGTTCATACAATTTTGTGGAAAACTAGAAGGGGGGGGGGTTTAAATAGTTTTGCCGATTTTAAGTTTAGTTTCAAAAACTTTAGATTTGATCTTATGTGAATTCGTATGTATGGATAGAAATTATAAAGCAATAAGTAAAGTAAATAATGAAAGTAAGTAAAGTAAAGGATAGAGATTAGTGACACAAGTGATTTGTAGTGGTTCAACTACAAGGACACCTTCCTTGCCCTACTCCACTCCCCGAGTTCCCCACTCGAGAGTTCAAGCACTATGTCAACAAACTCCTTCAACACGGTGGAGAAGCCTCACAACTTCGCTTACACTTTATCCGGTACAAAGCTAAATACCGAGTCCTTAGCACGGCGGGCCAAACCAACACAACTATTACACAACAACTATGTGAAATATGTAATACAAGATCTTGCTACAGAAATCTTGTGGAGGAACAAATCAATCAAGGACTCCTTGCTAGGATGACTTGTAGTATCTTGTGATCTCGCCATTGAGAAGGACCTATATGAGAATCACAACAAAAGAAAGAAGAACTACTAGATAGATCAAGAGATCTGAGATTAGAAGAGATAGATAATATATAAGAGAGTTTGTAAGAAGAGGGGTGAGTAACAATGAAGAAATGGCTCACTATTTATAGGCAAACAAACTCTACTGTAGCCCGGTACCCACGGATCCCTCCCTAAAGGGATCCGACTAGTGCAAATCAAGGGATTCGACAAACTGGGTTGTACCAGTCCGGGTTTTGGGTTGCAAACCTAGTCATGGGTCATGGGTATGAGCCTTGGGTACCAACAAGATACAATGTATCTAGACATTGGGTCATGGGTCATGCGTTATGGATTAGCTCCATGGGTATGAGTCATGGGTCTTGGATATTACCCATCCTATTAAACTATTACAACAAATGAATATTACAACATTTTATGTAAATGACTAAATGTAAATACTTTACAAAAATAACATGTATTCTTATAATTTTACTTATGATAACTTTATATTTGTTATCAACAAAATACAAAGATATCGTTAAATATGAATAAACGTTTTTATGGTTTATTTGTATTAACAATCTCCCCCTCTTTGTTGATGACAAAACATAATGTTATGAGGAGTAAAACTTAAGATTAGATGTATGTTTTGAAAGCATATGTAAGTTTTACTTCTTCTCCCCCTTTTTGTTGAAACAAAAAGTAAACCTAACGAAGAAATAAATTGTGAAATAAAAATAAGTATGATCCACAAAGCACTAGCTCCCCCTTGACGGTAGCTCCCCCTAGAATTGGGCGTCAAGTGAGAAAATATAATACCCACAAAGAAAATGTTAGTAGTAACATGTAATATAATCTTGTATGGGACGAGAAACAAGATGGAGAGCCAAGGTACGTAAACAAAGCCTTGTAATAGAATATCAAAGTGTAGTAGTATTTAGGCCACTTACAAAATGTAAAACTAAGAACAAGGTTTGTTCTTTAAAATGACTCAAAATAAAAAAAAAATAAAATAGTAATATCATTCCTTCCATGCTTGCATATGGTTAATTATGGAAGTTTTGGTGAGTGATGATGTCGATGCGATCAAGGATGTGGTTGAGTATGAATCGCATCTCGTCCCTTATTTCCATTGCAAGTTCCCTAGTGGATTGACAATGTTTACAATGTAAATGATGAGGGTAGTGTGGGTGGAAGGTTTTCGGGTAAGTTTGATTTGTGGAAGGCGGAATATGTGGTGGAAATGTTGGAAAATACAAATCAAAATCCGGGATGTTGGTGAGTGGTGGTGGATAAGAACCTAGTTGTTCATGTAAGACAATGGGAGGTAGAGGTGGTGATGTTGTAAGCTCTTTGTAAAGTGTGATTGGAGATGTTGGTGGTGTTAAAAAGACTAGTTCTTTTGAGTTTAAGTTGGAAGCTAGTTGGGTAGATTTGAATGGTTGAAATGGAGCGGCTGGTGGAGTGGACACGGGTAGTGAAGTTTTTTTTGGAGTCTTAAGGAGTTCCAATAGAGTTGAGACTCATTTGGTGATTGTGGTGATGAGCTTGTGGGAGATGATGGAGGTGCTACAATGGAATCATTTGGGGGTGAATGAGTAGTTGGTGATGGGCTTGTTGACAAAGGTTTAGCTAAACAACAAGGCCGAATGCTAATCCGTGCGGTTCTTCTAGTTTTGGGTGGTGGCACTACGGAAGGTGGTAGGTTGAAATTTTGGATTTCTTGAAAAGGATTGTTTTCACTAGGTGGTTCATCAATGTTGGAGGATCTTTAAGATGACATGATGATGATTGTTTGTGAGGTTGAGAGTGATGGATATGCAAGAGTTTTGGAACCTTATTTATAGAGAAAATAATGCATTACAATGAATGCTAAAACCAAAATGTGAACTAAGATCTAAAGATTAGATATGAATTTAAGGCATGTGATCATGAGAACACAAGCATTAAGTAACATACTCATTAGTGAAAAAGCTAAAATGTTGAAAATATGAAGGTTTATAGCCAAAGTGAACAAAATGGAAGAAAAATTTTGCTTCTGTTCCACAGTTCCCACGGATACGATCCTATAGGGATCCGTCCAGCGTAAAAGCTAGGATCCTTGGTACTGGTGATCTCAGGCAGCTCAAATTATTCCTTTTAGAAATAATGGTGCCTAGTGTGTGCCTATATGCAAACCATTTGGAGCTGTGGTTATCTCGACTCCTAAAAAGGGAAAAATAAACGAAGAAGTGAAAAAGCATATAATTAGAGGTGGTAAAACGGGCGGGCCGGGCGGGCACGGGTACAGGCTAAAACGGGCACGGGCTAGAATGGGCATGGGCTTAAACGGGCACGGGCTAAACGGGCACGGGCCAAACGGGCACATGTTATACAAATCGCTTAATAAAAGACATAAAACGACGAAATAAGTTCCTTAAATGTAATATCTTATTTATATTAAAAAAACTTAAGTATATTATGTTAGGAATTAGAAAATTCCATAGTGAAGTAGCGGTCACCCCAAATATAATCTAGCATAAGTTAGCTCGTAGAAATATCGTTGTTTACTGTTTTATTAGTTAGTTATTTAGTTTAGAGTAACACCGTGGAGGAAGGACGGGTCTTTACCCACTGTATGCCTGATCCACAGTCCGAAGGAGGACGTTTAGTTTGTAACTATAAATACCCTCTACCTCCCGAGGTAGAGGGTTGGACTTTCATCATCTAATCTAACCTTCTATGTTTTCTTTCACTTTCTCTCTCTAGAAAAGGCTCCCACTTTCTCTCTCTAAACTCTATACAATTCGACCCATATTATTGATGTGTTATGTGTTTATGAAATCCAATATCCTACAATTGGTATCAAGAGCCATGGTTAGATCATATGTTACACATCTTTGGATTTCTAGTGGTTTTTAGGTGGTTTTTGAGTTTGAAAAAGTTTAGTGGTTTGTGCATCATTTGGTTGATTTCTTGTGTTAAAGCTTGGATTTTGTTAGTACTTTTATGTTTAGAATCATCACAAGTGTTTAGGTTTTCATTTGGTAAGCTTGAATCATCTTGGTTGGGTTGTTTTGGATTGAAAAGTGATGTTTATGTGGTTTTTCTTGCTAGCGACTTGATAAACGGATCTCTTTCTCGTAGCGACTTGCTTCACAATTTTGTAGCGAGTTACAGTTTTGGAGCTAGCGAATTAGACCTAGCGATTAACAGTACAAGTAGTGGACCTCCACTACGGTAGGACTTGGTGGTAGCGACTTGGTCTGTAGCGAGGTGCTCTTTAGCGACTTGAAGTTTTAGCGACTTGAGTAGCGAATTGCTGCCAAAATTTTGCTAGCGACTTTAGGCTTAGTAGTTACTACTTAGTGACTTGCATTTGTCTAGCGACTTGGGACTTAGCGACTTGGGGGTGTAGCGAATTAGGTGTTAGCGACTTGGTGCATTATCTTCTAGCGACTTGGACCTTAGCGAGTTGCTGTTTAGCGACTTGACTGTGTAGCGACTTGGTGCTTAGCGATTTGGTGATTTAGCGAGTTGCTACTTAGCGACTTGGTTCAAGGGTTATAGCGACTTGGTTGATTTTTACGAAGAAGATGTTTGACCAAAGTTGACTTTTTACGTCAAAACTTCAAACGGCCATAACTTTTTATCCGTAACTCCGTTTTCAGCGAAATACCTGTCAAAACGACCGGAACAGCCTGAATATTGTGAGGTTTCACCACAATGTCGTGAAACGAATTTTTCGAGGCCCAAATCCTCTCCGAAAGGAAGTTATTGAGGTTTTAAGATTTTAGATCTAAATTTCTCTATAAAATCGTGCAACAACCAACCCAAATCACAACCAAACAACATCTCTGCTTATCCCACAAACAATCATAAGACCTAACACACAATTTTCTATAATTGTGTCGATCCATCAGTCATCTTAACACATTCCATTGGTCATTGCTTAACGGTTTGGTCTTGATTTTAGTAAAATCCCGCGAAAGATTCTATTTCTCGGTTTAAATCATAGACTTGTAAAATCCCGTGCATTCCACCACATCATGTCTTACTCTACTGACCCAGTGATTTCAGAAGTACTTAAACTGTATGATGCTTAGAACAACCATGAGAATATTAGCTATACTGAACGGTTACAGATGATGGAATCAATCAATGATGATGTGTTTTCTTCAGCTCCGAGTCCAATGGGATAGATTTGCACCTGTTCAGGCTACAGAATGCCATGCAAAAGGAAAGCAGCATTGAACCTTATCAACAGCTTCACTCTCACCTCATGTTACTTCTACCCACATCAATGGAACGAACATGTATTGCCCTCTTCTTCCGTCAGACTTATCCAAATTAACAGGAACTCTGCTGTAAACCTAGAGCATTGGAGCTACAACTTGGCAAAGAGAAGGTTCATAGGATAATTCCAGCACTGTACTTCAAGTGATCTACAAACTATTTCAGTCATTCATTAGAAGGAATTCACATCTGATTATGATCAAGACATGACTGAAATGTCCTTCAAGAGACACACTGGAATGGACATTAGCGTGTTCACGGGGACACTTATCCATCTCATGGATAATGTGGAGAAGTATATTGAGGAAGTTACTCAGAAAGATGAAAAAGTTGATGAGAAAGTAGATGAGAGTTGGGTACGTTGAGAGATATTTGTGATAAGTCGGGTAATGTATCAGAAAGGTCGGGTGTTGCTGAATGCAATATCATACGAAACAACAAAGAATGATGTAACCGCTCTTCAGTTACTCTTAACACACAAGAAGTAATGCTGAAATCGAAATGGGAATGAATGGCGGGCACAATCAAAAGATTGTAGTGTTAGTCTGGGTAATGCACCAGATGTTGGATTTGTTGACACTGAATACAGAGGCTCAGAGATAGATAAGCTTGACGCAGCCAACGGTCTAGTGACTCTTGTTACACATGATATGGATGCAAATATCGACCGATATTGAACAAGTGTCATGCAATGAGGTACCCTTAACTGTTTAACATAGTGCATCTGCTAAAGTTCTTAAACAAACTGATCATGATGCTGAACATGTCTTTGATAAATGTTCTATAACTGAGGCTGAGTATGAGATTAAGTGTTTCAAAACAAAAGATACGGTTGATAAAAAGGATTTTGATGAACTTTCAAACAAATTCTCAAATCTTGAAAAACATTGCGTCTCACTTGAAATTGCGATACAGAGTAAAGAAGAAAGTTTTCAACTTAACAAACCATATAAAAATCCGGAACTTCCTGAATTCCGTGAATTTTTTGAAATTAACACTTTGAAAGCCCAGCTTCAAGACAAAGACTCAACCATCAACAATTTGAAGAAACATATTTCTGATGTGCATGTGAAAAGTAATTTGGTTACAAGTAATTCTGATATTAATGCTATTGATGATATTCAAATGAGAAATGATGAATTAGCAGTTTGTGTGGCCAAATTACTAAAGGAAAATGAGTCTCTGAGAAAGCATCACATAGAACTAAGTGACTCTATCAAAGAAGCTAGAACTACATCAATGGAACAAACAAACTCTTTGATAGCTAAAATTGATGATCTCAAAGCTCAACTTCAGGAAAAGAGTTTCGCCATTGTTGCTTTAAAAAATGAGCTCCGAAAAACAACAGGGAACAGTGTGAACACTAAGTTTTCAAAACCATCAAACTTGGGGAAACCAGTTATTAGACAACCGAATGCATTTAGATCTGAACGACCAAAATTTTCAAAAACACGGTTTGCCTCCCAAGTTGATGCAAAACAAGTTTTGACAAAACCATTCACTTCACACCCTCACTTGCCTAGGAAAGTTGATATGAATGACTTGTATAAGAACTCTTATCTTGAAATGACTAGAAAGAAGGCACAAATTGTAAAAGACGGAATTTTAGGTGCAAGACCTAGGATGATGAATTCTTCAAGATTTCAAGGCACTGCTAGTAGTTCTAAACCATTACCTAGGTACACTAATCTAAAGACTAGGGATTGGCGTACATCTAAGAGTAGTTGCGTTTCGAGTAAAGCTATTCCCATAGCAGATCACACTAAGAAATCTAGATCTATTTCTGAATCCAAACAAGCTGTTTGCTCAAAGTGTCTGAAATGTATCTTTAATGCTAATCATGATACATGTTTCACAAAATCCCTGAAGAAAGTAAATGCTCATGCATGGTACAACTGTTAAGTCTAGGATTCATACTAAGTCATCCACAATGCATATGAAGCAAATGAAACCAAAAGCCTCACCTAGATGGTTACCAACTGCTAAATCTTTGGAAACAAGGAATAAGGATAAGTCTCTCACTATGCATAAGAAGCCTAACAATCCTAGACCTTGCCATAAGTGGATACCATCTGTTAGAATTTTTAAGGATGCAGGACTTAGGTGGATACCTACAGGAAAGATGTTTACCAATGGCATTCTCAATGTTGACGGTGAAACCCCAAAGGGTTTGGATTTGGATACTGATGTCACTAACCATAATATATGCAATCAAGTTTGTAATATTAGTGCAGGTAGTCCTTACTCAGTTGCAGATACTTCGATCCTTCAATACATGGACTGCTTAAAGTATGGATAACAAAAGGATTGATATCTCATAACTCACGGGTTCAAGTTACTCAACATTGATATTCAATCGGCTATGACGTTTGAACACAACAATTCAAGCCTCGTACTCTAAAGAAAAGAAAAGTGTACGTTTCAGTGCGCTTTATCTTGGAAAGAAGAGAACTCTTCTTATGACGTCTGTTCACATCGTTCAGCCTCGTACTCCAAGAAAAAGAAATGTTACTTTAGTGCGCATTATCTTCGAAGAAGAGAAATCTTCGATGATGTCTGTTCACATCGTTCAGGGCTCGTACTTCATCATTATGGCGTCTGCAGATAACACTTCAGGCCCCGTTCCTCAAAGAAAAGTGTACGCTCGTGGCGCTTTATCTTCGAAGAAGAGAAATCTTGTTTATGACCATTCTCATCGACATTCTTCATCAACAAGCTTCATGTTTCTCCCTGCTCATTCATCATCAAATGGATCTACATTCATTAATGTATATTCTTATTCACTTGCTAAATCAAAATGGCAACTTCGGATGCAATTTTTGAGGGGGGAAAGAGTGAATATACTAAATGATGATGGATGTTTGAATAATGGTTATACGACTTAAAGTTTGATGACTCTCACTCACTAAGGATAAATGGGATTTATGAGAAGAGTGAATATACTAAATAATGATGGATGTTTGAATAATGGTTATACACTTAAAAGTTTGATGACTCTCCTCCAACGCCTAATGTTTCACTCACTAAGGATAAATGGGATTTATTATTTGGGATTCATTGGTTCAAGATATGTTTGATGAGTATTTACAACCGCTAGCGAATATTTGATGATCATTAAAGAATATGTGATTCATGAGTTCAAGATATGTTTGATGATCATCAAAGAAGTACAACTCAGACTACTCAATAAAGCCCAATCTCCAGTATTCCTCAAGGCGTTGATAATGACTATCATAATATTGCAGTTGCACTCATGAATAATGATCCACTCTTTGGTATTCCTTTGCCAAATCTTCATGGATTATTTTTCCTCTCATCGTGCATGCTATAAATCAACCACATGAACTTCAAGGAAAATTTCTACCTCATCCGCTCGAAGTTATTGGTGTATCCTCCATATCAGTCTCTACATGAATACTTTTAGGAAGAATACATTGATGTTGAGGCATCATTTGTTCTGGTTCATTCAGTGGGTGAATGTACATCCGGTTGTATGTTTATTCACATGTTGGGCATTTGACACAAGTTGATTACTTCGAAGTTACTCTTTTATCACTTATTTGAGGTTGAAGTTGACGTTCACAAAGGCGTGATCTTATTTGATAACTTGCTCGAGCTTAAGAATTAGAGTTGAAGTCTTGGGTTATCTAGTTACTAGCAGTCGAGGTGGATGGTTGAAGACCTGGTTAACTATCACTATTAAGAGTTACGTTGTTTTACTCAGTGTCACGCGTATATTACGTTGTGGATAATCGCAAGAGGTGTTAATGTCTCATACTTTAATTGAGTATTGAGTACTTAAGAGATTTGCTTGGTGCATAAATTCTCGACACCGTTCTTCCATCTTTAAGTGCAAACACACAAATACGGGGAATTCTACTTCAGTTTCAAGTTTGGTACATCGGGTTTTCTTCATCAGTGGTCACTTCAAATTGTCTACGAATGAGTTGATAAAGATAGTCGAGAGAGTTTCTTCTTTAGCAGTTGATTCTCACAAAATTCATTTGAGATAATTTTTTGTTCTTCTCTATTTCAAGAATATTTGGTATGTATAATGTGTTGTTGATTCTGAGGTATCAAGGGGGAAGGAGACATACATCTAAACACACAACGAGTACACGTGATGAACCTAATATTTTTTTCTGTTGAAGTAATCCCGGGAAAGACAAATGTCATAACCATAGAGAAACTCAGTGTTTACTCATAGCCTTTGATGTATTATTCCAACCATTTGGGAGGAAGTGGTCTCTGGATACTTTTGGTATGTGTTAACTCAGCCCTCATTAGAAGGAAATATGAGAAGAATATTTGGTTCGTGAGATGATATTGCTTATCGACATCTTCGTATGATAATGGTAAAGTGCTTCCGATTATTCCTTCTTGTACACATTATTATGTTGATTCCGATAAGATCACAACCATGATGGGGGAGAGATATGGGTACATCTGGAACTCACAACATGTTCACTGGTCGGGCTAATCAGTTATTCTGAGTTGACATCTGCAGAGATGATCAGTGACTCAACATGTTACTTGAATGTCATCGTCTCTACTCTTGTTGGGTACATGTGTACATCATGGGCTGATTGGTTATATGTAAGATAATTGGAATGCATTTGGAAAAATGAAGATGTTGATGTATTGTTCCCTGAATAGACAACTGGTCAATCTCGAAGAGTAATGTGTACATCAGAGGCAACAACAGGTTCATGTGATCGAAGTTCATCAGTTATTCCGGATTTGATAACCACTGATACGATCTATGTTTCAACTTGTTACTTTGGTGTTCTCGTGTTCTTCGGGGTGCAGAGCTTCATTCTATGAGACTGTTTTCATTCATTTCTACTTCTTGGAAAATGGTCTTTATACTCAATTTGTCGGTTTGAGGGGAAGCTACCAAAGATTCACTTGTTGAAGGCTCAAGTTCTTTCGACGATTCAAGAGCCTCGAATGCTTTGGTGGTGAAAGTTTAAGAGATGATGACTTCTATCTTCTACGAAGTGCTGAACGATTTTCTTATTTCGGTACTTGTATCATCATCCTCTTAAACTATTTCTCTATATCTGTAAATATTTATCAAAAACAAAATACAAAAATATAAAATCAACAAAAACCCATAAAAATCAGAAAATTGAATAATACCAAAATTATTGTTTTCTCAAGACATGTCTTCTGGTATCGATAACATCTACGGTCTTAGAAATGTCATTCAATAATGGCACGGGACTTTAGATGAAGTTCGAGCAGAAGGTGTAAATATTCCTTTCTAAACATGTCTCAAAAAATGGCTTACAGTTATTTCAGACTGTAACCCGGGCTTCAAATGATGGCTTGCTATTATTTCAGATAGCAACCCGCTCTTCAAGAAAGGAAAGTGATGCGCTAAACCAATTTTCAAATATTTCATGCACTTATCCTAAAACAATTTGAGGAAAGTATGTCGAAGGACTGCTGTTCCTACACAAATGTTTTTCCGTCTAAAATTCTTCAGAAAAATATTTGTTTCAACTAAATGGTGGTTAATGAGTTGCAAAATCAATCAGTTTCAGAACTTTTGTAAAATTGAAAACTCAATCAATGACTTCAGCGCTTTTAAACTTTTCAGAAAATTAGTCATTGATTGAGGGGGGGAATGTTTTCAAATCTATATCATCTAACGAGCTTTCTTAATTATCCTACGTGCTTAATTAAAAATGATATTTGCCTGTGTCGAAGGACTAGGAATTTAGGATATGATTGTTAGGTTTAGATGATTAGAGTTTGTTTAACACCTAAACCCCATGCCTTATATGATCTGATTGTTATGTTGAATTGACTTTAATTAGTCGATTGCTGTTATGGGTGATGTCGACCACCATATATTTGTATGTGTGTTCACTAACATATGCAGGTATATTGGTATATAAGAATGTTCCTGATCCGGATCCCACAAATGAACATGATTGGATGCCGCAAGGAAAGGGTAACTATATCTTGGGTTGATAAATGAAGAAACGGAGCTTAATTGGACTTCTATGGATAGTTGGCATAAATGCAACGTAAAGAGGTCTCACTGCATCAGCAGATGGTTTTCTTCTAATTGATTGAAGAAACGGAGCTTAATTTGACCTCAGTTGGCATTCAAAATGCAACGTAAGAAGAAGTCTCACTGCATCTGTAGACGGTTTTCTTCCAAGCCCTACAGCAACAACGAAAGCTTCTCAACCACCTAACGTATCTTTGTGTAGGATAACATTTTTTAAACAATTTTGAAAATTATATTGTTTTGAAAAATGGAAAAATATTGTTTTGAAAATAAATTGGACTTAATTTTGAAAATCACCGGACTTCATTTTACCAAAACCTAAGTCACTCAATCATCGACTACGGTCATCGATTGAGGGGGAGAGTGATTTAAAATAAATTATTTTCAAACGATATTTCTTCATAATAGTCCGGATTGTACTAATTAAGTGGTGATCTAAAGATTTAATGTTATGTCATGGTATGATTTTTTCTTTAGAATCAAGATCTTTCAAAATAAAATTTTTTTCTGTTCTTGTTTGATTGTGAAATTGTTTATTTTTTTTGAAGGTAAATTGTTTTATTTACCTAAAGATCTCTTAAAAAATCATACTGACACTAACAATCTTTAAGTATTAAAATGGTCCTTCTATCATTTTCAAAGTTAATCAAGCCACGCTTTCCCCAAAATTCTTTAAATGATTTAAATCACTTGGGATCACAAATCTCAAAAGGTTTGAAATTTTGATCGGGGTAGAGATCGTGAGTTAAATCTCTTATCTGTTTAAATGGAATTGGTTTTAGTCCTTTAAAGGCACTCCTGCCTCCATGTGCCAAAGATTTCATACACAATGCACATGTTGAGGAGGAGGATTTATCCAAAAACATGATGAGTATTTAAACCAGGCCACATATTCTCCCAAGTTTTCTAAACCGTATTAAATCACTTGGGATCCAAAATCTCAAAGGGTTTGATATTTTTGATCGGGGAGAATTTGTGATTTAATAATGAAATTTGATAAAAGGTGATCGATTTGATTTAATTGTGCAGGCTGCTCTCTCATATGTGCTAAACGCTTTCGAATCTCGAAGCATATATTGAAGGGGAGCATTTTAAAAGAAAATAAACTATCGAGGTGCAAATGCTTTTATGTTTTAACATAAAGTACCTTGATTGAGTTTTAAATGGTTTCTTAATGGCTTGTGTGTTCGTGGATGTGCTTCAAAAGAACTCTTGCCTCTATGTGTTTAAATGATTTCTCTTATCCTATGCACATATTGAGGGGGAGAATTTTACCAAGAAAATCAAATGGCTTTTTCTATGAAAATAGTGATCAAAGAAAATATTTCAAAGTCTTCTTGCCTCCACGTTAAACGATTTCTAAATCATATGCACATGTTGAGGGGGAAGTTTTCTAAATGATCAAAACTATTAAGGTACAAAATGTTTTGATCTCGTATCACAAGTACCTTGATTGTTTTTCCAAATGATTTTTCAATTGGTTTCGAAAAGGAATGAACTGTACCAAAAGACCGACCATTTTACTTTATGCATGGAGTTATAAGGATGGTTAGGTTAGGTATTTGTTCCCACGATCCTGCCAGAGCCGGAGGGATCTACCCAGGGACAATCCACTAGATAGTGTAGAGTCCTTAGGTATATTGAAAAAAGGAGAAAAGTGAGATACGGGAAGAGTGCGGACTGAGACAGAGCTAGTACTGGAATAAACCCAACAAGGTTCTAGTTATGAAGTCTCGGTAAGCACTGAAGGGGTTGAAGAATGAAAAAGAAATGAAATGAGAAAAGGGTGAAAAGAAATAGCCCTCAAATAATTCAACCTTAGGGCAGACACCGGGTTCAATACATATGCTACTAAGTGGTTACTAAGGTAACACTGGTATTGAAGACAAGACGTCATGGACCCAGTGACGCACTGCACTACAACTTCCCAAGCCACTCAAGTTCCTCTTAAAAGGGCTTGTTTCATTCTCACGGGGAACCTACATAATCTATCGACTTTCTCTTAGAGATTGTTGATATTGAAGAAGGAGACCCTCTCCCTAGTCTCCGACATAGGAACCAAATGTGCACAATCGAGTCTAGAGCCAAGAGATCATCCACAATGTCTCATTAGGACACAAAATTCTTGAAGACTTGCTGTTTCACATAATGTGGAAAGTAAGTATATATTGAGAGTCCTACACATTATCCTTGTGGTTTTGCGAACATCTGAGTGATATGTAAAAGTATTCACGATGAAGATGGAAATCCTTCTAGAGCCAACATCAAACAAGCTCTTGGTGGGTGACATGTGAAATCTTGGAAAAGATCAAGCTTGTGACAACTGGATAGAAACGATGGGACGATTCATTCTTGAATCAACCTTGGTCCAGGAATGGAATTGACGAATACTTTTGGAAAAACTGTTCGATGTGCAAACCTTCTTTTCTCTAGCACGTCGAATGTGTATTCATTTCAAATTCAAAAAGTATCTCTGATTGAAAATACTTTTAGAAAAACCGTTCGATGTGCGAATCTCTTCCTTTCGCTAGCACGTCGAATGTGTACTCATTCTCTAATACAAAAAGTATTTTGTTTGAAAATTGATCTTTCTCATAAAACCTTCGTCGTATTGCAAAACTCTTTCTTCAAGAAATACGCGATTGTTTTTCAAATCATTTTTCATCAATCAGTGAATCTCAATTTGCTGGTTCACTCACTCCGTGTTGTCTTCTTTGAGACGTTCCGGTTTGAGAACAGCTAGAACAGCTGCGAAACCCTGTCAAGGAGATTCTTAGGAATCCTACCTGATCACAGGTAGTACTTGTACCGATCAACGGGGAACCGTGGGTCGTGTACCTCAATTCAACGAAAGTGATCAAAGACACTTTCGTGTGTTTTATTGCTAACTGTTGTTTGCAGGTACATTTGGACGGTTGCAGCTGATCAGAATTGAGGAGTCATTCCAAAGCCGCATGCTCACAGCATCCACACTTAATTTGAAGTAATCATGACTGGTGCATATCTACATAAACTGGCTCTGATATTTCATACTATGCTTCTGCTTCGCTGCTGCAAATATCATGAACCAGTAAGGCTTCCGCTACTCTGATGGAAAGATGTCATGATTCAAAAGTGTGAGCATGTCGGTCCGAAAGTCACAACTTCACATGATGGCAACACAACAAAAGGGTGATCCAGAGAGATTTGCTGTGGCTGATGATCTCAATGAAAGCTCAAAGATCATCAAAGATGTGGATCAGTTCAAAGACCTCCACTGAAAGTACAAACCACTCGGACTATGAAGAGTCACTGCTAAAGCACAAAGATGTAGAAGTTGAAGAATTCAAGTCTACGAGCTCAAGACTGAAGATAAAATAGAATTCTAGGATTCAAAATGTAAAACATGGGGTGACCTCCCTTAGGGGGAGATTGTTAGGAATTAGAAAATTCCATAGTGAAGTAGCGGTCACCCCAAATATAATCTAGCATAAGTTATCTCGTAGAAATATCGTTTTTACTGTTTTATTAGTTAGTTATTTAGTTTAGAGTAACACCGTGGAGGAAGAACGGGTCTTTACCCACTGTATGCCTGATCCACAGTCCGAAGGAGGACGTTTAGTTTGTAACTATAAATACCCTCTACCTCCCAAGGTAGAGGGTTGGACCTTTCATTCATCTTAATCTAACCTTCTATGTTTTCTTTCACTTTCTCTCTCTAGAAAAGGCTCCCACTTTCTCTCTCTAAACTCTATACAATTCGACCCATATTATTGATGTGTTATGTGTTTATGAAATCCAATATCCTACATATTATATAAAAAAGTTCTTTAAAACGATTGTAATGTTCTACAATTAAGAAAAAAAAATGCGCCCGTTAGTGCCCATTTAAGTTTTCAATGGGCTATATGTGTCCATTTCAAAAAAAAGAGGGGGCTAAATGTGCCCAAATCTTTTAAAAATTTGCCCATTTAGCCAATTTTTTTTGCTTTTGGGCACATTTTGCCACCTCTACATATAATTATGTGAGATAACCCAAATGCTCCTTAATCCATTTTTGCTTAAATGAATGTACCCGAAAACACATATTAGTTATGTGTTCCCTTTAGCATTCAAAAGACATGAGATGTAATGAAAAGGGTTTTTACTTTGTAATAATAATGAAAAAGGTTTGTCCTAGACGTGAGAATGATTTTAGGAAAATGATACGGGGAGAAGTATCCTTTTAGAAAGTATTTTAATAAGTTTCTTGTAAAAGAAAAATTATCCTGAGTTTTGAAAATCCCCATATTGTTTGTGAGTTGTGCGTGAAGTAGAGATCCTAGACTCAGAAAAGAAGATAAGGCTAACGTTTATGTACCTTGTAGAATGAGAATCATTTTACGACGATTGTTCCATGAGACCAAGACCAAGACGAAGTAAGTTGAATTGTTACCGCTTCAACGGTTTGGTGAGGACGTCGGCTATGTTGTCTTCGGATGATACCTTCTCAATAGAGATGTTCCCCTTTTGAAAATTGTCTCTTAAGAAGTGATGATGGATCTCTATATGCTTGGTACGAGAGTGCAACACCAGATTCTTGCTTAAGTCAATAGGACCTTTGTCGTCGCATAAAATGGAAATGTCACTTAGATGAATGTCGTAGTCAACTAACGCTTGTTTCATCCATAGTGCTTGTTGGCATGCTTTGCCAGCGGAGACATATTCGGCTTCGGTTGTTGAAATGGTCAATGTCGTCTGCTTCTTCGAGAACCAAGATGTTAAACAACATCCCATAAAAGTACATACACCACTTGTACTTTTTCGGTCAACATAATCACCTGCATGGTCAGAATCCGCATATACAATTGTTTCTACCCTCGTTCCCTTAGGATACCATAATCTCAATTGAGTAGTACCCTTAATGTATCTGAATATTCTTTTGACGGCTTCTAGGTGTGAAGTTTTAGGGTCTTCTTGAAACATAGCACATAGACATACACTAAACATTATATCTGGCCGACTAGCCGTAAGGTAGAGAAGACTACGAATCATGCCACGGTATTTGGTTTTGTAACATATTGGATTTCATAAACACACTAAAGCACAAGATCAAATAGGTGTATAATTTAGATGGTTTAGAGAGAGAAAGTGGGATATTCTAGAAAGAGAAACTCATGGAAGGTTAGATTCCAAATGAACATCCAACCATCTCCTTTGTGAGGAGAGGGCTATTTATACAAAGTTTCACGCCCTCCAACGGGTTGTGGATCAGGCATACAATGGGTAAAGACCCGTCCTTTCTCCACGGTGATGCACTAGACTAAGCTACGCTAATAACTAACTAATAAATACCATACTAAAGAATATGTCTACGAGCTAACTTAAGCTAGATTACATTAGGGGTGACCGATACTTTACTATAGAATTTCCAATTCCTAACAATCTCCCCCTAAGGGAGGTCACCCCATGAATTACAATTTGCATCCTAGCAGTCTATTAATTCTTCAGTCTTGAACTCGTAGACTTTAATACTTCAAAGTAATCAAACATTGTGCTTCAGTGGTGATTTCATCATTGTTCAACTATAATGAATATTTCATGGAGGTTATAGATCTGATCCACTTCGATGACCTTTGAGCTTTAAAAGAGATCATCAGCCACAGCTAATCTCATTATCACCCATTGTTGTGATGCCAACATATGTTGCTGTGACAATTGGACCGACATGCTCACATTCTGGATCATGATTTCTTCTTATCAGAGTAGCGGAAGCTTTTGTTGATTCATGATATTGGCAGCAGCGTAGCAGAAGCATGGAGTGAGAATATCAGAGTCATTGATGCACTAATCATGATTTCTTTTAAAGTGAATGTGTTGTGTGAGCATGCGGCTATGGATTGACCGCTTCATTCTGATCAGCTGCAAATGTCGGGCGTACCTGCATACAACAGTTAGCAATAAAGCGCACGAAAGTGTCGTTGATCACTTTCGTTGAATTGAGGTACACGGCCTACCGTGCCCCGTTGATCAGTACAAGTACTGCCTGTGATTAGGTATAATTTTGAAGAATTTCCTTGACAGGGTTTCGCAGCTGCTCTAGCTGTTCTCAAACCGGAACGTCTCACAGAAGACAACACGGAGTGAGTGAACCAGCGAATTGAGATTCACTGATTGATGAAAAGATATTTGAAAAACAATCGTGTACCGCACAATAGAAATTGTTTTTGCAATACAACGAAGGTTTTAATAAGAATCAATTATCAATAATAAACACCTTTTATTTTGAAATATTAGTACACAGTCGATGTGCTAAAGAAAAGAGTTTTTAAGCACAACGACCGGTTTTTCAAAGGTATCCGTCAATCCATAACCTGAACCAGGATTGATTCAAAAATTGAATCTCCCCATTGTTTCTGTTCAGTTGTCACATGGTTGATCTAATGGATAGATCTCACATGCCACCTTTTTTGAATCTCCCCATTGTTTCTGTTCAGTTGTCACATGGTTGATCTATTGGATAGATCTCACCTGCCACCTACCAGGAGCTTGTTTGATGTTGGCTCCAGAAGGCTTTCCATCTTCATTGTGAATATGTTAGCATATCACTCAGATGTTCTGGCAATGCCACAAGGATAATGCGTAGGACTCATAAGATATAATCTCTCTTTCCACATTGTGTGAAATAGAGAGTCTTCATTGACAGTGTCTTAATGAGATTTATAGATGATCTCATGGCTCTTGACTCAATTGTGCATATTTGGTTCCTATGCCGGAGACTAGGGAGAGGATCTCCTTCTTCAATATCAACAAACTCTAAGAGAAAGTCGATAGATAATGTCGGTTCCCCGTGAGAATCAAAAAAGTCCTTTTAAGAGGAACTTGAGTAGCTTGGGAACTTGTAGTGCAGTGCGTCACTGGGTCCATGACGTCTTGTCTTCAATACCGATGTTACCTTGGTAACCACCAGTAGCATATGAATTGAACCCGATTTCTGCCCTAAGGTTGAATTATTGGAGGGCTATTTCTTTTCACCCTTTTTCTCATTCAATTCTTTTTCATTCTTCAACCCCTTCAGTGCTTACCGAGACTTCATTACTAGAACCTTGTTGGGTTTATTCCAGTTCTAGCTCTGTCTCAGTCCGCACTCTTCCCATATTCTCATGTTTCTCCTTTTTTTTCAATATACCTAAGGACTCTACACTATCTAGTGGATTGTCCCTGGGTAGATCCTTCCGGTTCTGGCGGATCGTGGGAACAAATACCTAACCTTATCATTATTATATCACCATACACAAAGTAAAGTTGGTCGGTCTATTTGGTATTGTTCATCTGCCATTGGAACCAATTGAAAAATCATTTGAAAATTAATCAAGGTACTTGTGGTATAATATCAAAGCATTTTGTACCTTAATAGTTTTGATCATTTAGAAAACCTCCCCCTCAACATGTGCATATGATTTAGAAATTGTTTAGCACATGGAGAAAAGAGGACTTTTGAAATATTTTCTTTGATCACTATTTTTATAGAAAAAGCCATTTGATTTTCTTGGTAAATTCTCCCCCTCAATATGTGCGTAGAATATTTGAAATCATTTTATCACATAGAGGAAAGAGTTCTTTGAAGTACTACCACGATTACCAAACATTTAGAAACCATTTAACACACAATCAAGGTACCTTATATAAAAACCTGGAAATCTTTGTACCTTGAAGATTTGAATTTGTTTTGAAATGGTCCCCCTTAATATATGCTTCGAGATTTGAAAATAGTTTAGCACATATTTGAGAGCAGTATGCACTTTGAGACAAAAATGGTCATCTTTTATCATCTTTCATATTTATATCACATTTTCTCCCCCGATCAAAAATTTCAAATCCTTTGAGATTTTGGATCTCAAGTGATTTAAATATGTATGAAACAAAACATTTGTTGGAGAAAAATGTGTCCGGTTTTATATGATCTGAAGTGGACAACACTGAGGTTCCCTTTTTAGACACAAAGGGAAACCTCAATACATAACCTAACACTATTACATACATTATAGTTGTTCATAGTTCATACACCACATTTTACACATAAAAAGTACAAAACAAAAACTACTTCCGGAAGAAGTCTTCATTCAGTTCTTTGAAGCAGCATGTAGTGACCATCACGAAGTCTACCACCCACAAAGCTTTCAAGGCTGCGGAAGATCATTCGAGTCTTAAGTCTTCGCCTGATTGCAGAAATGAAATCTTCACACCTCTTCAAATCCTCATCAGACCAGAATTTTGTTTTGTTCCACGGCTTCAGATCAGTTTTGATTTCATTCACTCTAGAGTTCAATTCTTCTTCGACCATCTTGAGAGTGCCATCACTGAATTTGTAGAGCTCGCACAGTCTCATTAGCATGTGTATCCCGTATCTATCGGTGAAGAGGACGGCTCTAGGGGTGTCCAGAACTCTATATTCGTGACGGAATTCATGTCCTGAGGCATCCCATTGCGGCCTTGTAAGGTTGACCCTAGTCTGGTAGCTTTCCATTCCTAGCTGAAAATCCTCAACCCTTTTACGAATAACTAAGCCCCTAATCCAAAGGTTGACAGCAGCCGAGAGAGCCTTCTTTTCATGAACCGGAAGATGGTTAAGGTATCCTTGTAGATTCAGAAGGTAGAGATCTTCAAAGTCATTTGGCATCAAGTGTTTGAAGTCGTTCTCTTCAATAACATGCTCTTTCGAGTCTGCTCTTTGTAGAACAATCTTCTTCAAGTAATCATAGCCATAGATTGAGAAGATCTTTATGCTGATGACACTAAGTATGCAAAGCTTGGATCTAACAGCTTTGCGTCTTTTATCAGCTCCATGTCTCTCAATGTAGAATTTCTTCTTTTTGTACCACCAATGAGAAATACCATATGAAGCGGCAATGTCATACTTTTGTTCTTTGTCAGCCCAGAATTGATCAGGAACCATATGTTCGAGACCCTGATCAGTGTACGTAGCCGCTTTCATCTTCGAAATCAATAAAGCTGGTCTTCTTTCAGTAGAGCGAGCACATCGATAGTCTAGGTCACGGTTGAAGAAGAATTCAGACTGAATGGTCACTTGTCCAGGTTCACCACTGAGAGGAAGGGGCATGTTTACATTAAATCAACTAATCTGCTCACTGACTTGATCACTTAGCATCTTGTGGCATTCTTCCATCTGATATTGGAGCTGATTGGCATCTGAGTGAAAAACCTTGACAATTTCAAAAGCTTGTCCTTCAAGATCCTTTGGAGTGATGGACGAGATTCCCTTCTGTTCACAAAACCACTTAATGAAGCTGCCCATATCTCCAGTGGCATGAAGTAGAGAGTCTTCATCTGGGGTTTCATAGTTAGTAGAAATTGTTGAAGCCCAGTTGTTGTCGGGGATCATCGTGTCAGTCTCTGGGATGGACCATGAAGGTTCTGGGGTATGAGGTCTCTCTTCGGTGAGCCAGCTTCGAATTGTGTCTTTTGAAGGTGCAACTCTAGATGTGTTAGAGCGTTCACCTGACATGTATGTATCAAACCAATCATCTTCAGACGGCTTGGGGATATGCTTGGTGGATTCATCATCGTCATCAGATTTAGATTCTGCCATGACATACGACTCTTCATGAAACACTTGATCTTCAGGAATAGAGGAGACTGTGGGTGTGAACCTTGAATCGACCGTGGTCCAAGCTGCAGACTTCTTTTGAGTACCTTGATCTCCGGATGGACTAGATTGATTTGTCGGTTTTGGATGAGATGTTGGTGGTTGTGGTGAAGGTGTCATGTTTGTGCCAGAATATCCTCCTGCCCCAGAAGTTCCATCTCCTCTAGTTGGAGGTGGAGGAGGTGGTGGTGGCTTGGGGCCTCCAGACTTATCAGTTGATTTCATCGGAGTAGTCTTTCTTTTCTTCTTATCTTCTCTTTCTCGTACATCCTCGACAAACTGCTGATAATTATCAAGTCTCATCGATTCCTCGAGTGCTTCGTATAATTTCTTATGTGTTTTGTCCAGATGCTCTCCTGCTTCATACATTCTTTCTAAGAGAGCTGATCTCATGTCAGAGATAGGAAAATCTTTGAATCGCTGAAGTAATGGAGCCTTCAGTGCCCATTCAACCGCATCTTTAATATCTGCTTCAATAGCCTGTGTAACAATCTCATTAAGGTTAATATTCTCCAGCTTTTTAACACGACTATTAAGATTATTGACGGCAACAAGAAAGTGCTTCTCAATAGTTGCAATACGTGTCATAGCCTCTTCGAGCAATTGCTCAGTCGTTTTGTCAGGAGGAGAGGAAGAATGAGGTGGAGAGCTAGGTGGAGTGATGGTATCACTGATAGAGACAGCATGTACAGGATCATTAACGGTTTTGGGTGGTGGAGGTACGGTTGTATGAGATGGTGCTGACATAGGAGGGATGGTTGAGGTGTCTTGCTGTAAGTCGACTGTGAACATGGACTCTACTTCCTCTTTCTCATTATCTTTCTTAAGAGTCTCAGAGTCTGAAGGTTTGTCTTTTATAAACTGATCTCCGAAAGTGAATTCAGTATCTAGATTCTTCAATGAAGATAGAGAATCCATAGACACGTTTGGTTCCTCCATATGTTTAGTTTCAGCAGATCTTGACTCAAGGTTTTCCTGTGAGTCCTTATACACCACTTCTTCATCATGCTGATCGGATTGTGTATCACTTGATGTAGGGGATTCTTCATGTGTTTCTGAAACCTCCTTTTCAAATCCAGTTTGTTCTTGAGTAGAAGACGATTCAACACTTCTCTTCTTTAGCTCATATTGCGTGGTAGTTCCAGAAGGTGGAGAAGAGATGGTCAGAAGCATGTGAGCAGCTTGTTCTACTTCCACTCCAGCAATCCTTTTTCCTTTGTCTTGAGTGGAAGGAGTTGCTTGTCGTTGTGCAGGTTCGGGTTCCCTTAGAACAATTCTACCTACTGGTGCTCTCACGTTCTGACTTTCTAGGCTTTGCTTAATTCCTAGTTGCAGCGCAGCATCATCATCAACAATCAAACTTACATCACCCATTGAAACATCAGTTTCGACAACGTTCTCTTTTTCAACCTCCTTCTTCTTACGTTTCTGCTTCAAGGTTGTGGAGTCAGTAGGTTGTGACCTTTCACGTCTCCTTTTTGGAAGGGCAGCATATGAAGTCTTTGAGCCAGACGTCTTTGAGTCAGAAGCAGACTTAGCAGTTTTGGGTTGTGGTGGAGTGGGAGAGACATCAACATTAGCACTGGATCTGGAAGCCCTTTTCTTGTACAGTTTGAAGTGATCCATCTTCTTAATATCGTCTGTGAGAAGAATATCAGGAATAGGCAATCCAAAGATCTCTTTATCCATACCTTTAGCAACATATTTAAGGTTACCCAGAACAAATTCTTCCTTGGCATTATGAAGGACTGATTCACTCCTAGGATTGAAGTTATGAGTCTGTTGCAAGTACTGGATGACAAGCTTCGAGAATCTGATGCTAGGAATCACAAGTTTGTTTACTTTCTTTTGTCCCTGAGCTTTATTCTGAAAGTTTGTTCTATCGGAGATAAATGTGTTCATTGACAACGAGAATTCTTCCCAGATATGTTCCGATACATTAACATTCACCCCATTGACGATACCTCATAGGTTTGCAAGATGGGAATCCTTACTTTATCAAACCCTGATGTTTTTCTTGATAAACATAAGTTGAGAACTATTGTCATTGCTCTCCAGGGTTGATACATGTGACCGGTGATGATGTTAGAAGCCCTTAATATGCTAACTTGATAACCCGAACCAATCAGAAAGACTATTAGCTCTTCCGCACTAAGTGGAGGTTCAGATCGTATGTTGGGGTTACATGGTGTGATTCCAAGGGCCTTGATGAGAATGTCCGAATTGATCACAAATTCCTTATCATCCAGCTTGCAGGTATAATGAGTTGTGATTTTGTCCCATTCAATGGTGTTCCAAAATTTTTGTATGTAAATGGTGGTAATTGTGCATTGCTTAGTTAGGGCACTGAAGAAATTTGTGTTTTTGAGGATATCAACAGACACTTTAAGGATTGGATTTTGTTGCAACTTTTGCATGTCCACATAACAGTTACTTTTCCCAATTTCTACCCATCGATCTTTAGGAAAGATTTCGTTGTCTGAAAAGACATTGGGTGGAGCAGAAGATGTAATGTTCTCAGATGAGGTTGTGTTTGCCATTGAAGATCTAAAGATACACACATACAACAACAAAGAGTGATAGCATGTTAGTTTAGATATGGTTAGTTAAGCAACATTGAATGCAACCTCATGACAAAGACTCAACAAGTAGCAATTTTGACAGAGTTCCCATAAAAGGTCAAGTAGCATTAGTAAGATTTCAAGGTAACAACTCTTTTTGAGACAGCTTTTGAGAGACAACTTGTTTTTGAATTAAATTAGTTAAGAACAAAGTTGCTATGAAATAGTTTCATGAGACAAGATGCTATTATTGAAATGTTATAACCGGATGCTAAGACAATTTGTCATATCAAGTTGCTACAAGAACAACCAGATACAAATTGTTTAAACAATAGAGTTATAACAAGTCGCTAAGAACAAATTGACAATACAAATCGCTACAGGAAATCCTGAACCAAGTCGCTAGCATGAGATTATTATAGCAAGTTGCCTTAAATAATTTAATGCAACAAATCGCCACTTGAAAATTGAACCAACAAGTCGCTATCAAAAACTGACAAGGCTAAGTCGCTACATTAAAAGTTACTAAGTCGCTAACTTGTAAAGACAAGTCGCTATCAAAAATAACAAGGCCAAGTCGCTACGTGAAAAATTACTAAGTTGCTAACTTGTAAATACAAGTCGCTAACAACAGTAACAATGCCAAGTCGCTACACATCAATAAAGCAAGTCGCTAAACAAGAACAATGTCAAAACAATCAAGCCAACTCGCTACGATGAACAATGGTAAGTCGCTACCAAGAACATTTCATAAGAAACATGCCAACTCGCTATGAAGAACACAGTTAAGACGCTATCAAGAACAAGTTCTTCTCTAACGCAAACTGCTCAATCCATACACCATCCATCACCATTACACAAACTCACTCAACTCGCTACATAGAATGGTTACAATCCACAAAGAACATACACAAATACACAGAACCCTATCTCAATACATTCAATTATAACAACAATATCACGCGCAGCGACAACCTATTAACACAACACCTTAATCATCAAGTCATTTCTATAAAGCCTAAACATCCATCACAAACATGACAAGTGATCCCATTAAAGCAAATCCATTTACAAACCTAAGTGAGAGAATCAAGTGATGAGGTTCAAATGCACGGTGGGAATCTGTATAGGAAACAGAGTTAGGATAGCATCTAAATCATGAATTTGAAAGACTGAGAGTGCTAGATACTAAACATACCTCAGTAAATCGCTAGGATGAAATGTATACGAGAGAGAGAAAACACAAGAAAAACCTTTTGGATTTTTGAAATTATGAAAAACAAATGATAAGTCGCTAGGGTATAGGAACAGTTTTTTATTTTAAGTCAAGAATACCAAGTTGCTACATTCAGTCCCTGTACTTGTGTGAAAGTCTAGTAACTCGCTAGCAAAGTATATTAATAAGTCGCTAAGATTTTACAAAACAAGTCGCTAGCCTACATTTTACATGCCAAGTCGCTAACTCTGTTAAAGGTAAGTTGCTATCTATCATTTTATATATTATAGACACTTTCAGTCCATGAACTTGTCAGATTGCAAACTAACACAGATAGCAAACATAACCCAGATAACATAATAAGATAAGCAAACTAACACAGAGAACACCATAGAACAGATAAGCAATCAACACAAAGGACACCATGAAACAGGACAAGGCACAGACATGCAACAGAGCACAATACATATCTAACAATGATGCAGAGAAAGAAAAAACGAGATAACTTGTAAAATTCTCCCCCTCAATCAATGTCACCAATGAACATTGATTGACTTTAACCTACCCGTTATAAAACAAGAGTATATCTTTTGTTCGAACTTCATCTATATGATCACGTGTCATTATTGAATGACATTTCTAGGACCGTGGATGTTATCGATAACAAGAGATATATCTTTAATTAGATTGAGGGAAACGATTTGAATTATAAAATTAAAAAATGATTTTTTTAATTGATTTGTACACAGATTTATAAGAGCGAGTCCTGATTCAAGTCGAATAGGAGTCAAAGTACGAGGTACATCAATTCTGGCACGCTATAACTCCTGAGTAAGCAATATTCATTTCTGATGGAAACCAAGTCATGAAGTTCCTGATTGAATTGAGCATTGTACCTGAAAAAGACTGAGAACACATTGCACTAGAAGCACATGTAGCATTGAAAATAGATGAGTTAGTGACATGTGTAATCTCACTATTGGATGTTGCACAGTTTGATCTAGGCGTGTCATTAATAGAGATCCATTTAGGTTCAATATTCTTGAAGAGTTTTCCTGTGGGCATCCACTTAAGGCAAGATCTAGGTATGTAAGTCCGTTTGGATCTTGTAAACTTAAATAATCTGCCAGTGGGAATCCATTTGAAACAGCTGCCAGTAGATTTGGATGTAGGCACTTCCTTCTTTTGAATATTGGTCCTTTTGTAATTAGTTGGTTTCTTAGGGGATTGATCAGCCATTTGATGCTTCTTATGAGAACTGGATGAACTCCTAGTATTCCTTATCTTTGAACTTTGAACATTAACCTGGGGTTTGTTATTCATCATATCGGAATGAAGTAGTGAAGTGACTGGTTTTGTCAAATCAGTATTCGCATCAACTTGGGAGGCAGGCCTAGATTTCGATGGTTTAAATCTTTCAGTTCTAAAAGCATTGGGCTGCCTAACTACAGTATGTTTTGAGTTGTTCTGAACAGTTGGCTTTCCCAAGGTTGATGGTTTTGCAAACTTAGTGTTCACCCTATTTCCAATATATTTCCTAAGCTCATTTTTTAAGGCAACAATAGTGAAGCTCTTATCCTGAATTTGGGCTTTGAGGGCATCAATGTCAACCAAAAAAGAATTAGTTTGATCTATCAACTTGGAATTGTTCTCTAATAAGTTCTTTCTTAAGGACTCATTTTCCCTCAATAGGTTGGACACACACAGAGCCAATTCATCATTCCTAGATTTAAGTGTACTACTCACCTCATGGTTAGGATTGCTCATTTCTAGATTACATTTCTTATGCAGATCCGAGAGTTGTAATTTCAGATTACATATGGTTGAATCTTTGTCCTGAATCTGGGTTTTTAAGTGGTTAATTTAAAAAAAATCTCAAAATTCTGGGAATTCCGGATTTATGCAAGATTTTGTGGCACGAAAACTTTCTTCTCTTTGTTGTATTACAATTTCCAAGGAAATACAATGTTTTTCAAGAATTGAGTATTTGTTTGAAAGTTCATCATAAACCTCTTTTTCAACCATGTCATTTGTTTTAAAGGTTTTAGATTCAGGCTCAACCAAAACACATTTATCAATATCATGTTCAGAGATAAGATCAGTCAAGGGTACCTCAGTGTATAACACATGTTCATTTGTTGGTATGGCATCTGAGTTCACCTTATGCACAACAGGAGTCACTGACATGCAAGCAATTTCAGGCTTTTCAGATTCTGAGCCTTTGTGTTCAGTACAGCAAGTTACATCATTCATTGTTGTATCTGAAATTCTGCATTCAGCATCAGCATCATCCGTTCTTTCAACTGATCCATTACCCGAAATATCAAAACTTTCCCTAAATTTATCATGACACCCATTCAACTCTTTCAAATTATCAGTCCCTTGAGCAGCTGTCTTAATGTACACTTCCATACTATTCATAAGTTGGATATATGTGTTGATAAACTCATGAATTTCCATTCCAGTATGTTTCTTGAATGAAATTCCAGTTACGTGTTGATCAAAGTCTGCGGAATATTCGCCCTTGATAAATGGTTGAAATTGGTTGTAGATTACTTGAAGTGCAGCATTAGAATCATCAATTAGTACCTCCTTTCTGGAAATTTGAATCTTTAGTTGTTCTAAGTTCAGCAACACAGTTTTTGTCAAAGTGGGTAAGTCTTGACGAAAAAGAGCACTGCATGTTCGAGCCATAGTGGTAGATAACAGTTGTGTGAGGTGCTGATGAAGTAGTTGAAAGGGCTCAATGTTGCATTCCATTTTCCTTGCATCATTTGTCAATACCAAGTGTGACTCTTTAGATTTTGACTCAGATTGTAAAGTGTATTGAGCATAAGTTGCTGAATCACTCAAGGTAGAACATTCTGAATAGCAGCCTGTTTCATTATTCTGTGAGGTATCATAGAGTTCAAGCACTTTGATGATTAAAGGATCAGTGATGTAGGACATTGTGTTAATGGATATTAGATATAAGTAACTTGCATCAATTCACCAAATTGTAATATGGACAAGTCGCTAACAAATCAACTAGCCAAGAACCATAACACCAAGTCGCTAAGAGTTATGAAGACAAGTTGCTAAGTACCAAGTAGCTAAGTATTTTGACAGCGAGTCGCTAAGCACCAAGTCGCTAAGCTGTCAAGTCGCTAAAGAGCAGCACGCTATGGTCCAAGTTGCTAACACCAAGTCGCTAAGAATCTTAAGTACAAGTTACTAACAAAATTGAAAGCAAGTCACTACCTTCACCAAGTCGCTAGCCGTAGTGGAGAATCCACTAAGTTGTACTATTTGTCGGCTTGTCTCAATAGACAAGTCGCTAAGACCAAGTCGCTACCAAAAAGCACTACAACTCGCTACCTTTTTCTTAAGCAAGTCGCTATGATAAAATTCACTACGAGAACCAAGTTGCTACCAAGAAAAAACTTTAAAAACACACTTTTCAATCCAAAACAAGCTCAACCACAGTGATTCAAGCTTACCAAATCAAAACTCAAGCACATATAATGATCCTAAACACAAAAGTACACCCAAAATTCAAACTTTAACACTAGAAATGAACCAAATGATGCAAAAACCACTAAACTTTTTTAAACTAAAAAACTATCTAAAAACCACTAGAAATCCAAGGATATGTAAGAGATAATCAAACCATGGCTCTTGATACCATTTGTAACATTTTCAATTTCATAAACACACTAAACCACAAGATCAAGTAGGCGTATAATTTAGATGGTTTAGAGAGAGAAAGTGGGATATTCTAGAAAGAGAAACTCATGGAAGGTTAGATTCCAAATGAACATCCAACCCTCTCCCTTGTGAGGAGAGGGCTATTTATACAAAGTGTCACGCCCTCCGACGGGCTGTGGATCAGGCATACAATGGGTAAAGACACGTCCTTCCTCCACGGTGTTGCACTAGACTAAGCTACGCTAATAACTAACTAATAAATACCATACTAAACAATATGTCTACGAGCTAACTTAAGCTAGATTACATTAGGGGTGACCGATACTTTACTATAGAATTTCCAATTCCTAACAGGTCTTATCAACGGATTAACTGTCTTCATCTTTGGTAAGTTTAGTGTCTGATGACATTGGTGTTCTTATGGGTTTTGACTCTTCTAAACCAAATTTCTTTAGCATTTCTTTTATGTACTTGGATTGATTAAAGAAGATACCATCTTTTAGTTGTTTGATTTGTAGACCAAGAAAGAAACTTAATTCTCCCATCATACTCATTTCAAGCTCATCATGCATGGTTTTTGAAAAATCATCTCACATGTCTTGACAAGTCGATCCGAATATAATATCGTCTACAAATATTTGAACAATAATTATATGCAATTCCTTTTTCTTTGTGAAAAGTTTACTATCAACTAACCCCATGGTATAGTCTTTTTTGATTAAAAATGATTTGAGTCTATCATACCAAGCTTTTGGGGCTTGTTTAAGACCATAAAGAGCTTTCTTTAGTTTGTACACGTGGTTAGGTTTATCGTAATCGATAAAGCCCGGAGGTTGAGCTACATAGACTTCTTCATTAATAAAACCATTTAGAAAAGCACTTTTAACATCCATTTGAAAAATCTTAAGACCATGAGCACAAGCATAAGCAAGAAGTATTCTTATAGACTCTAATCTAGCCACGAGAGCATAGGTCTCATCAAATTCTATGCCTTCTTCATGGTTATACCCTTGGGCTACAAGTCTAGCTTTATTTCTAGACACTACACCGTTTGCATCTAACTTGTTTTTATATGCCCATTTTGTTCCGATTATGGTTTGGTTTTTAGGTGAAGGGACAAGTGTCCAAACATTGTTAGAAACAAATTGATTTAACTCTTCTTGCATAGCCATTACCCAACTTTCATCTTTTATGGGTTATTGCATATTTTTAGGTTCTATGGTTGAGACAAAACAAAATAAACTACTTTGGCTTTGGACTTGAGATCTTAAGGTTCTTTCATTTAACTTTCCTATAACCTTTTCTACGGGATGATCTTTAGACTCTTTAATATTGATAATTTCATTTTTTAATGGTTCATCTTCTTTAGATTCGATAATATGTGAGATCATATCGATGTGGAGAAAGTATAGATCTAATGATAAAGCAAGTAAATAAAGTAAAGCAAAGGGATAGAAATGACACAACCAATTTATAGTGGTTCGGTTACAAGGACACCTTCCTTGCCCTACTCCACTCCCCGAGTCACCTACTCGAGAGTTCAAGCACTATGTCAACAAACTCTTTCAACTTGGCGGAGAAGCCTTCACAACGTTGCTTACACCTTTTTCCGGTACAAAGCTAAATACTGTAAGATATTGGATTTCATAAACACATATCAAACACAAGTATGGATCGAAGAGTATAGAGTTTAGAGACAGAAAGTGGATCCTTTCTAGAGAGAGAAAGTGAAAGAAAACATAGAAGGTTAGATTAAGATGAATGAAAGGTCCAACCCTTTACCTTGGGAGGTAGAGGGTATTTATAGTTACAAACTAAACGTCCTCCTTCGGACTGTGGATCAGGCATACAGTGGGTAAAGACCCGTCCGTCCTCCACGGTGTTGCACTAAACTAAATAACTAACTAAATAACTAGTAAATAACGTAATGTCTACGAGCTAACTTATGCTAGATTATATATGGGGTGACCGACACTTCACTATGGAATTTCCAATTCCTAACAATCTCCCCCTAAGGGAGGTCACCCCATGATTTACATTTTGAATCCTAGCATTCTATATTTGTCTTTATGCTCGAGCTCGTAGACTTCAATTATTCAATATCCGCAGTCTTTGTGCTTTAGCAGTGATTCTTCAAAGTCCAAGTGCTTTGTACTTTTAGTGGAGGTCTTTGTGCTGATCCACGTTTGATGATCTTTCAGCTTTCATTGAGATCATCAGCCACAATAAATCTCTGGATCACCCTTTGTTGTGTTGCCATCATGTGATGTTGTCACTTTCGGACTGACATGCTCACACTTTTGGATCATGACATCTTTTTATCAGAGTAGCGGAAGCTTTACTAGCTCATGATATTTGCAGCAGCGTAGCGGAAACATAGTATAAAAATATCAGAGCCAGGTTCTGTAAATATGCACCAATCATGATTTCGTCAATTAAGTGTGGATGCTGTGAGCATGCGGCTATGGATTGACTCCTCAATTCTGATCAGTTGCAATCGTCAGGGTGTACCTGCATACGACAGTTAGCAATAAAGCACACACAAGTGTCTTTGATCACTTTCGTTGAATTGAGGTACACGGCCCACGGTTCCCCGTTGATCAGTACAAGTACTGCCTGTGATCCGGTAGGATTCCTAAGAATCTCCTTGACAGGGTTTCACAGCTGTTCTAGCTGTTCTCAAACTGGAACGTCTCAAAGAAGACAACACGGAGTGAGTGAACCAGCGAATTGAGATTCACTGATTGATGAAAACTTGATTTGAAAAACAATCGCGTATTGCTTAAAAGAAAGAGTTTTGCAATACGACGAAGGTTTTATGAGAAAGATCAATTTTCAATCATAAATACTTTTTGTATTTGAAAAGAGTACACATTCAAGTTTGATCTTTAGAAAAGATCTCACATGTCACCCACCAAGAGCTTGTTTGATGTTGGCTCTAGAAGGATTTCCATCTTCATCGTGAATATTTAACATATCACTCAGATGTTCTTGCAATACCACAAGGATAATGCGTAGGACTCTTAATATATTCTTACTTTCCACATTGTGTGAAACAACAAGTCTTCATCGATTTAGTGTCCTAATGAGATATTGTGGATGATCTCTTGGCTCTAGACTCAATTAGTGCACATTTGGTTCCTATGCCGGAGACTAGGGAGAGGGTCTCCTTCTTCAATATCAACAATCTCTAAGAGAAATTCGATAGATAATGTAGGTTCCCCGTGAGAATGAAACAAGTCCTTTTAAGAGGAACTTGAGTAGCTTGGGAAGTTTTAGTGTAGTGCGTCACTGGGTCCATGACGTCTTGTCTTCAATACCGTCGTTACCTTGGTAACCACCAGTAGCATAATAATTGAACCCGGTTTCTGCCCTAAGGTTGAATAAATGGAGGGCTATTTCTTTTCACCCTTTTTCACATTCAATTCTTTTTCATTCTTCAACCCCTTCAGTGCTTACCGAGACTTCATTACTAGAACCTTGTTGGGTTTATTCCAGCACTAGCTCTGTCTCAGTCCGCACTCTTCCCATTTCTCATTTTTCTCCTTTTTTTTCTTTCAACATACCTAAGGACTCTACACTATCTAGTGGATTGTCCCTGGGTAGATCCCTACGGTTCTGGTGGATCGTGGGAACTAATACCAAACCTCACCATCCTTATAACTCCATGCATAAAGTAAAATGGTCGGTCTTTTGGTACAGTTCATTCTTCCTTGAAACCAATTGAAAAATCATTTGGAAAAACAATCAAGGTACTTGTGCTACGAGATCAAAGCATTTTGTACCTTAATAGTTTTGATCATTTAGAAAACCTCCCCCTTAACATGTGCATATGATTTAGAAATTATTTAGCACATGGAGACAAGAGGACTTTGAAATATTTTCTTTGATCACAATTTTCATAGAAAAAGCCATTTGATTTTCTTGGTAAAATTCTCCCCCTCAATATGTGCATAGGATATGTGAAATCATTTTATCACATAGAGGAAAGAGTTCTTTTGAAGCACATCCACGATCACAAAAGCCATTAAGAAAACCATTTAAAAACTCAATCAAGGTACTTTATGTTAAAACATAAAAGCTTCTGTACCTCGATAGTTTATTTTCTTTTAAAATGCTCCCCCTCAATATGTGCTTCAAGATTCGAAAGCGTTTAGCACATATGAGAGAGCAGTCTGCACAATTGAATCAAAACGATCATCTTTTATTAAATTTCATTATTAAATCACAAATTCTCCCCCGATCAAAAATATCAAACCCTTTGAGATTTTGGATCCCAAGTGATTTAATAAAGTTTAGAAAACATAGGAGAAAATGTGGCCAGGTTTAAATACTCATCTTGTTTTTAGATAAATGCTCCCCCTCAATATGTGCATTATGTATTAGAAATCGTTTGGCACATGGAGGCAGGAGTGCCTTTAAAGGACTAAAACTAATTCCATTTAAACAAATTTGAGATTTAAATCACGATCTCTACCGCAATAAAAAAATTTCAAACCTTTTGAGAATTGTGATCCCAATTGATTTAAATCATTTAAAAGATTTTGGGGAAAGACGTGGATTGATTTAATTTTGAAAAATGATTGATACGGATCATATTTAGACATTAAAGATTGTTAGTGTCAGGTATGATAGTTTTTAAGAGATCTTTAAATAAAATAAAACAATTTCACAATCAAACAAGAACAGAAAATTTTCATTTTGTAAGATCTTTGAGTTTTAAAGAAAATCATACCATGACATAACATTAAATCTTTAGATCACTACTTATTGCTGTACAAACCGGGACTTTTGTGAAGAAATATCATTTGAAAATATTTTATTTTAAATCACTCTCCCCCTCAATCGATGACCGAAGTCGATAATTGAGTGACATAGGTTTTGATAAAAAGAAGTCCGGTGATTTTCAAAATTAAGACCAATTTATTTTCAAAACAATATTTTTCCATTTTCAAAACAATATTTTCAAAAATTGTTTAAAAAAATGGTATCATTCACTACTTGTCCTGCACAAGATACGTTAGGTGGAGAGAATCATAAGCTGCTTTTGTTGATGTTATTGTAGGGCTTGGAAGAAAACCGTCTGCAGATGCAGTGAGACTTCTTACGTTGCATTTTAATGCCAACTGAGGTCAAATTAAGCTATGTTTCTTCAATCACTTAGTAGAAAACCAACTGCTGATGCAGTGAGACCTCTTACGTTGCATTTTTCCATGCCAACACTCCATAGAAGTTAAATTAAGCTCCGTTTCTTCATTTGTGAACCCAAGATATAGTTACCCTTTCCTTTCGGCATCCAATCATCTTCAATTGTGGGATCCGGATCGGGAACATTCTTATATACCAATATACCTGCATACGTTAGTGAACACACATACAAATATATGGTGGTCAACATCACCCAAACAGCAATCGACTAATAAGAGTCAAGTCAACATATCAATCAGTTCATATAAGGCATGAGATTTATGTGTTCATCAAACTCTAATCATCTAAACCTAACAATAATATCCTAGGCACCTAGTCCTTCAACATAGGTTAACATCATTTTTAATTAAGTATATAGGATAATTAAGAAAGCCCGTTAGATGATATAGATTTGAAAACATTCTCCCCCTCAATCAATGACTCATTTTCTGAAAAGTTTAAAAGCGCAGAAGTCATTGATTGAGTTTTCAATTTTTTACGAAAAACTCTGAAACTGATTGATTTTCAAGCAATTCATTTACCACCATTTTTGAAAACAACAAATATTTTTCTGAAGAATTTTAGACGGAAAAACATTTGTGTAGGAACAGCAGTCCTTTTGACGACATGCTTTCCTTGTATTTGTTTTAGGATAAGTGCACGAAAAATTTGAAAATTGGTTTAGCGCAGCACTTTCCTTTCTTGAAAAACGGGTTGCTATTTAAAATAATAGCAAGCCATAGTTTAAGCCCGGGTTACAGTCTGAAATAACTATAAGCCATATTTTGAGACATGTTTTGAAAAGAATATTTACACCTCCTGCTCGAACTTCATCTATGGTCCCATGCCATTATTGAATGACATTTCTAAGACCGTAGATGTTATCGATACCAGAAGACATGTCTTAAGAAAAATATATTTTTGGTATTTTTAAATTTTCTGATTTTTTATGGGTTTTTGAAGATTTTATATATTTCTATTTTTCTTTTTGCTGGTTTTATATTTTTGTATTTGGATTTTCTGAAAAATATATACAAAGATAGAGTAGATGATATAGTTTAAGAAGATGATGATACGAGTACCGAGATAAGGATATCGAGTAGCCCCGTTGTAGAAGATAGAAGTCATCAATTCTTAAACATTCACCACCAAAGCTTCCAGGGCTCTTGAATCGAAGAAAGAAATTGAACCATCTGAAAGTGAGACTTTGGCAGCTTCCCCCCCAAACCGAAAATCCTTTAGCTGAGCAGATTCGAAGCTCTATTTCAAGCTTGCCTTAGCCAGGTGCTAAGAAGCACACCATAATCATAAATCCCGCTGCTCCATTTAAGAACGATAATCGAGGTTCTCCATTCGGGTTTATATCATCCAATAGAAGAACAACAACGTTTCATCCCACAGTTAAATAATCTTCTCAAATTCCTTTTCCACTGAAGTCTGAAGCAATCCATTCCAAAAGGTGTCAAGAGAAAAATTCCCCCAAGTAGTTGAATTGATGCAGTCAGTCTCTTTGTATAATGCTCAAGAACTCTCTCGAATACACATCATGAGGGTAATGAAGAACACCTCCCCAATGTTTACATCTTTCGTCCCTGATGATAGTGTATGAAGCTCAAGAACCCGAAGTACACCAATATCCAAGAGCTCTCCCGAATACACATCATGAGGGGAATGAAAACACCTCCCCATGTTCACATTTTTCTTCCCTGATGATCGTGTATGAAGCTCAAGTATCCGAAGTATACCAATACACAAGGAATGAATAACTGATAACATTGAAGAAGCAGGCCAAGTCACTGATTATCTCTGCGGGCGACAATCTTTGCGGATGTCAACACCGGAATAAGTGATTATATCTCGAATCACGATTAAGCACTCAAGTGAAACACTGAGCATCCCAATGTACACAATCTCTCTCCCCTGAACATTGCGATACCATCGAAATCACCACACACTTGTGTACCTCTTATATCTTTAGAAACTTTCTCTAACCTCTCTTTCCCTACATAGTTGGAATAAACACTAAACGCCATGAGTCAAACCTTGAGTTTCTCTGCGGTAATAACATTTGTCTTCCCGGGATATCTTCAATCATTTAGAAGTATTAAGTTCATCAAGTTTTACTCGCCATGAGTCAAACCTTGAGTTTCTCTGCGGTAATAACATTTGTCTTCCCGGGATATCTTCAATTACTTAGAAGAATTAAGTTCATCAAGTTTACTCGCGTTTAGATGCTTGTCTCCTTTCCCATTTCTGGTTTTGATACTTCAGAATCAGCAACAAATAATAAGCCCGTATACTAGAAATTTGTTGAGAAGAACACTTGAACTCTTGTGAGAATCAACTTGCTGAAGACTCTCTCTGACTATTTTTATCAACCCTTATGTAGACAATTTGAAGTGACCACTGAAGAAGAAACCCGATATACCATACTTGAAACTGAAGTCAACTTCCCCACATTTGTATCTTAAGCTTGTACATAATGATGGAAGAACGGTGTTGAGAATTTATGCTTCAAGCAAAACTCTAAGTACTCACTACCCAAACAAAGTATGAGACATTAACACCTCTTGCGATTATCCACACCGTCATATGCGTGTGACACTGAGTAAAACAAAGTAACTCCTAATAGTGATAGTTAACCAGGTCTTCAACCATCCACCTCGACTGCTGGTAACTAGATAAACCATGTCTTCAACTCAAATTCTTAATCCCGAGCAAGTTATCAAATAAGAACACGCCTTTGTGAAAGTCAACTTCAATCTCAAATAAGTGACAAATGATTAACTCCAAAGTAATCAACTTGTGTCAAATGTCCAACACGTGAATAAATGTACAACCGGATGTACATTGACCCACTTAATGAACCGGAACAAATGATTCCTCAACATCAATTCCATCTTCCTACAGATATACATATAGAGACTGATCTGGAAGATTCACCAATAATGTCTTCAAGCGGATGAGGAAGTCATTTTTCGTTAATGTTCATGTGGTTGATTTATTGCGTGCACAATGAGAGGAACAATAATCCGTGAAGATTTGGCAAAGGAATACCAAAGAGCGGATCATTATTCATGAACAATAATCCATGAAGATTTGGCAAAGGAATACCAAAGAGGGGATCATTATTCACTAGTGCAACTACAATATCATGATAGTCATTATCAAAGCCTTGTGAAGTAACTGAAGATAAGGTTTCTTGAGAGTTCTGATAAGTACTTCTTAGATGGTGAACTAGTTGAGTCAGTAGAAACCGGAGCATGAGCTTCAGAAGCTGGATGATCAACATTCGTTAGAGTTTGGAAGTACTCATCAAACATATCTTTGAAAAACAATGAATCCCAAACAATGAATCCCAGTTATCCTTAGTAATTGAAGCATTAGGCGTAGGAGGAGTGTCATAAAAAATCAAGCAATGAATCATTGCTAAAGAATATGAACAAGTCTAATTGGGGATTAAATTTTGGCTTTTCAATCTCCCCCAATTAGTGCTCTCCCCTAAACTGACAAAGATTTTCAAGTGTTCTTCTCAGCCCGGATTAAGAAGAAGTCTTTAGATCATCAAATGCAATTCGTCTTTAGTCTTCTAATCATGTAGCAGAAAATGTAGATTAGACTGTAGACTCGACCTTCTTCAAGATTGTCCGAATGGGGAAATAGATAGTTAACATCTTCTTCACACCAAAGGCATTCCCGTTAACTTGTAAATAGCAAATCCCATTAATTAAAATCCCTCCCAATCAAACAAGAACAGAAAGATGTTCATCAAAGAAATCAGCCCAGAAACTAGAAGCACTTTGTCATTTAATCATATCAGCCCGTGTGAAGATGTCAACCAACGGCTCTTAGAAGAAACTACATGTGAAGATGATCCGATAAGAAGAATCTCGGTTCTTACATGAGTTAGGAGCCGTTTGACCATATATTCTCAAATATCAGTCAACCATGCAAATAAAATCACACTTCTTCTCCCCCTCAAGAATTGCATATGGAGATGCCATTCTTGATTAAACAAGTAATTATCATACAAATGTATTCTATTCACACTTCTCCCCCACAAAATTAGCACATGATGTCGCCATCTTCATTATATTGAGGAAGTGGAATAAGAGTAATTATCAGTAGTCCGGTTCACTTGATGACTGAAGCGCATGGAAAAAGCATGAAGCATGTTGATGAAGAATGTCGATGAGAATGGTCATAAACATGAAGATTTCTCTTCTTCTGAAGATAAAGCGCACTGAAGCGTACACCTTTCTTTTCTTTGAGGAACGAGGCCTGAAATGTTATCTGCAGACGCCATAGTGTTGAAGTACGAGGCCTGAACTGATGTGAACAGACGTCATAGCCGATTGAATATCAATGTTGAGTAACTTGAACCCGTGAGTTATGAGATATCAATCCTTTTGTTATCCATACTTTAAGCCAGTCCATGTATTGAAGGATCGAAGTATCTGCAACTGAGTAAGGACTACCTGCACTAATATTACAAACTTGATTGCATATATTATGGTTAGTGACATCAGTATCCAAACCCTTTGGGGTTTCACGGTCAACATTGAGAATGCCATTGGTAAACATCTTTCCTCTAGGTATCCACCTAAGTCCATCATCCTTAAAAATTCTACCAGATGGTATCCACTTATGGCAAGGTCTAGGATTGTTAGGCTTCTTATGCATAGTGAGAGACTTATCCTTATTCCTAGTTTCCAAAGATTTAGCAGTTGGTAACCATCTAGGTGATGCTTTTGGTTTCATTTGCTTCATATGCACTGTGGATGACTTAGTGTAAATCCTAGACTTAACAGGTTGTACCATTGCATGAGCATTTACTTTCTTCAGGGATTTTGTGGAACATTTATCATGATTAGCATTAAAGATACATTTCAGAAACTTTGAGCAAACAGCTTGTTTGGATTCATAAATAGATCTAGATTTCTTAGAGTGATCTGCTATGGGAATAGCTTTGATCGAAACGCAACTACTCTTAGATGTACGCCAATCCCTAGTCTTTAGATTAGTGTTCCTAGGTAATGGTTTAGAACTACTAGCAGTGCCTTGAAATCTTGAAGAATTCGTCATCCTAGGTCTTGCACCTAAAATTTCGTCTTTACGATTATGTGCCTTCTTTCTAGCAATTTCTAGATAAGAGTTCTTATACAAGTCATTCATATCAATTTTCCTAGGCAAGTGAGGTGAAGTAACTGGTTTTGTCAAAACTTGTTTCGCATCAACTTGGGAGGCAAACCGCGTTTTTAAAAATTTTGGTCGTTCAGATCTAAACGCATTCGGTTGTCTAATAACTGGTTTCCCCAAGTTTGATGATTTTGAAAACTTAGTGTTCACACTATTCCCTGTTGTTTTTCTGAGCTCATTTTTAAAGCAACAATGGCGAAACTCTTTTCCTGAAGTTGAGCTTTGAGATCATCAATTTTAGCTATCAAAGAGTTTGTTTGTTCTATTGATGTAGTTCTAGCTTTTTGATAGAGTCACTTAGTTCTATGTGATGCTTTCTCAAAGACTCATTTTCCTTTAGTAATTTGGCCACACAAACCGCTAATTCATCATTTCTCATTTGAATATCATCAATAGCATTAATATCCGAATTACTTGTAACCAAATTACTTTTCACATGCATATCAGAAATATGTTTCTTCAAATTGTTGATGGTTGAGTCTTTGTCTTGAAACTGAGCTTTCAAAGTGTTCATTTCAAAAAGTTCACGGAATTCAGGAAGTTCCGGATTTTTACATGGCTTGTTAATTTGGAAACTTTCTTCTTTACTTTGTATCGCAATTTCAAGTGAAATGCAATGTTTTTCAAGATTTGAGAGTTTGTTTGAAAGTTCATCAAAAGCCTTTTTATCAACCATATCATTTGTTTTGAAATTATTAGACTCAGCCTCAACCAAGGAACAATTATCAGAATCATGTTCAGCATTGAGATCAGTTTTTTTAGGTACATTAGCAGATGCACTATGTTGAAAAGATAAGGGTACCTCATCACATGAAACCTGTTCATTTATCGGTCTGATATCTGCATCCGCATTATGTGTAACAAGAGTCTGAACACGGCGTTTCAAGCTTATCGCCTTTGAGCCTATGTATTCAGTACCAACCGATCCATCATCGATGCTTTACCCATCTCAACACTACAATCTCTTGATTGCACTTGACATTCATTCACCAAAAATTCATTCACCTCTCGATTCTGTATCCACATCTTGTCGACATGAGTTACTAAACAATTTGTTGCATCATTCTTTGTTGTCTCGTTATTTCGCATTCAAGCAACATCCGATCTTTCAACGATACATTACCCATCTCAACACAACAATCTCTTAACTGCACTAGACACACATCCACTTTTTCATCTTTCTGAGTAACTTCCTCAATATACTTCTCCACATTATGCATGATATGAATAAGTGTCTCAATGAACATGCTAATTTCCATTCCAGTGTGTCTCTTGAAAGATATTTCAGTCAAGTCTTGATCATAATCTGATGAATATTCCCCATTGATGAATGGCTAAAATTGTTTGTGGATCACATGAAGTGCAGCACTGGAACAATCCTTTTGAACCTTTTCTTTATCAGGTTGTTGTTTTAATTGTTCTAAGTTCAATAGTAATGTTCCCTTTAAAGTGGATAAATCTTAACGGAAAAGGGCAATGCATGTTCGTTCCATAGTTGTAGATGTGAGTAACATGAGGTGTGAAAGAAGTTGTCGATAAGGTTCAATGCAACTTTCCTTACCTTTTGCAAGAGCATTCTGTAACCTTGACTGGTGCATTTCTCTCTCTTTAGATTCTAAACACGGAGATTTCACATCCTCATTGATTGATTCCATCATTTTTAACCGTTCAGTGTAGCATACATTATCATTGTTGTCCACAGCATCATACAGTTTAAGTACTTTCGAAATGACTGGGTCAGTAGTGTAAGACATGATGTTGTAATATACATGGGATTTTACAAGTCTATGATTTAAACCAAGAAATAGATTCTTTCGCGGGATTTTACTAAAATCAAGACCAAACCGTTAAGCAATGACCAATGGAACGTGTTAAGATGACTGATGGATTATCACAATGATATACAATTGTGTGTTAGGACTTATGATTGTTTGTAGGATTAGCAGAGATGTTGTTTGGTCAAGATTTGGGTAGGTTGATGCACGATTTTACGGAGAAATTTAGGTCCAAAAACTTAAAAAGCTCAATAACTTCCTTTCGGAGGCGATTTGGGCCTCAAAAAATTCATTTCACAGCTTTGCGGTGAAACTTCATCATATTCAGCCTGTTCCGCTCGTTTTGACTGGTATTTCACTGAAAACGGAGTTACGGTTCAAAAGTTATGGCCGTTTGAAGTTTTGCCGTAAAAAGTCAACTTTTGGTCAAACCGCTTCAATCAACTCGCATCCAGGACAACTCGCTTAAACGACAACTCGCTTAAGGCACAACTCGCATAAGATGACAACTCGCTTAATAGACAACTCGCATAAACAGATAACTCGCTTAATCAACTCGCATAGGCAATTCTCTTAGGCAACTCTCTTTAGATACATTAAATCTGAACAAGTCGCATAGGCAACTCTCTTTAGTATCAACTCGCTGCACAATCAACTCCCTTAAAGAAACAAGTCGCTTAATAACCAAGTCGCATAAATAGTCAACTCGCTAAGTAGCCAAGTCGCATGTACCAACTCGCATCCAATAACAAAGCAACTCGCTTTGAAGAACAAACTATCCGAGACTCAACTCGCTTCGTACAAACTTAAAAAATAACCACTTTATCAATAAAAAACAACCAAACCACAATGATTTAAGCCTTCCAATTCAAAACATAAACACATATGATGATCCTAAACACAAAAGTACTAGCAAAATTCAAACTTTAACACTAGAATTTGTCCAAATGAATCAAACTCTCCTAAACCCTTAATACCCCAAAAACCTTATGAAATCCACCAAAACAAAAAGCATGAAAGATGAGTGATCAAACCATGGCTCTTGATACCAATTGTAAGATATTGGATTTCATAAACACATATCAAACACAAGTATGGATCGAATAGTATAGAGTTTAGAGAGAGAAAGGGGATCCTTTCTAGAGAGAGAAAGTAAAAGAAAACATAGAAGGTTAGATTAAGATGAATGAAAGGTCCAACCCTCTACCTTGGGAGGTAGAGGGTATTTATAGTTACAAACTAAACGTCCTCCTTCGGACTGTGGATCAAGCATACAGTGGGTAAAGACCGGTCTGTCCTCCACGGTGTTGCACTAAACTAAATAACTAACTAAATAACTAGTAAATAACGTAATGTCTACGAGCTAACTTATGCTAGATTATATATGGGGTGAACGACACTTCACTATGGAATTTCCAATTCCTAACAAATAGCGAGTCCGTAACAGGTGGACCAAACCAACACGACTATTACATAACATATTTGTGAAATATCAAATACAAGATCTTCGCTACAGAAATCTTGCAGAGGAACAAATCAATCAAGGACCCCTTGCTTGGATGACTTGTAGAATGCTCGTGATCTCACCTTAGAGAAGGACCTATATGAGAATCACTAAAGAAAGAAAGAAAGAGGTACTCTCTAGATCAAGTGATCTTTTGTTAGAAGAGAATGAGAGTATATGAGAGAATTAGTAAGAAGGAGGGTGAGTTAGAATGAAGAAATGGCTCTCTATTTATAGGAAAAATCTGCCACTGTTCCCCGAATCCCACGGATCCCTCCCACAAGGGATCCGTCTAGTGTAATCCTAGGGGTCCGTGGGACACTCCTCTTTGCCCATGGGTTTTTTGGTTATGGGTCATGGGTCATGAGTTATGGTTGGTCCATGGGTATTCTTTTAGATTCAATGTATCTAATGAGTACATTGTATCTAGTCTTGTGGGTATGAGTCAATACCATGGGTTATGGATATGATCCATGGGTTGTGATTTTTACCCATCCTAATAAACTATTACAACAAATGATTAATTACAACATTTTTGTATTAGATGGCTATATGTAAATGCTTTACAAAAATAACATATATCCTAATAATTATACTTAAGATAACATTATATTTGTTATCAACAAAACTCAAAGAGATTGCAAAATATTAAAAAACGTTTTTACGGTTTATTTGTATTAACATATATTTTCCTTGATTTCTATGGCTTAACTTTCGATTATCTCGTCATCGACAAGAGGTTGGGTAGGTTTAGGTGGACTTTCATCAAATTTTACGTTTAAGGATTCTTCACCATTCATTGTTTCTTTATTTAGTATAACATAAGATTTACTATTAGGAGAGTAACCTAAGAAGATACCTTCGGTTGATTTACGATCAAATTTAGTTAGGTAATCTTTAGTGTTAAGTAAGAAACATTTACTACCAAAGACTCTAAAGTGTTCTAGAGAAGGCTTTTTGCCTCGACGTAACTCGTATGAAGTTTTACCTAAGAATGGTCTAATTAGGACACGGTTAAGTATGTAGGTTGATGTGTCGACGGCATTACACCAAAAATTTTGAGGGATAGATTGCTCATTAATCATGGTGCGACTCATTTCTTGTAGGGTTCTATTTTTCCTTTCAACTACCTCATTTGATTGTGGAGTGCGAGGAGCCGAGAAATTGTGAGTAATACCATTAGCATCACAAAAAGCTCCAAATTGCACTTCATTATCAAATTCCATACCATGATCCGTTCTAATAGATACTATAGGACTTCCTAGTTGTCTTTGGATTTTCTTACTTAATATTTCAAAGTAATCGAAGTTTCAGTTTTATTCTTTAAAAATTTAGTCCATGTGTACCTAGAGTAATCATCCACTATAACCAAACTATGGAAGTTACCTCCATAACTTTGAATAGTGGATGGACCAAATAGATCCATATGAAGTAGTTCTAGATACTTAGTAGTAAAGACCATATCTGTAGCTTTGTGACTAGCATGGACTTGCTTTCTTATGTTGCAAGCATCACAAAAATGATGTTCATATTTTAATTTGGGTAGGTCTCTTACTAGTTCTTTAGATGATAGCGATTGAAGAAGTCGCATATTGGCGTGACCCAATCTTGGATGCCATAAGGTCGAAGTATCATCCATAGAAGTAAGACAAAGTTTGTCTTTTGGTTCATTACCGATTTTAATGACATAGACTCCATGTTTTCTAATGCCTCTTCCTTTGGTAATTCCGTTTTTCAATATTTACTACCGGTTTCACTAAAAAGTACGTTGCACTTTTTATCACATATTTGTCCTATACTTAGAAGATTGAAGTTTAGGTTTTCTACGTGACATACGTCGTTAATGGTTAAGGATTTGTGAGAAATTGTACCTTTACCGATGGTTTTTATCTTGCTATTACCAAACACCACATTTCCTCCATTGAAAGATTCGTATGTGGAAAACAAGTCTTTGTTACCGGTCATGTGCCTCGTGCACCCGCTATCCTTGATCCATTCATCCGGATCTTGGTCGACCTTTAAGCATACCTAAGAAAACAATTAACTCAAAAGTTTGGTCCTCATTTGTTCATGGGTCCATTAGTGTTATACATTTCATTCATGTTAGGCATATACGAAAAGGTGAGAACGCATGCCACGGTGTAAAGTTTTGAAATGGAAAACCGTTTTGTACATTAGGATTCCATCCCATTTGATGGTGGTTACTTCTCGGATAAACATTATTTGGTCTTCTTATAAATGTGTTTGGTTTAGAAAACGATGGACCTTTGATTTTCATAAAACTTTGATTTTGTTTTAGTGGAGGTGGTTGTTTGAAATTTCTGACAGTAATATGGGTTGGTTTCTTCTTGTTTACAATAACAAAGTCGGTTCTAGATGATGTGGTTGCATTATTTCTACTGTTTGCTGGTACAGACCCACGGATCCCTGGGTTTACACTATTCGGTTCCTTTTTCAAGGGATCCGTGGGATCCGTGACTACAGTAGCTTATTTTTCAATTGCTTTAACGAATTGTGTTTCTTTAATCTCGCTAGTTGACTAAGTGAGTTGCTGAATACCTAAACCCTTTTGATTATTTCCAATTTTAACACTATCAAGTATTACATCAAGAGTATTAGTACTCATTCTAGCAATCTTGGAGTCAAGATTATCAACTAACGTTTGAAGTTGAACACAAAGCTCACATTCACCATCTACTTTCTTCCCTTTTTCTAAACGTTTTAATTTATCTTTTAACTTAATGACTTCCTTTTCTAAACGTTCACTTTTGTTTTTCAAAATATTATTTTTGTTAATTAGTTTTAGACTAATTTTGCAAAGTTTATCATATTCACGATGTAATGATTCATCATCTAATGATGAGCTACTATAATAAAGAGATTCGGGACATACCTCGTTTGAGTTATTTGCCATGAGACAAATTTCTTCGTTCTCCTCCTCACTCATTCCCCATGAATCACTCACCAACGCCTTTTATTCATACTCAATAATGAAGTGATTAGGGTCCCCACATTAAAAACATGTGCGTTCGTCCTTTGCATTCTTGTCGTCTATGCCTTTCCGGAACCCCTTCTTGTTGTCATATGGTTGCTTGACATATCTTCCTTTTCTTCTAAAGAACTTCTTGAAATCCGGTACCGCCATGGCATACTCTTCGTCATCACTTTTCAAAGATGAGGTTTCTTAGTCGCTTGAGACCTTCTTAGCCTTTAAGGTAAGAGATTTGTGCCTCTCTTTCTTTTCTTTTGAGACTTCGGAGTCTTTAGCGAGGACGAGCTCATAGACCTTTAGATTTCCTATGAGTTCGTCGAGAGTGAGGATTGACAATTCTTTGGATTCTTCGATGGCCGTCACCTTTGATCTCCACTTAGATGGAAGCGCCCTTAGATATCTCCTGACATGATTACAACTAGAAAAAGACTCATCAAGTGCTTGTAATGAAGTAATAATAGTATTAAAGTTAGCAAAAGAATTATCTATACTATCCTCATCCGATATTGAAAATTGTTCATATTGTTGAACAAATAAATCTATTTTATTGTTTTTAACTTGTTGATTTCCTTGGTGAGTTACAACTAAAGAATTCCAAATTTCTTTAGAGGTTTTAAGCATATAAATTCTTTCAAATTCCTTTTTGGGTAAAGCATTATATAAAACCATTTTAGCTTCACTATTTTTGGAAAGCTTTTTCTTTTGATCGTCAGAGAGGCGATCATGAGGGATGTTTATTTGGTTGCCGGTTTTATCATCTTTTGTAGTGGCTTGAAAGTCGCCTTCAACAATTATGTACCAAAGATCAATCTCTTTTGACTTCACATAAGTTTCAAATATATTTTTCCAATAAAAAAAGCCATTTGTTTCAAGTAGTGGAGGTCGTTGCATAGATTGCCCTTCTTTATAATTTTCAAAACTCATTGTGAACGAAAAGTTTTTAAAATACGATTTACTTTAAAACTTTTGTAAACCTTGCTCTTGATGCCAATTGTGGAAAACTAGAAGGGGGGGGGGGGTTGAATAGTTTTGTCGATTTTAAGTTTAGTTTCAAAAACTTTATATTTGATCTTATGTGAATTCGTATGGATTGATAGAAAGTATAAAGCAATAAGTAAAGTAAATAATGAAAGCAAGTAAAGTAAAGGATAGAGAGAAGTGACACAAGTGATTTATAGTGGTTCGACTACAAGGACACCTTCCTTGCCCTACTTCACTCCCCGAGTTCCCCACTCGAGAGTTCAAGCACTATGTCAACAAGCTCCTTCAACACGGCGGAGAAGCCTCACAACGTCTCTTACACTTTATCCGGTACAAAGCTAAATACCGAGTCCTTAGCACGGCGGGCCAAACCAACATAACTATTACACAACAACTATGTGAAATATGAAATACAAGATCTTGCTACAGAAATCTTGTGGAGGAACAAATCAATCAAGGACCCTTTGCTTGGATGACTTGTAGTATCTTGTGATCTCGCCTTTGAGAAGGACCTATATGAGAATCACAACAAAAGAAAGAAGAACTACTAGATAGATCAAGAGATCTGAGATTAGAAGAGATAGAGAATATATGAGACAGTTTGTAAGAAGAGAGGTGAGTAACAATGAAGAAATGGCTCACTATTTATAGGCAAAAATCTCTACTGTAGCCCGGTTCCCACGGATCCCTCCCTAGAGGGATCCGGCTAGTGCAAATCAAAGGATCCGACAAACTGGGTTATACCAGTCCAAGTTTTGGGTTGCAAACCGGGTTATGGGTCATGGGTATGAGCCTTGGGTTCGCAACAAGATACAATGTATCTAGACATTGGGTCATGGGTCGTGGGTTATGGATTAGCTCCATGGGTATGAGTCATGGGTCTTGGATATTACCCATCCTATTAAACTATTACAACAAATTAATATTACAACATTTTATGTAAATGACTAAATGTAAAATACTTTACAAAAATAACATGTATTCTTATAATTTTACTTATGATAACTTTATATTTGTTATCAACAAAACACAAAGAGATCGCTAAATATGAATAAACGTTTTTATGGTTTATTTGTATTAACAAAGTTCTAAAACCAAATGTGATCTTCCATACACTTATCTTTTTGTAAAATATCTTTAGATGCAATTAAGACGAAGTTAAAAATAAAATAAAACATTTTCACAAAACAAACATGAGAATTTAGCAACAATAAAAAATATATATGAAACACACAAACAAAATGAAAATAAAACAACCTAACAATTAAACATGGGTTGCCTCCCAAGAAGCACTTTTCTTTATTTATGATTCTTGTAGCTAGACTCGAAATCATACCCTACGTGATTTCATTACCATCATCTTCTTCCTCGTGATGATTTCTATTGGGATTTTCCATAGCATAGCTATGTCTGATTGTGCATCTCTCTAGGAAATCATCATGCCCCCATTTGGTTCTATATTTCGGTCCTAGCTTCACACATTCTTTATTGAATCCGAATATCTTACTCATCACATAATCTGCTCCTCTCCTTCTATCCTCCTCATTCCTAAAGCAGACCGATAGCTTAAGTTCTTTCTCATCATTGGATGGTGACGAGAATTGCTCAATCTTGAATGACATTTGGTAGGCAATCTCATCGGTCTCGTCCTTGAATCTAACTATCCCTAATGATGGGTCATAAGTCATTCCGGAGCTATCTATGAATGGATTTCTTAGAACTACATGGGACAAGCTAGGATCTATAGCCATACTAATTTCCTCCACAATTATGAATTCCGTTAGGTACGTGAAGCTTCCTACATAAATGGGAAATCCCTTAACTCTACCAAGGAAGTTACATCTTATTCTAGGATCATCGGGATCTTGCCTATGCGGGAAAGGTTTTTTCATCACCCAATTATAGTATGTGCTAGTCATGATGTTTATTAGGGACTTGCGATCGATGTAGGCTTTTGCCACGAAGAGGTGTCTTATGCAACATGGTATGTCGATTTCTTGGATTTCCAATGGTGATGTATGGGGATCTCATAGCATAAAAGGGACGAAGGTCGCGTACTAGGTCTGGGTGGTATGAAAGTTCCTCTTCCTTAGGAAATTTGTTGATGTATTCGTCACCTACTTCGTCTACTTCTTTAGTAGTTTCATCCTTAGAAGTCTCACTAACCTCAAGCACCGTCTCATGGTTCGCTTCATGATTATTCCTTTCACTAGGGTGATGACATTAACAAAGTGAACGTGTTTTGATGAAGACAGGTCCCTATTTTCATTGCCTAATTGCAAGTGAGCGAAGAACTTGCTTGGGTCCTTTTTCTTTACAATGGGAGCTTTCTTGGAGGAGTGAGTCGAGATGGCATTAACCTTCTCCGTTTCCGTCTTATCAACATAATTGTTAATGTCTTTTAAGAGGTTATCTATCTTCTTATCCATCTCGGCTTGTTGTTGATTAAAGTGATCTGAAATCTTGGCTATTTGGGCTTCTTGGGATGTTGCGAAGTTTCACATCATCCCTTCCAAGTTATGTTGACTAGGACCATGAGGGCTTGAATCGTATTTTTGGGACCATGGGGAGTCGTTAGAAGTGAATTCTTTGTTTTCAATCCAATTATAGTCGGGTTTTCCCTTCCATGTCTCTCGGGCTTCATTGAAAGTCCTAGGCCCGGTGGTCATCGGGAATCTTCCTCCTGCGCCATTGGTGTGCGAAGATGCGTAGTCTACGAAAGCTTGTTCGGGGAGTCTCGTGCAATTATGAGTGTCATGGGGACCACTACATAACTCACAAGGTGAAGTGATTTTGTTCACTTGGTGTGAAGGTTTAGGAGGTTCGTAGGAACTCATTTGGAATTTGACTTAATATTCAAGTTTGAGCATCCTACGATTGGAAGGTTGTGAGTAGATTGAAGTCAAGGATATCGCCTTTACGGTTTGGGGAAACTCACGGGCGTCATTCCAACATTCGTTGTCATAGATGGCAAGGTCCTCTATAGTGCCCCACGATTCTTCCGCGGTTAATTTACTAAGCTTACCACCGGCCGCTTGGTCAATGGTTTGCCTTGTGGAGAGATTGACATGATCATAGAAGATTTGGACTTGGAGCCAAAGATCAATGCCATGGTGAGGGACTTTTTGGAGTAAGTCCTTGAATCGAGTCCACGCCTCACAAAGGGTTTCACCTTAACGTTGTTGGAACATCAAGATATCATTCCTAAGCTTGGTGGTTCTCCCTGGTGGGAAAAATTGGGCGAGGAAATGGGTGGTGAGATCATCCCAACTTGAGATGGATCATGCGGGAAGTCGCTCAAGCCAATTACTAGCTTGGTCCCGTAGAGAGAAATGGAAGAGACGCAATCGCGTGATCTCCTGAGTGGTAGCATCAAGGTCAATGGAGTCAACGATTTTAAGGAAATCCTTGAGATGCTGATTAGGATCTTTGGAACGAAGTCCATGGAATACACATCCATTTTGCACCAACCGGATGGTGTCGGATCGCAGGGCCGTAGTTTGAGCTAAACAAGGAAGCTAAATGGTGTTCCTATAGCCTTGATGGCTTGGTCTATAGTATTCACCAAGAGTACGACCTCTTGGCGGGTCTGGTGGTGGTTGAATGAGTGGTGGTAGATGGTGTGGTGGATTCTTGTTGGGTGGATTATTACCTTTCATGACGACAAGTGGCAAGACTACGATCAAAAATACAAAGAAGGGGGATAGACTACAAGAAAGCTAAGAAAAAAGAAGAAAGCTCACTTGATAGGAATCAAGCGAGTAGACCTAATCGAGATAGATAACTAACTAGGTATTCTATTCCCCGGCAGCAGTGCCAGAAACTTGATGCGTGGTTCGGGGTCGAAAGACTTCCTTTTCAACGAGCAAGCTTTACAACCCACTAGGCAGTGTACCTAATCGTTGCAGTGTAGTATGGGTAAGCCCAGGAGGTTGATTGTTCTCTAGTGGAATATAGATGCTAGTAGAGATGTATGACGAGAAGGTGAGGTTGAGGGTGATTCTTTTTACCTTTTTAATATTTTTTATAAAGCAAGTAAAATCTCGGGGTTTGAAGAGTGGGGGCTTGGTAATTCTACCAATTTTAACTACTAATAATTTAAACTAAAAACTAATTAACTAATGAAAAGAAGAAAAGCTATGGATTGATTGGGTGTGTTCTTATGATAATTAAAAGCGTGTTTACTTAGATTTTCTTACTCCCTAGTTATCTCTTATTGGTTGGTTGAATTGTCACATCCTCATTCTATTTGGTGCGTTGTATTTCGTGTTAGACATAGGGGTGCCTAATTCCCTAGTTCTATGAATTGTAACTCTCTTTTAGACTATCCAGGATCGCCAAGTACCGTAGTATCTCCCCTGAATACTCTATAATCCTAAAGCTACAACTTATGCAATAAACACAACGATGGCTCAAGTGAACTCTCAAGCTTTTCACTATTTAGGACGTTCAAGCTCACAACAATTAAAGAAGAAGCCAGTTTTCCTTACTCTACCATCTACCAATTAAAACAAGTGACAACCTAACAATAATCAACAACTAGGTTTCATAGATATAAGCAAACACAAGAATAATTTAATGATTATAAGCATGAACATAAACAAAAATTGAACATAGGATAAACATGGTGATAGATTGGATTAACAAACTTATCTTTGAGTGTAAAGAAGGGTTTGAAACCCTAAAATACTGCCCAAGTCGGACTATGAATGAACAAGGGTTTGCTCTCCAAAATATTACACATAAAACATAGAAAATTTGAAGTGTATATATAGAATTACACCTGCGACGGCGTCGCCTTTTGATGGCGACACTGTCTGGTCGCCGTCATTAGAGTTTCGTTATGGACAAGTCATCGTTGGGACGGAATTAGTTGAGGAAGTCTGACGCCGTCTGGCTTCATTAAGGACGTCGTCTTGGAATGAGTCTTGGTCGTCTGGTGCAAAATAAAGGGCGACGCCCTCCTGAAACAAGGCGTGACGCCGTCATGTTGTAAAACCAAAATATGACCTGAGCCATCGCTTGAGACTTTTTAGAAATCCTTATGAGCGAAATATCCTGGCGAGTCAAGCTAGTGACTCGTTAATAAACAAGCGCTTCTCGGGAGGAAACCCGTGTTTTCTATCTTCTTTCTATTGTCTAATAAGTGTAATGTGAGGAGGCCCACCTCTTCCCTTTCTCGTAATTTGTGTTTTTTGTTTTATGTCCAGGATTTGCCTGATTTATGAAGACTCTCGTGCTCGTGGTTTGTCTTTTCTCCACTCGAGTTTCATCCTTCGATGCTTAATGGGAAATCCGATATCCTAAATCTTATCGATTAACGTTTATCTATTAGCATAATTAATAAACGGTTTAGATTTGCGTAAGAGAACCCTTACTTTCAAACATTGAGGACAATGTTTCATTTTAGTCTGGGTGGGGTAATCTTTCGATTAGATTTTACCTTTCGTTTTTGCCGTGTACTCTCGCAACCCGTTTTTCCTCAAAAATCCCAAAAAAATTGAAAAATTTTAAAATTTTTCAAAAATATTATAAGTGTTTTGACACATTGTTGGCTTTCCGTTGGTGAGAACAGGAATAAAATTTTGACTTGATCGAGCGTGTTGAGCTCTAGCTTATCTACTTAACCTTTGCAATTGAAAGCTTTTGCTAGTCTTTTATACAAGAAGCTTTAAAACACGAATTCTAGCTTAACAAAGCCAAGAATTTGCAAGTTTCCATAATTTAATTTAAATATGCAAAGCTTGATTTTATTCGACTAAGCATTCGCGGATCTTATTATTTAAGATTTTAAATTTGCAAAGAACAAAAAATGATAGAGTTATATATAAGTTTAGATGCTAAGCGTGGAGTAGTTGGTTCTCTTTAGAGCCCATAGAAGTTATTTGTCGCTTTTTTCTCCCATTAGCTAAATAACACATAAAAATCAAGTTTTGAAAAAGTAAAGCATCACGGTTATTACAATCCTTAGTTTTTACTCCTTTTTTAGAGAGTTCCTTCTGCTAAAAATAGGGTACGCCTTAGGTTCTACTAGTGTTGCGGGGAAATAAAACAACTGATTCCTGAGAGTTAGCTGCTATTGTTTCGATTGTTGAAAGACCGCAGGAATCGAAATTTGGCTTCTCTTCTTAATAATAAATGCATAATAAACCAAAGCCGTAATAAGACTACTGTTTCCTGATGGCTCGCTACCGTTGAATCAGTTGTTTAAAGGGTGGAGGTACGAATAATAATCTAAGACCGATAAAAGTTTTCTGCTTCTTGACGGTTCGCTCCCGTTGATTCAGACTACAAAAAGGTTTAGGAAAAATACCCGAGGTCGAAACAAGACTCCCGATTCTTGACAGTTAGCTGTCGTTGTCTAGGTTGTTTAAAGGACCGAGGATCGAATAAGTGCTTTAATAATAATAATCAAGCCAAATTTTGGATCTGGGGATATCTAAATAAAAGGCTTCCGACTCTGGACTCGTAGATGAGTTGTTTAGGTCGCTAATAAAAAGGATATCCCCTAAATCGCGTTAAATTAGAACCTTAATGCGGACTTTATTTTTACCAGAACCAACTCTCTCGAAAAAGGATTTTAAACAAATTATTGCCTTAACCGGGTTCCTTTGCTACAATAAGTTAACAAATTATCGAAATAAGAAAAACTCATTTTTGAAAGTAAAATCCTTAGAGGAATTAGGAATAAGGGAGCGAAAAGTAGCTTGGCTTACACAAATAGCATCTATTGGTAGTGTTAGCATCTAATCTTGTATTTAACAATGATTTCATTTTTAAGCTTGGTTTGGAGACTTGTGAAAAATCAAGGACGATGAATTTTATCCGTATGGACGCTTTTTCATGAAAAGTGCTTCTTACTCCGTGATCCTAAAAGGTATTTTATCAAATAATGAAAGTCAACATTCCGTCATATGGGAAAAATAGAAAAAGATAATTTACTTAATAAAATGGTTAACCAGGGTGTTTTTAAAGTTATTGATTTCTTAATCTCTTTTGAGCAACACTTTGCTACTTTCAAAGTATTTAGTAAAAAGAGATTTGAAATCATTGGTTTCAGAAGCGTGAGTTGATGAGATTTCGTGAGGACACGAAAATTCTCTAGTCTGGAGTATTTTGGTATGTGTGAAAACACATACCTTTTCGTTATCCAAAACGGACTCAAAAGACCAAAAACGTATTATAAATGGCCAATATATATATATATATATATATATATATATATATATATATATATATATATATATATATATATATATATATATATATATATATATATATATATAATATATATATGTGTTTTTGTGTTTGTGTATGTGCAGGTACCGGATATGAAAGACAAAAAAGACGAAAACAAGCATGGGAATGGAAAGACCGTGGAAAGCCGAAGCCGGGGATGTGTTTCTATAATTTGGATCATCTTTAAACCCAAAAATACCAAACCATACCCTCACGTTTAATTCAATTTTACCACAAGTCCCTAACACCATTTTGCAAAACTAGTCTTAATTTTTTTACAAAATTAGTCCTTAAACTAACCTAAATCCTAAACTACACCTATCCGTTTACTAATCCAAATGCAATTAATAAAACCAACACCTCTAGCCCAATACACTACAAACAACCGACCCCTACCCATGACCAAAGTCAAGACAGTCAAACAAGATAAAAATAATAATAATAAAAGTAAAAAAAAAAGGCGCGAAGCCATTTTACCCATCCTCCTTCCTCCCTAAAATTTACCCTGCTCACCACACCTCTAATTACCCAACTCTAAGCATCTTACCCCGCTTCTAGAAGGTCTGGCATCAGCACTGATAGGTCAGAGAATGCCAAGCTGACAATCCAAAGCAATCCCATTGTTTAAGGTTATGTGGAAGCAATCCAAGGGCTAATCATGATAGGATTTGATGGAAGGCTGAGATGAGAGCTAAGAGAGGAATCCAAGGACCTAAAACCTTCACCCTCTGGCTATAAAAGGACCCCTCACCACACAGATTAGGGTGTGTAGTTTTTAGTCATTGTTAATGTTTAGCTTATTAGCGTATTGTGATATTTAATTTTTTATTAACTTCAAACAGCATTGTACTCTTTAAATCTTAATAAAATTTCAGTTACTTTTAATACTTGTCTATTTTCTGTTTAAGCTTTTTAAATATATGAATTAAGTTAAAATAAGCCTTGAATAAGTTGTTGGAAGATAAGCCAGACAAGGAAGGGCTTATAGGTCTTTACCAGCTTATCATTTGATAAGTTGTAGCTTGTAGAGTAGCTCCTCAAGCTTATTCAACACCATTGTTGAGCTAGGGTCAAGGTACAATTCCTTTTAAGGTTTTAAACTGCTTATATGCTTAATTTTACTTTTATTCTGCTTCTTTTGCTTAATTTGTCTTATTTGAGTTTTAAATAGTTAGATCTTATTGTCTCACAGCTCATTAACTAGATTAGAAGTCACTAGCTCTTATTTACTCTTAAACTGTCAAATACCAATAAGCTTTTGCTTATTGGTAAACTGCTTATTTGCCTTCAATAATAGCTTAAAAGTCTTTCAATATCATTAATGATCATCTTTTTTTCAAACTTTTCAGCTTATTCTAGCCATAATTAGCTTAAAACAAGTTTTCAGTTTTTTAAAGGGGTGTTTGGTAATCAGTTTTAGCAAAGAACTAAAACCGATTACCCTTGTTTTAGTTCATAAGTCCACTTGTCTTTGCTTTTAATTAGTCTATTAAGTAGTTTTTTAGATAGTTGAAAGCATTTTTGAATAGTTCTCATAGGGTTTAGTCAAATTTCCGAGTCTCATAGCTTAAAAATCATTTCATTAGCTTATTTATAAAGGTTTTCATAAAAGTACTTTTAAGGTGTTATTTTGTGTCAAAAATCAGTTTAAATGAATGTTTCATCTTCTGGTTAAGATTTGAGTCCTAGTTGTTGTCTGCAAAGTTTTAATAAAAAGAGTCAAAATAAAAATCCAAAAGCCAAAAATCTCGTCTGAATGCCCATGTTATCAGCTAAATTATAAACTCAAATTAAGCTCATTGTGTCTAAAATTGAACTTTTGAGTTCTTTGTTACTTATTGTTTTGATAGCTTTTAGATTAGGTTAAAGTTGCCCTATTAGGACTGTTGGTTAGCAGTTTGGCTTAACAGCTTAATTGAGCTTTTAGCTTTTTTTTGCCTAATAGAACTGCTTAGAGTTAGTTTAGATTTGCTTATTTAGATTAGCTTTAGGTTCAGTTAGCTTATTAGGTGTAGGCTTAAGCTTATAGTAGCTTAAGTGCTTGCTTCATATTAGCTTGTTTGGCTTTTGGCTCATTTACTAATCTGTGTGCTTATCTGCTTATTCTAGTTTATCAGTTAGTTAGATTTAGGACTAAGATAGCTTTCTAGTCTAGCTTTTAGGTGTGTAGTAGCTTTTTAGGAGTTGAATTAGCTTATTGCATTCTATGTGCTAAATCAGTTTAGCTTTTTAGCCTTTTAAGAATTTGTCAGCTTTTTAATTGCTTTTTCCAGCTTATTTTACGGTTTTTAAAAAATATTGTTTTAACAAAACAGTCATTATTTCAGCTTAATAAATAAGTTGCAAAAAGAAATTTTGAAAAATAAAAAGTATGGGAAGTGGGAAGCCAAGGGTGACCCGTGAGGCTCGAACCCCCGACCTCCACCACCTCAACCATACTTAACACACCAACACTTAACCAACTGCGCCCTAGGGACTTACGGTTCCTAGGGGCTTTGGTTTATTTTTATAGTAGTTTTCAGTTTTTAAGCTAATAAGCTATTTAGCTTATTTACAACTTATTCCTTTAAGCGGGGTTTTTCGTCTTATTTTTCTTAGAATCTTAGTAATTTTAAATACTTTTCCTAATTTTCTTAGATTTTTCTTATATAGTTTAATATTTTTTATAATATTTTTAGAATAAAAGTGTTTTTAATTAATAATAAATAGTAAAAATCAGAAAAATATAATTATTTTTTCTAAAACTATTTTTAGTGATTTAGAACTTTAGAAAAATAAATTTGCACTCGAAGGGTTAAAATTTGCTAGTTTAGGTTTAAGGCTCGTTAAGTTCCCGATATTTCACGTTTTTAGTTTAGATTAGATTAGGGCTTAATTTTAATTTGTTTTATTGTCTTGTTTGCTTAATTATGATTTATTTGCTTTATTTGTATGCTTTTTAGTTTATGCACTTTAGTTTAGATTCAAAAATCCAAAATCTCTCGACCATTCAAAAGGCTCGATCACGAACCGAATCCGATTTTCTATTTCACACTTCTTTGGGACAGAAAGACACGGGAATAACCATTACTTCTGGAAAATATACATATTTTTGGTGGTTTGACTTTCCTTGACCAAATTGAGATTTTCATTCTTCCTAGAGTGAATTGACCATTTGATCCTCTTTAGGTTTTCCTAATATATATATATATATATATATACTAGTGGCAAAACCCGTCCGATGGACGAGTATGACTTGTGGTTTTTATTTTTAGGATTTAGTAGAACAAATATATACTAAAAAGTAATTAAAAATTAAATGAAATGGTTAAAATCTATAATTGATATTACCATAATTCATAAAACGGCTAAAAGCAGGTAAGTATTTTGATTTTTGGTTTTATTTTTAGGTTTTAGTTGAACAAATATATACTAAAAAGTAATTAAAAGTTAAATTGGGTATCTCAACATATGATTCGTCTTCTGAAGATTCATCATCTTCGACTGCATAGTCGAGGCTGGACTGCTACTTGTTGTCCGTAGATAAGCTCTATTAGGAGGCGTTGAACTTCCAACCAATGATCTTGCTGAGATGCAAACTTATTCCATCAACTTTGCTTATTGTTACAAGTTTCTTTATCATTTTAGACCGATAGAAAAATGTGTGCATAATGGTGTAAAATGATAGTGCGGGTAAAATAAATACACACGTGAAATTGTAGTCTCCGCTGTGAGATGAGGATGTCACTTCTTCCCGAGGCATAATAGTTTAGTGTCCATGAAAAACTTCTAGGCTAATTAGACAGTCTGCGAATAAAATCTTTAGTAGTTTGTTTACTTGCGCTTGTGTGGCATGTTGTTCTGTGTCAAAAGATGAACTGTTTGTGGCATCCAATGAATCAAAACTTGTGTTTCTAGTGATTGAGTTCATATATGATGATGATTCTGTGCAGTTTGTGTATTCAGGTTTAGGTTTAGTTTCAAGATTTTATGATTTTGGCACTTTTTTTCAGGCAAGAATGCCAATCTTCATCTCGTTATTAGTCCGGCCAAGCTATTAAAGACCACCTGGTTACATAATATACCAAATTAAATATTATTATTTTTTTGAAAAATGAGTTAATCATGCAAACTAATTAAAGTTGCTTAATTGTTGCCTAAAACGCCATGAAGCGTGGGATGGTTTCTTCTTCTTGAATAGAAAATGCTCATTTCTTTAATCCAGTGGAAAATAGTTAATCCATCTTAATCTGCAACTTTTTTCGTTTCTTCATAGACCTATGTTACAATACATAAAATTCATGATTGATATTCATAAGGATTAAGCTTAATAGTACGCTTAATAATAATTTAAGCCTTGAATAATACGCATATGAAATTAAGACAATAATTGCAAGATAAATAGGTAAGACACAAATAAAACGTTGTCATTAACTGATTTATACTATCCAAATCAGGCTATCTATCCAACATAAGCAAGACAATGACGAAAGATCATTAATTTATGTCATGTAAATATTTTTACCAAAGTCATGGTCAATATTTTTTAAGTGAATGCTATCCTATTCGATATAAACATGGTTAAATTCAACTAAAAAACCATAATAGTTAATATCAATACAATACAGTAAATTTACATGCATTCATAGGGACCATACTCCAGAAACCATGAACATAGTTCATCACATAATCTCTTAGCTTCTAGTCCTCATCAGGAGACCATAATCCTTTCTTAGGCTTTATATTTGATTTTTCAGTCTTGCACCTCATATTTTAGCTAAAGAATGACAAAAGAATTTGATGATGAATGATATTACGAACAACTATCTTTAGATGCCATGGAATTTAAAGTGAACAGCGAGCCATCTTTGAATTTGATAAGTATTTTTAAATTCGATACCTAGAACCATTAATTAAAATTATATCATGAGAAGACTTGGATTAAAATAGTTTAATGTCAAACTGAACTACACTTTTTAGAGAGACACACAGTCACACACTGTATATGTGTTCATTTTATATTATTGTTTTCTTTGCATTCCAAGACTAAACTTATGATAGTAGCAATACAAATCATGTAATCTGATCATACGAACATTATTATTTAATATGCTTGTAATCTTTTGTCACTCCATCACCTTTAATTTTCAGCTCATTGAATCCTTGCAATTTACAGGATGCCTCCACATCCTCCTTCTTTGCTCCAGACATGCGTATGATTACATAGCAGTTTTCAGCATCCTCTGTTTCAGACATCTTTCAGTAAGACGTCCAATGGATCATTCTTTGGCTATTAGGTGATCATCCTTTAAGCACATGTTAAATCATAAACAAACATATGAACTCAATCATTTTAGTTCAATAATCAGAATAAGCGTTGATGCATGGTCATAAAACAACATAGAATATGTGTAAAAACCCTTTACCCAAAATTAAACCGCATATAATATGTAGCATTAGTAAGTTGATGACGCGTGACTACGAAAATATGTTATTTTTACACATATTTTCATATCATGTTCAAGAGTGAATCTTTTAATGAATTACTTGGTTGAAGAAATACCATGCAAAGATTACATCCAACTACTTTAAGCACCAGCGGGCTTTTTATGAAGACCACGGTCAACTTTTGTGGTATCGACTAAATCATCTAATTTGAAAAGAGGTGGTCTGGAGGTGACACCCATAGAGAATGATGTAGATGCCATTGGTCCTATACTTATCATCTGTAACAATCAAAGTTAGTAGTAATCAAAAAACGCTCATCTGACTCAAGACTCTGCATCTTTAGTAGGGTATAATCAAAGTTATTGTTGACTTGATCTTCATATTTGAAATCATAGCTACGACGTAAATGAGAGTGTGAGTTACACCGTAGCTTCTTCCATGTGAGAATACTAAGGTATAAATCATCAAAGTGCATCTCCAATACCGCGTCTCTTCAGCTCCTATGCTATATATAACCTGGAAACGAAATATAAAGAAATAAGATCATATATCCATATAAACAATATAAATATGAGCATAATCGGAGGAAATTGACACTTAAAAATCAGGATTATTTGATGTTATCACCTACATTAAAGGGTGTGTTATAGTATACATTATCCGGGTAGAAGAAGGCATCGCATGTAAACAAAAAGATAAGGAAAAAAATCCTTATCCTAAACCTGATATGTGCCAATCAGAAAAGGCCTAGTTGAGGGTTAGTCCATTACGTTGTCGTGACTTCTATATAAACCTAACCAAAAGTCCTATTCTTCAGTAAGGATTTTTATTATTTTAGATTGTAGATAACGGAAAGATCATGACCACGATAAGTTTTTTCTAAATAATGTTAACAGCGAATTGTTGAATTAAAATACCATGTTAGGAGTCTAAAACCAAACTTACCCGTTAATTTAGTATCAATATGAAACCACATGACTAATTATCATGACTTATAGCCAAAAGATTTGTTGTGGACTATTAAAGAAGAGTTTATCTTTATGCATACGAAAAAGATTTACCTTGTTGTATTGGTATTTACTCATGTACAGTATCGTCCGAGGAAGAGCAAGGAACCTTTTTCTCAACCAAAGTAAGAGGCTTTTGGCTCTATCAGCAAGTGTTTCCTTTTGTCTGCATCAGCTACAAAATCCTTAACCTTATTCCGTGATGACCTTGAAAATGACCTACGCATCATATGTATACGAGGCTTTATATTGTTTTTTCGTCTCCATATGTATATTGAGGACTCCAAATGTTTTGCAATCTCAAGAGCTTGATGCTCAGAGGATAAATCAAGGCAATCCAAGAGAGACTCGGGTGAAAAGTGTTCTGTTGAAATATATCGATGAATAAGATAACCTAAGCAATGTTGGCATTAATAGGTAGGTCGAAAGAGTCGCAAGTAACCCTAAGTGTATTTATAAAGCATAATCTAGAGATTGGCATAATCCAATGGACAAAGGTTGAATTTTGATGGACAGAAAGCTCACCCCTGAATTGTAAACACAAAAATATATAGATGAAACTCGCCATAAGCATAGATGCATCTCAAAAGTTTTTCTTGTAGACCCATGGCATAAAAACTAAACCAATGTCATCATAATCCAACTCTTTTTGCTTTAAATTCACTCATTAGAATAAATCCTGAAAAAAGCTTTCATTATTATAAGACTATATTGAATACTAATCAAAAGCCTGATAATTATACTTTTACATTTTTTATTAAGTCATGTGTATACTGTAATGTGTATAAAAATTTGGGTTTAAGTGTTCATGTGGTTGCGATGAAATATAGGTATGATAAAGACGCACATGTGCTAAGTGGGTTAATTACTATGTATGCTGAAATGGATTTTCTTAATGGGTTCAAGTATTTGTTTTTGGGTATTGGTGAAGGTGATTTAGTGAGTCAGACATCTATGATGGTCGCGTGTGCGAAATTGGGGGAGATTGGCTTTGCGCGAAAATGTTTTGATGAAATGCCTGCAAGGGATGTGGTGCCGTGGAATGCGATGATAACGGGGTATGTTCAGTGTGGGGAGCAGGTAAAAGGGTTGGAGTTGTTTGGTGAGATGGAAATGATGGGTTTGAAGGTTAACGAGTCGTCGATGGTTGTTGTGTTGTCTGCGTGTACTCGGTTGGGAGCTTTGGATACGGGGCGATGTGCGCAAAGGTATATTGTGAGTAAGAGGCTGAAAGTGGATATGTATGCAAAGTGTGGAGATATTAAGATGGCTATGGATATGTTTATGAAAATGGAGGAAAAGAATTTGTATACATGGAGTAGTGCCATGAGAGGATTAGCGATGAATGGTTATGGTAAGAAGTGTGTTAAGCTTTTTAGCCTTATGCAACAAGAAGGGTTAAAGCAGAATGAGGTTACATTTACATCAGTGTTAAAGGGTTGTAGTGTTGACGGGTTAGTGGAAGAGGGGGTTAAGTTTTTTGGAATGATTAAAGAGTATGGGATTGAACCGCAAGCTGAGCATTATGGATGCATGGTTGATTTATATGGTCAAACAGGACGGTTATTTGAAGCCTTAAACGTAATTAATAGCATGCCATTTACACCTCATGCAGGTGCTTGGGGTGCTTTACTTAAAGCTTCCAAGCTTTCTAACAATGTCAAAATCGCTGAGATTGCTTCTAAAAAGATGATCGAATTAGAGGCTAAGAACGATGGTGCGTATGTGGAGTTGTCAAATGTTTATGCAGATTTTAATGAGTAGGATAGTGTCGATGGTGTGAGACATAAAATGAAGTTTAAAAGGATCATCAAGGTCCCTGGTCTTAGTGTAATAGAAACACATGCTTGATGGAGCTAATTTTTTGTTTACTTAACCCACAAGAGCTTACTTAGTCAGTGACACAGCTTGGATATCTTCTGTCTCAAAATGTCTCTTTATTTTATCAGTAAGATCGCTTTTTATTGTTAGAAGAAAGTTATTGACATAAGTGAATTACTACTGTAAATGCGTGAGGTATAAAACCAATGTTTGTAGTATAACAACGAAAAAAAGACACAAGAATTGAACCTGCGGGTTATCAGTATGAATGAAGAAGGGAGATGCAGTATGAAAAACGCCATCACAGCCTTCGACCACAACATCAAACGAACCACCTTTCAATAGGTCAGCTTGAAACAATTGAAGCCTTTCCTTTGCTCCATTGAGTAATCAAGATATTTAGTTTCAATAAAACAAATAGGATCAATTTGTAACACTATGAACGTGTAGCCCACAACCTATGAATTATAGAAATATAAACTGCAGTACAGTATAGAGATATAGAGAAACACGAGGGAGTAACTGAGGTCATGAACAGTGGCCTTAACCGTGTAACCATGTTGGAGCAAGAGCTTAATAAGCCATGAAGAAATGTAGCTAAAAGCACCGGTCACACATACCATCGTATTATTTCCATTATCCTGGCTGCTCATCGTTCCCTGAATTAGTTTTAGTCTTTCTGCAAGTTTTGGTGGACGATGTGATGTTGCTGCTTACAACAGTATTTTTGGAGTTCTATATATAGGCATAGAAAAAGAGCTACAAAAATATTATCCACCGACATATATAAGCTTTTTGATTAAAGAATGGATTATCGATCGAATTTATTACAGGATGCATAATGCACTGCAATGACAATTTCGTTCTAGATCGACATCTGTCTAAGCATACACTAATGTATTAAGATCAACTAATTAAATAGTCTCAGTCCCAGCCTTTCGAAAAAAAGTAGTCTCAGTCGCATGGATAGTTAGTTAAGTATTCACCAAAAATATAGAAAAAGACTATAGCGAAAGAACATGTATAATTATGTATGTAATATTTTAATTAGATGTACACGATCATGAGTTGGGTGGAACTATTAAAATACTAAATCTCCTTGCATAAGGCTATGAACTTGGGTTGTTTGGACATGATCATAAGCATGTTACTACATATGTGTATCAAATTAGTAAAGTAATTCTTGCATCTAGAGGTCCAACTGCTGTGATAAGTATATATATGATCAATGCTATAGGTAATGCCGAGTTCATGGAAAAGTAGCGTCGAAATAGAATGAGTAAATGAACAAAAATAGATGAGTTAAATTACATAAGTGAGTACTTCTATTTATGATGGATCGGGTGCCATCTTTTTCAACGAAAAAAGAGGCTTTACTGAAAACTTGTGTTACCCGCACATACAAGAATCATCTGTTGAATGACCAATTAGTTATACTAATGGCGAAACTGCTCAGATGATACCTGATTGGATATTAGTGGCACCTACAACATGTGTACATGCATTGGTATTGTCGACCGATGGAAACGACATCCACAGGGCTTAGATCAGCAACTGGTTGTTACAAAACACAGGTAATTTTCCTTCAATGTTCTTTGATAAATGTATACAGCTACCGTCGGTGTTATTGAAACTTTAGTGTCGCGTCATGGCTATTCACCGCATTATATATGAAATAATGAGAATAAAAAAATTTGAAAATATATTTAAAACTGAACCATGAAAGAGATGGTCTATTTATGTACATTTATCGGTTTTAGTCTTATCAGTAATAAAAATCGTTGCGTACCATTTGATGTCGAACTTGCATCAATATTAATTGCTGTTACAGGACACAGGAAACTAACTTTACCACTTGTTTGCTTAAATAAAATGCCCTTATTTGCAGATATATCAGCTTGGGACCTAAAACAGACCCTCACCGTTCGTTAATACCTGTAACAATAGTAGATTGGAAATGGTTGGTATAGCTAAAACCATCATCTATATTAAGTATGCAATAGTCCAACCACATAAAAAATAATGGGACCGCTTACCTCGAGCAGCTGAATGATTCCGTCTGCTGCTAACACGCGGGGAGACGAATTCCTTCTCTACCATTTGATTAGTATCTGTAACAACACATTGCAAAGAATTAGTATTACCCACTAATATCTTTGTTGTGTATACATGTTGAGCTATTACATCCCTACGCGAAGAAGAGCAGGCGTCTCCACTTGTGACCAAAGTAACACTGACAATATCCATGACATGAACATTAGCATCAAGTGCCTTGCCACCATCCGCGTCGTGGCTACTTCCTGCAACATATGTGAAATAGTAACAATAAAAACAGCACAAAAAATATTTAAAACCAAACCATGAAAATGTAAAGTTACTATAACGAATATGTGAAAATAGTACCTTTCATATACCTTCTAGAGAGTTGATCTTCCGCCGACCTTGGCTTCAAAATTCCAGCAGTTGTTTGAATCTGTTGGCCATACCCATGCGAGATTGTAGGCTTAAAGAGTTGGCGATAGGAGCAACACGACTCAATAACACAGTCAGATAAAAATGAATACCCGATATACCCATTCGCCCTTTAGTCTGTTCATTTCATCGGTTACCTGGTCTACTCCAATTTTGAAATTTTCTAATCCAAAATACCTCATTTATGTAATGAGCTGATATACACATCTGATATATGATTTTCCAGCCTGATCCAAAAATTATTTCTTTGTGTAGTGAACTGATCCAAACACCCCTTCATTTACATTTTAGTCTAGGAAAAAAAAACTCATAACTTTCTGAAACCTAATATGTCATAAATTAAGCGCAATAAAGAATGCTTATGAGATCAAACAATTTACTAAAGGATAAGTGATTGCACTCAACCACAATGTGAGAGGAAACTTGTATTTATTTTTAACTTTTAAAGTTCATCTTATATTTAAACAAACAACTACCTAGAGTATGCCTTAACAAAAACTATCGGATTAAAATAAGTACTCAAGCATTCTATATATGCGGCACCATTCTGTTAAGTAAGTACAATAATTTTTTTATATAATAATTATGTAAAAAAAGGGTAACTAACCAAAAAGCACATGAAAAATTCGCTCCATTTAAGAATATCAGTGGTTTTAATGTAATGACATGGGAGCTGCCACCATGTTGTCGTTGGTTGTTACTAAGCCGATTCTTATTTGCACGGGACACATAACGGCTATGCTTCTGGAAGCCTGCAACATTTACTATAACGATAAGCGGCCAATGTTCAGTATAACTTGAAGAGGCACTTATATGTACTGTGTGGCAGTTACAAAATATGCATGAATAAGTTGACAGACATGTATTAGTAAAATGATCAAAACCATCGTCACTACCAACAGCTTTGAAGGTGCCAATATTTATTTTTACACACCTGTAATACCCATGAATTTCAAAAATCCAGTATAATAAAAAGTTGGGATGTAGGCAATGAAGCTTTGGAGTTCTGTAATGCTATTAAAAATCATGAAACATACCCCTACACATATCATCGTGCAACATGTCTAAGTCGACTCATAATGGACTGCCATTTTTTTTTTGGATTTTGCCCAATAATATTTGGCAATAAAGTATAAGATAAGCACATATTCTAAGCCTTTTTAATTATATATATAATTATATGGCTCAGTTAATGAATTTTCATGCCTAATTTTACAAAAATATAATGGTGGTCAGCTTGCAAACTAAGATGAGGAAATTATTTAATATAAACTACTTAGTGTTTGTGCCAAATCTTCTAAAACATTTACAAACTCAATACCTTGGATGACATGTGTTTCAAGCTTTCAACACTGATGTTCATTCCACCAAGGCACAAAAAAAGACAAAAAATACATGTGCAAAGTTGCCGATGGAAAAACATCACTTACAGGTACATGAGAACTTTTCCTGCACTTTGAAAGACTATCAAAGTAAGGTGAGTTTCATGCTTGAAAAAGAAGCTACGACACATCCATATATCATAACAAATTAATAATAAGATTAGCTTAAATATGTTACTATAACTTTTTTATAGAGCATAACTTAAAAACATAAATACCTTTGAAGCTAATTAAGAAAAGATTCTAATAAACCCATTATTAAGGGTTTAAGTGTAGAATAACACAATTTGCCAAATCAGCAGCAGTGCAACCACGAGTTTTTCTGGAGTGCAAGTTATAATATAAAATACTTATACATTTAAGTAGAAACATACGAACTTCAGCAATATATAGACTAAATTCGTCAAATCAATATAACCATTTACTGCTTTTAGCAAATAATGAGTTCCAAAAACAATGAAATTTCAGTTAATCGCACACCTTAGAGTCTTGTCCCAGCTTCCTGATACCAAAAGGTTCATCTCTTGAATCCAAGCAACCTCCTTCACTGGAGCATCATGCATAGCCACAGTTATTGGTGGGCCACCAGAGAGTAACAACCACATTTTCACTTGCTTGTCACAGCCTCCAGAGAAAACTAAAAGCTGAACATAAAACCTGTAAGTAAGACGCCAAAAAGAACCAGATCAAGGGTTACTTTAATCCGTGAATGAGTGTATAAACATTGAGATTAAAGAGTAGGGACTCAACCTTGTTACTGAAAACCTGAAAAAAAAATACATTGTAGCAAAAACACATGAATCAAGTTAACCTTGTCAAGAAGATGAAGAACCAAACGTGGCAAAACTAAATAATAAAAAAGAAGCTGAAGACTGCTGAAATATAAAAATTAGGGTTCATATATGTGGAGGTATATTTTAACTCCAGCAAAAAAAATCATACCAAAATACCTACGACAAACTGAGTTAAGAACACTGAAAAAAATAGGATCGAACCTAAGATGCACGACTCATTAATGAAAAGTAAGTTGTCATCAAAATCTTGCAGTGAATCCATAAGAATAAAAAATAATCAATATATGTCAAAACAAACAATACAATTTGCATGATTTAATATAAACTATAAAAACTATATCATTAATGTTAGGGTTCTCAGAAAAAAGTGAATTAATTATTGATATTAGGGTTCTGAGAAAAAAGCTGAATGATATTGGGTTCTGAGAAAAAAGCGTATATAAATTTAAAACATCATAAAGATAATTAAGGAATATGTAACATATTGGATTTCACAAATATACTAGATCATAACCACAAGTAGGCGTATAATATGGTTTTAGAGAGAGAAAGTTAGAGGTTGAGAACTTTAGTGAGAGAAAGAAAAATCTTATTATGAGCTCCAACTCTCTACCTTGGGAGGTAGAGAGTATTTATAGTCTTTACATAAATCGCCACCTACTGGCTGTGGATCAGGCATACAGTGGGTAAAGACCCGTCCGTCCTCCACGGTGTTACTTAACTAAATACAACTTAAAATTAAAAAATCTACGACTACGAGCTTTCTAACGATTACATATACTTGAGGTGACCGACTCTTTAATAAATGGATTTACTAAATCCTAACAATCTCCCCCTAAGGGAGGTCACCTCAAACACACATTAAAATTACATTGAATACAAACAGATATTACATTATAAATTGTTCTTGCATTCTTGATGTAGTACTTTGCTCTGAAGCTCGTAGTCATCGATTCATCATTGACGCATGTTTGGTTAATCCAAGTGGAGTTCATTAACTGATCCACGTGATGATGATTTTGAGCCAGCTTTTGAGATCATCAGCTAACATAACTCTCTGACTCATCCATTGTGGTGTTGGTATTATGTGATGTTGTGACTTATGGACCGACATGCTCACATTCCGGATCATGATATATTCTCATCAGAGTAGCGGAAGCTTTCGTTGATTCATGATATTGGCAGCAGCGTAGCAGAAGCATGGAGTGAAAATATCAGAGTCATTGATGCACTTAATCATGACTTCTTTTGAAATGAATGTGTTGTGTGAGCATGCGGCAACGGATTGACCGCTTCATTCGATCACGCAAACGTCGGGCGCACGCATACAACGGTTAGCAATAAAGCGCACGAAAGTGTCTTTGATCACTTTCGTTGAATTGAGGTACACGACCCACGGTTCCTCGTTGATCGAAGACAAGTACTGTGATCGTATAATTCTGAAGAATTTCCTTGACAGGGTTTCGCAGCTGCTCTAGCAGTTCTCAAACCGGAACGTCTCAAAGAAGACAACACGGAGTGAGTGAACCAGCGAATTGAGATTCACTGATTGATGAAAAGATATTTGAAAAACAATCGTGTACCGCACAATAGAAATTTTTTTTGCAATACAACGAATGTTTTAATGAGAATCAATTATCAATCATAAACACCTTTTATTTTGAAATATTAGTACACGGTCGATGTGCTAAAGAAAAGAGTTTATAAGCACAACGACCGGTTTTTTCAAAGGTATCCGTCAATCCATAACCTGAACCAGGATTGATTCAAAAGATTGAATCGCCCCATTGTTTTTGTTCAGTTGTCACATGGTTGATTTATTGAATAAATCTCACATGCCACCCACCAGGAGCTTGTTTGATGTTGGCTCCAAAAGGCTTTCCATCTTCATTGTGAATATGTTTGCATATCACTCAGATGTTCTGGCAATACCACAAGGATAATGCGTAGGACTCATAAGATATAATCTCTCTTTCCACATTGTGTAAAACAGAGAGTCTTCATTGAAAGTGTCCTAATGAGATTTATAGATGATCTCGTGGCTCTAGACTCAATTGTGCATATTTGGTTCCTATGCCGGAGACTAGGGAGAGGGTCTCCTTCTTCAATATCAACAATCTCTAAGAGAAAGTCGATAGATAATGTCGGTTCCCCGTGAGAATGAAACAAGTCCTTTTAAGAGGAACTTGAGTGGTTTGGGAAGTTGTAGTGCAGTGCGTCATTGGGTCCATGACGTCTTGTCTTCAATACCAGTGTTACCTTGGCAACCACCAGTAGCATATGAATTGAACCCGGTTTCTGCCCTAAGGTTGAATTAATGGAGGGCTATTTCTTTTCACCCATTTCTCATTTCATTTCTTTTTCATTCTTCAACCCCTTCAGTGCTTACCAAGACTTCATAACTAGAACCTTGTTGGGTTTATTCCAGTACTAGCTCAGTCTCAGTCCGCACTCTTCCCATTTCTCACTTTTCTCCTCTTTTCATCAAACCTAAGGACTTCTACACTATCTAGTGGATTGTCCCTAGGTAGATCCCTCCGGTTCTGGCAGATCATGGGAACTAATAACTAACCTTATCATACTTATATCACCATACATAAAATAAATTTGGTCGGTCTATTTGGTATTGTTCATCTGCCATTGGAACCAATCGAAAACCATTTGAAAATCAATTCAGATACTTGTGATATATTATCAAAGCATTTTGTACCTAAATTGTTTTTTATATTTTTAGAAACAGAGCTCCCCCTCAACATGTGCATCAAGCATCATTTTGTAATAGAGATAATTTTCATTTTGAGGGGTTGGCTTGCATCTAAGAGTAGTTATATAAAGAATGTAGTTTTCAAAATAGTTGTTCCCCCTCAATATGTGCATAGATATTTGAAAATGTTTTGCACATATTAGGAAAAAACTGCACATTGAAATAAATTGATCACGTTTCAAATCTTTGTGGTTTAAGATAGATGCTCCCCCTCAACATGTGCATGAAAAATTTGAAATCGTTTGGCACATGTGGGAAGGAGAGCTTGTACATCCTTATAAAACCTTATAAAACCATTTACCGAATTATCAGATTAAATCCAATTTAAATCACAAATTCTCCCCCGATCACAATTATCAAATCATTTGAGATTTGTGATCTCTGTAGATTTAAATTGATTTTGAAAGCTTTTAAGGAGAAATTTGACTTGATTATGAAAACGTTTTAACTGATAAGGATCGGATTTTGAGACTTTAAACTCCATTGATTAAACATGCATGATTATCTTTTGAAAACAATTGTATGACAAATAACCTTTTGATTTAATTGAAATCATTCTCCCCCTCAATCAATGACATAGGTTGTTGATTGAGAGATAGATGTTTTGACAAAAGTTAAGTCCAGATGACTTTCAAAGATAGAGTACGAGTTATTTAACAAAGCAAATAGTTTTCATTAGATGTTAAGGAATTGTTTAAAGAATCAGAGCATGAGATTTGAAAAGCAAGATAAAGTATGGCTTTGTTCTTTCTTTGAAGAGCGGGTTACTGCCTGAAATGACAATAAACCATTGTTTCACTTTCTCCCAAAAATATTTTTTTTATTTTTTTTTAAACATTCGAACAATATCTAAAGTCCCGTGTCATTCTTTGAATGACAGCACAAAGATCGTAGATATTATCGAATCGAGGAAAACATGACAAAAAGACAATATTTTTGAAAATTTTCAAGATTTTCAAATTTTTATGGATTTTTGAAAGTTTTATATTTTTCTATTTGCTTTTTGAAGGTTTTGTAATTTTGTATTTTGCTTTTCGAATAGATATTTACAAGAGATAGATGAAGGAAAACCTTTTACTCTTCATCTTCCTCTTGAAGACGTTTGAGTGTTTCCGGTTGTAGGCTCTTAAGACCAAGTCGTGGAAGGATAAACTCAAAACGTTCTCTAGGAACAGCTTTAGTGAAGATGTCTGCTAACTGGTATTCAGTCCTTACAAAATAAAGTTCAACCACACTATTTTCTATTTGCTCCCTGATGAAATGATGTTGTATGTCGATGTGCTTTGCTCTTGAGTGTTGTACGTTGTTGCATGAGAGAGCAATAACACTTTTATTATCACAGTACAGAGGGATTTTGTTGAATTCAAAGCCATAGTCGGATAATTGGGATCTCATCCATAGGATTTGAGCACAACAAGATGACATGGCTATGTATTCAACCTCTGTAGAGGAAATAGAAGTACTCATTTGCTTCTTTGAAGACCAGCTCAAAAGATTATCACCCAAAACGAGCACCTCCGGCGTACTTCCACGAGTATCTTGACATCTGCATGATCAGCGATCTGCATAGGCTGTTAGTGACATTCCGGTGTCCTTCGGGTACCAAAGTCCCATATTGATGGTTCCTTGGAGATACCGAAAGACCCGTTTAACCGCTTCAAGGTGATTTTTGGTAGGCTTAGCCTGGTATCTAGCACACATGCAAACAGCGAACAAGATGTCTGGTCTACTAGCCGTGAGGTACATCAGGGATCCAATCATACTACAATATTTCGTTTGTTCTACCATGATCCCTGAGTGGTCCTCATCTAGTTTAGTACGTTCTATCATGGGAGTGTCAACAGGGTCACTAGAATCAAATCCAAATTTCTTTAAAATCTCATTTGCATATTTAGATTGATTTATAAAAATGCCTCCGGGACTTTGTGAAATTTGTAATCCCAAGAAAAATGACATTTGTCCCATCATTGACATTTGAAATTTGGATCCCATTTCATTAGAAAAGCGATCACACTCATTGGGGTCGGTCGAGGCAAAGATAATATCATCAACATATATTTGAACGTGAATTAAATGTTTGCCTGACTTCCAGGTGAACAATGTCGGATCAATTGCTCCTTTCTTTGAATCCAGTAGATAGAAGAAACTTTGATAGCGTATCATACCATGCCCTTGGAGCTTGTTTTAAACCGTAAAGAGCTTTCTTCAAACGATAGACATGAGTAGGATGCTCTGGATTCACAAAGCCTTCAGGTTGGCTGACGTATACGACTTCTTTAAGATCTCCGTTAAGAAACGCCGTCTTTACATCCATTTGATAAACTACCATGTTCTTACTTGCAGCATTAGCCAAGAAGATTCTGATTGAAGCAAATGATTCTTCAAAGTCAATACCCTCCTCTTGACGGTATCCTTTTGCAACCAATCGAGCCTTGTTCTTTAAAACATCGCCATGCTCATCAAGTTTCACTTTGAAGATCCATTTTAGAGCAATGATCATAGCACAATCTGGAGCAGGTACTAATTCCCATACATCAAGTCGATCAAACTCATGAATTTCTTCTTGCATGGCATTGAACCAGCAATCTTCATTCATGGCGGTTTTAACATCTTTTGGTTCGATCTTAGAGAGTACGGAGTTGAAGAAGCACCATAAGGCATCGGTTGCAAGTTATTTCCGTGTAGATACTGGACGAGAGTGGTTTTCAATGATGTTGTCCAATGGATGATCATGTGTCCATTTTCTGAGGTGTTCATGTGGCTGTTGTTGAGGGACTGAGGTAGCAGAGTCGATATCTCCTGATGAAGATGGTTCTGATGATGATTTAGGAGCAAATATGTTTTCAAATGGAGCATCTTCGGGAGTAGCAAAGGGATTAACTTCATCATTGATGCAAGAAACAATTCCATGATATACATTCGATGATTGATGATTTGTTGATGAGACAGAGTGATCATCAGCAGGCGCTTCTTGACTTAATGATATTGAGACTGAAGGGTTGACTTCATTCACAGGGATAGGAGCAGCCTCTGTTGATGGAATTGACATTTCATCAGCATTTGGTTCATAGTGTTCATCAAACATTGGATCAAACAATTTCTTTAAATCATCCTTTGAAGGAGGTACATAAGGAGTTCTGGGAGAGGATTAGAAACAAGAGTAGAACGATGGGACTACTTGATGATAATTGAGTTGCGGGTCAGAACTGGTTTGTCTGGAGCCATTGGACCGGTCAGCTCATCGAACGTAGCGTGAATTGTTTCCATGATATTTCGGGTTCTCTTGTTGTAGATTCGGTAACCCTTCTTGTTTGGTGCATAACCAACAAAACTCCAATATCTGCCTTTGCTCTTAATTTACCTAAATCTTGACCGTCATTCGCTGGATAGCACAAAGCACTAAACACACTAAGGTAGGAGAGATCATGTTTTCGTTTATGGACGAGTTCATATGGAGTTTTTCCATGAGAGGTATGTATAAGGGAACGATTTTGGGTGTAGCAAGCAGTGGCAATGGCTTCAGCCCATAGAAACATTGGAACCTTTGAATAAATTATCATTGTTCTTGCGGCTTCCACAAGAGTTCGATTTCGTCTTTCAACTACACCGTTCTGTTGAGGAGTTCGTGGAACACTTCTTTGATGACTGATTCCAACACTTTCATAAAACTGAATTAAGTCTTCATTAACAAAATCTGTGCCATTGTTTGTTCGAACTATTCTAACAGTATTGTTGAGTCGAACTTGTAGTTGTTTGATAAGTTTGATGATGACATCTGGAGTTTCATCCTTTGTCCTCAAAAACTTTACCCAAGTAAATCGAGAGTAGTCATCCACAACGACTAAAATGTATTTCTTCCCATTTATCGTTTGTACTCTCATTGGTCCGCACAGATCCATATGAAGGGTATGAAGAACTTCCATTATTGAGTTTGTGGGTTTTGGTTTGTGGGCATATTTCGTGCTTTTACCCAATTGGCAAGCCGAACAAAGATGATCTTTTTCATATTTTAATCTGGGTAAGCCTCTGACAAGATCCTTTCTAGAAAGGTTATTAATGGTGCCGAAGTTCAAGTGATTGAGACAACGATGCCATAACCATGACTTTGTTTTCGAAGCCTTTGACACAAGCAGATTGGAGAAGACTTCATCATGTCTTCGATAGAGATGGTGTATAGGTTAGAACCACGAGTACCTCTTAATAATTCCACACCATCAAGTTCTCTAACGAAGCAAGTATGTTTTCTAAAGGCCACTTCTAGATTGGAATCACATAATTGACCAACAGAGAACAAATTATGACCAAGACCTTCCACATAATATACCCGGAGATTACACTTTTGCCAACTACATAATCACCATAACCCATAATTGCTCCAAAATGGTCGTTCCCGAATCTAACATGGGTCCGATGAATTTACTCACGAAGTTCATGAGCGCGACCGGTCTCCAATCATATGCTTGGAGCGGCGAGTCCAAGTACCACGAACGATTTGAGCGATCTGCGGTTGAACACAGACAAGAATGGATAGCTGGATAATTGGGATCCCCATGCAATAATGGGTTCCACTTGGTTAGTAACAGTGATTGGAACACCTACATCACAAGTAGAAACAATGGAATCATTAGGAATAAATGCAGTGCTAGTGTCCATATTTGTCCTATTCAAAGTATGTTCACTTCTTAAGGGAATAGTTCTACCAGTAGGCATCCATTTTCTAGTGGGCATTGATTTAGAAACTTTAGGGCAAAGCTCATCAATCTTACGGCCAGTGGGTATCCATTGATAACTTATATTACTAAATTTCCTTCCTGTGGGTTTCCACTGTTTTCTAACTTTCTTTCGCTTTTGCCTTTTAGCCTTCTTATCTTGAATTTTAACATTAACAGGTTTTATCAGTTTAATAGCATTAGAAAATCAATCATTCACCACATTCAAGATTAGTAACAGAAACCACGTAATCATCATTACATGTTTTGCCAAAAGTAGCAGAATTCGCATTAATTACATTACGCTTAAAGCTAATACTAGAATCAACACGATTCATTTTATTCAACTCAAACTTAACATTCCTAGGGTGATCTTCTACTCTCTTCCAATGCACATTCTTAGCTTGCGAGGTCCTATCTTGCTTGGTATTGCTTGGAGGCTTTGACCGCTTGCTTTAATGTCACTGATTACTCTTGTAGAGGGAATTATGGGAACATTAGTAGGTTGATCTACTTTTGCATTACCCTGAACTAGATGTGCAGGGATCTGAACTACTTGAAGGCACATTAGTGTTCACTTTCTTAAAACTGGGCATAGAATGATTTGTATGCTTGGCACTAGGCATGGAACAAGGCATCACAGCTTTACCTTTCGCACCTAAGGATTTAGGACATGTTGCAATTACACATTCTAGCAACTCTTGAGATCGTTTGGCCTGAATGCAAGCAAACCTAATTTCTCTATCAAGAGGTTTGTTAATGAAATCCTCTTCTACAATCTCACGGAGACATTCTAGACTGTCCTTAAGGTTAGCACAATAGTCATGAAACACAGGTTCATTATTCCTAAGATGAGGAGGAATGTATTTAACATTCACAGTGTATTTGCATCGAGGATGACTTTGATGCAACATTCTCATTAAAACAAGTGGCAGTTCCCTTTTTCCGACTCCTCAGATTCTCAATTTCTTTTTGTAAAGACGTTATTTTTTCGTTGTGTTTTGTCACGAGTGACTTTCATTGAATCATATAACTCTTTAAAGTGTTGTTTAACTTTTTCATTTTCTTCTAGAAAACTCTCGTTTTCCTTTTGTAAAGCATTAACCAAGTTTTGAAGATGAAAAGTTTGAGAATATTGAGAATCTAAAGGAGGAGGCATTTGGGAGCCAATCACATTGTTCTTTTCACCCTTTAATTGAGAGATTTGGGCTTTCAATTTTCTGATCGTGTTACAATGAGCTCGAATCTGTTCATCACGTTTGTTAATTTCAAAAACTGCATCAAATTCGGGAACATCCAAGGATGTCTTGATATTTGAGGTTTTAACATTTTCTTTCAGATGTTGATATTTTAATTGCAAAGTAAGATGCTCAACTTCCAATTTAGAAAACTGTTTCACCCGGTTATCATGATCATCCTGTTCAACTTTATCATGCAGTTTAGAGTTAGTTTTTCAAGCTCAATGACACGATCATGGGAGACTTTCAGAGCAACAGATAATTCATGAAATTGAGAAGCATTAATGGAGCAATTCGTAGCAGTGTAAAACACATCTTGAGTAATACATTCAGAAATAAGATTCTCATTCAAGGTATGCAAGTTCTTCCTCTCAATCTCATTATACTTTAATTCTCGCTCATAGTCACTAACCTCAACTATCATTGCATCAAATTCCTTTTCCATTTCTTTAATGTCTAAATCAATCCCCTTTTTAAGACTCTCAAATTGCCCTTTTATTTGTTTAAAGAAAGTCATGACCTCAGTTAAATAGCATTCTTTAGTTTGCTCAAAACCCCTTTCCCCTTCAGTTATCCTAGTGGGTGTGATCCTTTTCTTACAGGTTTTCTCAAAATCAACAAATAATTGAAAGATAACATATTGACTGATTAAGTTCTTGCTTTTAGTGGCAATAGTTCTAGGAACTAAATGCATTGGTGTGTATTTGGAGGATACATTCTTTGAAGGCATTTTCCTAAGGGAGGGTTTGTTACAACAAGATTCTCTGCTTTTGCTTATCTAAATCCTTTTCCGAACACTTGTTCGGTGTTAACAACGTTTGAGGCTTAAACTTGTTCAAGGAAATCCAATTTTCCTTTTGTAATCATGGGGTTTGATCGTTATGTTATTCTCTTTACATTCAGGATCTTCTAGCTTCTTATTCATTTTCTACCTAGATGCATCATCTAATTTTCTATCTTCCTCAGTGCACTCGACGCAACTAGGTTTCTGTCTAGGCTTAAGGATTTCATTACCATCATAAAGTACCTTATTAGCAGCTCTAGCCTTTTTAATGAACTCTGGATTTGGTTCCTCAACAAGGGGAATGCTATGCTTATCGCTTAAAACTCTATGCTTAGTGATCAAGTGAGCAGTCTGAATGGTATTCCCTTATACGTACAACTTATTTTCAAGCTTGTTTTTCAAAGTTTTTAGATTGGAAAAATCATTCAAAAGTTTTGATTCCTTAGCATTGAATTCTTGCTTAAGCATTTTAACATTTTCTTGAAGTTCTTGTTTTTGCTTAGCGGTTTTAGAAAGCTTTTCTTGTAAGGAGTTTAACTCTTGTTTTAAGACTTCTTCTCTAAAGTTACTTTTTCTAATAACTGTACGCATTTGGTCATCCATTTCCCGCTCACGGGTGGTCAACTCAAACTTAGCACGTTGTTCATAAATAGCAACTTGTTCTTTATAGGCATTTAGTTCAGAGATAACAGAATCATCAGGGGCACATGCAGTGTATTCATCAAAGACATAGTCCTCATTGACTGCGGAAGATGCATTACTTGGTACAACCTCACTTTCACTTTGCTTCACATATTGATCATATGGGACAATATTGCTATTACCCTCATCATCAATATCTGATTCATAAGTTTCAAGGTTTTGTACTTTATTATGCATCTTTTGCTCATCAACTTCATCATATAGTTTTAATACCTCAGAAATGATTTTGTCTTTGGATGGACCAGCATGTTGTGGTGGAGAGACCTTTGGAGATTATGACCTATCTCTAGAATTGGCTGTTCATCATATTGTTTGGGCAGTAGGTTCATCATCGACATCAGAGTCAAATGCATCACAGTCAGCTACTTGAAATGCATTTTGATGATTATGACCTATCTCTAGAATTGTACGTTTCATCAACATCGGCATCATAGGTTCGGGCATTTCCTCGACAAGGAACAACAACTCCTCTTCATCCAAAGCGCTCCATTATCCGAGCTTGCACAAGCAACATCTTGTCTCTCAGTATTCGCATTCGAGGGGCGTTTTGGAGATGTGTAGTCCCTAGCAATATGTCCCTCACCACCACAGTTGTAGCACTTAATTGGCTTTGCTTGACCTTAATTCCCATTCCTTCCCTATTTTGATTAGCAACATAACCTCTACCGCTCCACCTCTTCCCTGTTCATACCGCCTTTCTTGAACTGGTTGCACCATAACCTTCCCATCTCTGACAGTTGCTTGATTGTGTGGATTGGATGCGGTTCTGAGGTTATTGTTGGTGTGTGGAAGAGAGTTCATGTTTTGGATGACCATGAGAGACAGTTGATTGATGAAGTTTTCCATGAATGTGTTTGGGTCAGAGACTTATATCTTTGGATCGGGATGAGTTTGTAATTACCATCACCCATGGGAATGACTTGAGAAGCTTTGGTAGTAATACCAACATTTGTGTAAAAGGTTGTTGAGTCATTTGAGGAACTTGTTTCTTCCTGGTTGGTTTTGAACTGTTCTAGAATCCTTTTCTCAAACATAGCATGTCTCTCATTCTGGAGAAGGAATGCATACAGTTGCTCATAGTTGGTGTTCTTCAATCCTTTGGTTAGCTTCACAGAGGTGACAAACTTGTGCCATTCGGGATTCATGTTGTTCAAAAACTTTGAGTTCAGCTGAATGTTTGGCATAGTCATTCTGATATTCCTCATATCATTTACAAGCTTGTGGAATCTCACGTAGTACTCATAGATACTCTCATCAGGTTTCATCTTGAAGTGCTCAAACTCATCATACAGTTGTGATTCTCTGTCTTCCTTGGTTAATTTAGAACCTGAGAGAAGCATCTTGACATTATCCCAAACTGCCTTGGCTTCGGTGTTGTGATTGATAAGCTTGTAGATGTCTTTTGGAAGACCCTGAAGTATGATGTTTGAAGCCCTGATATCAGCATCGAATCTCTTTTTCTCCTTATCATTGAGCTCATCATACATCTTTGGTCTGTCCATTCCAAAGATCATTGTTCCATCTGCTGCAGTATCAATTATGTCTCTTGTAGTCTCAATCTGATAAGGTCCTTCATCAATAGACTTGAGAATGTTGACTCCATTTTCCTTTCCAAGACAGCATACAATCGATTCGTTGTGCCCAAGAGTCGTAGTCGGTTCTGTCAAGCATGGGTGGGACGAGTATCTGAACCGGTGCTTGAACATCCTCGACAACAGTGGAGATAATTGTAGGTACGTTGGTAGACATGTTTAAAGATTACACGGGATTTTATAACTCAATGATTAAACCGGAAATAGATTCTTTCACGAGATTTTACTAAATCAAGAGAAAACCGTATTACAAACAAAAATTCAACCAAGTCGCTAAGAAACCTTGAACAAAGTCGCTAAGCACCAAGTTGCTAAGTATTATGAAATCAAGTCGCTATAATGCCAAGTCGCTAAGACACCGTCAAGTTGCTAAAGAACAACTCGCTAAGATCCAAGTCGCTAACACCAAGTCATGAGAATTATGACAACAAGTCGCTAAGCACCAAGTAAGCTAGTCGATAAGCGCTAAATAGCAACTCGCTAAGGTCCAAGTCGCTAAGAAACTTAAGTACAAGTCGCTAACAAAATTGAAAGCAAGTCGCTACCTTCACCAAGTCGCTACCTGTAGTGGAGAATCCACTAAGTGTATGCTTGTTTGTCGGCTTGTCTCAAAGACAAGTCGCTAGGACCAAGTCGCTACTACAAAAAGCACTACAACTAGCTACTTTTCTTGAAGCAAGTCGCTAAGATGAAATTCACTTCGAGAACCAAGTCGCTACCAAGAAAAACTTCAAAAACACACTTTTCAATCCAAAACAAGCTCAACCACAGTGATTCAAGCTTACCAAATCAAAACCCAAGCACTTACAATGATTCTAAACACAAAAGTACACCCAAAATTCAAACTTTAACACTAGAAATGAACCAAATGATGCAAAAACCACTAAACCTTTTCAAACTCAAAAACCATCTAAAACCACTAGAAATCCAAGGATATGTAAGAGATGATCTAACCATGGCTCTTGATACCATTTGTAACATATTGGATTTCACAAACACACTAGATCATAACCACAAGTAGGGTATAATATGGTTTTAGAGATAGAAAGTTAGAGGTTGGGAACTTTAGTGAGAGAAAGAAAAATCTTATTATGAGCTCCAACTCTCTACCTTGGGAGGTAGAGAGTATTTATAGTCCTTACAAAAATCGCCACCTACGGGTACGTGGATCAGGCATACAGTGGGTAAAGACCCGTCCGTCCTCCACGGTGTTACTTAACTAAATACAACTTAACGTTAAACAATCTACGACTACGAGCTTTCTAACGATTACATATACTTGAGGTGACCGACTCTTTAATAACTGGATTTACTAAATCCTAACAGAATAGATATTAATTGCATACGAATAGATACTACTTGTAGGTTTATAGATTTGGAATTGCAACATAAATTCAAGAAAATGTGTTTGGTCTAGTGGTTATCTTGTTAATGTTTCCAACACTCTAGGTTCAATCCTTGCAAGTGGTAAAATTTATGCATTTTTGAACAAATTATTAAATCCGAAAATTTTAAATTGTGATGATGTGGCTTTAATTGTGATGACATGGATTTATAACGTGGCATTATGGAATGCCACGTGGAATTATATGTGGCATGCCTCCTCTTATATTTAATGTATAGATATATATATAAAACTTGCTACACCAAATAACGATATTAATGTTTTAGATAATTCTCCGTTATTCGACGACATTCTTGATGACGCCGCCCTTGTAGCTCCATATGTGGTAAATGGGACCATGTATGAAAAGGGATATTACTTAGATGATGAAATTTACCCACAGTGGGAAATTCGTCAAATCATACATGATCGCAACTGATGATAAACATGGTTATTTTAAAAGGAAACAAGAAAGTGCACGAAAGGATGTCGAACGTGCTTTTGGTGTGCTCCAAGGACGTTGAGGTATACTACAACAACCGACACATCAATGGGAAGTTACCAGGATAAGTAGAAACTTGTATTCTTGCATTATTTTGCATAACATGATTTTAAAAGATCATACGTTTGCTCTAAGTGAGTATAACGAAAGGTGGGTGAATCCGGTACCACATATGAGGCAACAAAGGTGGGTCGACAGATGTGATGTCCATCGTCGAAAGGCAAAAGAAATACGTGAAAGGGATACGCATACTAGTCTCCAACAAAATATTATGGAGCATCTTCGGGAAAAACATCTTCAACGACAACAAGAACTAGAATAAGAACAAGATGAATAAGTATTTGTAATTCGTATGTTTTTTTAATTTCTGTATTTTTTAAATTTTCGTATGTTTTTTATTTTCGTATGTTTTTATTTTCGTATGTTTTTTTTGTAATAGACTTTAATGAATGAAATATTATTTATGAGGTGATGTTATAAATGAAAAATTAGTTAAAGGGTTTAAATTATAATTTGTAAGTTTTTAAAGAAAAATGAGGCTCAAAATGTGATGTTAAGGTGATGTTATGATATATGATGTTTTTTTTTGTGTTAATTTCGAAATATTAAAGTTGATGTGGCGCTGACGTGAGAAAGTTTTTTTTCTCCATAACTTAAGTTATGGCACCCGATGCTCTAAATCACAATGCATTGGATAACTATCAAATTATAATCTAAGAGCACAAAATGATTTTACTATGTCATTTTCATTTTTATAATTTTGTTTTTATCATAAACTACGGAACTAACCAAATTGAGAGTGTACAGAACTAACCAAATTGAGAGTGAACCGAATAGGAAAAGAGGATACTTGTATACGTGGTTATTTGTGGTCTACAAACTATTAAATATTTAAAGTAGTGTAAGTATAAATATTTAAAGTAGTGTAAGTATGAAATAAGAAATAAAAGTAAATTGAGAAAGATGACAAAGAATGCATGCAATCCACTTTCATTTTGGTACTTCAAAAAATAGTTTCCTACGATCTAGCAAGCTAGTATGCAGTATTGCAAGTACATATCCGAATCCGAACATGTCTTTAATCTCATGTATCTATGTTATCATTAGCTCTTTATGTATATATTTTTAAGGAATATATTAGCTACAACTGTATTGTGGCCAACTCACTATAATTTATGCTATAATTTGTGGGTCTTTGTGGGTCCTTGAGTTATTTTAGTGAATCTCTGATTCATTTCGTATGTAATTTATATGAAGAATTGTAGCCAATTAGTTACAAAAATTGTAGTTAAGGTATCCCTATATTTATAAAAAAATTATAGTTCGTAAGTAAAGGAAATTGACACCACTTGTCGATTAATGCACGTTTTAGTTCTGTTATATTGAGTGATATACAAAAATGCTTTACATTTCAATATATAAAATCTAAAAGTTAAAGTTAAAAGTTTTACTCTAATTTTGCTAATATATCCCTTTTAATTATGTTGTGCTTATCAAGGACTTAAAGGCAATAATAAGTGAATCAAATAAATTTGTTAAAAATGCCACTTGCATGGTGGGATTATATCTTCCAAATAGACAGTTTAAGAACTCTCAAAATTTGCTACATTGACACTAGTAATACCTTGTTCAAAGAAAAGACATTAGTAATACCAAGGGACAATGTATAGTTTTAGATAAAATTGGATCGTGTCAAATTTTTGCGTGCGTGTTTATTTTGTATCTGTGTGTGGTTTGACGGTAACAATTATTTTAAAAAGTGGTGTGTTTTATATTTTATTTCAGGGGTGTTTGTTTCGGCTTATATAGTGGGTTTATGACTTATTTAGTTTGGGCTTATGTTTGATAAACTCATTTTTGTAGCATATTTTGAAACTTTTTGGCTTATTATTATGTCATAATAAGCTTATATAAGCCAAAGAGTTTCCAAATAAGCCACAAAAAGTGAGCTTATCAAACATAAGCCCAAAACCAAATAAGCAATAAGCCGGCTTTATAAGCCAAAACAAGCACCCCCTTCTTACAAATTTCTATATAAGGGTTCGATTATATGATTATATCCATTGCGAAAAAATATATAGAGGTTGAACAGAAAATAATTAATTTAAAGATAGATGTTATAACCATTTTAAATAGTGAAAATTTCTATAGTGGACGTTTTAAAACCCGTTTCACCAATTGCGACCATAGAAGTTTGTGTTACCAAATAAAATATAGCGAGCAAAACAAGTTTGTTCGCCCTTTAATTTGCTCACCGTGCTATTTCGGACTATTTTTCTCGTGACACGTGTAAGTGGCAAGCAAATTACTTTGCTCTTCATTCTTTTTCCTCTCCATTCCAATTTATGAAATAACTAGATTCTGTAGATGACACGTAAAACAACGTGTAAGTGGCAAACAAATTACTTTGCTCTCCATTCCATTTCTATTTGTGCCTAACTACGTGACACACGTAAGTCACAAGCAAATTATTTTGCTCATCATTTTTTTGCTCTCCGTTCATTTCATTTTGCTGCCCAAAGATAAGCGTTTGAATTGTTTGGGTTTAAAATGCAAACTGATATATTGGTAAACACAAGTGGCAAGCAACTATATTGGAGAGCCCAAATGTATTTGCTCGCCACGTCCCATTTTATGTGAAAAAATATGTCGATTTTGATTTATTTTGTTTGACGAAAATAGACTTCGTAATTTAGTTATATATAGCTATATTATATTTATATTTATTCCTATATCCATATCAATAAAATTTCAGTTTCATTATAAATGTGAGTATAAAATTTTTGAGTTATTATTTAATATGTAAAAATATAAAAGTTTACAATTTGAGTTTCATGTAATAAATGTTTATTTAAAATTTTATTATAAATTATTATATAACTTGTTAAGTAAAGCTTTATACAACAAATGTAAGTATTAAAGATATGAAAATCTTTTATAACTTCATTATTAAAAAAAAGAAAAAAATGTTAATAAGTAGAGTATTCTGCAACAAATGTAAGCATTAAAGATTTGAAACTATGTTATAACTTCAAAAATTGAGTTCCATGCTATAAAATACTAAAATTATGTTATAAACCGTTATTTAATAATCGGAGTTACTTCTCCCGTCCCAAATTATAAGTCCATTTTGACTTTTTCAAAGTCATTTTATACTAACTTTGACTTTAATTATTTCTATTTAGCTTATATACTACTTGCAAAATATATAAATGGATATGTGATTTAAATGCATTTTCATTTATATAGTTTTCATCAAGTATTATATAACACGAAAAAAAATAATTAACGTCAAAGTCGGAAGAAAAAGATTTTGAAAAATAAAAAATTGACTTATAATTTGGGACAGAGGGAGTACTATCTTTTTAAACCTTACAGCGGTTGTAAGCCTCTCTTATACCAGCTTTAGTCAAGTAATTTTAAAAGTTTTCGTGCAATAAATATGAATTCTAAAGATTTAGGGCATGTTTGGTATAACGGTTGGATTCGGTTTTGACTTTCAAAAAATGAATCCATTTTAGTAGACTTTCTTGTAGGCAGTTACAAAAATTCAAAATTTGGGTACCGTGTCCAATCTTGATATATTTAGGTGGATGAGTTGATATTCTGAACTTTTGTGGGCCCACTATCTTGTCACTCTCACAATCTTTTTTTTTATTATATTAAAAATTAATAATACTAATTTTAAATACTTTTATTAATTAATAAATTATATTTTTTAACTTAATTATATTATTTTTTCTTACATCATTTTCTTTTCTCTCTCCAATATCAAATCCAAATTCAAATCCTAATCAAAATATAAATCCAAATACAAATCTAAATCCTAAACCCATCTATATACCATACGGGCCCTTAAAACTTCAATAAAGAAACACATAAAGTATATGTAAATGAATAGTATCTGTAACTCATCGAGCAACCAAATCAATTAACTACAACAACTTATTTTACAATGAATTGGATCGCATGAGGTCCTCAATAGTAACAATAATAAATAAATAAATAATTTACGTCTTCGAATGCTGTCTCCAGTTATGAAATCTGTCTCCATCTGTATAAAAAAAATCCAACCAACGGATGTTTTAATTTTGGTTCCTTGAAATGGAACTGGGCTAAATAATCTGGCAAAATGCTAT
>OU343224.1:250381628-250451537 GCA_910596185.1 Chrysanthemum makinoi | reverse complement strand
TTTGATAACTATCAAATTATAATCTAAGAGCACAAAATGATTTTACTATGTCATTTCTATTTTATAATTTTGTTTTTATCATAAACTACGGAAATCCAACTACAAAAAATTGAGATGTGTACAGAACTAACCAAATTGAGAGTGAACCGAATAGTGAACCGAAAAGAGGATACTTGTATACGTGGTTATTTGTGGTCTACAAACTATTAAATATTTAAAGTAGTGTAAGTATGAAATAAGAAATAAAAGTAAATTGAGAAAGATGAAAAAGAATGCATGCAATCCACTTTCATTTTGGTACTTCAAAAAATAGTTTCCTACGATCTAGCAAAGCTAGTATGCAGTATTGCAAGTACATATCCGAATCCGAACATGTCTTTAATCTCATGTAGCTCTTTATGTATATATTTTTAAAGAATATATTAGCTACAACTATAATTTATGCTATAATTTGTGGGTACTTGAGTTATTTTAGTGAATCTCTGATTCATTTCGTATGTAATTTATATGAAGGATTGTAGCCAATTAGTTACAAAAATTGTAGTTAAGGTATCCCTATATTTATAAAAAAAATATAGTTCGTAAGTAAAGGAAATTGACACCACTTGTCGATTAATGCACGTTTTAGTTCTGTTATATTGAGTGATATACAAAAATGCTTTACATTTCAATATATAAAATCTAAAAGTTAAAGTTAAAAGTTTTACTCTAATTTTGCTAATATATCCCTTTTAATTATGTTGTGCTTATCAAGGACTTAAAGGCAATAATAAGTGAATCAAATAAATTTGTTAAAAATGCCACTTGCATGGTGGGATTATATCTTCCAAATAGACAGTTTAAGAACTCTCAAAATTTGCTACATTGACACTAGTAATACCTTGTTCAAAGAAAAGACATTAGTAATACCAAGGGACAATGTATAGTTTTAGATAAAATTGGATCGTGTCAAATTTTTGCGTGCGTGTTTATTTTGTATCTGTGTGTGGTTTGACGGTAACAATTATTTTAAAAAGTGATGTGTTTTATATTTTATTTCAGGGGTGTTTGTTTCGGCTTATATAGTGGGTTTATGACTTATTTAGTTTGGGCTTATGTTTGATAAACTCATTTTTGTAGCATATTTTGAAACTTTTTGGCTTATTATTATGTCGTAAAGTTTATAGTTCAAAGAGTTTCCAAATAAGCCACAAAAAGTGAGCTTATCAAACATAAGCCCAAAACCAAATAAGCAATAAGCCGGCTTTATAAGCCAAAACAAGCACCCCCTTCTTACAAATTTCTATATAAGGGTTCGATTATATGATTATATCCATTGCGAAAAAATATATAGAGGTTGAACAGAAAATAATTAATTTAAAGATAGATGTTATAACCATTTTAAATAGTGAAAATTTCTATAGTGGACGTTTTAAAACCCGTTTCACCAATTGCGACCATAGAAGTTTGTTCGCCCTTTAATTTGCTCACCGTGCTATTTCGGACTATTTTTCTCGTGACACGTGTAAGTGGCAAGCAAATTACTTTGCTCTTCATTCTTTTTCCTCTCCATTCCAATTTATGAAATAACTTAGATTCTCGTAACACGTGTAAGTGGCAAACAAATTACTTTGCTCTCCATTCCATTTCTATTTTGCTGCCTAACTCGTGACACACGTAAGTCACAAGCAAATTATTTTGCTCATCATTTTTTTTGCTCTCCGTTCAATTTCAATTTTGCTGCCAAAGATAAAGCGTTTGAATTGTTTGGGTTTAAAAATGCAAAACTGATATTTGGTAAACACAAGTGGCAAGCAACTATATTGGAGAGCAAATGTATTTGCTCGCCATGTCCATTTTATGTGAAAAAATAGTGTCGATTTTGATTATTTTGTTTGACGAAAATAGACTTTCGTAATTTAGTTTATATATCTAGCTATATCTATATTTATATTTATTCCTATATCCATATCAATAAAATTTCAGTTTCATTATAAATGTGAGTATAAAATTTTTGAGTTATTATTTAATATGTAAAAATATAAAAGTTTACAATTTGAGTTTCATGTAATAAATGTTTATTTAAAATTTTATTATAAATTATTATATAACTTGTTAAGTAAAGCTTTATACAACAAATGTAAGTATTAAAGATATGAAAATCTTTTATAACTTCATTATTAAAAAAAAGAAAAAAATGTTAATAAGTAGAGTATTCTGCAACAAATGTAAGCATTAAAGATTTGAAACTATGTTATAACTTCAAAAATTGAGTTCCATGCTATAAAATACTAAAATTATGTTATAAACCGTTATTTAATAATCGGAGTTACTTCCCCCGTCCCAAATTATAAGTCCATTTTGACTTTTTCAAAGTCATTTTATACCAAATTTGACTTTAATTATTTCTTTTAGCGTTATATAATACTTGTTGTAAAATATATAAATGGATATGTGATTTAAATGCATTTTCATTTATATAGTTTTCATCAAGTATTATATAACACGAAAAAAAATAATTAAAGTCAAAGTCGGAAGAAAAATATTTTGAAAAATAAAAAATGGACTTATAATTTGTGACGGAGGGAGTACTATCTTTTTAAACCGACGGTTGTAAGGCACAAGGGAGTGGAGCTCGAGTAGTAATCGAGTAGCAATCGGGTAGTGGGTTACACCATTCCCACTACTTCGGGTACAATAAATCGGGTATCAAATCGAGCTCCGAAGCCGAGGGTTTTCTTTTATATTTTTTTTGTCTTTTGTGAATATTAGTGTTAGGGTAGTATCGGGTACCACTCCGTCCACTTAGGGTAGTTTTGAGTTGGAAGGTTTTTATTTGATAGAGGTGACGTGGCACCCTCAGGGTATTAGGGTATGAATGTTCCACTCCTCCCTCCCTAAGCCTCTCTTATACCAGTTTTAGTCAAGTAATTTTAAAAGTTTTCGTGCAATAAATATGAATTCTAAAGATTTAGGGCATGTTTGGTATAACGGTTGGATTCGGTTTTGACTTTCAAAAAATGAATCCGGCGTTTGGTAGCACTTTTACTGTAAGCTTAGTTACAAAATTCAAAAATTTGGGTACCGTGTCCAATCTTGATATATTTAGGTGGTATGAGTTGATATTCTGACTTTTTGTGGGCCCACTATCTTGTCACTCTCACAATCTTTTTTTTTATTATATTAAAAATTAATAATACTAATTTTAAATACTTTTATTAATTAATAAATTATATTTTTTAACTTAATTATATTATTTTTTCTTACATCATTTTCTTTTCTCTTTCCAATATCAAATTTAAATTCAAATCCTAATCCAAATTTAAATCTAAATACAAATCCAAATCCTAAACCCATCTATATACCATACGGGCTAAAACTTCAATAAAGAAACACATAAAGTATATGTAAATGAATAGTATCTGTAACTCATCGAGCAACCAAATCAATTAACTACAACAACTTATTTTACAATGAATTGGATCGCATGAGGTCCTCAATAGTAACAATAATAAATAAATAAATAATTTACGTCTTCGAATGCTGTCTCCAGTTATGAAATCTGTCTCCATCTGTATAAAAAAAATCCAACCAACGGATGTTTTAATTTTGGTTCCTTGAAATGGAACTGGGCCCTAAATAATCTGGCAAAATGCTATAGAGCACAGAAACTTAGCCCATTCGTAACTGATCAAAATATATATAAATTCCATTTAATCCGGCCTTCAAGGCCCATGGCCTAATATTTGAAGAAGAATAAAAGTACCCATTCACGAAACTTACTAGACAAGGTAGCTTCAAATGTTGCTACTTGCAACCACATATTGAATTTGTCTAAACATAAACGGCAAATATTTTGAAACTTAAGAGCACGAAGAACACATGAAAAGGAAATCAAAACTAACCATGGAAGAATGACTTATATCGTGTGGTTAACACATCATATATCTCAGTGACATCATCCAACCACAAAACATTCATAATTCTTTAAAAGGTTAACGATGACGAAATTATCAATATGTTTTTAACACTAGGTAGATGATATTTGCACATAGCTGTGGCCACGTATAGTAGCGTCAATTTACGTTTACGTGAATATTTGTAGAGCAAGAGAGAGTGGAAAAAGTTTATGGGTTGAAATGTAATCAATAGAATATGATGCCTTTTATAGGTAAAGGTATTTTAGTTTAAAAACATTACACACTTATAAAATTTTTAAGAGTTTAAGCAAAGATTAATATTTGATCGATCATTTTAGCTTTATATGTAAAATATACTATATATAGATTTATTATAGTTTCAAGTCACAGTTGTTCTTCGATGGAACCCATAATCGAATTTCTAGAACATATGCATCTGCTTATATATGTTTATTATTCTAAGGTTAATGATCAAAAAGTGATCGATCTTATCTTATTTCAGCCGAATTATTTAATATAAGATACTTTGAATCAAAACGATCCCAATCAGAAAATATCAGCAAATAACAGCGTCACCTTTAAAATAAATTATCTTAATTATAATCATCGTACCTTTAGCACTAGCAAGGATGAGATTTCACCATTTTATTAATCTATGAAGCAGAGTTGAAAAAAAAGGCTTATAACGCCGATTAATTGTCGTCTAGGCGTTAGTGGTCCACCAACTTTTCCGATTATGTTAATTGATCAACTGTAGTCAACGATTGTCAAAATTGCTCGAAACTTTCAAATTTTGCCGGAAATACCCAACACTCGTCGTTAATTAGTTTTAATCACTTATAATCGATGTTTATATCTATTGCAAGATGTTTTTTTAAGGAAAATTTTGCCGGAAAAACCCAAAACTCACTGAAAATACCCAAAACTTGCCGGAATGCAAATCCGATTAATTACTGATTAATCCCGGCTAGAACAATTACAAGTTATAAGAGGATCAACCGCTCAACGATCGATTCGAGATTTTTTGCAACCTTACTATGAAGTCGTCATGCTTGTTTATAATAAGTCATTCCAAGGGTCCCATGCACAAATAACCCAAATATTGTTGAATATGTTATTGTTCAAAACTTCAAACCTTTAAAAACAATCTAACAAAATGGCACATGTTAGCAATATGTAAATATACGTATTCAAATAAATTAGTAGATATACAATCATAGCCGGCTACAGATTTTGGTAAGTGAATAGCAGCAATGTGTACATGTTTTCAAATCAGCTTGGTGGATGTTACTTTTTTTCTTAAAAAGCGATTAATCTTGCCATTATATATGCAACGCGATAGGTTTAACTATATATACGTGATATAGCATATGTAAATGTTGCTTGATTTGTATGAAAATGAAGCACTCGCAAATATCGTGATCAGGCTAAAAGAATGTGAACCCATGACATCCGTTTTACATTGTCTACAACGTAAGGCCAAGATATTTGCACCGGCACAAGGTTAATTAGTTGTCGTCGTTTAGTCGTTTGACATGAAATAATGCAAACGTATATACAAGAAAAAAGATTGGATTACTTTTTTTGTTAGTGCATAATTGATCCTAATCAATGTATCAAATATTTTAATGAACAAACACAACCATTCGTTAGTTCGGTAAAGTATTTAAAAAAACTTAACTACTGTCTCGCAGCTTCTCAAGTATCCAATAGATATTTGTGACTTTCCGCTAAGTTTGCTTAGCTTTAGAAATTAACGAATACGACTTTCGCTTGCCTTTTTTTATGTGTGGGTAATGGCTGGCCGAATACAAATATCATAGGGATATGTTATAGGAATCCCCCTATAGGTCAACTGTACAAATCGCGAATCACATGATACAATACCGTGATACACACTGCATAACCTTCCAATGCGTAAAATTATTAAAACAACGCTCCCCCCCCCCCCCCCCCCTATAAAGGGGGTCCGTAACTGCCCCATATCAGGTGTGCATATATTATCATTTATGGCTATAAAAAGCACCACCATCACTACAAGAATAACTAGAACGGGCTACAAAAAAATGCCTACGCCACTTTATCGTCGGCACCATACTCTACACGACAATAAAAACGCTTGACCAGGGAGGTGGTGTGTTGAATTTTGGTGTCAAAATAATGCCGACGCCAGGGCGTCGGCACCATAAAAGTCAAATTTGACTTTGTATTTTCAGGCAATTATTTGACGGGATCTTTTGGCGTTCACATCTTCCCGACGCCCTGTCGTCGGGAAGATAAATTTATATAATTGCTGGACGGATTAGCGTGTGATTATTGCTAATCAATTTTATTTAACAGACGCACGCCTGCGTCGCAAGAGGAATAACTTGATTATTTATTTTTGTTATATGCCTAATTTACACGTATGCCGTAAGTAACGCGTTACCAAAGAAAATGATATAGGCGCCAAGTTTTCCGTCAAAGCTTACTTATATAATTTTACTTATTAATTTTTATTTTAAAAGAGTATTTGTATTTAAAAAAAAGTAAATAATTTTACTCGTTTAACATGTTACGTATACAATTTTAATATTAATTTTATTTTAACATGTTACGTATAATTCTTTAAAAGTGTTCAATTTTAAATAAACTTATATAATTTTATTTTTTTACATTTTAACCTAATCATCCTCAGTTCGGCAAAACACAAATAAACACAAAAAACCCAATCGTCAGTTCGCACAAAACACACATTAAAATGGTTGATTACATGCCGGAACGGGAGTGGACAATGGTTTTATCGTCGATGTATCTCTTTAATGAAGTTCTTATTACGTATGGCATCGAAATTTATGATGAATATGGTTCTTATCAGAACATAGCCCCGTGCATGAGGGACCGGATTCTGGAATAGTTGAGGAAAAAGCCATATTACATACGTATAATTCCAATAGCAACGACATCAACAACATCAACATCAACAACAACTACAAGAACAACAACGACAACAACTACATACGAAGATTTTCCGTGTCACCTAACAAACAAGCTATTGCATCCGAATGATATGCGTTAGTCATGGAATCCTCATTTTCAAGTCTTGCCTCCAAAGATCCTTACTCTTGTCTCTTGCACATGTTTTTGTGATTCCAACATGTTTATCCTAAAATCTTTGGCATTACAGATTGAGCACTCTGTTGGTGTAGATCCAAAACCTTGAGATGTTAAAGGTAAGAGATTATTCTTAAGTACTCGTCAAATTAACTCTTCCACATAAAATATCCGCACCTATGATCTTTTTGTCTGTGTTGTTACATAACAAGAAAATTATAAGAGATTACAACCCAATTATTTGTATATTTAAATAAATAAGAAATGTATGATTGTTCACCTTCGACAGAGGACATGCATAATATTGCCATCCAGATGAATTTTCTGTATGTGATGTTTTAGTCTTATATTTCCTGCTCCACAAGAACACATAAAATGATTATATGGCTCCATCTCAGGTTGAGTGGTTTTGAGGATAAGAGGTTGTGAAATTCGTGTGAAGATAAAAGGACTATATAATGTGTTTGTCAGGTTGGTGGGAAGTTTTGGCGCCACTTTTTTGGTGGGAAATTTTGGCGCCATTTTTTGGTGGGAAATTTTGGCGCCATTTTTTTAGTGGGAAATTTTGGCGTCAGTATTTTTAATATGACCCGTGTTTTATTGATTTACATAATGTACTAATTAACCGACTAATATATATATATATATATATTTTTTCAACTTTTGTAGGAAGAGATGTGTCGCCTACGGGATCTGGGCGGGAACAACCCTACCGGCGCTTGCATAACGGCGATGAAGGATACTTTCCATGGTTCTCAAGGGCAAGCAACGGGGAAAAGTCGCCGGTGTGGGTAGGGTTTTGAGCGGGAAGATGATTTTACCCCCTGCGTCTGCGCCTTCATCTTCGTACGACAAAGAAAATATTGATGTGATGATGGCTGCCAAAGACGAAAAGATCGCAGACCTTGAAAAGAAGGCAGAGGATGCGGCGAAAGAGTCGAAGGCCGTTCAGCGCCAACTCAGTGAGTTCTTCAAGGTTGTACAGAGTCAGCCTCCCGATCGGTGGTCCGAGTTTATGAGCCAGATTTCTTCGAGATCTGAGGTCGGGTCGGGGAGTGGCGCTGGGGGGGAGTGGCTGAGGCGGTAGTGGTGATCTTGACGAGGAGGGCTCGGATCATGATGATGCTGACGTGTAGATCGATGGAGGTATATTTACGGGTTATTTTGTGTATATGTATAAACCCGTTTAGACTATGCTTTTGATCATCTCATCCTTATGTTGGCCATTGTACACTTTGAACATTTTGGTTACTTGAACATCGGTGATTTATCAACTTTTGTGTATGTTTAAGCTAGATGCGCAATTAATATCACATGTTTTGTATAATTTGTAACTTTTTAGCGATTATATATGTGATTTAGTCGTTATGAGCTGTTTTGGGATATCGGCATATTGGTTTAGAGGTTTTTGTTGGGTTTTAGGTTCCTTGGATTTGATGAGACAAAATAAATACAAGAATGAAATAAAGGGACTTAAAGTGACAAAGATGAAACCTACAAAAAGATGGAAGGACTTGCTTGCAAAAGAAGATTTATTATTTAGTCCTTCGTAGTATTTTGTAAACCCTAATCCTCTAGTATATAAAGAGGACATGGGGTGTAGGTTTTATAGATATGTCTTCCATAATGTAGTTTAAAGGTGTGTGTAACCTAGACGTGTAGTTTATTGTAAACGTCTAGGTTAGTTGTTTACCTCCAAGATCTAAGGTGTCTTAGATCCCTGTTACAGTTAGGTAACACGTATTATTCTGATCAAATAATATTTGGAGGAGATTGGGTGAAAGTAAAACCTTGTGTCAATAATATATAATGTTCTTATTATTCCGCTGCGTTACATATGTTATTGTCAAACCCTAAGGCTCAAAACGATCTCAAGGAGTTTAACAAACTCCACAATTGGTATCAGAGATTGGGGAGCTCGTTACCTAGGGATTCGCAAGGTTTCTTGGCGAAAAAGAATGAAGAAAATCGGATTTATGCAGAATTCGCAACTTTTCTCGCAAGATGTTTTAAAAAACGCGATAACTTTTCGTAACCGTTGGATCATAACGAAATTTTTGGTGGACGTTATCTATATATTCATCTAACTTTTCACCGAAGGGATTGTCAATTTGAGCTTCAGTAAAAAGTTATACTATGTCGAAGTCTCACAAATGAAGGGTTTTAAATTGATTTTTTGGTTTTCATGCATATTCAACTTCTTGAATTTGTTTTACTTGTTCTAATTCTTGATGGAGGTTGTTTATACATTGTGTGGTGTTTATGATTCATGGTTAGAAGCATATTTCCTAGTGTTTTTACAAACCACTTATAGTGTTTTCTGAAACCACTTTAAAACCACGGATAGTGTTTTCAAACCACTTCAAACCACGGATAGTGTTTTCAAAACCACTTCTAAAACCGGGATAGTGTTTTCTCAAACCACTTCGCAACCACGGATAGTGTCAAACCACTTCGCAACCACGGATAGTGTTTTCTCAAACCATCGCTAGTGTTATCTCAATTCCACCGGTGTTTCTTGCGTTATTTGTTCTGCCGATGAGGTTTTGGAATTGAGGGGTTGTACATGTTTTGGTACTCGAGATTTTTGGTGACACACACATGGGATTTTGGTTTGTACACACAAGAAGATTGGTATTTGTTCTTAAAGGTTTTAAAAAGCTCGTTTTTGAATTATTTGAAGAATTGATTACGAAGAAGGTTAAATATCATTTATTTGATGTTGTAGTTGAGTTTCACAGGTTTGTGTTCTTATCATATCTCAAAGTGGGTGTTACACTTTGTAGATAACTTGTTCGCTGTTGATGTTGACGAAGACTTGAAAAATCTAGTTTTCATAGGTCAAGGGGTGGATGGATGAAGACCTAGTTAACTATCACTTAAAGGAGTTACATTGTAGTGCCCAGTGTCTCATTGAAGATGAGGATTTTGTCAAGAGATTGCGGTCTACTTATATGGTGTTAGTATACGTTTGGAGTCACGTGGATAGTACAAGACATAAGACACAAGTTTGGGTTATTTTACTTCTTCATCAAATTGTTATACTTGGTTTTTCTTCACAAGTGATCATTACATAGAGCTTACTGATTTGAAGAATCATTTTCATGCACCACCTGGGGAAGTTTCTAATCTTTACATTCTCTATTTGTTGATAACAAAAAGGGGAAGAGATATTGGAGTGCGATGGCATGGATTAAGGGAAGACAAAGGAAGACAAGATTTGTTTCATTTAGGGAGATGTTTACATCTCAACTTCGCTACTGCCTAGGGAAGTTCGTATTACCGACTTTGTTTGTTTTATCATCATCAAATAGGGGAAGATTGTTGGGTTTTAGGTTCCTTGGATTTGATGAGACAAAATAAATACAAGAATGAAACAAAGGGACTTAAAGTGACAAAGATGAAACCTATAAAAAGATGGAAGGACTTGCTTACAAAAGAAGATTTATTATTTTAGTCCTTCGTAGTATTTTGTAAACCCTAATCCTCTAGTATATAAAGAGGACATGGGTGTAGGTTTTATAGATATGTCTTCCATAATGTAGTTTAAAGGTGTGTGTGTGTGTGTGTAACCTAGACGTGTAGTTTATTGTAAACGTCTAGGTTAGTTGTTTACCTCCAAGATCTAAGGTGTCTTAGATCCCTGTTACAGTTAGGTAACACGTATTATTCTGATCAAATAATATTTGGAGGAGATTGGGTGAAAGTAAAACCTTGTGTCAATAATATACAATGTTCTTATTATTCCGCTGCGTTGCATATGTTATTGTCAAACCCTAAGGCTCAAAACGATCTCAAGGAGTTTAACAAACTCCACAGTTTTGGTTGAAAACAGCAGGTGCAGGTTATGTAGATTTTTTCGGGAAAAATTCTGAGAAATGGCATATGTGGCACATATATGCCGATGCCCCGTCGTCGGCAATATATGGCCATTTTCCATTAGATCAAGCATTATCCCTACGATATGGCGTCGGAAAAAAACTAAACTGAATGCTAGTTTGCATAGGATCCTGACGCCATGGCGTAGGGATAATACTTAACTTAATGTAAGTTTAATATGGTCCCGACGCCGTGGCGTCGGGAAAATATTATAAAATGCTATTATTATGTTATAATACTGACGCCATGGCATCGGGAATAATTTAATCATGTTTTAATTTGATAATTAATCACATAATTAGTAATATAGTGCCGACGACAGGGCGTCGGCACCATATGTTTTCTACCACAAAAACCTTTGACCAGAAATCAATGTGGGTCCCACTGTGGCGTCGGGATGGTTAAGATTTTGGCGTCGGGGAAGGATTTTCCCTACGAGGCTCAGCTGACCAAATTTGAGATGGGATAATCTTCTATGCCATAACCAGGACTTTGTTCCAGATGCTCTAGTCATAGGAAATATGTGTGATGTAGAGGCCATTTGATTAATGCCGATAGCATACAAGTTGGTGCTGCGATTCCCAGTCAATAGGTCACTGCCTTCCAAGTTTCTAATGAAGCATGTATTTCTCCTAAATGCTACCTATAAATCGGCATCACAGAACTGACAGACTGAAAACAAATTGTGTCCCAACCCTTCAACATAGTAAACCCGAGTGATCAAATAATTTCCAAATGAAAGATCTCCATAACCCACAATAGATGCTACATGATCATTTCTAAAGCGTACGGTTCCAATGAATTTCCCGACAAAATTGATCAGCAGCTTCAGATTCCCGGTCATGTGCTTGGAGCAACCCGAGTCGACGATCCAAAGACATATTTCAATAACCTGCCAAGAACAGAAGAAGATGTTTTCGGAAACCGTTTTGATTTTGGTTCCTTTGGGTTAGAGGTAAAATCCGGATCACACTCATAGAAGGTTTCTACTGGTTCTACTGGAATAGCATTCATTATACCATTCTGGAGTGCGAATATTCTACCTGTTGGTTTCCAAATACCATTCCTAAGGGAAAAACTATACTTCTTACAATAGTATGTGAACTAAAATTTTCAACTAGTCTTCCTATTGGTTTAACATAAGTTATTTTTTGAATGGTCTTCTGATCACGCTTAACATTCACATTCTTAGAAACACAATCATCATGAACAGTATTAATTAAAGGTTTCTTGCAAGTTAAACAAACAGATTCAACAAATTTATTAAACATAGCAAGTTTCATAGATTCATTACATTCAGATGAAATGCCTTTCTTATTACAAAGCGGTAAATTCCCAGGGTGTTCTTCTACTTTCTTCTCTTTATTCAGGCTACTACTCTTAGAGACAGGCAAGACTCTATTGCTCCTAGGATGTAGTCCACTGCTCCTAGAGGTGCTTTCTAGTCTTGTAGAAGGTAAGGAACACGCATTAGGATTCACATTTTTATCAAGAGAAGTGGTTTCAGCTTTCCTAGGCACTTTCTTGTTTAAACTCATGTCGTTTGTTCCATATGGTTTAGATGTGGAGGCTGATAACATCAAATAGTCCTGATTATTAAGTGTCAATTCCCCCCGATAATGCTTGTAATTTATATCATTTATATGGATTTATGCTTGTTTTCCATTGTTTTCCACTTTCAGGTAAATTACAAGCATTGGAGCTAAAGAGACGCGGAACTAGAGAAATATCTAAAGATTTTATCACAGTATGCTACTTTGAAGAAGTTACGGCGTAAATCGTCTCTCACATTACGCCGTATGTAACATATTGGATTTCACAAACACATCAAACCATGATCAAAAGTAGGCGTATACTATAAGGTTTTAGAGGGAGAAAGAGTTAGAGGTTTGGGAACTTAGTGAGAGAAAGTAAAAGTATTATTATGAGCTCCAACCCTCTACCTTGGAAGGTAGAGGGTATTTATAGTTTCTTACATAAATGCCACCTACGGGCTGTGGATCAGGCATACAATGGGTAAAGACCCGTCCGTCCTCCACGGTGTTACTTAACTAAATACTATCCAACATAAAACAGCTATGACTACGAGCTTTCTAACGATTACTTATACTTGAGGTGACCGACACTTTAATACTCGGATTTACTAAATCCTAACAATCTCCCCCTAAGGGAGGTCACCTCAAATTACATTGAATACAAAACAGATATTACATTAAGATTTTTCTTGTATTCTTGTTAATATTCCTTGCTCTGTAGCCTGTAGTCTTTGATTCTTCATTTTTGCATGATTGGATAATCCAAGTGGAGGTCTTTAACTGATCCACGTGATAATGAGTTTTGAGCCAGCTTTGAGATCATCAGCTACCATAAATCTCCGACTCTTCCTTTGTAGTGTTGACATTATGTGATGTTGTGACTTTTGGACCGATATGCTCACATTCTGGATCATGATATCTTCACATCAGAGTAGCGGAAGCTTTAGTTGATTCATGATATTAGCAGCAACATAGCAGAAGCATGGAGTGAAAATATCAGAGTCGTTGATGCACTTATCACGATATCTTTAGAGATGAATGTGTTGTGTGAGCATGCGGCTATGGATTGACCTCTCCATTCTGATCAGCTGCAAACGTTGGGTGTACCTGCATACAACAGTTATCAATAAAACACACGAAAGTGTCTTTGATCACTTTCGTTGAATTGAGGTACACGGCCCACGGTTCCCCGTTGATCAGTACAAGTACTGCCTGTGGTCAGGTATAATTCCGAAGAATTTCCTTGACAGGGTTTCGCAGCTGCTCTAGCTGTTCTCAAACCGAAACGTCTCAAATAAGACAACACGGAGCGAGTGAACCAGCGAATTTGAGATTCACGTATTGATGAAAAGAGATTTGAAAAACAATCGAGTACTGCTCAATAAAGTGTTTTTGCAATACAACGAGGGTTTTTGAGAAAAATCAATTATCAATCATAAACACCTTTTATATTTGAAATATTAATACACGGTCGATGTGCTAAAGGAAAGAATTTTTAAGCACAACGACCAGTTTTTCAAAGGTATCCGTCAATCCATAACCTGAACCAGGATTGATTCATAATTTTGAATCGCCCCATTGTTTTTGTTCATTTGTCACATGGTTGATCTATTGGATAGATCTCACATGCCACCTACCAAGAGCTTGTTTGATGTTGGCTCTAGAAGGCTTTCCATCTTCATTGTGAATATGTTTGCATATCACTCGGATGTTCTGGCAATACCACAAGGATAATGCGTAGGACTCATAAGATATAATCTCTCTTTCCACATCGTGTGAAATAGAGAGTCTTCATTGATAGTGTCCTAAAGAGATTTATTAGATGATCTTGTGGCTCTAGACTCAATTGTGCACATTTGGTTCCTATGCCGGAGACTAGGGTGAGGGTCTCCTTCTTCAATATCAACAATCTCTAAGAGAAAGTTGATAGATTATGTAGGTTCCCCGTGAGAATGAAACAAGTCCCTTTTAAGAGAAACTTGAGTAGCTTGGGAAGTTGTAGTGCAGTGCGTCACTGGGTCCATGACGTCTTGTCTTCAATACCGGTGTTACCTTAGTAACAACCAGTAGCATATGTATTGAACCCGGTTTCTGCCCTAAGGTTGAATAATTGGAGGGCTATTTATTTTCACCCTTTTCTCATTCAATTCTTTTTCATTCTTCAACCCCTTCAGGCCTTACCGAGACTTCATAACTATAACCTTGTTGGGTTTATTCCAGTTCTAGCTCTTTCTCAGTCCGCACTCTTCCCATATCTCACTTTTCTCCTTTTTTCATCATACCTAAAGACTCTACACTATCTAGTGGATTGTCCCTGGGTAGATCCCTCCGGCTCTGGCGGGATCGTGGGAACAAATACTTAACCTAACCATCCTTATATCAGCATACATAAATTAAATTTGGTCGGTCTATTTGGTATTGTTCATATGCCATTGGAACCAATTGTAAACAATTTTAAAATCAATCCAGATACTTGTGATATATTATCAAAGCATTTTTGTACCTGAATTGTTTTTGATATTTTTATAAAAAGTGCTCCCCCTCAACATGTGCATCATGTATTTGAGATCGTTTTGGCACACATAGGCAAGAGGAAGGATTCACTTCTTTGATTACAATTTTCTGAAAGATATCAATATCACTTTCCTGATCAAAATTAGTATTTTTCATAATATGTTAAGGGTATTTTTGGAAAGGATGTGTTTTTCAAAAAGTTGCTCCCCCTCAATATGTGCATAGAGATTTGAAAGTGTTTTGCACATATTAGGGAGAATCTGCACGTTGAAAAAAATCAATCACGTTTCAATCCTTTTTTGTTTGAAATAGATGCTCCCCCTCAACATGTGCATGGAAAAATTGAAATCATTTGGCACATGTGGGGAGGATAGCTTGTAAATCACTTTAAAACCATTTATCGAATTATCAGTCTAAATCCAATTTAAATCACAAATTCTCCCCCGATCACAATTTTCAAATCATTTGAGATTTGTGATCTCTGTAGATTTAAATTGATTTTGAAAACATTTGAGGAGAATTGTGACTTGCTTTTGGAAAACATTTCAACTGATGAGGATCAAAGCTGAGACTTTAAACTCCAAAAACATGCTTGAGTATCTTTTGAAAATATGACATAAACCTTGGTCTGAACCAGTTGTATGACAAATAACCTTTTGATTTAAATGAAATCGTTCTCCCCCTCAATCAATGACATAAGTTGTTGATCGAGAGATAAAGATTTTGACCAATGTCAAGTCCAGATGATTTTCAAAAAAATTGAGACAGAGTTATTTTTAGTTTTCAATTAGATAACAAATATTTTTCAGAAGAATTTTTAGAAGGAAAAATACTTGTGAATGAAACATTTGTCGTTTTAGTGACAACCATTTGTTTTTAGAATCAGAGCATGAGATGTGAAAAATAAGATAAAGCAATGCTCTGTTTTTTCTTTAAAAACGGGTTATAGACTGAAATGACTATAAGCCTTGTTTTACTTTCTCTCAAAAAAATTTTTTTTTTATTTATTTTTTATTTATTTTATTTTTTTATTTTTGTGTACATTCGAACAACATCTAAAGACCCGTGTTACTCTCTGAATGACATCACAAAGACCGTAGATATTATCGAATCAAGAAAAACATGACAAAATGACAATATTTTTGAAATTTTTGAAAGTTTTATATTTTTCTATTTGCTTTTTGTTGGTTTTGTAATTTTGTATTTTGCTTTTTGAATAACTATTTACAAGAGATGGATGAAGAAAAACCTTTTACTCATCTTCTTCCTCTTGAAGACGTTTAAGTGTTTCCGGTTGTAGACTCTTTAGACCAAGTTGTGGGAGGATAAACTCAAAACGTTCTCTAGGAAGAGCTTTGGTGAAGATGTCTGCTAACTGGTATTCAGTCCTCACAAAATAAAGTTCCACCACACCATTTTCCACTTGCTCCCTGATGAAATGATGTCGAATGTCGATATGCTTTGCTCTTGAATGTTGAACGTTGTTGCAAGAGAGAGCAATGGCACTTTTGTTATCACAATACAGAGGGATTTTGTTGAATACAAAGCCATAGTCAGATAATTGGGATCTCATCCAAAGTATTTGAGCACAACAAGATGACATGGCTATGTATTCAGCCTCTGTGGAGGATATAGAAGTACTCATTTGTTTCTTAAAAGACCAGCTCACAAGCTTATCACCAAAAAACTGAGCACCTCCAGACGTACTTCGACGTGTATCTTGACATCCTGCATGATCAGATTCATAGGCTGTTAGTGTCATACCGGTGTCCTTCGGGTACCAAAGTCCCATATTGATGGTTCCTTGGAGATACCAAAAGACCCGTTTAGCCACTTCAAGGTGCTTTTTGGTAGGCTTAGCCTGGTATCTAGCACACATGCATACATTGAACAGAATATATGGTCTAATGGCTGTGAGGTACATCAGGGATCCAATCATACTACGATATTTCGTTTGATCTACCATGATCCTTGAGTGGTCCTCATCCAGTTTAGTACGCTCTATCATGGGAGTTTCAACAGGGTCACAAGAATCAAATACAAATTTCTTTATGATCTCATTTATAAAAATGCCTTCGGGACTTTGTGAAATTTGTAATCCCAAGAAAAATGACATTTGTCCCATCATTGACATTTGAAATTTGGAGCCCATCTCCTTAGAAAAACAGTCACATTCATTGGGGTCAGTCCAGGCAAAAATAATATCATCAACATAGCTTTGAATGTGAATTAAATGTTTGCCTGATTTTCTGGTGAACAATGTCGGATCAACTGCTCCTTTGCTGAATCCAGTAGATAGAAGAAACTTTGATAGCGTATCATACCATGCCCTTGGAGTTTGTTTCAAACCGTAAAGAGCCTTCTTCAAGCGATAGACATGAGTAGGATGCTATGGATTCACAAAACCTTCAGGTTGGCTGACGTATACGACTTCTTTAAGATCTCCATTAAGAAAAGCCGTCTTTACATCCATCTAAAAGACTACCATATTCTTACTAGCAGCATTAGCTAGGAAAATTCTGATTGCCTCGATACGTGCAACTGGAGCAAATGATTCTTCAAAGTCAATACCCTCCTCTTGACGGTATCCTTTTGCAACCAATCGAGCCTTGTTCTTTAATACATCACCATGCTCATCAAGTTTTACTTTGAAGATCCACTTTAGAGCAATGATCATAGCACAGTCAGGAGCAGGTACTAATTCCCATACATCTAGTCGATCAAACTCATGAATTTCTTCTTGCATGGCATTGAACCAGCTTTCTTCATTCATGGCAGTTTTAACGTCTTTTGGTTCGATCTTAGACAGTACGGAGTTGAAGAAGCACCATAAGGCATCAGTTGCAAGTTGTTTACGAGTGGATACTGGACGAGAGGGATTTCCAATGATGTTGTCCAATGGATAATCATGTGTCCATTTTCTAAGGTGTTCGTGTGGTTGTTGTTGAGAAACTGAAGTAGCAGAGTTGTTTTCTCTTGATGAAGATGGTTTTGACGATGGTTCAGGAGCAAATATGTTCTCAAAGGGGGCATCTTCAGGAGTAGCAAAGGGATTATCTCCATCATAGGTGCCAGAAACAATTCCATGATGTACACTTGATGATAGATGATTTGTTGATGAGACAGAGTGATCAGCAACACGCGCTTCTTGACTTAATGACATAGAAACTGAAGGGTTAACTTCATTGACAGGGATAGGAGAGCCTCTGTTGATGGATTTGACAGATCATTAGCAATTGGCTCATAGTGTTCATCAAACATTGGATCAAACAATTTCTTCAAATCATCTTCTTAAGGATGTACATAAGGAGTTGCTGGTGAGGGATTAAGTACAAGAGTAGAACTGATGGAACTACTTGATGAAGGTTGAGATGCGGGTTCAGAACTGGATTGTCCTGGAGCCATTTGCCCGGACAGCTCATCGAACGTGACGTGAATATTTTCCATGATATCTCGAGTTCTTTTGTTGTAGATTCGGTAACCCTTCTTGTTTGATGCATAACCTACAAAAACTCCAATGTCCGCCTTAGCTCTTAATTTACCTAAATCTTGACTGTCATTCGTTGGATAGCACAACGCACCAAACACACGAAGATAGGAGAGATCAGGTTTTCGTTTATGGATAAGTTCGTATGGAGTTTTTCCATGAGATGTGTGTATGAGGGAACGATTTTGGGTGTAGCAAGCAGTGGCAATGGCTTCAGCCGAGAGAAACATTGGAACCTTTGAATAAATTAGCATTGTTCTTGCGGCTTCCACAAGAGTTCGATTTCGTCTTTCAACTACACCGTTCTGTTGAGGAGTTCGTAGAACACTTCTTTGATGACTGATTCCAACACTTTCATAAAATTGACTTAAGTCTTTGTTGACGAACTCTGTGCCATTGTCTGTTCGAACAATTCTAACCATATTGTTAAGCCGAACCTGAAGCTGCTTGATAAGTTTGATGATGACATCTAGATTTTCATCCTTTGTCCTCAAAAACTTTACCCAAGTAAATCGAGAGTAGTCATCAACAACGACTAAAATATATTTCTTCCCATTTATCGTTTGCACTCTCATTGGTCCGCACAAGTCCATATGAAGGGTATGTAGAACTTCCATTACTGAGTTTGAGGGTTTGGGTTTGTGGGCATATTTCTTGCTTTTTCCCAATTGACATGCTGAACAAAGATGATCTTTTTCATACTTTAATCTGGGTAAGCCTCTTACAAGATCCTTTCTGGAAAGATTCTTAATGGTGCCGAAGTTCAAGTGATTGAGTGAACGATGCCATAACCATGATTTAGTCTTTGAAGCCTTTGACAACAAGCAGATTGGAGAAGACTTCATCATGCCTTCGATAGAGATGGTGTATAGATTTGAACCACGAGTTCCTCTTAACAGTTCCACACCACCAAGTTCTCTAACGAAACAAGTATGTTTTCTAAATGCCACTTCTAGATCGGAATCACAGAATTGACCAACAGAAAACAAGTTATGACCAAGACCTTTAACATAATATACCCTGGAGATTACACTATCGCCAACAACATAGTCTCCATAACCCATAATTGCTCCAAAATGGTCGTTCCCGAATCTAACAGTCCCGATGAATTTACTCACGAAGTTCATGAGCCGCGAGCGATCTCCAGTCATATGCTTGGAATAGCCTGAGTCCAGGTACCACGAACGATTTGAACGATCTGTAGTTGAGCACAGACAAGAATGGATAACTGGATAATTGGGATCCCCATGCAAGAATGGGTTCATTTGGTTAGTAACAGTGATTGGAACACCCACATTGGAAGTAGAAACAATGGAATCATCAAGAATAGATGCAGTGCTAGTGTCCGTATTTGACCTATTCAAAGTATGTTCACTTCTTAAAGGAATAGTTTTGCCTGTAGGCATCCATTTTCTAATGGCCATTGACTTAGCAAATTTAGGGCAAAACTCATTAAGATTAAACTTACGGCCAGTAGGTATCCATTGATAACCTATATTACTAAATTTTCTTCCTGTAGGTTTCTAATGTTTTCTAACATTCTTTCGCCTTTGCCTTTTAGCCTTCTTAGCTTGATTTTTTACATTAACAATTTTAACTGGGCATTTAACAGCATTAATCAAATCATTCACACCACATTCATGATTAGTAACAGAAATTAAGCAGTCATCATTACATGGTTTGCAGATAGTAGCAGAATTCAAGTTAATTACAGTACGCTTATAGCTAATACTAGAATCAACACGATTCGTTTTATTCAACTCAAACTTAGTGTTCCTAGGGTGGTCTTCTACTCTCTTCCAATGCACATTATTAGCTTGCGGGGTCCTATCTTGCTTTGTATTGCCTGGAGGCTTTGACCCGCTTGCTTTTATGTCACTGATTACTCCTGTAGAGGGAATTATGTGAACATTAGTTGGTTGAGCTACTTTTTGCATTCCTGAACTAGACGTGCAGGGATCTGAACTACATGAAGGCACTTTAGAGTTCACTTTCTTAATACTGGGCATTGAATGGGTTGCATACTTGGAACTAGGCATAGAACAAGGCATCACAGCTTTATCTTTTGCACCTAAGGATTTAGGACATGTTGCTATTAAACATTCTAACAGCTCCTGAGATCGTTTGGCCTGAATGCAAGCAAACCTAATTTCTCTATCAATGGGCTTATTTATGAAATCCTCTTCTACAATCTCACGGAGACATTCTAGACTATCCTTAAGGTGAGCAAAATAGTTATGAAACACAAGTTCGTTATTTCTAAGATGAGGAGGAATGTATTTAACAGTCACAGTATATTTGCTGTCTGCAGATGACTTTGATGCAACATTCTCATTAAAGACAAGTGGCATTTTTCTTTTTTCCTGACTCTTCAGATTCTCAATTTCCTTTTGTAAAGACGTTATTTTTTTGTTGTTCTTGTCACGAGTGACTTTCATTGAATCATATAACTCTTTAAAGTGTCGTTTAACTTTTTCATTTTCTTCTAGAAAACTCTCATTTTCCTTTTGTAAAACATTAACCAAGTTTTGAAGATGAAAAGTTTGAGAACACTGAGAATCTAAAGGAGGAGGCATTTGGGAGCCAGTCATGTTGTTCTTTTCACCCTTTAATTGTGAAATTTGGGCTTTTAACTTTCTGATCGTGTTACAATGAGCTTGAATCTGTTCGTCACGTTTGTTTATTTCAAAAAGTGCATCAAACTCTGGAACATTTGTGGATGTCTTGATGTTTGAGGTTTTGACATTTTCTTTGAGATGTTGATATTTTAGTTGCAAATCAAAATGTTCAACTTCTAGCTTAGAAAAGTGTTTTACCAAATTATCGTGATCATCCTAATCAATTTTCTCATTTAGTTCCGAGTTTTTGTTTTCAAGCTCAATCACACGATCATGGGAAACTTTCAAAGAAACAGTTAATTCATGAAATTGAGAAGCAGTAATAGAATGCTTAGTAACAGTATAAAACACATCTTGAGCCACAAAACTTAATACTAAGTTCTCATTTAGGATATGCAAATTCTTCCTTTCAATTTCATTATATTTGAGTTCCCGTTCATAATCATTGACTTCAACAATCATTGCATCAAATTCCTTTTCCATTTCTTTAATATCCGAAATTATCCCCTTTTGAAGACTTTCAAATTGACCTTTTAATTGTTTAAAGAAAGGCAAGACCTCAGTTAAATAACATTCTTTAGTTTGCTCAAAACCCCTTTCCCTTTCAGTTATCCCTGTAGGTGTGATTCTCTTCTTACATGTCTTCTCAAAATCAACGAATAGTTGATAAACAACATATAGGCTGATTAAGGTCTTCCTATTAGTGGCAATAGTTCTAGGAACTAAATGCATTGGTGTATTCGGAGGATACATAGTAGCTGCAGGCACTTTCCTAAGGGGAGTGTTTGTTTCAACAAGTACGTTTGCTTTTTTCTTATCCATGTCTTTCTTTCAAAAAATGTGTTCTGTGGTTAATTGAGTTTGAGGCTTAAACCTGTTCAGGGAGATCCAATTTTCTTTTGTGTAATCATGGGGTTTGATCGTTATGTTATTCTTTTTACACTTATGATCTTCTAGTTTCTTATCCATTTTCTCCCTAGAGGCATCTTCTAATTTTCTATCCTCTTATGTGCTTCCAATACATGAAGGTGTTTGCCTAGGCTTAAGGATCTCATTACCATCATATACAATCTTATGGAAAGCTTTAGCTCTTTTACAATACTCGGGATTTGGTTCCTCTACTAAGGGAATACTGTGCTTATCGCTTAAGACTCTATGCTTAGTGATCATGTGAGCAGTCTGAATGGTGTTCCCTTGTACGTACAAGTTATTTTCAAGCTTGTTTTTCAAAGTTTTTAGATTAGAAAAGTCATTCAAAAGTTTTGATTCCTTAGCATTAAACTCTTGTTTAAGCACTTTAACATTATCTTGTAAGGAGTTTAACTCTTGTTTTAACACTTCTTCTCTAAAACTACTTTTTCTAATAATTGTACGCATTTGGTCATCCATTTCCTGCTCACGGCTAGTTAACTCAAACTTAGCACGTTTTTCATAAATAGCAACTTGTTCTTTATAAGCATTCAGTTCAGAGATAACAGAATCATCAGGGGCATACGCAGTGTATTCATAAAAAACATAGTCATCATTGACTGCAGAAGATACACCACTTGGTACAGTCTCACTTTCACTTTGTGTCATATATTGATCATATGGGACAGTATTACTATTACCCTCATTATCAATATCTGATTCATAAGTTTCAAGAGATTGTACTTCGTCGTGTATCTTTTGCTCATCCACCTTATCGTATAGTTTTAATACCTCTGAGATGATTGATTCTTTGGATGGACCAGCTTGTTGTGGTGAAGAGACCTTTGGAGAGACCATAGGTGAGATGCTAGCCATGAAGATTGTCTGGGCAGTAGGTTCATCATCGACATCAGAATCAAATGCATCACAGTCTGCAACTTTAAAGGCATTTTGATGATTGTGACCTATTTCTTGAATTGGTTGCTCATCCACATCAGCATCATATGTCTTAGCATTCCCTTCTGCAAGAAACAACAACTCCTCTTCATCCAAAACTGCTCCATTATCCCGAGCTTGCACAAGCAACATCTTGTCTCTAAAGTATTCTGCATTCTATGGACGTTTTGGAGATGTGCAGTTCCTCGCAATATGTCCCTCACCATCACAGTTGTAGCATTTGATTGGCTTTGCTTGCCCTTGATTGGCATTTCTTCCACGATTCTGATTAGCCACATATCCTCCACCTACTCCAGTATTACCATAACCTGCTCCAATCATCCCTTGTTCATACCGTCTTCCTTGCACATTCTGCACCACTACCTTACAATCTCTAACAAAAGCTTGATTGTGTGGGTTGGATGCTGTTCTGAGGTTATTGTTGGTGTGTGGAGTGGAATTCATATTTTGACTAACCATGAGAGACAGTTGATTGATGAAGTTTTCCATGAGTGTGTTTGAGTCTGGAGGCTTATATGCTAGATCAGGAATGAGCTTGTAATTACCATTACCCGTGGGTATGACTTGAGAAGCTTTGGTGGTAATTCCAACATTGGTGTAAAAGGCTGTTGAATCATTTGAAGAACTTGTTTCTCCCTGTTTAGATTTGAACTGTTCAAGAAATCTTCGTTCAAACATAGCATGTCTCTCATTCTGAAGAAGGAAGGCATACAGTTGCTCATAGTTGGTGTTCTTTAATCCTTTGGTTAGCTTCACGGAGGTGACAAATTTGTGCCATTCGGGATTCATGTTGTTCACAAACTTTGAGTTCAGCTGAATATTTGGCATGGTCATTTTGATGTTCCTCATGTCATTTACAAGCTTGTGGAATCTCACGTAATATTCATAGACACTTTCTTCTGGTTTCATCTTAAAATGCTCAAATTCATCATACAGTTGTGATTCTCTGTCTTCCTTGGTTAATTCAGAACCCGAGAGAAGCATCTTGACATTGTCCCAAACTGCCTTGGCTTCAGTGTTGTGATTGATCAGCTTGTAAATGTCCTTAGGTAAACCCTGAAGTATGATGTTAGAAGCCCTGATGTCTGCATCGTATCTCTTCTTCTCCTTATCAGTTTGTTCATCATACATTTTAGGTCTGTCCAGTCCTAATATCACCGAGCCATCAGCAGCAGTATCAAGTATGTCTCTGGTTGTCTCAACTTGATACGGTCCTTCATCAATTGACTTGAGAATGTTGACTCCATTTTCTTTTCCCAAACAGTACAACCTAATTCGTTGAGCCCATGAGTCATAGTCAGTTCTGTCAAGCATAGGTGGACGAGTATCTGATCCAGCTGCTTGAACGTCCTCAGCAACAGAAGAGATGATTGTGGGCACGTTGGTAGACATGTTTACAGATATCACGGGATTTTATAACTCTATGATTAAACCGGGAAATAGATTCTTTCACGGGATTTTACTAAATCAAGAGAAAACCGTATTAGAAACAATAATCAACCAAGTCGCTATAATCCTTGAAGACAAGTAGCTAAATCACCAAGTTGCTAAGTAACAACTCGCTAAAGACTCAAATCGCTATGAACCAAGTCGCTAAACACAAGTTGCTATGAACCAAGTCGCTAAACACAATTCGCTAAGGCAATAAATTGCTAAGCTGACAAGTCGCTAAAGAGCAACTCGCTAAGTGGTCAAGTCGCTAAGGAACAACTCTCTAAGAGGCCAAGTCGCTAAATAGCAACTCGCTAGTCACAACAAAGTCAAGTCGCTGAAAATAATGAAGACAAGTCGCTACGTTGAACAAGTCGCTAGCCGGAGTGGTACCTCCACTACTTTGTACTATTTGTCGCCTTGTCTCAATAAACAAGTCGCTAGAGCTCAAATCGCTACCACTTCAACTACAAGTCGCTGCAAAATAACAAAGCAAGTCGCTATGAAGAAAAGTTATCCGAGAGTCAAGTCGCTAGCTAGAAAAACTTAAATACAACCCTTTTCAATCCAAAACAAGCCCAACCACAGGGATTCAAGCTTTTCAAATCAAAACCCAAGCACATACAATGATTCTAAACACAAAAATACAATCAAAATTATAACTTTTACACAAGAAATGATCCAAATGATGCAAAAACCACTAAACTTTTTCAAACCCAAAAACCATATAAAACCACTAGAAATCCAAGGACATGCAAGAGAGATGATCAAACCATGGCTCTTGATACCATTTGTAACATATTGGATTTCACAAATACATCAAACCATGATTAAAAGTAGGCGTATACTATAAGGTTTTAGAGAGAGAAAGAGTTAGAGGTTTGAGAACTTAGTGAGAGAAAGTAAAAGCATTATTATGAGCTCCAATCCTCTACCTTGGAAGGTAGAGGGTATTTATAGTTTCTTACATAAACGCCACCTACGGGCTGTGGATCAGGCATACAGTGGGTAAAGACCCGTCCGTCCTCTACGGTGTTACTTAACTAAATACTATCCAACATAAAACAACTACGACTACGAGCTTTCTAACGATTACTTACACTTGAGGTGACCGACACTTTAATACTTGGATTTACTAAATCCTAACACCGTAACTATTGCATGACTCATAAAACCAACTTATAAGAAGGTTACGGCGTAACTCTTCCCAAAGGTTACAACGTAACTATATTAGGTCAAATGAGGTTCCACGCCGCTGATACATACGCCGTAACTACTGCATCAACTATGACGTAACCGAGTTTATTGAAGACTATGGCGTAACCACTCATTAGGTTACACCGTAACCAGCAGATCTAGTGAAAAATACTAGGAAATAGAAGGTTACGACGTAACCCCTATATTGGTTACGCCGTAACCCAGATCTGGCCTATAAATACCCCACGAATTCTAGCATTTCTATTCATTCCATTCCACACAAAACACTCAGAGAACGTGGGAAAAATCTCAAGGCAGGTCTAGAGGAGCATACGGAGCTGTCTCCAAGGGAGAAATCACTCCCCTACGATAAGCATTAACATTTTATATTTCTTTTACTTTCAATTCATGTATTTCGTACCTATGAATATTGAATTGGTTTGCATGATTACTATGAGCAGCTAAGCACCTCTTGGTGCTGGCCTAGTTATGATTCCTTAATTGTTTTGTCTATGTTTACTTTACTTCTGTACATTTATTTCTAAGTGTATGCATGCATAGTTTATTGGTAGTCACCCTTGGTTCGGTAGTTTTGAATGGCGGTAGAGGCCAATTGCCTAGGAGATATGACCAACTGACCCTAGGTGAGTGGACTGAGACGGGAAGGGTAAGATATGACCAACTGACGACCCTTTCTACTTGTGCGATTTGACCAACTGATCACCTATCGTTTGGATGAACTTAAGAATTAGGGGGTGCGTGTCTAAGTTTCTAGCGGCCGGGCATTCACTATTATAAATCTAGCATGTAGCGGTACTTAATGACTTGGCTTAAGGGACCAGGAACAACAGGACTTATGAGGGGACACCTGACTTCTCCTGTGGTGGCGTATTTTCTGATAGGTTAGGTGAATTGACCAGATGCTGTCCTCTCGAATTTGACCCCACCTGATGTAATTAGAAGTAAGTAGACGTAGAAATAACTAGCTAGGAGGATTAACTAGGTTAGCACCACTCTCCTCTATTGATTTCCCTTTATCCTTTATTTGCCTTATTTGTTTTATTCTGCATCTGTAGTTTAATTAATTAAATCCATATCAAAACTATTGTTAATATGTGACACCTAGACTTAGTAATAATCCATCACACATAGCTCTTGGGATGACCTCAGCTTTACTGATTACTATACTACACGCGACCGGGTACACTGCCCGTTAGTGCATTAGGGTAGACCATAGGTATAACGAGACATTATAATATTAAAACCTGGCCAGTAAAACCTGCATCAAGTTTTTGGCGCCGCTGCTGGGGAGTTATATTAGAATTTTTATTAAGTCTTTCATTTCGTTTTAAACTTTTCTCACGATCAAATTTCAAGTTTTCAGGTACCATGGAAGTTGTTAACATCGATGACCTCACTCTTGAGGAATACTTGGCGTTGACGAGAGCAGAACAAGGACCGGGTCTCGTAAGACCAGCAATTGGAGCGGATGTCCGTTTCGAAATCAAAGACCAATTTATGAGGGAGCTTTGTGCTAACCCTTTTTCAGGAAATAGGGACGAAGATGCATATGAGCACGTTGAAAATGTCCTATACATCGCAATCCTTTTCAACATTCCGGGCGTGTCTCATGATGCTATTATGCTTAGGGTATTCCCAATGACTCTTACTGGAGCTGAGGAAGATGGATCGAAAGATTTCCCGCCGGGGCAATTAATACTTGGGCGCTACTTAAGAAGCACTTTATTCAGAGATATTGTCCGCCATCGAAGATTTCTAACCAGCTTTTGGAGATCCATAACTTTAAACAAGAAGACGAGGAAACGTTGTATCAAGCCTGGGATAGATACAACGATCTCCTTTACAAGTGTCCTATAAATGATCTGAACAACCAGCAAAAGGTCAACATCTTCTACAAAGGAATTAACGTAACTACAAGGCAAATCTTTGGACTATCAAGGACCTATCCCAAACATGACTCCTACTCTTGCAATTGAAGCCATTCAAAAATGGCTGATCACTCTCAAAAATGGCACGAAGGAGGAAGTAAAAGAAACCAAGGCGGAAGTTTCGATGGAATTGCAGCAATAACCAACAAGCTTGAAAATCTCAGTCGAGATATGCTAAAAATCAGAGAAACCGTTCATGCCATCCAAGTCGGCTGCGAAAACTGTGGTGGGGGACATTTGACTAAAAATATTCCAAAAATTGACAAGGAAGATACGATCGAGGAAGCTAAATATGGACAGAATATGCCTTTCTACGGGGATAAACGTAATGGGTTCCGTGGAGGACCCCCACCGTATTATGAGCGTAATGAAAGAAGAGCTAACCTGGAGGAAATTATTAACAAGTACCTTGTGGATACTACCAAGAGGCAAAAAGAGCAAGAGGAATGGCTTAAGAATTTCCAAGATAATACAAATAAGAGCCTCTCTTCCCATGACAAATCACTAAAAAACTTGGAAACTTTAATTGGAAAGCTTGGCGACGAGGTGCAAAGAAGAAATGAGGAACAAAAGAGAAAATCTACTATATGTAAAGCTATATTCTCTGATAACAACAAGTACTCTGATGAGTCTGATACTAATGGCAAAAGTGAGTTACGCCGTAATCACACCTCAGAGTTACGGCGTAACCTGAATTCAAGCAAAGACACGGGCACCAAGGACGACAACCCTAAAAGGAGAAGTCATTGGTGTAAGGCTATTGCAATTGACGATGGGGAATGCTACAGCTAATGGGCCTCGTGTGATCCTCGGAAAACCTGCGATGGGGGAATTGATAAAGAAAGGGTAAAATATGACAAATACATGTGGACTACACTTAACGACAAAGAAAGGTTAGCCAAGTTCTCAATTAATGAAGTGGAAGGACCACCTATCAAGGATTAATACAAACCCTTAATCGTCATGGAAGATGAGATTACTCACGCTTGGCCAACGTGCAATCCTTTTCGTGAATATTGCAACGGAGGAGGTAATGTGAAGAACGAAGTTTGGATATGCCCACATGAATCTGGGAGGCATGACATTGATTTTGGAAATCTATCATTCAGAGAGTGGTATTCGATAAGATTCGGGGACGCGATAATTAATTCGGCTTTGTTCAGAAATCTGGAACTCAAATATGAAAAACATATTCTTCGAGGAAAAACCATTAAGCCCTTCGATGATATTCCTTCTGAAGATGACAATGACGAAGGAACTCAAAATCATTGGTGTGAACAAATTAAGACCAGTGACGGAAACGTTTGGGCTTCCTGCAACCCTTTTGAGTATGAATGTGACGGGGGAAGCAGCATTGAGAGAGCTGGGAAAGACGAGTTCCTATGGACTTCAACTAATGATTCTGAAAGAACAGAATTGCCTTGGCCTGATGATCTCGGTTTCAACGATTGGGTCAGAATCAAATACGGTAAAATTGACGTGTTGACTAAAGAGAAAATCTGGAATGGATGTATGAGTAAAGATCAACCTAACAACAAAATTCCTAATGAAAAATCAGAAGATGACACCAAGGACTCATCTAAGATAGAAAAAGAAGAATGCAATCAAATACTCGTAGAAAACAATGACCAACTTAAAGATTCCGATTCCGACGACGATGATTTTGATTATCTCGAGTTGCAAGGCGAAGACGGTTTCATTGACCCAGATGATGAAGTACACAAGAAAAGAAGATGCAAACTTCTTGGCATCCCGTTTAAGAGACCGCCACCGATTATAGCCGAAAAATATGAGTTTACGCGATATCATTTGGGACCTAAAGAAAATTTTTGCAAGATTCAAAAAATTGAAACCAAAGAATATCTCCGCACTGCCACAAATGTCGGTTGGGTCAGGCGTAACTTAATGAAAGATACAGAGGAGGTCGGGGAAGTCCAAAGGCCCCCATAGTAGCCCCGCGGCTCGGAGTCTAATTTAAAGATCAGAATAAAGAAAAGTGCTCTTTCGGGAGACAACCCGAATTATCCCTTTCTTTTGGTTTCTTTCCATTTTTGTAGGGTTTTGTGTTTTCTAACTGATAAGATCGTTTATGAGCCTTAGGGTTTAACAATAACATATACATACGCAGCGGAATAACAAAGAACAATTATGTTATTGACACAAGGTTTTTATTCTCTAACACTAACTTATCATAGACGTTTATAGGAACACGTCTACTAACTAAACTAATAACCTAGGCGTTTACAAGACTATACGCCTAGGACACACACACACCTTTACTAGACGTCTACATTATGGAAGACTTATATAAAACCTACACCTATGTCCTCTTTATATACTAGAGAATAAGGACTAATAATTAAAACTTCTTTTGCAAGCAAGTCCTTCCATCTTTTTGTAGGTTTCCTTCTAGTCATATTAAGTCCCTCTTGTTTCATTCTTTTTGTCTTATCAACTCAAACGTATAATTCCCAACAATCTTCCCCTAGTTGATAATGACAAAACCATTCTTGAACGAACTTCCCTAGAAGAAATTGAGATCAGGGATCTCACCATGAATGAAACAAGTATGTCTTCCTTTGTCTTCCCCTTAATCCATGTCATGTCACTCAAACATCTCTTCCCCTTTTTGTTATTATCCAAATAGGGAACATATGCAAATAATGATCTTGACCACCACGAACCAATATCATACTTCCAATCTAAGACTTCCAATGTTTAAAATCGCCCTCCATTACGCACCATTATAAAAATGGATTCAAAACAATAGAAAACTCCAACTAGCAGTAGTAATAATGATCAACAGTAGTAAAAATCAAACACTTCCCCTTGAGTGATGCATGTAGATCAAATGATTCTTCAAATCTGTAAGCTTTATGTAATGATTACTTGCGAAAAAAACCAAATATAACGAATTTGATGAAGAAGTAGAATTTCCCAAACTTGTATCTTAAATCTTGTACTATCCACAGAACTCCATACTTATACGAAACCAAATATAAGTAGACCGCAATCCCTTGACAAGAATCCTCAACTAGTATGAGACACTGAGCACTACAATGTAACTTCTTCAAGTGATAGCCAATGAGTGCATAGAGCATCATAAGAAAAATCACACATTGCTAGATTCATCAAGCTATATGATAAGAACACAAACTAAGTAATTCCACTTCACCTTCAAATAAGTGATAAATAATCCTCTTCGTAATCAATACTTCAATAAATCTCCAAAACGAGCTTTTAAATCCTTTTAAGAACAAATCACCAAACTCCTTGTGTGAGTGAACAATAACCTGTGTGTGTGTCATCCAAAAACCATAACAATTAATATGCTCAACTTCCCCTTAAATTGAAATCCATATGAAAAACAATACTTTTAAATTTAGAGCAGCAGTACTTTCAACAATAATAGTACTTTGAGAAGGAGCAGTATTTTTATCCAATCAGCATTACTTTCAAACATGGGCAAACAATACTTTCAATAAAATCTGCAGTACCTTGAAGCAGTACTTTCAACAAGACTTTCATCTAAACGTGTAGCACTTTCATAAGGAGACCAGCAGTACTTTGAAGCATAAGCAGTACTTTAAAAAATCAGTAGTACTTTCGTCAATAATAGCAGTACTTTCACATAATAGCTCAGATCGAAGATCCCTTTGGTGGAAGGTTAGATGAGTATATAGAGAACATCCACCTAAACTTTTGTTACGATCCGACGGTTAACGAAAACGTTATGATCGTTACAAAACAGTGCTGTAGTAACCTTACGAATTTTCTGCAGCAGACTTCGACACTGAATAACTTTTGATTTCGAACTTCAATTCACAATCCCTCTGGTGAAAAGTTAGATGGATATACTGAGATGCACCAGCAAAAATTTTAGCTCGATCCAACGGTTCAATAAAAAGTTATGCCCTCTTTAAAATAGTCCGGCAGAAAGTTGCGAATTTTGTAAAAAATCGATTTTCTTCCTTCTTTTTCGCCAAGAAACCTTGTGAATCCCTAGGTAAAGAGCTCCCTAAGCTCTGATACCAATTGATAAGATCGTTTATGAGCTTTAGGGTTTAACAATAACATATACATACGCAGCGGAATAACAAAGAACAATTATGTTATTGACATAAGGTTTTTATTCACTAACACTAACTAATCATAGACGTTTATAGGAACACGTCTACTAACTAAACTAATAACCTAGGCGTTTACAAGACTATACACCTAGGACACACACACACACACCTTTACTAGACGTCTACATTATGGAAGACTTATATAAAACCTACACCTATGTCCTCTTAATATACTAGAGAATAAGGACTAATAAATAAAACTTCTTTTGCAAACAAGTCCTTCCATCATTTTGTAGGTTTCCTTCTTGTCATATTAAGTCCCTCTTGTTTCATTCTTTTTATCTTATCAACTCAAACGTATAATTCCCAACACTAACCATTTTTGCAGGAAACGAGGAAGTAATTGCTGCTGCAGTTTGCTGATCTGACCAAAGTTACGGCGTAACTCATCTAGGTGATTACGCCGTAACCAACCCTTTAGCAGCAGAATTCTTGATGCATTACCAATTACGGCGTAATACCATCTCAGTGGTTACGCCGTAACCACTCGCTTTGCAGCTTATGTCAGGTTTTGCCAGTTACGGCGTAACTCCCTTAAAAGAGTTACGACGTAACTTTCCTCTACTTTAATTCTTTCATTTTAAAACACAATAACCTTGTATTAGTATTTTAAATGAACTTTGTGGGTGTGTTCCCTGTAAACCCTCACGAGACTTCACTCGTCCACTTAGGACACTAAGTGGTTTAGAAGGCTTGTTGCATTCGCAAAATGCAACCGTGATTCCTACGAAAGTGAGTTAGGTTTGTTTTTTATTTTTGATTTTTAATTTTTTCTTTTTTAGAATTATGCTTGTTGGTAGTGTCATTTCAGGGATTGAAGTTTGTTCATGATGCTCATACGAAGGCACGTCTCTTTTTCGTGGGCCTTCCTTCTTTATGGAGCAAATTTCAGGGAAGTTCTAGCTCTAAATCTAATTTTCTCTTCACCTTTATTTAATGCTTAGTACAAAAGGGACTTGTACAATTCAAGTGGGGGGGAGTAGAATTATCTCTTGAACGTTATTTTGCCCTCGTTTTCTAGTTTATTTTGAAAAATTATGCCATTTTTAAAATTTTGACATGTTTTTCTTAACCTAACTAGATTAGACCTTAGCCGAGCACATACAACCCTTGATATTATATGGTGAGATTAGCCTTATCCGTTTCCAATATTTTACCCCAAATCCACCAAATTATGAGTGTGCCGGTAGCTTGTAAACTTTAGAACTTGGCCTTTGCATCAGTTCGAGACCATAGACGAGGTATCTTGAGTTAGCTCGATGTATTTGGACTTTTCAGTTTTAGAAGGCAATATTATAGGATTATCACCCAAACAGCCTACCATTGTGTGTCAATCGATTAGTCACCTCGACTTTTCGACCCCCATGTGAAACCCTTTTGTTGCACTCACCTTTAGTGCAAGATACCCCTAGATACACCCTTCTGAGCCATTCCTTTCATTTTGGTAACCTGATATATTGTTTCGATACACCTATACACCCTAGCCTACCCTGTAGTCTTTATTTGTGATTGGGAAGTAATCATTTGCCTAAGTTCAAGGTTCGAGTGGAAAAGTTCGGAAATCACGCTTTCATCGACAACATTTCTGAAGATCATTGAAGACCCCCCGAATTCACATTGTTCATCTCAAGTGGGAGGATATTATGTTTAGTATTTATTGTTATGTTGAAAAAAAAAGTGATTCAAAAAAAAAAGAAAAATAGGGGTTGTTATGTTATTGTAAAGTGCGATGTTATAAGCACTGTAGTATGAGATTTATAGATTTAGTATCGAGGAGGCCACCTCGGTCACATTTGAAGATTAGAGTTGGTGAATATGCCAACAGTTTGAGAAAAAGGTAGTGTGCCCATCACGACGTCCTCTAATGACACATCTACCTTATATTTCATGATTCGGTTTCTTGACTTCAAAGCTTGAACTTTGGGCGGACAGTAAGTGGTGATGACTTCATTATAGATTTAGACTACCTGTTTGTTTTTCATTTTACACCAATTATATATCCCATGTCTTATCCTACCCTTTAGTCATGAAGCGTGTCTAGGTGATGCAGCGAGCAATCTTTGGTGTCTTGGCCATGGATTTGGTCATGTACCACTGGTTTTGTCCACTTCGCCATGACATGTTAGTAATGACGAGTCACCCCTTAACCTTTTTCGTGTCTACCCATGTTGCCTTCGAGAATTGTTTATCCCTTAACTCTAGTGGTGGAGATTTGTGTAACCGCCAAGCTTATGATAGAATACACGCTATGACTGTGCGATTGAGTGATCACCCCAAAATTGACACTTAGAATAGTTGAGAGATTTGAGTGTTTTGTTTCCCTTTCGTGAGGTGTTCGGCTTTGTTTTATTCTAGCATAAGGGATTTGTAAACTTATATTTTCCAGGTTATGGGATATATCTTTTTAGGAATCTTTCTAATAAGGTCTACTTGAGGGCAAGTAGAGTTCAAGTGGGGGGATATTTGATAACATCAAATAGTCCTGATTATTAAGTGTCAATTTCCCCCGATAATGCTTGTAATTTATATCATTTATATGGATTTACGCTTGTTTTCCATTGTTTTCCACTTTCAGGTAAATTACGAGCATTGGAGCTAAAGAGACGTGGAACTGGAGAAATATCTGAAGATTTTATCACAGTATGCTACTTTGAAGAAGTTACGGCGTAACTCGTCTCTCACATTACGCCGTAACTATTGCGTGACTTAGAAAACCAACTTATAAGAAGGTTACGGCGTAACTCTTCCCAAAGGTTACGACGTAACTATATTAGGTCAAATGAGGTTCCACGCCGCTGATACTTACGCCGTAACTTCTGCATCAACTACGACGTTACCGAGTTTATTGAAGACTACGGCGTAACCACTCATTAGGTTACGCCGTAACCAGCAGATCTAGTGCAAAATACGAGGAAATAGAAGGTTACGGCGTAACTCCTATATTCGTTACGCCGTAACCCAGATCTGGCCTATAAATACCCCACGAATTCTAGCATATCTATTTATTCCATTCCACACACAACACTCAGAGAACGTGGGAAAAAGCTCAAGGCTGGTCTAGAGGAGCATACGGAGCTGTCTCCAAGGGAGAAATCACTCCCCTACGATAAGCGTTAGCGTTTTATATTTCTTTTACTTTCAATTCATGTATTTCGTACCTTTGAATATTGAATTGGTTTGCATGATTAATATGAGCGGCTAAGCACCTCTTGGTGCTGGCCTAGTTATGATTCCTTAATTGTTTTGTCTATGTTTACTTTACTTCCGTACAATTATTTCTAAGTGTATGCATGCATAGTTTATTGGTAGCCACCCTTGGTTCGGTAGTGTTAAATGGCGGTAGAGGCCAATTGCCTAGGAAATATGACCAACTGACCCTAGGTGAGCGGACTGAGACGGGAAGGGTAAGATATGACCAACTGACGACCCTTTCTACTTGTGCGATTTGACCCACTGATCACCTATCGTTTGGATGAACATAAGAATTAGGGGGTGCGTGTCTAAGTTCCTAACAGCCAGGCATTCACTATTATAAATCTAGCATGTAGCGGTACTTAATGACTTGGCTTAGGGGACCAGGAACAACAGGACTTATGAGGGGACACCTGACTTCTCCTGTGGTGGCATCTTTTCTGATAGGTTAGGTGAATTGACCAGATGCTGTCCTCTCGAATTTGACCCCACCTGAAGTAATTGGAAGTAAGTAGACGCAGAAATAACTAGCTAGGAGGATTAACTAGGTTAGCACCACTCTCCTCTATTGATTTCCCTTTATCCTTTATTTGCTTTATTTGTTTTATTCTGCATTAGTAGTTTAATTAATTAAATCCCTATCGAAACTATTGTTAATCTGTGACACCTAGACTTAGTAATAATCCATCACACATAGCTCTTGGGATGACCTCGGCTTTATCGATTACTACACTACACGCGACCGGGTACACTGCCCGTTAGTGCATTAGGGTAGACCATAGGTATAACGAGACATTATAAATATTAAAACCTGGCCAGTAAAACCTGCATCAGAGGCATACGCAGTAGTGGTACTCATCTTAAAAAGGCCAGTTGCTAAAACTTTTTGTTTCTCGATAACCGCTTTTTCTTTTTCAACAATCTTTTCTTTTTGCTTGGTTAAAGCAGGTTGAGTGACTAGTTTTGACAAATCATTTTTCGCATTGACTTTTGGAGGAAACTGAGAAACATACCTTTTTGGTTTGGAAACCGGTTTGGGAGCATTTGTTTTCTCCTCAGTCAATGGTTTTGCAATCTTAGTATCCACAACCTTTCCTTTTTGACATTCCAGCTGAGCTCTCAAAATATCGTTATGCTCTTTCATGTCCTTGTAGGCACGCTCATATGACATTTTGTCATACTTACATTTCTCAGTTTTTCGATCAAGTTGTTTAAAATAGGACACATTTTTTTTTCAAGTTTTTCATGACCTTTTTTATATTTTAAAACAATTGCTGAGGTCTTAGACTGAAGTCTTTCATGGTCTTTAACAGAATACGTTTGTAGGATAATGGACATAATATCGGTAGTAATAATATCTTCAAAGAGAGAATCATTTAAATTTTCCAAAACTTTGATATTTTCACAACATTCATTAGCTTTCTTTACCAATGATTTAAGGTCCTTGACAAAGTCACATGTTTCTTTCAAAAATGATTGTTCAAAATGAATTACCCTTGCACTGATGTTATTTAGTGGACTGGCAATTTCAGTTTCAAAAACCTTTTTCATTTCTACATGAAAACTTGAATACCAATTGTTAATACTGATGTTGGTTTTAGATTTAACAACCTCTTGAAGTTGCCCAATTCTAGTTTTAACGACATCTAAAAATCTTCTTGCATCACTTGAGTTAAAGGGATTGTTTGAAGACATTTGTTCCATGTTCGAAAATGATTTTGAGACAACTATTGGTTTTGAAACTGGTTTTGACACTTTGTTTGAAACACTGGGCATTATGGATAACTTTGACTTTTCTTTTTGAGGAACAAAAGTAACTGCAGAAAGTTTGTTAAGTTTGTTGTAATCAATTGGTTTTATTTCTGGGTTCTTTTGTTTCATTTTTGATCTACCCTCTTCAATAAGTTCTAACGTTTCATGAGAATCACGAACATTGACGGGTTCATGCTTATCTAACAATGCTTTACCATTATACAAAACATTCTGTTCTTTCTAAGCTTTCTTGAGTGCACAAGGAGTTTTGTTACCAAGAGCCATTTTTTGTGTTGTATGGTAAAACGGATTTGTTAGATTGATTATTATATTGACTGTTTGATCTGAATGACCCGTTGTAACAAGTAAATTTTCCAATTTGTTGATTTTTTCATATTTCACAAGAATTTCATTCAGAACAAAATCTTCTCATTTTGAAAAATCACCTTTCAACTATTTCTTCTCTTTTTCAAGATCAGAACAAGTTGCTTTTTGTTTAGAAAGTTGGTTTTTAAGATCAGAAATTTCCTTATTTAAAGATGTTATTTTCAAGCTCAAATTAACATCAAGTGTGGCATACTTGATTTGCAATTGTTTTTCTCTTAAAACGGAATGTCGATAACCAGTTTCTAATTCTTACTCTTTGTTTTTGTTAAATTCAAAAGCTTTTTCATTTTCCTTGTACCTCGCAAGCTCAACGGTCAATTTCTCATTCGCGGCCTTAACATCGCGATTGACCTTTTTAACTTTTTCAATCTAAATTCCACAATTTTTGATGAATGTTTCAAATAAGGCACGTGTTTCCTCATCAGTCTCAGTATACTGTGCAACAGAACCTCCACTAGGATCCACATATGGAGTTACAGAGTTAATATTGCTACTACTCGGATCATCCAGCTATGTATCATAAATGGGTGCTGGAGTCACAGAATCCTGTTCCTCATGAGTAGACACGTCAAATATGACTTTATTATAGCATGGATCAATGATTGGTACCTCAGAGACTGCGTTGGCGTCATAAACAGGAGGTGTGTCAGAATCAATGTCGTACTTAGCCTCCTGAATATTTGCCATGAAGATACAGTTCACAACACTCAATTGAATCCATAATAGCTATAAAGTCATGTTCGTCAACACTCAATTGAATCCCTGCTTCTTCCTTTGGTACCAACAACAATGCTTTATGAAGATACGTTGAATCCTTCTTTCTCGGCTTAGTAGGGCAATTCCTTACACTATGACCAACTCCATGACAGTTGTAACACGTAACCTGATTAGCCTGATTCACATTACCATAATTCCCAACAACTGGAGCTGCAACAATCCCATTCGGATTACCCACTGTTCTGTATCCAACTGATTACCACATTCTTACCCATCTGATTACCATTATACGGAACCATTTGATTTCCAGCATATTGACTTGCATTCTGCATATTCTGATTATCCATGTGAAATCCAATAGCATATTCTTGTTGATTCCTAATAACTCCAACCATTTGTCCTCCTTGACCAATATTCAAACCCTACTATGCAATCTGCCTGTTGCGAGTGTTTGATGAAATCCTTTGGTTATTGTTAGTTGGTGTGGAATAGCGTCCTTTGAATACTTTAGTCAAATAAGCAAATGCATTAGACAAAACCTCTGATTGTTTAGCTTCAACGTCAGTGATCCCTGGCTCCTAGTATTGTTGTTGAATGACTTGTTGTTCTGGTGGATAGAATTGTTGTTGAGGGATAATAATTTATGGTTGTAGAATTTAATGTTGCATGTTGTTGTTAGTGGAAGATGATGAAGGTTGCTGTTGTGTGATCACTGAAGTTTGTGTTTGTGTAGTTAGTGCCAAGAGATCATGATTCTTTGCCATTCTTTATTTTCTTACTTCATTAACTTATGCTTGGTTTTGCTTTAGAAAATCATAGAGCTGGTCAAAGTTCACCTTGTGTAAGTCCTTTGTCTGATTGACAATTGATGCGTGGTCTAGGGTCGAAAGACTTCCCTTTCTAAGAGCAAGCTTTACAACCCACTAGGCAGTGTACCTAATCGTTGCAGTGTAGTATGGGTAAGCCCAGGGGGTTGATAGTTCTCTAGGGGAATAGAGATGCTAGTCGAGATGTATGACGAAAAGGCAAGGGTGAGGGTGATTCTTTTTAGACTTTTTGTATTTTTTTAGAAAGTAATGAAAATCTTGGGGTTTGAAGGAGTGAGGGTTTGGTATTTTACCAATTAAACTAATAAACAAAATGATAAAAATAAAAGCTATGGATTATATGAAGAGTTCTTATAATAACTAAAAGCGTGTTTACTTAGATTTACTTACTCCCTAGTTATCTTTTATTGGTCGGTTGAATTGTCACATCCTCGCTTAATTGATGCATTGTATTCCATGTTTTAATCATAGGGCGGTGCCAAATTCCCTAATTCTATGAGTGTAAGTCTCCTCTAGAACACCAGGGATCGGCAAGTACCAAAGTATCTCCCCCGAATATCCTAGTATCCTCAAGCCACAACTCACGTAATAAATACAACGGGAGCCTAATAGTGCACTCTAAAGCTAATAATCGCTATTTAGGACGTTTAAGCTCGCAACAATGGAAGAAGAAGCCAGTTTTCCTTAATCTAGCGTGATAACCAATTACACAAGAGACAACCTAACAATAATTAATAACTAGGTTTCATTGGATCTAAGCAAACACTAATTAATTTAGTTACACATGATAGAGATGCAAGAACTCAAGCAAACAATGAAACATAGATTAAACATGGTTATAGATTTGATAAACAAACTTATGTTGAAGCAATAAATAGGGTTTAGAACCCTAAGACACATAATACGGAAATTTCGAGGTCTATATAAAGATTTTACAACTGCGACGGCGTCGCCTTTTGCTGGTGACGCTGTCTGATCGCGGTCATTAGGTTTTCGTCTTTGCCAAGTCATCACTAGGACGACATTGGGTAGACGACAGCGACGCCATCTGGGTTGTATCTGACGTCATCTTGAGAAAGATTTGATCGTCTGGCGTAGAAAGATGGAGTGACGGCCATGTTGAGATACACGTGACGTCGTCACTTGTTAGGATCAAAAAGTGACTTGAGCCGTCGCTTGAGAATGTTTGGACCACGTTGTGAGTGACGGTGTCGTCCTTGTGTTTGGGACGTCGTCCGGACCACTGTTTCAGCCTTGTTTTCTTGATTTTGCCATTTTCTTCATGTCTTCGCTCCTTTTCATCCAAAAATGCTCCATTCCGGCATTTTGCTTCCAAATGACCTAAAATGTGAAAAGGAACGATGTTAAGCAGTAACGGATATAAAATGCAACAATTTAGGGCTTAAATGACCCCTTAAAAACGTATGTTTTAAATCCTTATCAATAATTGTGACATGTCTTCCCCCTTCTTCTTGAAGATTGTTGAGGAATTTGATGATACACACGATTGTTCTGGGTGTCAACTTGTTTCTACTTAACTCATTCATCAATGTGCAAAACCTTCCATAGTAGGATTCAATAGATTCTCTTGGAGTTGATGTAAACTTTTCCCATTCAATTAGTAGCTTGTTCTCCATGTCTTGTTGTCCAATTTCTGTTCCATAACATAGCCTTCTAACGCATTCCCATATATCGTAAGTAGTTTCACAGCTATCTACTACAGCAAAGATCTCTCGTGGTAATCCCAGTTGGACGATGTCTATTGCCATGTCTTATGCTTCGATCTGCTTCTTATCATCTTCATTGTATTCTGATTTAGATTGATCACGAAAATGTGGTTGAAAGGAGGTGTTGCATCAGGATTTCCAGGGTCTTGGATTTGTCATGGCTTAAAGGGTCCGTTCTTAATGGATTGAATCACGAGTTTTCCATTAGGTTTGGTTTTGATATAGCGAAGGATACAACTTGTCCATTGAAGATATCCACCTTTTTCTAGCATAGGAGGACGGTTTTCAGCATCGGCTGAATGAATGTCTTGCTGAGTTGCCATTGATGAAGGTATGCGTGATAAAGTTGATGTAGTATCGATTCAACGATAAAGGATTTGTGTTTGATGTAGATTAAGCTCGGTTGTTGTAGTAAAAATTAGGTCTGAAAACTTAAAACGTCAATAACTTATGTTCGGAGCGATTTTGGGGCTTGAGGGTTGACTTAAACAAGCATTAGTTGTTCAAAATTTTGTTCTCTTCGTTCTCACGGTCGTTTTGATAGGTAATTCGCTGAAAACGGAGTTACGGTTCAAAATTTATGGCTGTTTGAAATTTTGCTGAAAATTTTGTCCAAATTCGTAAAGTTGGTCTTAGTCATAAACTTGTTCCTTATTCGTAAGATTGTATCTTAGTCTTAAACATTGTGCTTAGTCGTAAACTTCGTCCTTAGTCGTAAACTGAGTCCTTAGTCGTAAGCTTAGGTCTTAGTCGTAAACTGAGTCAATAGTCATAAGACTTAGAAAAACCAATAAAATCTTTCAAACTTATCTAAGCTTAAAAGATATCAGAAGTCGAAGTATTGCACAAGCTTATCCAAGATAGGGAAGTATTGAGTACACCTTGATCTTAGAAGAAATTGAAGATTGACGCTTATTCGTAAACTGTATCCTTATTCGTAAACTGTCTGCTTACTCGTAAACTTTGCTGCTTACTCGTAAACTTTGCTGCTTGCACATAAACTTTGATGCTTGCTCGTAAGATCAGGGTTTTGACCAACCTTATTTGTAAAATAAGGGTTTTGACTGCTTACTCGTAAACTTAGCACTTATTCGTAAAATGACCAAAATTCTCCAAATACGTATTATGCTTAAAATACACGCTTTCCACTAGTTTCTTTTGATCAAATCTCTTAAAAAACACTTAAATAACAAGAAAGTTTAAGACTTAAATGGTAAAAAAGAAATTTGATGATGTTCGTAATATGGTATAAACCTAGAAACGAGTTGAAAACGATTTTGAAGCTAAAAAGAACAAAACTTTTTGCTTTTTCTAAGTTTTTAAACACTATATCAACCTTAAAACTTTCCAAGCTTCAAGATTTGAGTGAAAGAATCAAAGAAGAATGCAAAAGAACTTGAAAAACACAAAGTAAATCTATGAATATAAGATAACACACACTCCTAAATCATTGTTTGAAGATTGATACCACTTGTAGGACCTTAAATATCAACTTAAATATCACGTAATAACCTTGGTCACTTGAGATATATGCGTGAGTTAGAGAGATAAACTAGAGAGATGGAACAGAGAATTATATTTCATAAAATACACACTTACACACTCAAGCACAACTTACAAATAAGACTTATGGTGGCTTTTATACTAAAAGAGAGAATGCCCTAATGGGCTTGGCCATGGACTCGTTGGACTTGGATTGGATTGGATTGGATTACACATTATATAAGGCTAGCTTATACATAACTACTAACCTATTAGCTTAGCCCAATCCACGAGCCCATTGACTATTCTATTACAATATCTAAGACACGTTACAAAGTTCCTAGTCATGAATGACCATCACTTTCTATTAAAGCTAACAATGTTTTTTACTTTCTTGTCCTAAATTTATTTTTAATTACTTTCTTCTAGAATAACTTGTGGACTAAGGGTCCTAATTCAATATGTTTATATTTAATTAATTACATGATTAAAAATATATAATTAGTTTTAATTGAATGTAATTAGTGAAAAATATTTATTTTAAATGTGTTTAAAAAATATTTATTCACTTGGGTTCTTTGATCACTCGACGAGTTTTATAAAAACGTTTTCATACGTTGTATGAAATGCAAGTCGAGGTTTGAAAATACTTATTGACTCTAAAAAGTATTTTACACATTCTCAATGGTTTGTTAAATGGTTTGATCATGATGCAACTTAACAAACATATTCGAAGCTGTTGTTGAAGCATGTTGAGAGGTGTTGATGAACGCATGCATTGATGCTTTGTGTAAATGAGCAACTTATACATTTTACATTATGTATTAAAAGTTACATGTTTGTCATCATTAAAACATAAGAGACGTTTAGGTGAAATGGAAAGTTACTTGTTTACACTTCCTTCTCCCCCTTTTGTCGAAGCAAAAAGGTGGGTGCCCCGATATGTCCTTTACAATACCTATTTTATCTTGTTTACACTCCCCAAAAAGAAGAGCTTGCATCATCCCTATGAAGTTATATTTCCATCCTCGTAGCTCCCCCTAGATCATTGTTTCCCTTTGTTTATTTACCCTTGTTGTTAGCGAATCCATGGATCAAATTACTTATTAAGGCTTTCCTACATCAAGGGTTAGTTTCGTACAACATTATATATAGTAATAAGAGCAATATCATATGGACGAAAGGTATATATCAAATATTTGAAGCTATAAGATGCATAGGAGATGATGAGAGCTACAATATATGATAAAGATACACATAGCAAGACACTATCGGGGAATAATTTAAGCTAATCTTAGATTCTTAGGAGCATGAGTAACAAGGAGATTTGTAATAGTGTGTTGGAGAGATTCTATGATCCTAAAAAAAGTTAAAGTATTAAGAAGGGTGAATTAGGAGTAAATTGGAGAGACTTAAAAAATGATAGTTGTCACTTTTGACCACCTGCGGATCCGTATTTTCTACTGACGGATCCTTAAAATACGGATTCGTAGACCGTGAAATCCTAAAAAATGGGCAGAACTGCTGTGCAGTTTCACTTAGCCTGAAAATGTCCAAACTAGAGTCGTAAGATGTGTTCTCATGCAATGTATGACCTTAACAACAAATAATAACACTTAAGTAACATATACGAGATGCAAATCGTTGTTTTAATTGCGCAACGTAAATGATGAAAGAAACATAACGAGATGAGTTGAATGACAGAAAACGAGTTGTTGTTACTCAAAAACGCTTAATGGTCACAAAATGACCGACATTCTTGGTATAATTGTACGACCAATCACACCGAAAAGAATGAAATTTGTTCATTAGTTGATACACAAAATTATGGGAATGACTTCTTCCAAGTTGTCATCGGGAAAGGAAATTAAAACATCAAATGACATTATCATCTATCAAAGATGATGATTTGGATTCGGATAGACTTTCGTCAATGGTAAGATTGAGAGATTTCTAAATCCTCAAGATTTGTTTGTTAAACACTATGTGTGCTTTCTTGATTGGGGTTGTTCCAGGAAAACACCGTTGTAAGACTTTAGGTCGAACTTGATGAGGAAAATGATGACGTCAAGGATAATTTGTTGAAAATACATACTCTAGGTGTGAATGAAAAGGATTCCGTATTATAGGTAAGTGCGGGACTAATGAAGGTGTTGAGCTATGGTTGGCAATGATGATTTTGATTAAAATATTGTTTGCACTAACAATAATATACATGGTGTGTTTCAAGTGAGACGAAGATTATGTGATTCTAATGAGAGTGAGTCTTTCTAATGGATTTGAGACAATGGAGCTATACGGTTATGGTTCAGTTGTCCTAGACTCCTAAATTCTACAAAGTGGTAAGATGTGAGGGATTACATTATTCCAAATGTGAATGTATGACAACACTTTATGATTCTAGTTATGTGTTAGAGATGATTTCGACATGTGAGGGATTTCGTGTGATTGTGTCCTTATACACTTTGAGTATGATGATTACAAGGATCAAGGGATATCAAACTAACTATCACTGTCAAGAGTGAAGTATAGTTAAAGGTTTGCGCGTAATGGTTAAGGTGTGACTTGTGAAGTTTGAGGACAATTGATATAAGGGTTGAAGGTTCTAAAAATAATCATCACTATCATGAGTTAAGTCTTGTTGTAGGGTTGAGGTTCTACTTATGTATCATCAATGTATGAGTTGGAGGTTCTTAACCTAACTATGACTATTAAGAGTTAAGTGTAGGCATATAGTCTGTTTGTAAGGTTTTAGGAATGATTAATGGAAGGGTTGAAGGTTGTTGTAACAAGACTTATTGCACAAGAGAGAAAGAATAGTGAAGTGATCATAAAGCATTTCCAAACACATGATGTGTTTTTCTCTTGACGAGGTGTTGGCATAGAGAAATGATTTTGTGGTTACGAGTTTTGAACCAATTGTGGGATTGTATATTTAATTGCGGATATTTGGACGTGGCTAAGAAATGTGTTCTCATGTGCTAGAGTAACGTGTGTGTTCTTGAGTGTTTAACAAGAGACTATATGTGTATGAGTATGTTTTCCCTCCCCCTTAATAGTTGGCAATTTTATATAATGTGTTGAACGACGAATGAAATATGAAGAAGAAAACAAATGTTGACGGAAGCGATGAACTTAGTAATGACGGATGATGGTCAGCATACAATGAAATTTATCCGTGAAGTCATGTAGCTCTTCTTGAACATTGTGAATATTCACATGACGAGGCGTGTGGTTACCTAAGATGAGGTAAAGTATATGGTGGAGATAGGTATTGTGGATATGAGGCATTGTATCATCTAAATGATGGTTAAGGTGTGAGTGAGACTCGATTTGGAAAGTAAGGATAGATCTAAGTTGTAGAGGTGTAAGTGGACAGGAGCGAGAAATTGTGTACTTAGGGATTTATCGGGTCAATAAAGATGGACTATAGGCATATACACCATTGATTTTTCTGGTAAATTTTCTGGGTATTATTGTTTCGTCTTCTGTGATTTGGGTTGCTAGAGGGAACTATGCTATGTGATAAGTGTACATCGGGGCATATTTGGTGACTTGGATGCATTCAATGTGAGTTATGTTGACATGATTGATAAATATTTAAAACATACGTTTGAAGGGGGTCATTTAAGCCCTAAATCGACACATTTTATATCTGTTACTACTTAAAATCATTCATTTTCACATTTTAGGTCTTTTGGAAGAAAAATGCTGGAATGATGCATATTTGGACGAAAAGGAGCAAAAACATGAAGAAAAAACAAAGTCAAGATCAAAGGCAGTTTTGTAAGCCTGACGGCGTCCCAACCAAAGGGCGACGCCGTCCCTCAGGAAGTTTTCTAATTAGAATGCAAGCGACGGCTCAGGTGAAAAAGAGGTTCTAAATCATGACGGCGTCACGCCTAATCTCTTGAAGGCGTCTCCCTTAGTTTCTACACCAGACGTCTAAGAACCCTCTCAAGACGACGTCCTTCATGAAGACAGACGGCGTCACACTCCTCAATTGACGCCGTCCCAACGATGACTTGACCCAAACGAAACCCTAAAGACGGCGACCAGACGACGTCACCAGCAAAAGACGACGCCGTCGCACTTGTAAATCTATATATATAATTCGATTTTCTGCATTTAAAGAGGTAGAATTTTGGAGAGCAAACCTTAGTTCGTGTGTAGTCCGACTTGGACAGTATTTTAGGGTTCTAAACCCATCTTTACATCATAAGATAAGTTTGTTAATCCATATTATCATCGTGTCTACCCTAAGTTTAATTGTTTGTGTGTATGCTTGATGTAGCAACCCGTAATTTTTCATAAGGTAAAATGACTATTTTACCCATTGACTTTTTAAACTTGACCTTTGACTTTGACTTTCGACTATTTGACTTTTACCGTAACGTAAAAGCAAATACGATAACCGGTAGTAACTAGTAATGTTCCTTGTGACCAACACAAGACTGCGATAAGTCTATATGTTCAAAATACTTTATTTTCACCAATAATCATAATTTATATAAACTATTACTATTTTATCATTTTTAAGTATATATGTTACTTTTTACGTAAGACGCGTACTCAAACCTACGTTATTAAGTTTCAACAACATAGACGCACCCTATGAGACTTATCACACATTTATATACCTAGTTAGAGTATATTAATAAGTTTAGACATTTTTATAAGTATTACGTTTTTACGTTACCTAGTTTTAAGTTTTGTGACTTAAGGGCTTAACGTTAGTAATTACCGGGACCAAACTACACCTCATAAACTAAAACTTATCAAAACAAAACACACATTTATCACCTCACCATGAGGTGGATGAATTTGGTGTCTCACCAAGGCCACATGACTTGGTTATAACACTCATACCTTATAAACATGACACCTACAATTCTTTGCCTTCCACCAAGTACATAACCCCAACAAACACTCATTAGGACATGCAAATTTGATAAGAAAACCACCAAATACTCTCTTCTTCCTTATTGGGTCTTTCACCATCAATTCACCATCACCATCATGTTTTGATCTTCAAGCTACAAGTTATACTACAAAAGTGAAGGGTTTAGGTAGCTAGTTATGATCCTTGGGTTGTTTTAGTGATTCTATGGTTAAATTTGTTGGGATTTTAGATCAAGTTAACCATTAACCTCTACGAGTACGCAGCGGATATTGGATCTAGTTAATACAATTATGTTACCACGTAATTAATAAACACATAATTAATACAATATTAATTAATTAAAATGGAATAAAGAAGGCTAACCTTGCTTGGCAATTGAACTCTAGTAACGGAACAAGAAACCCTGCTAAACTCAAGTATCTAAAATAGATACCTCGAAGAGTATCACACACAAACCCGATTAACGTATACGTTCGATAAAGAAGCTATTCGAGAACGTAATAATAAAACCAATCAACTAATTGACCACTTGAATAAGTCACAAGCATAAAACCTCCATGAACAATTCTTTACTGCCGCGGAACCAAATAAAACAACAAAACTGCTTTTTTCATCTTTACCCGATATCGGATAACATGTCCGATATGTGTTTCGGCTTTGTCCGAGAAGTGAAACAAACAAAAGCCTTCAAATCTTGCTGCCAATTCAATTCAACTAGGAATATTAGGAAACAAGTACACTAATCCACCAAATACCTAAACACTTGGATTGATTAGAATCAATGCAAGTTTAGGAATCAAAGAATATAAAAACCCTTAATTAGATTTGAGTGCAAATCATTTTTGGAAAAGAAGCAGGTAACTTTGGTTTGGCTTTTGGATATTAATGCATCGTATGTCACATGTAGAATGTAAAAGGGTATATGTCTTTTTATAGCAAAACAAAACAACCCTTTACTTGGGTTGTAGCTTGCTCGACAATTCACAAGCCCAAGTAAAACATTCACTTTACTGCCCATTGTTTGGAGTAGTCTAGGGCCCAAGGCACACCACCAAACCGACCCATTTAACTAGCTAAACAACTCATGGGTCGTGAACAATGATCGGGTCAAGTAACATGCATATCGGGTATTAATTCAAGTAGTTATAATACGTTCGACACGTATACTCGTGTTTATCGTGTGTGCCCCCATCGGCTCACATACTTTTAGTTGTTTTGTCGTGTTTACAACTCCCACAAACCAACAGCTCCCACTTGGGAGTTGGTGTGTCGAATGGCACACAAAACTAACGACGGAAACGCCTAGCAAACGCTCTCACTCGCTTTTTAACTAAAAGTGTCTGAGAGAATAGTTTCGTAAAAGTTTCTCAGAAGCATGGTCATTCAATGTCTTGCTCTAATCATCCTTTGTTATAGATACCGTTAAACCATGAATTATGGATCTCAAATCATTCCATATAGTTTAACCATTTAGAATCTCGTTATAGAATTTAATTAGATATACCAAATGTAATCAAGTATCATCTTGCATTACCCTTTGGGTTCGGCCGAACAATTATCTTATTAAATCTGAAGAGGCGCCATGGTATCTTTCTGCACATATCAAGTGGAGTAACAAATCCTTTATTGACTACAAGTGTTGTGGATGCCGCTTCACATCACCCAAATATAGCTTTATAACTACCTTGTTCGATAGCGTTTATGATACTTACAAAAAATAATATCCACACATAACAGAACTTGCTTGTATCTCAAGTCTAAGGATGAAGATAACAAACCATTTTCAATATTTTACTTATGACAAGGATCCAAAAGTAAATGTTTGAAAGTTGGGGAATCCAATATGCATCTCTAGTGAATACATATGAGTTTAAGGAACAATCCAATTCGTTAGAATTATAACTAACACTCACATTTGCCTTATCATAACAATATTCCCATATTATTAACTGACAATGGACATATTTAGAATAATAAAATTATTCAAGGATTAAATATGCAAATATAGGATAACAATTATTATATGAATGAATAACAAATACCAAGTATCTTTATTCATCATAAAGTAAAATTGTCTATCAATCCCAATTATCCAAATACTAAAACAGATATGCATGAAACTCATTTAGTAAGTTGAACCCTAATGTTTCCAACATTCTCAACCTTTCTTTAAAAGAAAAACTAAATAGTTATCTGAGTAAACTTTCTGAATACTTATTTCAAATATCACATATAGTGAGTAATTTGAAATATAAGATGAGTGTCTTATCTCATATGCTCATACTATTGCAAGATTATAGTATGGAGATGTTGTCTTACCTCGCATGAGGTAGTAAAAGTCAACAACATACTGACATCATCTTACAGTTTCTAAAAAGTGCAAAGTATTCTCATTCATTAATGTGTAATGCAACAATGCTCTATGTTGAGCATAACTAGTTAGCATATTTATCATAAAAGATGAAATCCTAATACAACTAGTATTAATAATCCTCTAGCATCATTTGTACTTATACAACATTATGCTTTAAAATTCGTAACGCTTATAAAAGCAATAATCTAAACACACTCAATTAGATATTGTTGTTGTCAGCTCATTTTGATCTTGTACAAAAGCAACAACTAGTCTTATACACAATATAATATATACATGATAAACCCTTAGTTAAAACAACACAAGGTTTCCATCCATGTAAATTATTCCAAGTGAAATATACCATTTTAAGACTTGCTCAAATGATATATTGCATTTGTGTCAGACTTAATTTTCCGCATTTGTTTATTCAAGATAAACATTTATTCCAAAGTTGTTTGTTTTATTCCCAGAATTTCAAGTGAAGTTTCATTCCAAGCTTAAGGATAACTATCTAGCTTAAACAGAATGATATCTACAACATGTAAATTTTAAGGAAAAACTCAATGCTCCCACTCAATGTCAGATGTACTCAAGAGTTATCTTAATTCAATTAGAATCATATTGTAATTAAATTCAAGATCTCAGCTCTTAGATGCATGATCCAATCCAAAACATGGATTGCTCAAATTTTGTATACTACATAAAGATTATATAGATTCATATCCCTTTTGATTACACACCGTCCTCGCAAAAGGTAATCATAAAGAAAGAGTTATAAAATCTAATTTGTCATATTCAACATACAAATCATATGTACGACAATTAAATATCTTTATATAATTAATGCATGTATTATATAAGAAAATTTAATCACAGTCAATTGCTTAAGTATGATTAAAAACTTCTTATTAAATGCCAAACATTAATATGTATACAATTTTGTCCTTGTGAGTCATTCTTCAAAAGAAACTCATTCCAACCTCATAGGTTAATTGTTAGGCGAAATAACAATCAAGCTCAAAACTCAATTAGCCTTTTAAGGACTGCAACTTATCATTCATAATTCTAAAATATTTATCAGATTCAAGATGTGATAATGTATTTTAGTAGTTAGCTGATTTACAATAATCTTCTAACTTATATCCCTCAGCATTGACATAAAATATCACTCAATTGATGAGGCATCCTTTCGGATTTATAAATGAGAGTAATCATTATACTTCGGTCAGTATTTTCATGTTTAACCTTAGTATGACATTAATAAGTGCATTTTAGAAGGTTAAGTATTTTGTTCTCAAAAACTTTGAGATATGTATATACTCCCACTTACTTTTGTAAGTAGAGACAATTCTCTAAATACTAAGTATTTAAGAAACAATAAATTGTTCTTTATGGAGAATCACAAAATACATTTTAAGTTCTAATCTCAAGATTTGTTAATAAAATGCTTCATAAGATTTTAACAAATTCAGAACTTAAATCAAGACATAAATGAATTCCTTCCAACAACTCAAATTAGGGTTTATAGAAAAACTCTAATTTAGTATCACTCTTTAACCAAAAGTTCTAGCAATAGTTTTGTGTTTCGTCAAGCTAGGAAGAACACCAAAACTAGAATCTTCAAGCTAGGAAGTGTAGAAAAATCAAAAATCCAAAAGGGTTTATGATTCAATTGGCTTGAGTGATAAAACCTCAAATCCCTAATGAATTAGGGTTTTCAGTTATAGGTTGACTTGAATACCTTCTAGGTTTGAACTCTATTGAGTGTATCCATGACACACGCAATTTCTAACCTTGATATGTTTTGGAGGTAGAGCAATTAAAGTTATCATAAACCAAACAATGTGAATAAGGTTTGATCGAACACATTAGACATACCATAATGAAGTGGTATCCTATGAGTTATTAGAATTGTGAAACTATATCAGAATTCTATAGATAACTTAATTCTCTTTGGACCAAATACTTGTCAATTGGGTCGAGCCAAATTGCATATAAAGTATTTACGAACCAAGTGCATGCAATAATGTATATTCATTGAACAATACAAGAAACTTATGTTCACGTGTTCACAAGAAGACAGAACTGTTCAAGGATTATATGTTCATGTGTTAACAAGAAAACATAACATTTCAATAATATATTATCAGTCTTTGAATAATTCAAAGCCTCATGTTTATGTGTTAACGAGAAGACATAACACATTTACTATATATATACTTTATGTTATAAATCATTGATAAATTCAAGGACTTTATAATTATGTCTTAACATGTAAGCATAATTATTCTAACAAAAGTAATCATGAACGCAAACTCTTAAGTTCTATAGTAATTTCAAGTTAATTTTATACTTCAGAATTATGATTATTATCATATAACCATAATTATGTTAACTAAAACATGTAGTCAAATGTTGAAGTAACTTTACACTATATTATGACATTTGAATGTAGTAGGGCAACAAACATCTAGTGTGTTCAAGTCCTAGTAGAATCATTATTAGAATGTAGTAGGGCAATAAGCATCTCATGTGTTTAAGTCAGTAGTAGAATTTTATTTACATGTAGTAGGGTATTAAACAACTAACGTGTTTAAGTCCTAGTAGAATTATTAGTTTCCTTTACCTTGCGGTCAAGAGATGCCAATAATATTGTTGTTCCTTGCACACACTTTGAGATTTCTCCCACTTGTGAAAGGTACAACATCATATTATGAAAACAAACAACACGTGATTGATTGTTCAAACGATATGATAATGTCATAGATATCATAAGTAGTTTTAGAACCATAACCTTTAATAAGGAATTGTGGATTATTATTCTATAGATAACGTTTTAGGAAGCGACAGCAGGAAGGCAACGTGTTATCTTATAAAATAAAATACAATTTTCTTTAAGCAATGGTTGTTCATATTCGGAAAGTAATGGATTATTTCAAAGCTAGTTTGAAATGATATGGGTGACTAACAGAAATAAATCCCGCAGCTCCCATTTGAAATTGACAACATTACATGAATGATATTTCAGTTATAAATGCAACTGCTCCCACTGGATTTGTCAACATTGTTAGTGTTACATTTCCAGAGAAAACATATAGCGCTTTTATATACTTTCCTATTCTCTTCAATTGCCTACGAGTAGCATGTACTTAGGTATTGAGCAGAGTATATGAAGTTCTACTTATGTAGACAATGGACTAACCATTCTATTATTCAATTAACTTGAATCTTTAGCATGCAATTCCTCCTTTATCGTCTACAAAGCCCCAAGGGTATTTAGTATTAGAGGAATAAAAAGAGTCCAAGAAGATTACCTAGCAAATATGCTAGTAATTCCTTTACTCTTTGCGGTTTAAACTCATACATCGTGACAAGTGCAGAATGTTATTTATTTTGGTAGCTCTAAACACAATGTTTCCAGTTACACAAAATATTCTATCTTTCAATTAACTCTAGACCACGAAAAGGTAATGAAAGATCATAAACGAGTTTATCAATTTTGGAATCCTATCTTAGTTAGTCAACTAAGGAGAAAAGATAGGAATAAGTCTCACTCTTCTTACTAGGAAAAGAGACTAAGTTTGTCTTTCGAAGAAAACAACTTTGTTTACGAATAATGTTGCAATAACACAATTAATCAGAACATAAAAATTTCAAATCTAGTATTTTTGATAATTACATTCTTAAAAGAATTAACTACCCAATTAATTATTAATAAGACTAAGATCCATCTTGCAACCCCACTTAATTACCATAGGTCCTGACCAAGTGTGTAAAAAATAGGACAAGAGGTAAGTGACGAGCGTTAATTGCAAAATGCAACTCTTAGATTTATGAGACTGTTTAAGGCATTAGTATCAAGTAATAATGTCAAAAGCATGTTTAGTTCTCATCTTATGCCTCGGGTCCGAGGTCCGACTGTGTTAACTCGATATAAGTCACCAAGTATGAACGTGTAAAAATAACCCTGAGGTCCGACCATTGGAGAAATAATTACCATGAGTTGAAAGGCCCTTAGGTCTGACCAAAGAAGTCAATCCAAGTGCACGTGTCCATAGTTGGGTGGCATAGACTTAAAATTAAAAATAGGTATGCACACATAAATGTGGTAAAAGTCGTGTACAAAGAAGCATGCAAAACAACTTTGTAACACTAATTTTAAAAATTTGGTAATGACACTGTAGTGATCATCATGGTTCACGGTAGCTCCAATCGAAGGCACAGGGAGGGCAGAGGACCGTAAGCCGATGAAGCATAACCTTAGACATCCTTTCAATTGAGATCGTGCTCACTTCTTTAAAACCCCTTTCTAGTTTGTTCTAGTGGGTGAGCCGTACATCCCAAGTGTCCATAGCGCCTAGTTTTAAATTCTTGAAAACGTGTTTCATATCTTAGGTCACTTTATTTTACAAAAACAATTTTCCACGAATCAAATAGCAGGTCACAATGAGCATGATATTAAGGCGTGTAAATAAAGACCAATATTAATGTTATGGTTACGATTTGTATTATTCCATATTGCATACAATTAGGTGTCAAAGCAAGTAACAATAATGCACATAATGGAATCACAAACATATGAACATAAACATCAATATATAACCACATATTGTTCCGAGTTCTCTTGCGAGTCTTCCCCAAAAGGAGAGAACCATAATGACCGCCACTAGGATGTAATACCTAGATCGCCCCATACATCACTTAGAAAAGCAATTGAGTGGGTCTTGTAATGGCCGAAAACACATAAAAACATGGCAATCTCAATTAACAAGTAATTCCGCAATATTATGTATTTTAAACCAATATGTAATTCTAATTATCATAATAATTCTAATTAAAAATTAATGAATACAAATTAACTTTTAATTCTAATTAGCAAGTAATTTTAATTTAACATGTAAATTCTAATTAACAATTTAATTTCAATTAACAAGGTAATTTAATTAACATGTAAATTAAATTCTAATTAACAAAGTAATTCTAATTATCAATATAATTTTAATTTGTGTGTGACTAGTTATTATTTATTAAAATTGACAAGTATTGCATGTAGTTGTCAAAATTAAAATAAAACAAAATAACTAAACTAGGTTTCATGCAGCCTTTTAAAACATGTTTATTAATTCAGAAACGTGTAACCCATAATCGCAAAAACGAGTTGGCTCGTGATGCCACTGTTGGGATTTTAGATCAAGTTAACCATTAACCTCTACGAGTACGCAGCGGATATTGGATCTAGTTAATACAATTATGTTACCACGTAATTAATAAACACATAATTAATACAATATTAATTAATTAAAATGGAATAAAGAAGGCTAACCTTGCTTGGCAATTGAACTCTAGTAACGGAACAAGAAACCCTGCTAAACTCAAGTATCTAAAATAGATACCTCGAAGAGTATCACACACAAACCCGATTAACGTATACGTTCGATAAAGAAGCTAGTTGAGAACGTAATAATAAAACCAATCAACTAATTGACCACTTGAATAAGTCACAAGCATAAAACCTCCATGAACAATTCTTTACTGCTCGTGAACCAAATAAAACAACAAAACTGTTTTTTTTCATCTTTACCCGATATCGGATAACATGTCCGATATGTGTTTCGGCTTTGTCCGAGAAGTGAAACAAACAAAAGCCTTCAAATCTTGCCAAATTCAATTCAACTAGGAATATTAGGAAACAAGTACACTAATCCACCAAATACCTAAACACTTGGATTGATTAGAATCAATGCAAGTTTAGGAATCAAAGAATATAAAAACCCTTAATTAGATTTGAGTGCAAATCGCTTTTGGAAAAGAAGCGTGTAACTTTGGTTTGGCTTTTGGATATTAATGCATCGTATGTCACATGTAGAATGTAAAAGGGTATATGTCTTTTTATAGCAAAACAAAACAACCCTTTACTTGGGTTGTAGCTCGACAATTCCACAAGCCCAGTAAAACATTCACTTTACTGCCCATTGTTTGGAGTAGTCTAGGGCCCAAGGCACACCACCAAACCGACCCATTTAACTAGCTAAACAACTCATGGGTCGTGAACAATGATCGGGTCAAGTAACATGCATATCGGGTATTAATTCAAGTAGTTATAATACGTTCGACACGTATACTCGTGTTTATCGTGTGTGCCCCCATCGGCTCACACACTTTTAGTTGTTTTGTCGTGTTTACAACTCCCACAAACCAACAAAATTTTGAGATATACAAGGGTTTAAGGGCTGAGTTAAAAGGGTTAATACAAGTCTTACATAATGTTAAAGTAAGCTTGGGTTGAAGATTCAAGACAAGGATTAAAGACTAGAAGGGTTAAGGGTTGAATTGTTCTTGTTGTACTAGTAACTTGTCATCCTAATCCTTGTAAGATTTGAGTTTATTTTCTTGTCATTCAATATGATTGTAATAATATCTATAATTATGTGATGTAATTTAATATAAGTAGTATATGTAATATGGCTTAATTGATATTGTGCATTAGGTTGTGACCATTAAAACAAGCTAAAACAAGTCCTAGGAAAGTTCTATGAACTTGAATTCTGCAACAGTCCCAAAGATTGATTAAACTGATTATCTCAGTAAACCTTGAGGTTAATTAAATAAGATAGGCTTGTAGATCTATGTATTATGGTCGTTTTTCCGGGTGGCGCACCTCATAACTCATCCCGATGAGTAAATAAGAGCCAAAATGGCAAAACATGTCAAAATCTGCACACCAGATTTCATTTGGGAAAAGCCCATGGTTCTGTTCATTTCTGGAAGTCTGCTCAGTTTTATGAAATGTAGCTAAGACCTAAACTTAAATTTTGGCGAAAGCCTCATGTCAAAACAAGTTGTAGACTCAACTTATGGTCGTTTTATTAGGACTGAATAACCAAACTTTCTACAATGAAATATAAGTATATACTTGTAATTAGACCATTGATGCAGGTAAACTTTGGACCTTAGACTTGATTAAGATTAAGAAGATGTTAGAGAATATAAAAATATGAACTTGAGATTTTGAATCACTTAAAAAAGACTTATAGTTAAAAAGTTGTGCCTAGTTAAGTTTTACTAGATGAAAATATAGTGTTGGAACAAAAGCTTGGTGATACGATTTTAAATCACGATTCTGACCCTTTTCTGATCCGAATCAGCAAAAGTGTAAACCACGAAAGTTGCTCGGAATGAGTTTTTCTACAAAAACTCAAGTGCACATAAGCAGAAAGTGAACGAAAAAGCCTAAAAATGGCAAAAACTAAACTGACATGTTATTGACTAGAAAACAACCTTAGTAAGAAACCTTAAGTGATATATTTATTCTTTGAGGCCAAAACAAAGCCAAGGTTAATCCAAGGCTGATATCTCAAGGTATTTTTTTTAACTTAAATATAGCCATTAGGTTTGACCTTATTTTGTTTCAAGTTGCTTAACCGTAACTTAGCCGCATGGCTAGTTTGGGTTTGTTAACCCGAAACTTGCTTCAAAAACATGTTCACTAGATTGAACTCTACTAGACTTTGACAAAACTAGATAAATGACCATATGACATATAAACTATCTAAATACCATTTTCACAAGTCTTAACTCCTGTTTAAACCTATGAACTTATATTAACTTAAAAACTATTTTTGAAACCTTTGTATTTCACGACATCATAATATGACACGCCGTAATTATTATCATCACAACACTTATTGAGTGAATAACATCTATACATGATAAATGTTATGCTAAATTACTTCATGACCTCCTGATTTTGATAGCCAAACAACATTTAAGGAATACTTTACCTTAAGGATTCATGTACAACATCATAAGCCAACAAACTACATATACTTGTACACTTATATCGTACAATATACTAAAACACGAATACTATGCTTTCTTAGGTAATCGTTAAAGATCGTGGTCTTACCATACTCTATTGTTGACATACAATATATCGTTACACTCCATTGCTGATCATTACCGTGAGTTCATAGCCCCACTTTTTATTACTTAATTGTTTTACAAACCCTTAGGGGAGATACATGCTTTATTTTAAACCGAACACATTGCTTTCAAAATGTAGACTCATCTGAATGTTTTATTAGTACTAAGTTACCGCATATTTCAAACTTAAGTCCCTTAATCATGAATCATTAATCACTGAGTGAAGGTGGGTGCGAATATTGTGAATAGATCTATTGGGATTGACGAATCCCGTTTGTGTTGACCGGGTAGGCAAACAAACGCACTATATTTGAATACATTAGGTAAAACGGCAATTTTACCTATTAGGGCACGTACCAACAGTTTCACCAACTAATTTTGGAGAAAGTTAACGCCTTGATTGCATGATGCTTAGTCTAATAATAACTGTTTTGTTTTCAAACTATTGGTGTGAATTTATAACTCACACTACAAACATAATGTGTTCAACCATAAAAAAACTCTATGAATTTCACTCAACCTTTTTGTAGACAGTTTTAAGTATGTATTTCAGGTCCATATTGTACGAGGCTGGCACGGAGGAGCACGGATACTCAAGAAGGCTATAAATTTTATTATCATTCGAAAACCGATTTAATGTATTTTGTAAACCGTGAAACTACTGGGACCTCATCTTTGTAAACTCTGATATTTACATAAATCGAATGATAAATTTTTTAAAACGACTCCATTAGAGTTCGTTTTCTATTTTTATGACTGTCATGCCATGAAGTAACACCCAGTTTAAATTCAGCTGCATATCACGAAGTTGGGGGTGTTACAAATTGGTATTAGAGCCTTAATTATAGAGAAACGGGTCTAATTGTGATCTAAACTATAACTACTTTTACAAACAAAAACATTTTATAGCCTTCCGTTCTCCGTGCCTTCCATCCTCTAGACGATTATGTGACTTTTAGGCATTTTAAGCTACAAAAACAAATTAGTATATTGATATATATTCACTCAACATAATTTCAATCATAAACGATGTACTAAACATATCTCCATATGCCTATTCTAAGGCATTACGACATAATCATATTTTTCCAAATCATATATTTACTTGTGCATTTTAGGATTACGAAACTTCCTCCAAGACATTGTAATTGATTACAATGGTCTTTCCTACTTCCTAGAAATTGTAATTTATACAATGGTCTCTATTACATTCTCGGACACTATAAATCCTACAATGGTCTCTCTTATATCCTCAGACACTGTGAGTGAAACAGTGGTCTCATTTATTTCTCAGATATTGTGAATTGCACAATGGTCTCTATTATTTCCTAGACATTGTGAGTTACACAATGGTCTCAACTATTTCTCAGACATTGTGAGTTGCACAATGGTCTCAACTACTTCTCAGACATTATGAGTTACACAATGGTCTAATTTACTTCGCAAACATTGTAAGTTATACAATAGACTCTAAAAATTATCTTATAAAACCTTACATAATATTGTTTTATATGAAACCCGTCACAATCTATCAATTTCCCTAATGGAAATACAAGAAATGAGATTTCTAAAGGACAAACTGATTCATCATCTACTAAAGCTGAAGTTCAGCAACTTTCTCTACAATCATCAAAGTTCCATTTTGAAACCTTCAATGTTAAAAGTTCGTGATTCTAGCCAAGTATGGACTATTTTAGAATTACTTAACAAATTCCTTCCATACGTATCTACCCATATTATCTTCTATGCAATGGAATGTGAAAACATAGGTTACAAGTCTTTTATGGCCAGGACTGGCAACTGAATGGTTTAATATCGCCTTTGCTTTGTGGATATTTTCTCAACAATTATGGACATATCACGAGTATACCTAATTTAGGTATTTGAAAATTTTATCGAACCTCGGCTAAATATAGTCTAGTCACCTATATTTAACCTAGGGACAGTGGAACATAGTCTGACTAACTATGTTCGACTTAAATTTTTCAAACACTAAGAATAGTTATACAAGGGTTATATTCAGGTTAATTTCCTACTTAAACTCGATAAACCACCAAAATTCATTAAAAAGGTCTAGAGACATGATAGTTCCTTACCACTCAGCGAGATCTTAACACTTATTTACTACTTAATTTCATTCTTGAAAGTTTTCATTTATGAAATAATCCTAACTACTATCTTGAGATAGTCATCAAATCTTCTCGTCATTTCTTAGAAGTACTAGCCTGATTAGGTTTCAAGGATATCATTCCGCCATAATCCTTTAAAATTCACTTATGATTTTAAAACAAACTTGACATCTCTACCTAAGAATAATAGTAAACATACACTACACTCCCCTAATAATCAACATATAACTTCATTATCTGAACCCCATTATAGGTCAGTATGTAAAATTTCACAGTATCACGTTTCTTTCAAACACTAGTAGACATAAACACTATACGATATAGCCTTCATCTCAAAACTACCTAATACATGATCGATTTTGGAAGTGGTTTGGACAACCACTTGCCACTATCAAGACATTCCTACAACGACAATTATCGCATCATTATATACCATTTCACATCAACAATATCTTACACCATTGATTAACAACAATTACCGTAACAACAACAAAACTATTCCATTTTAGGCACTATATAGACGAAAGTGTCAGTCAACCATTTGCTGGACTAAGGTGTTTAGAGATCACCCACAAAACAAATAAGGAAACCATACAAATACAAATGTGGCTGCATGCTGTACACTATCACCAGAAATGAAACGTTCATAGATGTAAGGCGTTAAAATTTACCAAAAACTCCATGTTAGAAATTAAGGTTTTGTTGAAGGCCTCAAATACAATAAGATATGATTCGTTTTGAGAATCGGGAAAAGCCAAACTTGAGGTATATTGGACTCTATAAGATTTTAACAAAACCCTTTAGATTATCAACTTAAGCCAGCACCAAAAACTTAGAATGGTACATAACAAATTCTATGACCAGAAACTTGAGAACGCAAAGATTAAAATTCGGCGCATACACCCACATATTTCCTAGAACACTTCAACATCGATACATTACACCTTGAATTCGACGGAATTCCCTTAAGGGGTGGAGACTGTAGCAATCTGTAATTTTTCATAAAGTAAAATGACTATTTTACCCTTTGACTTTTTAAAGTTGACCTTTGACTTTGACTTTTGACTATTTGACTTTTACCGTAACGTAAAAGCAAATACAATAACCGGTAGTAACTGGTAATTTTCCTTGTGACCAACACAAGACTACGATAAGTCTATATGTTCAAAATACTTTATTGTCACCAATAATAATAATTTATATAAACTATTACTATTTTATTATTTTTAAGTAGATATGTTACTTTTTACGTAAGACGCGTACTTAAACCTACGTTATTAAGTTTTAACAACATAGACGCACCTTATGAGACTTATCACACATTTAATATACCTAGTTAGAGTATATTAATAAGTTTAGACATTTTTATAAGTATTATGTTTTTACGTTACCTAGTTTTAAGTTTCGTGACTTAAGGGCAACGTTAGTAATTACCGGGACCAAACTACACCTCATAAACTAAAACTTATAAAAAAAAACACATATTTATCACCTCACCATGAGGTGGATGAATTTGGTGTCTCACCAAGGCCACATGGCTTGGTTATAACACTCATACCTCATAAACATGACACCTACACTTTTTTGCCTTCCACCAGGTACATAAATCCCAACAAACACTCATTAGGACATGCAAACTTGATAAGAAAACCATCAAATACTCTCTTCTTCCTTCTTGGGTCGTTCACCATCAATTCACCATCACCATCATGTTTTGATCTTCAAGCTACAAGTTATACTACAAAAGTGAAGGGTTTAGGTAGCCAGTTATGATCCTTGGGCTGTTTTAGTGATTCTATGGTTAAATTTGGAGATATACAAGGGTTTAAGGGCTGAGTTAAAAGGGTTAATACAAGTCTTACATAAGGTTAAAGTAAGCTTGGGTTGAAGATTAAAGACAAGGATTAAAGACTAGAAGGGTTAAGGGTTGAATTGTTCTTGTTGTACTAGTAACTTGTCATCCTAATCCTTGTAAGAATTGAGTTTATTTTCTTGTCATTCAATATGATTGTAATAATCTATATAATTATTTGTTGTAATTTAATATAAGTAGTATATGTAATATGGCTTAATTGATGTTGTACATGAGGTTGGGACCATAAAAACAAGCTAAAACAAGTCCTAGGTAAGTTCTATGAACTTGAATTCTGCAACAGTCCCAAAGATTGATTACACTGATTATCTCAGTAAACCTTGAGGTCAATTAAATAAGATATGCTTGTAGATCTATGTCTTATGGTCATTTCTCCGGGTGGCGCACCTCATAACTCATCCCGATGAGTAAATGAGAGCCAAAATGGCAAAACATGTCAAAATCTGCACACCATATTTCATTTGGGAAAAGCCCATAGTTCTGGTCATTTCTGGAAGTCGACTCAGTTTTTTGAAATATAGCCAAGACCTAAACTTAAAGTTTGGCGAAAGCCTCGTGTCAAAAAAAGTTGTATAACTCAACTTATGGTCGTTTAATTAGGACTGAATGTGCAGCCAAACTTTCTGCAATGAAATATAAATATATACTTGTAATTAGCCCATTGATATAGGTAAACTTTGGACCTTAGACTTAATTAAGCTTAAGAAGCTGTTAGAGAATATAAAAATATGAACTTGAGCTTTTGAATCACTTAAAAAGGACTTATAGTTAAAAAGTTATGCCTAGTTAAGTTTTATTTAGATGAAAATATAGTGTTGGAAAAAAAGCTTGCTGATACGATTTTAAATCACGATTTTGACCCTTTTCTGATCCGAATCAGCAAAAGTGTAAAACACGAAAGTTGCTCGGAATGAGGTTTTCTACAAAAACTCGGGTGCACATAAGCAGAAAGTGAACGAAAAAGCCTAAAAACGGCAAAAACTAAATTGACCTGTTGTTGACTAGAAAACAACCTTAGTAAGAAACCTTAAGTGATGTATTGATTCTTTGTGGCCAAAACAAAGCCAAGGTTAAGCCTAGGCTGATGTCTCAAGGTATTTTTTTTAACTTAAATATAGCCATTAGGTTTGACCTTATTTTGTTTCAAGTTTCTTAACCGTAACGTAGCCGCACGGCTAGTTTGGGTTTGTTAACCCGAAACTTGCTTCAAAAACATGTTCACTAGATTGAACTCTACTAGACTTTGACAAAACTAGATAAATGACCATATGACATATAAACTATCTAAATACCATTTTCACAAGTCTTAACTCTTGTTTAAACCTATGAACTTATATTAACTTAAAAACTATTTTTGAAACCTTTGTATTTCACGACATCATAATATGACACGCCGTAATTATTATCATCACAACACTCATTGAGTTAATAACATCTATACATGATAAATGTTATGCTAAATTACTTCACGACCTCTTGATTTTGATAGCGAAACAACATTTAAGGAATACTTTAACTTAAGGATTCATGTACAACATCATAAGCCAACAAACTACATATACTTGTACACTTATATCGTACAATATACTAAAACACGAATACTATGCTTTCTTAGGTAATCGTTAAAGATTGTGGTCTTGCCATACTCTATTGTTGACATACAATATATCGTTACACTCCGTTGCTGATCATTACCGTGAGTTATAGCCCCACTTTTTATTACTTAATTGTTTTACAAACCCTTGGGGGAGATACATGCTTTATTTTAAACCGAACACATTGCTTTCAAAATGTATACTCATCTGATTGTTTTATTAGTACTAAGTTACCGCATTTGCCAAACTTAAGTCCCTTAATCATGAATCATTAATCACTGAGTGAAGGTGGGCACGAATATTGTGAATAGATATATTGGGATTGACGAATCCCGGTTGTGTTGACCGGGTAGGCAAATAAACGCACTATATTTGAATACATTAGGTAAAACGGAAATTTTACCTATTAGGGCACGTACCAACAGTTTCACCAATTAATTTTGGAGCAAGTTAACGCCTTGATTGCATTGATTGCATGATGCTTAGCCTAATAATAACTGTTTTGTTTTAAAACTATTGGTTTGAATTTATAACTCACACTACAAACATAATGTGTTCAACCATCAAACAAACTCTATGAATTTCACTCAGCCTTTGTGTTGATAGTTTTAAGCATGTATTTCAGGTCCATATTGTACGAGGTTGGCACGGAGAAGCACGGATACTCAAGAAGGCTATAAATTTTATTATCATTCGAAAATCGATTTAATGTATTTTGTAAACCGTGAAACTACTGGGACCTCATCTTTGTAAACTCTGATATTTATATAAATCGAATGATAAATTTTTTAAAACGACTCCATTAGATTTCGTTTTCTATTTTTATGACTGCTATGCCATGAAGTAAGACCCTGTTTGAATTCCGCTGCGTATCACGAAGTTGGGGGTGTTACACTTGATTATCCATCATGAGTAGCTAAATTACTATTATGTTTGCTTAGATCTATGAAACCTAGTTGTTAATTATTGTTAGGTTGTCTCTTGTTTTAATTGATAGATGCTAGAGTAAGGAAAACTGGCTTCTTCTTTAATTGTTGCGAGTTTGAACGTCCTAAATAGCATAAAGCTTGAGAGTGCACTTGAGACATTGTTGCGTTTATTGCGTGAGTTGTAGCTTTAGGATAATAGAGTATTCGGGGGAGATACTACGGTACTTGGCGATCCTGGATAGTCTAGAGGAGAGTTACAATTCATAAAACTAGGGAATTAGGCACCCCCTATAACCACACGAAATACAACGCACCAATTAAGATGAGGATGTGACAATTCAACCGACCAATAAGAGATAACTAGGGAGTAAGAACATTTAAGTAAACACACTTTTAATCATCATAAGAAAACACCTACAATACATAGCCTATCTTTATCTTTCATTAGTTTAATTAGTCATTAGTTTAATTAATTATTAGTTAAAATTGGTAGAAGTACCACCCCCCACTCCTATACCCCGAGATATTAACCTTGCTTTCAAAAAATATAAAAAAAACTTAAAAGAATCTCCCTCAACCTTACCTGCCATCATCTCTCTCTTCCCATCTTTATTCCCTGAGAGAATCAACCCCGTGGCTTACCCATACGACCATAGCGATTAGGTACTACACTACCTAGAGGGTTGTAAAGCTTGCTCGTAGAAAAGGAAGTCTTTCGACCATGAACCATGCATCAAGTTTTTGGCGCCGCTTCCGGGGAATAGAATAGCTATTTAGTTTTCTATCTCGATTAGGTCTACTCGCTTGATTCCTATGAAGTGAGATTTTTTTCTTTTTTCTTAGCTTTCTTTTAGTCTATCCCCCTTCTTTGTGTTTTTGTTCGTAACCTTGTCACTTTTCACCATGGGTGATAATCCACCCAACAACAATCCACCACCACATCATCCACCACCAACCCACTCACCACAAAATCCACCACTTGATCGAACCTATGCCAACAAACTCCGCGCTCGAATCTGTAGTGAAATTGGGGAACTTAAGAAATTGAATAGGATAATTGAGAGCGCACTCGAGAAAGCACTTGAGGAGACAACTAGTACATTAGATAGCGATTCCACTATGAGTGATGACTCGGATGATGAACTTGAGGAAGGAGATTATAGGGTGCTAGAAATTATGGAGGGTAATGGGGAAGAGGAACTTAAAGAATACTTCAAGTCATACCCCAATGGAAAAGAAATTGCCTATCATTATAACGTAGTTAATAACCCGTGACCACCTTTAAAACCATGCATAAAAAAGGGCGACCCTAGGAATATTAAGATACCATGCATGATTGGCTACTTATATAGGGATCACACTTACATTGACTATAAGGCTCCTATGAACATTATATATAGGCTCTATTACAATTGGATCATAAGCGAGAAACTAGGACCTAGGAAGGATCCCTTTTACCCTAAGAAATTGAGTAATTTTGTTGGGAGAGCTAGCGGATTGCATGTCTTTGTAGGTAATTTCACATATAGGTGTGATTTCATGATCCTATAAGATGTTAGAGGTATCATTGATGGATTATTGGGAGAGGTAATACTTGGAAAACCATTTATTAAGGAATCCATGATGATTTATGTCCAAGAGGAAGGGATAGTCAAGTTTTCAAATGGAACCGAATGTGTCAAATATATAATGCCTTGCAAAAATAAAAAGTTTAAAGGCATTGAAGAGTTAGATGTGGATAATATACCGCTTTGAGGTTGATGTGAGGATAAGGTGTACTACACCGATTGTCTAAAGCTAGGCCCCGAATATATTCGTGATGAAGGAAGAGACAAAACATTTGAATGGGCATTTAAGATATGCGGTAAGTAGGGCATGACTTCCAGTCTAGCTACAAGACTCATAATTAAAGAAAAGCGCTTCTTGGGAGGCAACCCATGCTTAATTGTTTGCTTGTTTATTTTTCAATTTTGTTTGTGTGTTTTATATATATTTTTCATTGTTGTTTATTCTCATGTTTGGTTTTTTGAAAATGCTTTATTTTATTTTTAACCTCGTCTTAATTGCATATAAAGGTATTTTATGAAAATATAAGTGTAGGGAAGATCACATACGTTTTAAGAACATGCATGAACATGAGATTAACGATAATTGAAATTGTATATATTTATGTGTTTGTTAGAGTCAAATGCTTGTATCGAGTCATAATGGACGTTTTGCAGGAATTTTTCCAGGTTTTTAATGAGGTAAATTTTCCAGAATTTTTCCAAAAAACCCTTACTGTCAGGGCAACCTGACAGCGGCGGGATTAAAGCCCGACGGGGTCAGAAAATGTGGAAACAGATTCTCAGTTTCGTATTCTGTATAACTTGTGATTTTTAGAAACTTCCATTTCTTAATTATCCAGAAAAACTGCAAACATCCATTCCACAAGCATTATATGTTACTTGTTTCTAGTGTAGTTTTGTTTTTATATATAGTTTATACCGCTGATTTTACGCGAGGTTTCATTTCGTTTTCTTATAAGTGTGCAGGTTATATTAGACAAGAAGAAGATATACATATCGGAATCACTCATTACTTATTCATTCTTCTTGGAGGAGGATTTAACCGCAACTTCATACATATCCTACCGAGCTAATCAGGGGAGTACTAGTTTCTTTCTCTTTTACTTACCTTTCTTTATCATAACTTTGATACATTCGTGAAACATTGGGGACAATGTTCAGTTTAAGTGCAGGGAGGGAGAATAAAACGGGAACTTAGAACTTATTCACTCATTTGATTTTTGTCTTGTCCTTAGTAAATTGTGTAATAAACTATGAGAAATATTTGTTAGGATAATTTTAGCACCAAATTTAAAATTTTTTATGGCATTTACGAGTTAAACTTTAGTCTTAATAAAGTGTCGCATGGATAGGAGTTATATGACTAGCACAAAAACCGTATACCACTCAAATTCCACCCAAAAAATGTGAGGTTCACCCCTACATCTTAGTGAGTGTACCGGTAGTATAATAGATTCTATAACTTGTTTTGTGATGCATTCCAAGATTGCTTGTGATACTACATTCGTGTAGTTAGGATTAACTAAATGATAAGAGGCATTAGGATAACCCTTATTTTAAACTTGTAATTTAGTTACGTCATCCACATCGGTTGAGTAATTTTACCCACACCCTTGCGATGTACTCATCTTTAGTACACGATACCCCTAGTTAACCCCTCAGAGCCCATCCTTTTCGCGGTTCTCGTGATGTTTTGGTTTCCAGAATTTCAATGAAGAGCATTGTTTACAATCCACCCCCAAATGTTACACCCCAAATCGCCTTAGCCCACCATGCACTCATATTTAGTGCATTATTGTAATCATTGTTTAAACCCTTAGTTCAATTATCTAGTTACTTGCATGGTTGCTAAGTCGAGTCATATCATTTGTATATAGTTTTGCGACGATTGGGACTCATGGGTTAAAGTAATATTTTATGGAGTAACGGGAAGGAACAATAAATTCAATTTCCCTTTGTCTACGTAATTAAGTACTCCAAGTGTTTTGATCTTTTCAAATCGGGTCAATTAGTGTTAGTGAAGAAAAAGGCAAAGTCAAGATCAAAGGCAGTTTTGCAAGCCTGACGGCGTCCCAACCAAAGGGCGACGCCGTCCCTCCGGAAGTTTTCTAATTAGAATGCAAGCGACGACTCAGGTTAAAAAGAGGTTCTAAAGCATGACGGCGTCACACCTAATCTCGGAAGGCGTCCCTTAGTTTCTACACCGGGCGTCCAAGAACCCTCTCAAGACGACGCCCTTCATGAAGAGCGCATCATGCACACTCCTGTGCCGTCCCAGCGATGACTTGGCCCAAACAAAACCCTAAAGACGGTGACTTGGCGTCGCCCAAAGAAGCGGCGATAATGTAACATAAATCTATATATAGAATTCAATTTTTTTGTATTTAAAGAGGTAGAATTTTGGAGAGAAAACCCTAGTTCGTGTGTAGTCCGGCTTGGAAAGTATTTTAGGGTTCCAAACCCTTCTTTACATCATAATATAAGTTTGTTAATCCATATTATCATCATGTCTAACCTATGTTTAATTGTTTTTGTGTATGCTTGCTTATCCATCATGAGTAGCTAAATTACTATTGTGTTTGCTTAGATCTATGAAACCTAGTTGTTAATTATTGTTAGGTTGTCTCTTGTTTTAATTGGTAGACGCTTGAGTAAGGAAAACTGGCATCTTCTTTAATTGTTGTAGGTTGAACATCCTAAATAGCATAAATCTTGAGAGTGCACTTGAGCCATCGTTGTGTTTATTATGAGTTGTAGCTTTATGATAATAGAGTATTGAGGAGATACTACGGTGCCATGCATCTTGGATAGTCTCTAGAGGTAACAATTCATAGAACTAGGGGTAGGCACCCCATGACCACAAGGAATACAGCCAATTAAGATGAGGATGTGACAATTACAGAATGACCAATAAGAGATAACTAATGAGTAAGAACATATAAGTAAACAAACTTTTAATCATCATAAGAACACACCTACAATACATAGCCTATCTTTATCTTTCATTAGTTTAATTAGTCATTAGTTTAATTAATTAGTAGTTAAAATTGGTAGAAGTACCACCCCTACTCCTACACCCCAAGATATTTACCTTGCTTTCAAAAAACATAAAAAGTATAAAAAGAATCTCCCTCAACCTTACCTTCTGGTCCATACATATCCCTCATCATCTATTCCCCTAGAAACGATCAACCCCAAAGGCTTACCCATACTACACGACAATGATTAGGTGCATTTTCAGAGGGTTGTAAAGCTTGCTCGTAGAAAAGGAAGTCTTTTGACCCTGAGCCATGCATCAATGATGCTCCCCGAATGAAAAACCATGCAGAAGTTAAAGCTGAGCAGTCTATGATCCTTATTCCCATTTGTGTGAGAAAATTCAGGCAGACTTAGCGCCAGGTGTATATCATACGGGTTGTCAGTCCGGGAAGGAGCAAATTAATGAAAAAAAGGATCACTAGTTAGGAGGGAGTAATAACCTAACTAGATTATTACAGTGGTTCGACTGCAAGTAATACAAGCAAGCTGAGGATGATGTACGAAGATCATACAATCGTTCGACTGGGAAGACATCCTCAGAGGCCACTGTTATTTATGTTGTAATTTACTTGTATTTATAGGACTCAATGTAACCATTCACGTGTGACACTATCTTGGAGGGAGATTGTTAGATTTGCTATTTTTGTGAAGATAATGTCTTATACGTGAATGGACTAGATACGTAAGATAGTTGTGTACACAGGGACTAATAATGTTCACAAGGCAAACTAGACTTGTAAAGGGCCTATAAATACCCCTCATGACTCTCCATAAGGGGTGGGGAAATCGTTGTATAGCTTCATTATTTTCAATCTAACAAAACACATATTTCTTCACCTTTGTCTCTCTACTTTCTCTCCCTTAGGGTTTCACCATGTTTATCCTAATCGCCAACCTCGACCTCCCGAACCACATAAATCTTCAATTTATTAGATCCAACAATTATAGATGACTCCTAGTTATAACGATGTGAGTGGACTTGATTTGGAACATGCGGATGACTTCAATTTGTAGATTTAATGATGTTGAACCCATATATGAGGTTTGGTATTCTTAAGGTGAATGATGTAATTTCGGGGATAAGCATCCATTGATGTTGTGAGATCACTACACCCCGGTAGGTGATTATGATTGTTCGTAAGACAAAGAACGTTTATGTTGACGAAAATCCTATTTGGGTCTAGAGAAATATTTCTTTTTTTTTTGTTTTACGAGAGTTATATTTTGAATGAAAGGGTTATATGCACATTTCAGACTCGCGGATCTGTATTTAATACGGACAGGTCCGTATTTTGCAGATCCGTAGATTTGTGGAAATGGGTTTTTGGGACAAAATGAATTTTGGGTTATTTGGATCCTATATTTTGACTAAGACTTATCATGAGACTCTTACATATGTTGTAATGAGTCTTGTGTTGAATTTTTAGGTTATGACGTTTCATCGTTGGTCTCTAACGATGAATTGTTTGCGATCTTTCGGATGAAAAACTGTTGGAATAGGAAAAGTGTAAATCATTAGAACAGGGATTTCTATTTATCTTTTATAATATACTAGGATATGTTGTGTAACTATGTTGTACCTTGTGATAACATTATACCCTCACAACACTTGTATAGTTCAGAAGTCTTGAGGCATTATGTATAGGTATAAATACCTCATGGGTAATAAGGTGTGTGTTATCTAACTGTCTTACGAGACTTTCTTCTTTTCTCTCTCGTTTCTATCTCTAGAATAAAGTGTCCACACCCACTTTATCTCTCTTAGATTAATAGTAGACATGATATTTGGGAACAACAATTGGTATCAAGAGCCAAATATGATTAGTTGTTTCATCTAGTAGTGTTTTAGCTTCGTTTTGATCTTCATTAGTATTAGGATTTTCATTTGTGTATAGATTGTTAAATAACTTTT